>CM052901.1:70124174-70231932 GCA_028534135.1 Potos flavus
GAGGGGTGAAGAACCATGAGAGACTGTGAACTCAGAACAAGGGACTGAGGGTTTTGGAGGGGAGGGAGTGGGGGGATGGGCGAGCCTGGTGGTGGGTATTGAGGAGGGCACGTATTGCATGGAGCACTGGGTGTGGTACATAAACAATGAATCTTGTAACACTGAAAAAATAAAATAAAAGTATTTGGGGAAAAAAAAAAGAAAAAAAATAGTTACATAACAGTTCAGGATATATATTTCATCTTGAGTGAGTTTGAGTAGTCTGTAGTTTTCAAGAAACTGATCCATTTAATCTAAATTGTCAAATTGGGGCGCCTGGGTGGCTCAGTGGGTTAAAGCCACTGCCTTTGGCTCGGGTCGTGGTCTCAGGGTCCTGGGATCGAGCCCCGCATTGGGCTCTCTGCTCAGTGGGGAGCCTGCTTCCCCTCCTCTCTCTGCCTGCTTCTCTGCCTACTTGTGATCTCTCCCTCTCTGTCAAATAAATAAATAAAATCTTTGAAAATAAATAAATAAATAAATTGTCGAATTTGTATGAATAGAGTTGATTAAAGTATTCCCTATTATCCTTTTAATATCTGTTGTCTTTAGCTATAGTCCCTCTTTCATCTTGATATTGGCCACTTGTGCTTTCTCTCTTTTTTCTCTTTTTTTTAATATTAAAATTTTTTTATCATGTTATGTTAGTTACCATACAGTACATCATTAGTTTTTGATGTAGTGTTCCATGATTCATTGTTTGCGTATAACACCCAGTGCTCCATGCAGTCCGTGCCCTCCTTAATACCCATCACCAGGTTCACCCATTCCCCCACCCCCTCCCTTCTATAACCCTCAGTTTGTTTCCCAGAGTCCATAGTCTCTCATGGTTTGTCTCCCGCTCTGATTTCTCCCCCTTCATTTTTCCCTTCTCCTAATGTCCTCCATGCTATTCCTTATGTTCCACAAATAAATGAAACCATATGATAATTGACTTTCTCTGCTTGACTTATTTCACTTAGCATTATCTCCTCCAGTCCCATCCATGTTGATGCAAAAGCTGGGTATTCACCCTTTCTGATGGCTGAGTAATATTCCATTATATATATGGACCACATCTTCTTTATCCATTCCTCTGTCGAAGGGTATCTTGGCTCTTTCCACATTTTGGCTATTGTGGACATGGCTGCTATGAACATTGCATATGGCCCACCTTTTCACTACATCTGTGTCTTTGTGGTAAATACCCAGTAGTGCAATTGCTGGGTCATAGGGTAGCTCTATTTTTAATTTTTTAAGGAACCTCCACACTGTTTTCACAGTGACTGCGCCAACTTGCATTCCCACCAACAGTGTAAGAGGGTTCCACTTTCTCCACAACTTCTCGCCTCATCGATTTTTGCCATTCTAACTGGTGTAAGGTGGTATCTCAAGTGGTTTTGATTTGAATTTCCCTGATGGCTAATGATGATGAACACTTTTTCATGTGTCTGTTAGTCATTTGTATGTCTTCTTTGGAGAAGTGTCTGCTCATGTCTTCTGCCCATTTTTTGACTTGATTATCTGTTTTTTTGGGTGTTGAGTTTGAGAAGATCTTGGTAGATCTTGGATACCAGCCCTTTGTCTTAGTGTTTTTGCCAATATCTTCTCCTATTCCGTGGGTTGCTTCTTTGTTTTGTTGACTGTTTCCTTTGCTGTGCAGAAGCTTTTATCTTAATGAGGTCCAAAAGTTCATTTTCACTTTCACTTCCCTTGCTTTGGAGATGAGTCTTGAAAGAAGTTGCTGTGGCCAATGTCAAAGACGTTACTGCCTATGTTCTCCACTAGGCTTTCGATGGATTCCTGCCTCACATTGAAGTTGTTCATCCATTTAGAGTTTATCTATACTCTAGGAACTACAAAACACTCATGAAAGAAATTGAGGAAGACACAGAAAGATGGAAAAACATATCATGCTCATGGATCAGAAGAATAAACATCATTAAAATGACTATGCTGCCTAGAGCAATCTATACTTTCAATGCCATCCCGATCAAAATACCAACAGCATTTTTCAAAATGCTGGAACAAACAATCCTAAAATTTGTGTGGAACCAGAAAAGACCCCAAATTGCCAAGGAAATGTTGAAAAGAAAAACAAAGCTGGGGGCATCACGTTGCCTGATTTCAAGCTATATTAAAAAGTTCTGATCTCTAAGACAGCATAGTACTGGCACAAAAACAGACACATAGACCAATGGAACAGAATAGAGAGCCCAGATATGGACTCTCAACTCTATGGTCAACTAATCTTCAACAAAGCAGGAAAAAATATCCAATGGAAGAAAGACAGTCTCTTCAATAAATGGTGGTGGGAAAATTGGACAGGTATGTACAGAAGAATGAAACTCCACCATTCTCTTACGCCGTACACAGAGATAAACTCTAAATGGATGAAAGACCTCTTTTTCCTCTTAAGTTTTACCTGAAGTTTATCAATATTTTTAGAAGTTTATCAATTTTTAAAAAATCTTTTCAAGAACTAACTCTGTGGTCCATTGTTTGGTCTATTTTTTTTTCTGTTTCAATTTCTTCGACGTCTGCTCTTTATTATTTTTTTCCTTCTTGCTTTGGGTTTATTTTGCTTTTTTTAGCTAGTTTCTTGAAATAGAAACTTAGATTATTGATTTCAGGCTTTACTTAATTTCTAATATAAGCACATATTACTGTAAAACTGGTAAGAAACACTCTAGCTGCATTCCACAAGTTTTGACATGTTATATTTTTATTCAGTTAAAAATATTTTTTGAGGGGCACCTGGGTGGTTCAGTTGGTTAAGTGTCTACCTTCGGCTCAGGTCATGATCCCGGGGTCCTGGGATCGAGTCCTGCATCGGGCTCTTTGCTCAGCAGGGAGCCTGCTTCTCCCTCTGCCTGCCACTCGCCCTGCTTGTGCACGCTCTCTCTGTTTCTCTCTCTGACAAATAAATAAATAAAATCTTTAAAAAAAATGAAGAACTTTTGCTTAGAAACCAAAGAATGGAACATTTCTAGTTAAATGATAGAGGCAATATAGTAAGCTCCAGAATCTGTCTGCAGAACATGCCTTGTAGCCTATGCTTCCAACCAGGACCCTTGACCAGAGCATATCACTATCACCTGGGCACAAATACTGTTTAGTCATAGAGTGGAAACTGAATATGATTGTAAATATCACTATCGTGCCCTCTTTAAGTATCCTTTTCTGAAAGGAACTTAATTTTATGTAATATATTTTTGTTGTACAATGAGAGAGGATACTAAAAACTTTTTTATGGGCTCCAATGTGTTTCACAAAACTGTATATTTGCCAGAGTAATTATTGTTATTATGTTATTTTTGACAATTATGCCAAGAAACTGTAAAACAATTTTTAGTAAATTGTTAGTAAGCAATTAGTAAATAATTGTTAGTAAACAAGTTGTAGCAAATTGCAGCAAAACATTGTTTAATGGTCCTCATCTAAGTACAGTTAATCAGCCTTCCTGTTCATTTTAGGAGCTAAAGGACTTCATTGCCATTTCAGCATTGAATGGTGGTCACTCGTGGCAACCAAGCTATCTTGGTTTCTATGTTTTGAAAACACACGTGGGTCTCTAATTATGTTACAGTTGATTCCTGTCCAGAAGGCTGTCTGTTATGTCTACCTCCTTATATATGTATCTTGTTATTTTGAGCATCAGAAATGAATTCTTTTATGACAGAACGTAGCATCAGCCGCGGCCTATCCTGAAGATAGCTACTGTCAAGAGGAAAAGGAATACAAAGAAAAGGATACTGCAGAGACTTTGAGAAGCAGCCTGATTTGCAATATGTGCTTTTTATGGGTTGACCTGTGTCTCCCCCAAATTCGTATACTGAAGTCCTAACCCCAGTACCTCAGAATGTGACCTGACTTGGAAATAGAATCTTTACAGAGCTAATCGAATTAAAACGATACCATTAGTGTGGGCCCCAATCCAATATGACTGGTGTCATTATGAAAAGAAGAAATTTGGGACAGACACAAACACACATAGAAGGAAGATGATGTGAAGACACAGGGAGAAGGCAGCCATCTACAAGCCAAGAGAGAGGCCTAGAACAGATTCTCCCTCATAGTCTTCATAAGGAACCAACTCTGCCAACACCTTGATTTTGGACTTTTAGCTTCCAGATCTGTGAGACAATAAATTTCTGTTGTATAAGCCACCCAATGTGTGGTACTTTGTTCCAGCAGCCCTAGCAAACTAATACAGGGCCAAAAAGAACAAAAGCCATAGAGGGAGGTTTCCAGCCAAATACCATTATGGAAATGTAGTTCAGCACATTTTGTTTTCCTGTGGTCACTTGAGGGAGGAAAAAAAAAAAAAAAAACCACAGAGAAGCTGCTGGAAAGATTTCTCTATAATTTTTCCCTTTCAGAGTTGGATGAGACTGTGAACTGAATTACTCCTTACCCTCATGCAATAGTATGCCCTACAGCTTTTTTCCAGTGGCAACTGAGAGTCCCTTTGATATATAGCTCCCAGATGTTTTTCTTATTCTGCCCTCTTCAACCTATTCAATGAATTAATCAGTGAAATTTCAAAGAATTTCTCAACCTGAAGACCCTCAACCCAAAGAAAGGCAGTAAGCTCAAGCAACGTTTGTGAGACTTGATGTGCGTCCCTCAACAAACTTTGCATTACCCAGGAATATTTGTTGCCTTAAAGAATAGAGATAGAGGACGAAACCCATGTACTGAGAACCTGTATTAAGCTTATCTCTCTGTGTGAGGCTAGACTTAACTTGCACCTGGACTGGGATAGCTCTGTGCTCATCTCCAGAGATGTCTACAAGTCTGCTACTGACCTTTGGCTGAGAGAAGGATGAAATGTACGGGTTAATGATTTATAGGATGCTCCTTAAACCTCAAAATTCCTTCGGAGGCATCCTTTACTGACTTTTCCAGATTGGTTAGGGATCTATAGATGGATGGTTTGCACCGGGTTTCACAGTTTACACGGTCTGGTTTTAGTTGTGACCAGTGGGGTATTAAAAACCCCTCAGTAAACTTGTGTCTTGGGTTCCTTGAAACCAAGGTACCTTGAACTTATCCTAGTGGTGCATAATCTGAGTGTACAGCACATCCTCTGCAGAGGGACTCCCGGACAGATCAAACCCGTCAATGATCGACTATACTTTTCTTCTGCTACTGTACTTACCTTGATTAAAGCCTTATGTATGAAATGCTGTAGTCATTTCATTTAGATTTTTTGGTCCTGCCTGATTCTTATACCCTCAAACCCTAGATTCAAGACTGAGACCTTGAGCCCTTCCTAAAATTCACCTTGAAAGGTAAAGCAAGCACTAGTTCTAGAGACCACAAATTAAAATGGGAAGGCAGTAGGGACCCCAATCTTTGTTGGGCTTTAAGGCAGACTTAAGGCCTTGATAAGAGACTGTAAAGATGTCTGGAATGCTGGACCTTAGTTCTAAGTGTAAAGGAGTAGCATTGGCGTAGAATATATATTTGCGGACCATCAGATCCCAGTTTCCCTACCTCTATCAAGAGTATAACTCTGGTTGGAGGGTGGGGGTAATTGAGACTGCAGGTGAAATTAGAATGGGTTTTGCCAGTTATTTCTGCTGGTTCACATGCCTTCTGTTCTTCTAGAGACTCTCTCTAGGGCCAAAAACATTACAGAATATAAGGGAGTAAAAGCTACAACATAATGAAAATTGAACAATTAAATCAAGGTCATCTGCCAAAGGCACACATTCGAAATAACTATTAAATCTACTGCTTTCCATAAACTATTTGTTTTGAGTGTCGTATTAAAGTAGTCAAAGACAGTTTTATATTCTGGGCACTATAGAGGCTCTAAATGGGATATCTCTTAAAGATTTTATTTTATTTATTTATTTGACAGAGAGAGATACAGTGAGAGAGGGAACGCAAGCAGAGAGAGTGGGAGAGGGAGAAGCAGGCTCCCTGCTGAGCAAGGAGCCTGATGCGGGGCTCGATCCCAGGACCCTGAGATCATGACCTGAGCCAAAGGCAGACGCTTAACCGACTGAGCCACCCAGGCTCCCCTAAATATGGGGTATCTCTTATTAAGCAAATGGGAATAAAGGAGGTATGAAGTACAAGAGAACAGCAGAAACATTTACACACAGAAAATGCCTTGTAACCTTAATCGGGATAAAGAAAAGAAAAAGCATTATGAGAATGTCTAACATTAGAGAAATGGTTTAATAAATTATAGCACATCAAAATGATGGAATATTATGCAAGCATTAAAATGGTCATTAAGATTATGTAGAAACATAAACAAGATGTTTGATATAATGTTACGTAAAACCCGAAGAATACAAAATGGCATATAAAAGTATGAGCGCATATAATTACATATGCAAGTCAAAGGAAATATATTAAAACATTGAACATAATTTGGAGTGGGTCATTTGTTTTTAATTAAAATATACTCTTATATAGACTGTGTATATACATATATGTATATCTTCTATATGTGTATATTTATGTATAAACATAAGACATTTAGTGTTGGGCACATTGGTAGGGATTTTTTTTTGAAATGCTTCCTTATCATTTAGAGCAGCACTTTCCAAAAAAACTTGCTGCAGTGATGAAAATGTTCTATAAATCTGTGCTTCCCACTATGGGAGACACTAGCCATGTGTGTGTATCAAGCACTTGAAATGTGGCTAGTGTGGCTGAGCAGTGAAAAAATTTTTTTCGACTTTCACTGGTTAAAATTTAAATTCAAGTTATATTCACTAAAATTTAAATTAGAAAAATTTACATTCAAGTAGCCACACATGACTTGTGGTTACCACATTGTTCTCTAAAGAATACCAGTTTATAGCTGCAAGGTAGATAACATTTAGTAGTGGGCTCATTAGTCTGGATTTTTGTCCACTGTCATTCATATTTTTTCTGTAATCAATTGGAACCTCTAAAAGTACTCTGCCGTTCACTTTCCCTTTGGAGCAAGAGCTCATGCAAAAGTTGCACTCTGCTGAACTGTGAAGGATAAAAGAGCTCCACTTACTTTCCACTTCAGTGGAGTTTTAGTACATCAATTTTGGTACATCAGAAAATCTTTGCTGTAATCACAAATATACCGGAGACCCACAGTTACCCAAATAGCTGCTGCTTTCTGGTACAAAAACATGAGAATAGGAATGTTTCCTGGCTTATCCTGGCCTGGAAGGTACATGAACAAAGGGCTCCTGCCCCGTCAATAACCAAGTTAACACGAATGGGAGAGAAAAGAGCATTAGTTCTCCCATTTGAGAAAACATGGAGGCTCCATGTAACTTTTTCTTTATCTTTGGAATCCTGTTCTGGGTGTCCCTACTCAGCAATGCCTCCTGACATAGGTAGATCTCATCCAGACTTCTGCATTACCATACCACCTCCTTCTTTGACATATTTGCCTATCCACTCTCAAAGTCACATCTCTCCACTCATCCCACGCCTACCCCTGGAGTGCCATTTTCTTCTCCAAAGGAACTATTGAGGTGGATCTTGATGGATGGGAGAATTTGTATCAGATAGGAGTAAGGGAGAAAAACTGACTTGAATCTGGTGTGATGTCATTCCCAGACTCTTTTAGACAAGTTATGATATGATAATATGCTTGGGGACTGCTCTGATAGACCTAAGTGAAATTTCTTAAAGTAGAGATGTTAAATACTAACCTATCCATCTACGTATCATGTAGCAGTCTAAATATCTTTAAACATTCTTTTTCTTCTTGTATCTGGTCTAACTATGATTTCCTAATCAATTTTTTTAAAGATTTCATTTATTTATTTGACAGAGAGAGAGATCACAAGTAGGCAGAGAGGCAGGCAGAGAGAGGGGAAAGCAGGCTCCCTGCTGAGCAGAGAGCCCGATGCGGGGCTCAATCCTAGGACCCTGAGATCATGACCTGAGCCGAAGACAGAGGCTTTAACCCACTGAGCCACCCGGGCGCCCTCCCCCAATCAATTTTTTTACCTGTGTCTCTACCAAAAGTAAAATATTTTACTTGGCAGACTTAGAGGCCTTGTCTCTTGAATGAAACTTAAGTAAAACTTTAACATAATGAATTTGTCATATTTGTTTTTCTCAAGAATTTGGAGGTCCTACCAAGGTGGCTCAACTCATGAGAACCTACCGGAATGAAGAAAAAACAGACCTGAATCAAGTAATACCACACTAAGAATGACGCTGAAAACTTGGAGAGGGAGTTTGGAGCCAAAATATTGGATGTCCCCAAGGTATGGGGACATTGAATGTGCCCATCCTCGCTCCTCCTGTAAGTTCCTGGAGAAGTCATTTGAGGTCAGAAGGATGTCAGAGGACTGGAGGAAAGGTGAGTTGAGTTTTATGTCATAAGCTTTTGGTCAGTGTATTACATTATGCTAATAAGGGATGACCAAAGGCCCTAGCAAAGATAAGGTGTGAAAGCACTAATTTATTAAGTTGGTTGCAGGAAGTTATTCTTTGTTTCATTGGCAAGGACTTTGTGTCTTATTTTCATTTTTTCTTTTAGCTAAAATTACATAATTGGCCTGGCAATTTTTTACATGTTGGTATATGTCTCTAAGTAGTCATTTCTAATTCTTTATGTTTATGACCAGAGAGATTCTAGATATAGAGCTACCTGTTTGTGTAAAATACCTTTGAAAAATTATAGGTCCTTGATTGCAGGAATTGATCATTTGTATGCACCATGAGAACATCTAATCCAAGCAGAGATACCCATCTTGAGATGAAGAAGGAATAGAAAATCTTTTCAACTAATACCGCAAAAACGTACTATCTTATTCTGTGATGTTAAAGAAAAAGATAGTTTCTTGTGTTGGGCATAGTGACTTGAGGGATTGGCTGGAATAGACTAAGAGCTGTAACTCTCTCTGTAGATATAAATAGTATTATCCAATGTGAGCTATTTACTTATCTCCTTACTGTTGCAAGTTGGATTCTCTTGGAAGTAGATCCAGAGGTCGGGTTTAGCAGGCAGGTATGAAGAGATCGACAGCTGTGAGGGAGAGGGGGATAAAGCCTGTTTGCACAGAGGGAGAAGTCCGAACTGTAATGCAGGCCCTACAGATGCTTTGGGCAACGCTGTGGGGGCACTCTGGAGTTAAAATAGCCCTTCAGAGTTGTTTCCTATTGGGGCAAGATGGCTGCACATTAAATCTCCACATGGCTCAGGATAGTGGTAACTTTGTGGCTCCCTGCAGCTGAGATATCATGGACAGCTAAAGGCTTCCCGTTTACATCACTCCTAGTAGCTGGGGCATGTATTTCAATGAGAGGGAATCCCGGTGGAACATAAAGGGGTCCACCTCCTTAGTCATGTAGTTTTGTGAAAGTAAATTGCCTAATCTGGAGGGAAATTCACAAGCTTGTTAAATTTATCATATTTAATGGAGAACATATTTAATTAGTCTAGGGACTTAGCGTATGTATATTTAGGATAAATGGTCTTAAGAACTTATACGCTAAAAGGGAGAAATAAAAAAAGAAAAAACTGTGCTCAAAAGGGAACAATTAAGTTTTAGGTAATGGCTGACCTTTGGGTCACTAAGATAAGAAAAAAGGAATGAACATTGTTATCAATGCCTATTTTAAGAAAATGTTCTCAATGAAGACTTTTGAGCAAAATTAGAATAGTTTTAATATTATGTAACAAATAAATATGAGAGAATTATAAATGTTTATTACTCTTGGTTATCATAAATCATACACAAATTAAACTGTTTTGTTAAATTTGTTTAGAAAGATAGTTTTGCCATCCTAAACTTTATAGAGAACATCTACAAAAATAACTGCAACTAACATCATACTTAATGGTGAGACACTTAAATTTTTCCCACTAAGATCATGTACAAGGCAAGAATATACCCTCTCACTACTCCTTTTCCAAATCATAGTGGAAGGTCTATATAATGCAATAAGACAAGAAAAGTAAATAAAAAAGTAGATTAGAATTAAGAAATAAAACTGTCTTTGTATATGATATTAATGTCTCTGTAGAAAGTTCAAAAGAATTCACAAACTCCTAGCAAGGTTGCAGGAGACAAAGTCTATATACAAAAGTCAATCACTTCCCTAAATACCAGCAAAAATCAAGTGGGATTTGAAATTGAAAACACAATACCATTTACAGTGGCGCACCCCAAAATGAAATACTTAAGTATAAATCTAACAATTATGCACAAGATCTATATGAGGAAGACTACAAAACTCTGGTGAATGAAATCAAAGAACTAAATAAGTGGAGAGACACTCCATGTTCATGGGTAGGAAGACTCAATATTTTCAAGATGTTAGTTCTTCCCAACTTAATGTATCCATTCAATGTAATCTCAATCAAAATTTCAGCAAATTATTTTATGGATGTTGACAAACTGATTCTAAAGTTTGTATAAAGAGGCAAAAGACCCAAAATAGCCAGCATAATATTGAAGAACAAAGTTGGAGAACTGACACTACCTTACTTGAAGACTTACTATAAGGCTATAGGAATCAAGACATTGTAGTATTGATGAACGACAGACAGATCAATGGAACAGAACAGAGAGCTCATAAATAGACCCACATCAATATAGTCAACTGACCTTTGACAAAGAAGCAAAGAATACAATGGCGTAAAGATAGTTTGTCTATAAATGGTGCTAGAACAACTGGACATCCACATCCAAAAAAATGAGATTAGACACACACCTTGAACAAAAATTAGCTCAAAATGGATCACAGACCCTAAATAAATAAATAAATAAGCTTTTTTTTAAAAGATTTTTTACTTATTTACTTGACACAGAGAGAGAGATCACAGGTAGTCAGAGAGGCAGGCAGAGAGAGAGGGGGAAGCAGGCTCCCTGCTGAGCAGAGAGCCCGATGCGGGGCTCGATCCCAGGACCCTGAGATCATGACCTGGGCCGAAGGCAGAGGCTTAACCCACTGAGCCACCCAGGTGCCCCTTTGCTGTGAATCTTAAAGTGCTCTAAAAAAAATCCCAATTTAAAATAATTAATTGAAAAAGATAGATGCATTCTTTCTGTATAAAGTATATAGAATATGTGATTTTATTTTCTTACAAAATAATCTAAGTAATTGGGACTCTTCTATACCTGTCTTGTGGGCGAGGAAAGTGATCATTACTGACACAAAACTTTCAGGAATATGTAAATGTAAACATAGATGCTCAACTAAATTGAATTATAATAATGATATCCTTCTGATTTATTTTTTTTGTTCTTGTGAATACCAGCCAATATTTTAAAATACATAAACCTTAGTCTACTTATACTATGTGAGTAAAATTTCATTGTTATAATATTCTGAGAAGTTACTTTTTCAATGTCAACTGTGATTGCATTGTTAATTAATATACAACTTATTCAGAATCTTGCAGTTATAATTTAAGTTCTTCTATGAAATATTGGCATAATTAATTAATAATCATAATCGTAGGTTACCTGGAAGTTTTTTAAAGAAATCAAAGTGAATAGAGATAAATAAAAGCAAAAGCAACTGATCACCAATAATAGCTTTAATTTATATATCCTCAGCTATATGTAAACATCTCTGTCAATGTAGAAGTACTTATTTTCAGAAAGGTTAAAAGTTAAAGTTTAAATTTTCAAATAATATTATAATCTTTCATTTTTGAGTCTGATTGTATAAATTTCTTTTATTTACTTATTTATTAAGAAATTTTATGTTTGGGGTACCTGGGTTGGTCAGTCGGTTAAGCCTCTGCCTTTGGCTCAGGTCATGATCCCAGGGTCCTGGGATTGAGCCCCGCATCGGGCTCCTTGCTCAGCGGGGAGTGTGCTTCTTCCTCTCATTCTCCCCCTGCTTGTGCTCTCTCCCTCTCCCTCTCTCCCTCTCTCTCTCTCTCTCTGTGTCAAGTAAATAAAATCTTAAAAAAAAAAAGAACTTTATGTTCAAGTGAGAGTAAATACTGGTAGCTCAGGGAACAAAATAAAATGTCATTAGAGTATTGTCTGCTCTGAATGTGAGATGATAAAAAGCTATTTGTTTTCAGTATATTCTACCTACCTAGATGGCAGGTGATTTTTGCCTCATACAACTTGACTGTGCATTCTCAAAAACGTCTGTTAATTTTTATGGTAGTTTATGCTTTTGGGAATTCCATAACTATAGACAGTTGTAAAATACTGACATAAGGAATTGAATTTCTAATGTTTATTATCGAATAATTCTGTTATAGTTGTTACATGGTATTGCTACTCTCTGGACCTTTCTTGTCCACAAACAATTGTATTCTCATCTGAAAACTCGTATGATGTTACTTTCCTCTGAGCTCAGACCTCAAAATCAGAGTAATACAAGTGAAAAGGGTTTATTGGCACCCCAACCATATTCATTGCTCCCAAGACAGCTGCTAGATAGCATCAAAGGATTTTTCCTCATCTTATAACTGACAAATTGGCACTCTTAAGCAAGAAGGAATGTTAGAAATAATTAGCTTTGCTTGGTATGCTCATTATCTTCTTAATTGGCTCAACAGAATGGTAAGGTTGTTCTTTATTCGGGTGAAAAATCTAAAGAAAACTGTCGAATCAAAGAAGCAGCCTAATCTCTCCTAGGTTAATTTTGTGCAAGACAAGTGCTATAATACAAAGATATTTGTAATACTGGTTAATCTTTATAATATGTATAGATTCCTACTTTTATTCCTATGCAAGAGGTGACACATGATCAATAGACTGACTTCTCAAAAACATTTATGCCCAGGTATGAAAATCTCTTAGCAGATGTTAGTGGTTAGTGATTATGGCATACATTTCATAGGAGAGATCCTAAGGTGCTTTAGATTCAGCAGTTCCTCTGCTGACCAGAACTTTATAATACTCAATTAGGGTGGTATGAAATGTTCTAAGGAGGTTTACATGCTTCAGAACTATATCTCAATAAGATATTTCACTCTTCTTCACTCACATAGAGTTCCTGGAATAAAGTGACAATCTTCTTCTCAATCAGAGATTTCTGCTCTCACTTCCCATTTATCTAACACCAAAGCCATAAGTTACAGATTGGCAAATATTTCTGAAGGAAATATCAAAGATAACCTAAGGGATTTGGTAAAACAGCCTTTAGTAGAAGGGCGCCTGGCTGGGTTAGTCAGTAGAGCATCCAACTCTTGGTCTCGGGCTCAGGAGTTCAGGCCCCACTGGGGGCATGAGCCTATTTTAAAACAAAACAAAACAAAACAAAACAAAACAAAACAAAACAAAACAAAAAACAAAGGAAAAAAACAGCCTTTATCAGACACTCTGAATTGTTTTAATGTAGCTGGGTTTGAGGGAATGAGCTCATGGATATATGCTTATGTTACCACTGTAGTCGGACACCGGGGAGACTCAGCCTCTAGGGAACTCAAGAGGTAGAATTTCCAAGATTATTTTTTTCTAGAAGGAGATGACTTTATGAAACTGTACCATCTCAAAAAAAAAAAAAAAAAGAAACTGTACCATCGATCAATATCATTGGCATAAGATTTAATTATGTAGAATAGAGTAAAACCTATAACAAAAATCAGATAGTGATTATTTTCTTGGAACATTGCAGATTGTTTTTAATAATTTACTTAGGTGTGTAATGAAACTATTTTCTTCCCTTTTTTCCTCTCTCTCTAAATCTTAATTTCACAGGCTTTCATTGTTCAAACTGTAGTTTAGCCTGTAGTTTAATACTCATGATTAAATGTCTACTGAACTATACCTGCCTAAAAATATTTTTTATCTTATAGTGATTGGCATACTGTTTAAACTGATCTGAAAAAAATTATGAAAATAAGTTCTTCTTCTAACCAAATTGGAGCAACAGGGACAGGATTCATCCTCTTGTCATAAACAACAAAAAAATGGACCAAATATGCTGAAACAACAGTTGCCAGACTATGATGAGAATCCCAACATCCCTGCTGGGTGGTATCAGAAAAGCCTGAAGTGGGAGCCGGTACTCTCATCTCCACGGGGTGATAATGAGGTTCCCCAGTCCTCCCTTCCTTCACCATATGACATGAGTGGAAACGACATAGAAAACCTAGACTTCTTCCACCTGGTGATAACAAAGCATTCCATCCCTTTGTTCTTGGGATGGTGCCAGAGGAGACCTAGCAGAGAGTCAGGATTTTTACCACCACTTAGTGGTAACAAGGTAAATCTCTTGTGGTGTCAGCGAAGGCCATGCGGTGAACTTCCCCTTACTCGCCATGATGGTATCAGAGAAGCCAAAATGAGAAGCCTGAATTCCTACCTGTGCCTAACAATACAAAGAGCCCTCCTCCCCAGGTGTGAGCAGAGGTTGAGTAGAGAAACTGGCAGTAACAAGATGGCACTTTGTTCACTCACCTAAGCAGTGCCACAAGAGGCCTGATAAAACACAAGATTTTAGGAGCGCTTGGGTAGCTCAGTTGATTAAGTACCCAACTCTTGATTTCGGCTCAGGTTATGGTTTCAGGGTCGTGGGATTAGCCCCACATTGGGCTCTGTGTTCATCGGGAAATCTCCTTGAGGATTTTCTCTCTTTTTCTCTCCCTCTGCCCTTCCCCCTGCTCATGCTTTCTCACCCTCTCTCTAAAATGAATAAATAAATCTTTATTAAAAAAACAAGATTTTTAAAAAGATCCAGAATCTTTTTTTTAAAGATTTTAAAGATTTTATTTATTCGACAGAGAGAGAGCGAGCGAGCAAGCATGAGCAGGGGGATCAGCAGAGGGAGAGGGAGAGGGAGAAGCAGGCTCCTTGCTGAGCAAGGAGCTTGATATAGGGCTCAGTCCCAGGACAATGGGATTATGACCTGAGCCGAAGGCAGATAGTTAACCAACTGAGCCACCCAGGCGCCCCAGAATCTTAAAATATCTAAATATCCAGACTTCAGCTGAAAATCACTGAAATTCTGTACAAAACTTCTCTAACTGGTAAATTTGTTTATCTCAGAGGTATAGGTTAGCAATTCTGAAACTATACGAACACTAGGATTGAACAAATAAGTATATTATAAAACAGGGATCAGTTTACTAGGGCCCCTTGGGCCAAATCTAGCTCATTTTTGGCTGGCCTACAAACAAAGAACTTTTTTTTCAGTTTTAAAGGCCTGAAAAAAATCAAAGGAAAAATAGTACTTCATGATACATGAGGGGCACCTGGCTGGCTCATTTGGTAGAACACGTAACTCTTAATCTCAGGTCATGAGTTCTAGTGCCATGCTGGGCCTAGAGATTACTTAAAATTATATGAAATTCAAAGCTGAGGAGTTGTGGCAGAGACTGTGGCCCACAAATCCTAACCTATTTAATATCTGGCCCCTTATGGTAAACATTTGTTGACCCTTGTGGTAGATAATGAGGTCCAGGTTTCTTACTGTTGGAAAAGGAAGTTATAAATCAGTAAAGGGGGAAGACCAGAATCAACCTTGTGGTGCTGGATTAGAGTCAGAGTCATCACTATGAACTCATGTTTACTTTAATAAACATATAAACAGAAAGGTAGGTGTGTGTGTATACATGGGTTAGTATAGCTACATATATTTTCTATCTCTGTCCATTGTCTTAAGTGATCCTATCTCTCATTTCTACTGTCTGTATTAAATATAAAATATGTTCGAGGGCGCCTGGGTGGCTCAGTCAGTTAAGTATCTGCCTTTGGCTCAGATCATGACCCCAGAGTCCCAGGATCAAGCCCCACATCAGGTTCCCTGCTCAGTGGGGAGTCTGCTTCTCCCTCTCCCACCCCTCTGCTCAGGTGCTCTCTCTCTGTCTCACTTTCTCTCTCAAATAAATAAATAAAATCTTTAAAAAAAATTAAAAAAAATAAAAAAATAAAATATGTTCGACTAAGCTGAACAATTCCATTAACAAACTAAGCACAAAAATACGATTAGACCTTTTTTTCAAAAGCGGATCTTTTTAAAAAGGTTTATTTATTTATTTTAGAGAGAGAGAGAAATAGCACGAGTGGTAGGTGGGGAGTGGCAGAGGGAGAGGAAGAGGGAAAGAGAGAGAGAGTCGACAAGCAGACTCCTGCTGAGCGCAAAGCCTGATGCCAGGCTGGATCCCACTATCCTGAGATTGTGACATGAGCCAAAATCAAGAGTCAGACACTTAACCGACTGAGCCACCCAGGTGTCCCTTGAAAGCAGATCTTTAAAGATTGTTCGTGTGAAAAGCAGAATCTGGAAAAGAGAAATTGAACTAAGCCTAATCTGAGAAAGAATATTTTTACATAACATATTTCAAAAATCTGGAAAATAATTACCATCTCTAATAAAATGCTTAGCAATTTTCCATAGACCTAAATGAGATTCACACCTGCTGCAACATTCTTTTCCTTTCCATATTAATCCATTGGTCAGGATGGTAAAGATATTAACTAGAGGTTCTGTATTATTTATTTGCTTATTCTTTTGTTGTATCCTTTTGAACAGAGATTACCTAGTTCCTCCTTGGTCCCCTACAAATATTCTGAAGTTGAGAGAAATCTTTGAATTTGTTTCATTGCAGAAACAAATCTTGCAGAAAGCAACATGTAGAACTTTTATACATGCTTATACTCTACGTATTTTTCCAAACAATGGAGATATGTGAAAAAAGGACAGTCAAGGAAGAGAAAATGTGTACAAAAGAATACAAAACCTAATATATCAACATGGCCATCCATCCATCTATCACCTTTCCACTTCTCACATGAACTCACCCCCAAGCAGAAAATTTTTCTCCTCTCTAAACCTCTCTACTTTGATATTTTGCATGTATGAAAATCATCCCTCCTGTGAGTATATGAGCCCCCTGGAAGGCAAATTAATTCTTGGACATATCTGTAGAGAAGCAAAATGCTGTTCATTTGTTGAATGAACAGCATTTTGCATAAATAGTAGAGATAGTATATGTCTGTGTGGCTCATCACAGAAGAACATTAAAATAAAACATGTCCTATGATTATGCTTCTCCTTCTTAATATATGCTTTTCACGTATATTTACCTATTCAGTGGAAGGTAGGGACCAGGAGCCCTGCTTTCAGAGGCCAAATCTCCTTGCAGGAGTTCCTTGGCTAATTAGAATTTCAAAGAACACCTACAAAGCTTCTACTCTTTGTTCTGTTCTCCTGAGGTATTTTAACTGCTTATAGTCCTCCTCTATGCCTCCCACCTCACCAATAACTCTTAGGTTATATCAGAAGACAGTAGAGTTTTTTCCCACAGATTTATTTACTTACTTACTTACTTACTTTGGTTTACCTCCACAGAAGAAAAAGAAAAAAAAAGAAAAATCTTAATGGTAGCCAGTAGAGGTAGCAGCAAATGCATAATGGAATTCTTTACCAATTTTACTAACTTACTCATTCAGTAAATATCTGTTGATTTCTACTCTATGATAGCTGCTATGGGGCATCCAGTAACAAAATAGACCTAGTCTCTGTCCTTAAAAGATTTATGACCTATAGGGAGGAATAAGTTTTTCTCAAGCCTCTTAGGGTCCTTGGCTGTGTCTGAAAATTAAACTGACAAAGACAGATTAAAAGGAGATTAGCATACATGTTTACTTAATATAACTTCTACGTGACAGGCAAACCTTCTGTAAGGTAATGAAAGAAACAGACCTGTTTGTTTTCTGGCTAGTTTCGATGAAGAGTGGTCGGTCATGGGGGACTGTGATAGGTTAAGGAGTATGCAAGAATTAGCAGGAAACTTAGTAAGGTCTGTTTGTTAGGGCTTTTCTTGGCATCTCTTTGTCTTCAGTGATAGGGATGCTTCTTTCCTCCAGGTATGGGGAGGGCACCTCTCACATGAAGATTTTGTGACCTGTTTCAGGGAAGAAGTACGAGGGGAAAGGAGTTCGTAGTGAACGCCTGTTCCTGTCCATAGTGAAGTTCCTGCTTCTGCTGTTTTCTGAAGCTCCTTCAGCTTAAAATATTCAGTATGCCAACGTGCTGTATTCTGAAGTAGTGTGTTATGAACCTCAAAACCGATTTTCAGAGTCTTAAATTGAAAAGTACATATAATACTAATATGAAATATTTTATTTCAGCAAGTTTTATCAACATGAGTCATAGTCAGCAAAATTCCTTTGGGCCAAATGTATAAATATATCACTACCATTAACAAATACATCATTAGCCAAATACCTCACCATCTTTTCATCCCCCAAAATAGTAGGAAGAGGTAAAAAGCTTCAGAATTATACTTTATCGAGGAATGTTATCCAAAGTAATCATCATTATGAAACTCAGCATTCCCAAGCCAAACCATCCTTACTATAAATAGGTGATCAGGTAATATATCAGGACCGGAATTCAGACTCACTCTGTCATTAAAAACAATGAAAAAATCTAAAGTTTAAAGTCCTTAAAAGTAATGAAGAATTGACATGTCAGAAATTGTGAGGCCAAATCCAAGTGAGACCAAATCAAAGGGCTAGGAGAGCACGGAAGTTTCCATTGCTTTGAGGTCATTCGATATTTTTTAGGGCTTGGGGAAAGAAAATAAATCCCAGGATCTGCCCAAGTGTAAAAGTCTGATAAGAGACCTCTATTCCTTAAACTAGTAATTTGAAAAGCTATACCATCACATGTTTAATAAAGGCTGAATGAGAACTTTATTTGTCCCAGTCCCTTGACTCTGAGTACTGGCGCTGAATAAGAAGTATATACAATGTTTCCAAAAAGTTATAAGCACCAGTCAGGCCTTTCATGGTTTACAACCTACATCATCTGATGGGTCACAAAAGCTTCAAGCCAAGAATTTAGATTAACGTGGTTGAGGACTGATAATGTCATCAAGTACTGAGCAGAAGTAGATGCAGATCCTTTTTGTATGAATCATATTCGTGCTGGACATCAAAGAGCTCATGTAAACAATTTTCCAAAAAGTGAGCAGCTGGTAATAAGTACAAAGATAGATAGAGCCAAGCACAAAAGAAACAAATTACAATGACTAAGTATCATTAGAAAAAAATAGACCTCAGAAATTTATGCCTTCTGCCAACCATGACTTCAGATACTGAAATTATCAGAAACAAATTTCAGAAACACTATATAGCAGACGTTTAATAAAAGACAACCTTGAAATAATTTGCAGGGTACAGAAACCTATACAAAATGGATAAATATATTTAATGAAAACATGCTAATTGAAAATTAAATCTAAATGGGTGGATTTATTAGCTAATTAAACCTAGGTGAACATAGAATTAGTGAAATTGTGGTGAAGTCAAAGGACGTATTTCAGAATGAAGTAAAAAGACAAAAGAAATGGAAAATAAAAGAGGGAGATTGGTGACAATAAAGATAAATTAAGAATTTCTAATCAAGGTTCAAAGAGTTGAAGAAAGATAATGAATTAGGCAGAGTTTATATTTAAAGAGGTAATGCTCTTAATTTTCCAAAATGATTTAAATTCAGTAATCTACAGAATAAAAAAGACCAGTAAATTCCAAATGCAATATATAAAAAGAAATACATTGTGTATCTGTAAAATGCCAAAATGACTAAAACTCCATGTCCAGATGCCTTTAATGGGAAGTTGTAGCAAATAGTTAACAAAGAAATAATTTTCATCTTACACAAACTTTTCCCAGTCAAATGAGGAAACATACTCCCAAGTTATTTTATGAAGCCAGTATAACCTTGATATTGAATGGTGGCAGAATATGCCACCCCAAAATATTCCTCTTGGCATAAGATTACTTTGAGCTGATTATTTTGGGAAATAGCAAACACAAGAGAACCTCTGAAAATTGTGTAGAATTTACTCTTTTGTAGAGGACACCTACATGTATAAGGGAAACCTCCTTAGGTAAGTGTATCTCCCTCTGTACCAGGAAGAGAAGGAGAACTAAATCACAAGAAACAGATATTTCTTTTGTCTTTAAGTGAAGATGGTATTTAAGTCTGAGTTCTTTTTTTATTCTTTTTTAATTAACATATAATGTACTATTTGTTTCAGGGGTCCAGGTCTGTGATACATCAGTCTTACACAATTCACAGCACTCACCATAGCACATACCCTCCCCAATGTCCATCACCCAGCCACCCCATTCCCCCCACTCCCTTCCAGCAACCCTTAGTTTGTTTCCTAAGATTAAGAGTCTCTTATGGTTTGTTTCCCTCTCTGGTTTCATCTTGTTTCATTTTTTACTCTCTTACCCTATGATCCTCTGCCTTGTTTCTTAAATTCCACATAGCAGTGAGATCATATAATTGTCTTTCTCTGATTGACTTATTTTACTTAGCATAATACCCTCTAGTTCCATCCACATCATTGCAAATGGCAAGATTTCATTTTTCTTGATAGCTGCATAATATTCCATTGTATATGTATACCACATCTTCTTTATCCATTCATCTGTCAATGGACATCTGGACACTTTCTATAGTTTAGGTATTATGGACATTGCTTCTATAAACATTGGGGTGCAGGTGCCCCTTCGGATCACTACATTTGTATCTTTCGGGTAAATACCTTAAGTCTGAGTTCTAAGGCATCTCTGAGAGTTACTCATTTTCCCCTGGGTCTCTCCCATGTATACATGAAGTAGACATGCTGATAAACTTCTGTTTGTTTTCTTTTTGCATATCTGCCTTTCATTGCAG
Source organism: Potos flavus (assembly GCA_028534135.1). Taxonomy (NCBI): domain Eukaryota; kingdom Metazoa; phylum Chordata; class Mammalia; order Carnivora; family Procyonidae; genus Potos; species Potos flavus. The sequence continues at coordinate 70,144,773 of CM052901.1, forward strand.
GGTTTCCAGTTGCGAAGTTAGAATGGTAGAGAGAAAATCATTTTTTCCTCCCCTACAATATTCAAAGCCATTCAAAGACAGTACAAGAAAAGATAAAGGTAAATCTCACTCATGAGTATAGATGCAAATTTGCTAAACAAGTTATTAAACCCAATGCAGCAATATTTTAAAAGGATGATACATCTTGCTATATTAGCAGTATTCCAGGAGTACAGGGATGATAAAACATTAAAAAATCAATTTATGGAGTGCCTAGGTGGCTCAGTCCATTAAGCATCTGCCTTTGGTTCAGGTCATGATCCTGGGGTCCTGAGATCAAGCCCCATGCTGGGCTCAACTGCTCACTGGGGAGCCTGCTTCTCCCGCTCCCTCTGCCTGTCCCCGCACTGGTGTGCACTCTCTCTCTTTCTCTCTCCCTCTCTCTCAAATAAATAAAATCTTAAAAAAAAGAAAATCAATTTATGTAATCTACCACATGAACTGATAGATTAAAAAAGAGTCTCTCACACACGTTTAAATATATTTACATAAATTCTGTTGTCTCCAGAAAATACTATTCAGAAATGAAAATGAAGGAAAAACAGCTGTATCACGCTATCACAAACATAATGTTGAACTAAAGAAGACAATCACAAAAAATTCTAATGATATGGGTTTGCTCATAAAAAGTTTCAAAAACAAGACAAAAGAAACTATTGCATTAGAATGTATACTTAAGTTAAAAAAAACTAAAGAAAATTAAGGAAATCATTATCACAAATGTCAGGACCATGGTGGCTGCTAGAGGAAAGGGAAAAGAATATGATGAGGAAGAGCCACAGTGGGATTCTTAGGTGCAGGCATAGTTGTATTATTTATTTTATTTTATTTTATTTTTTTGCATAGTTGTATTATTAACACAGGTGGTAAAAATGATAGAGCTCAGGTATCCTGCTATTTTTACACAGGTACTTAGTAAATATTTTTTAATCTCTCAATTTGTTTTTTAGGAACCATCTTAAACTTTACTCTGTATAAATTATGATAGGCACTTGATGAACATCATCTTGCGGGGCACCTGGGTGGTTCATTTGGTTAAACATCTGTCTTCTGCTCAGGTCACAAACCCGGGGTCCTGCAATCGAGCCCCGCAGGGAGCCTGCTTCTTCCTCTCCCTCCGATGCTGCTCCCCTTGCTTGCTCTCTCTCTCTCTCTCTCTCTCTCTCTCTGTCTCTCTCAAATCAGTCAATCAATCTTTAAAAAAAAAAACATCATCGTGTAATTCCTTCTGAATACTTCATTTTACTTGTAACAGTTTTTTCACTGCAGATGAGTTGACCAAAATCAGGATCAAAGACATTATAGGAAATCCTGAAGCTTTATTGCAACACTGTAACTAAACCCATGAACTGTTCCCCACCCCCCCACCCCCCCACTGGAGGATAATGAGCAAAGAAGAATCTTCACAACGTTCCTAGAAATACTTCTACTGGGCCAAATTATTTCAAAATATCAAGAAGTCCTATCAATGATATAATCCTAACTCAGGCCTTGAAATTTAATATAATCCTAACTCAGACCTTGAAAATTAATATAATGGGCAAAGTGAAATTAGTAGGCCTCACCTGGGAGAACATGCGACTCTTGATCTTGGAGTCATGAGTTCAAGCCTCACACTGGGCATAGAGCTTACTTAAAAAGAAGTGGGACGGGGTCGCCTGGGTGGCACAGTCAGTTAAGAGTCCCAACTCTTGGTTTTGGCGCAGGTTGTGAGATTGAACCCTGAGTGGGGCTCTGTGCTCAGCAAGGAGTCTGCTTAGGACTCTCCCTCTCCCTCTGCCTCTCCCCACCAGTCTCTCTCAAATAAATAAAAAATCTTAAAAAAGGCGGGGGAGAATGTCCAACTAAGAATCAACCATAGATGAGTTATCTGTGATGGTAAAAGATGTTTCTTATGCTTTCAAGTTTTCCTTGTCCTTTCCAGAATACTAGAGGAAAACACAGATGATTCAGTTACTTTTTCTTGCCTCTCCACTTGCCTTTGCCTTTCGCTTTTGAATCCTTGATATCATCTTTGTCCTGCTTAGGCATTTTGAAGCCACCCATTTCATCCCGTACCACAGCCCCTTGCCACGAGGCCTGGAGCTTTATCATGCTGTGTAATTCCAAGTCATCCTGTTCTACTTCCTTCCTGGTCTTCTCCTGTTCTATATGATCTTTAATCATGACCTGTTTATATTCTCCCAGCACCTTTGCAAGGTCTTGAAGGTGTGCTAAATGAAAGACCTTTGCAGCTTTGAGAGCATCTAAAGCTGCTCTTTGAGAGTTTCATTTCTGTGTCCGTATTGAATTTCTCCTTCCAGAACCGTAGCTTCTCCACCAGTTTCTGCAGCTCCTTTCTAAGGAACATTTCAATCTCCACATGAATCCGGTTCTTGTCTTCGGTTTTCAACCTTACTTTCTCAGTCTCAGTCCTACAAGAGTTCCTCTGTGTTGTTATATTTGCTTTGGGTCTGAGAACTATTTGGCTCAGTGTTTCTCTTCAGGCAGGAGTTCTCTGTGCTGGTTTTGGCCTTTATCTCTTGCATCTGGTCCTTGAGGTGAGCAATACATTCATTCTGACTCTCTACTTGAAGTCGCCATTTTTTTTTTATATTAAGTAGCTGTTTTTGAAGAGATTTTTATCTGGTTTTTTTGTTTGTTTGTTTTGTTATTGTTGTTTTTGTTTTTTCCCTTTTCCTCCAATTCTAGAGGCTGGAGAGTCCAAGATCAAGGCACCTGCTGATTCAGTGTCCGGTGAGGCTATCTTTCTGGCTCACAGTTTTCATGTTGCATCCTCACATGGTGAAAGGCTAGACTCTGTGTATGGCTTTTATATACCCTTAATTCCGTCACCAATCATTTTTCTTTCAAACAGTTAAATTAGGTCATCATTTCTTCCCTTTACCGCCTCTTCCCAAGGTGGTGTCTTATGGTAATGCCTACCAATAGGCCTGCTGTTTCTCCTTCCGCTGCTCTGCCCACAGAGTCTGTGCAGAGGTAGTCATGGCCAGCCCTCACTTCCAGTATCACTGAGCCCTGCTCTAATGGTGTCCTTCTGAGGTCACCCCACCTCAGGGCCCTTGTTCTTGGATTGTGATTGGAAGGGTATTTTCTGAACACAATGTATTTGACCTCCCAGGACGAATAAGATAGTTTTAGATAATCAGATTCTACATGAAAACAGAAGGAAAGTGTATCTAGGATGCATGGAAGAAATGAGCCCCTAATTGCATGCCATTTGCCATTACCAGCAAAGGTACTGAAACTAACACGGTTGATGTCTTATCATACCAATGGCCTTAGACATGAACTCTTCATTCATTCTCTTATTAGAGCCTCGTCATGCTGGGGCTTAGGCATGAATTTGTTGGAGCTGGACTGGAAGAATGAGTCACAACTAGAGTAACTGATTCTTTTTTTATTATTATTTTTCAGAATTTCTCTTTTCCCTCAGATACTGGCCACTGCCTTTCACCAAACTGCCCTTATGATTCTTTTTCCACATGGAAAGTCTTTCTCAGGAGGCAAATCAGCCTCTCACATAAGTAGATTTCTCTAACTACCTCCTCAGGATTTCAGTCAGATCCAAGCATGTAGAAATCCTCCAAAGAAAGGAGAAGCCTGGGCTCATGTTGCCAAGACTTAAAGCAGTTTTACCTGGACATTGCGATGATCAGTTACAGTCTTTTTGCCCTTCTGGCTTATTCTTTCCAATTGTATTAGCCCACAGGAAGGTTGCTGTGGAAAAAGAATCCTATTTCTTCTTCCGATTTTGTCAGGTATGAGTAAGTATATGATGGTCATGGCAGGGAGACATGTATAAATATGTTATTATTAATTGGAATTCCTGAATACATAGTGAAAGGCTTAATAAATAGACTTAAAATTTCTCCTGATGTTTAAAATATTATGTTGTCTAAAATAATGATTTCAGCAACTTCAGTTTTATAGTCTTTTTTTTTTTAAAGATTTTATTTATTTATTTGACAGAGACAGAGAGATCACAAGTAGGCAGAGAGGCAGGCAGAGAGAGAGGGGGAAGCAGGCTCCCTGCTGAGCAGAGAGCCCAATGCGGGGCTCGATCCCAGGACCCTGAGATCATGACCTGAACCGAAGGCAGAGGCTTTAACCCGCTGAGCCACCCAGGCACCCTTCAGTTTTATAGTCTTAATGAAAGATATGGTTTTGCCTTCAATGAAACCTATGTCACAAGCCAGTCAGATTTCAAATTAGAGAAGGCAACAACAGGTGTGGGCAAGGATACAGAGAAAGAGGAACCCTCTTACACTGTTAGTGGGAATGTAAACTGGTGCAGTCACTCTGGAAAACAGTATGGAGGTCCCTCCAAAAGTTAAAAACAGAACTACCCTAGGATCCAGGAGTTGCACTGTTAGATATTTAACCAAAGGATAGAAAATTACTGATCTGAAGGGATATATGTACCCTGATATTTATAGCAGCATTATCAACAATAGCCAAACTATGGAAAGAGCCCAAATGTCCCAATGGATGGCTGAGTAACTCGGCCAACAAAAAAGAATGAAATCTTGCCATTTGCAATGACGCGAATGGAGCTAGAGAGTATTACCCCCAGGGAAATCAGTCAGAGAAAGATAAATAGTATATGATTTCACTCATATGTGGAATTTAAGAAACAAAACAGATGAACATATGGGGGAGAAAAGAGAGAGGCAAACCAAGAAACAGACTCTTAACTATTAGAAAACGAACTGAGGTCTAGGGGGCAGGAGGTGGGTGGCAGGGAGTGGCATGGGGGGAGATGGGTTAAATAGATGATAGAAATTATGGAGGGCACTTGTGATGAATACTGGGTGTTGTATGTAATTGATGAGCCACTAAATTCTATACCTGAAACTAATACTCCACTGTATGTTAATAACTGGAATTTAAATAAAAATTTGGAGAAAGGAAAAAAAAGAGAAGGCAAAAGAATGAGTCTGCGTTAGATCCATCTTGTGAGGTTAGTGGGGACCGAGGACACTCATGTCCAAGCTGACATATTGTGACCCAGGAATCTGGGTTAGGCTTGGGGGCTGTAATTCAGAAGGCTAAAGTAGGCCATGTAAGCTTGTGGAGAAGCTGAACCAAAACCTATACTTTCTATCCTAATGAGGTCAGTTTAAATGAAGTCATCAAATATACTAATGATCCCTTTCTTTGAACTTTTCTTTTTTTAGCTCTATTGAGGCATAATTGATATATAAAACACACACGTATTTAATGGATACATTTTGTTGAGTTTGGACATACACGTACACCTGTGATACCATCACCACAATCAAGATTCTACACATTTCCGTCACCTCCATTTTTTTTTTTTCGTGTGTGTGTTTGTGCGTGTGTATGTGTTTTCCTTTTGCAATTTCTAAGCACTGTTCTTCCGGTCCTGTGTGTTTTTGCTTTCAACAGCACATACCTGGTGCTGTCTTTAGAGGCCTGCCCTTGGGCTACTGGATCTGCTCCTATCACAACAGCAGAAAGTTGGAATTGCCAGGGAGTTCACATGCCCTCCGCCCGCCTCCAACCATTTTTGTCTGTTCGGGCTGCTATAACAAAATAGCAAAATACCACAGACTAGGTGGTTGATAAACAGCAGAAATGTATTTGTCACAGTTCCTGGAGACTGGAAGTCTGAGACCGGGGTTTTAGCATGATCAAGTGATGGCCCTCTTCTGGGTCATAGACTTCTTGTGTTTTTTCCTGGTGGAAGGGGCCAGGGAGGTCTGTGGGGTCTCTTTTATCAGGGCACTAATCCCATTCATGAGGGCTCTATCCCCAACTTCCTGATACCACCATCTTGGAGATTAGGTTTTCAACATGTGAATGTTTGGGGGACACAAACATTCAGACCAGAGCACTGGGCGACCTTTAGCCAATGACTGATGGGTGCAGGAGTAAGAAAGCCCAGCTATTGCCCTAGAAATAGCACAATGTCCGAGTTGTAACTTCCTCAGGATCAGATGGAGGTCAAGACCTGGCCTCAGACACGTGTTTGCTTGCTTTCTTCCCCTCCCCTGTTTCTTCCCCTTTGTCCAGGCTCCCCTCAAAACCCATCCGTCATGAAACACTTCTATCAGAATCTTTACTGCAGGGCGTGCTTCTGGGTAACTGATAGTGACAGTCGCCAGTTAGCCAGTGTATTAGAATGCCACTACTTCTACTCAAGAAGAAACTTCAAGGAGCCAGGTTCCTTTCTTTGAAATTCTTCTGCCCTAAATGAGAAAATAAGTGGTATTCAAAAAGAAAAGTTGGATGGATGTTGAAATAAACAAATTAAATTTCATCTCATTGCACATATGTTCAGAGTTACTGAAAATCATATTTCATAACTTGATTAGTAGAGGAAGTAGAAGAGAAATGACACTCAGTGCCTGTCCATTAATAAATACATGTATACTAGTAACTGCTTGAAAACAGTCAGCTTTGAATCAGGTTCAAATTGGCTGCTGCTGAGATGGTGGGAATGAAATTCAATGTCTGAGCCAGTGTGCAAAATGCTCTGCTTTCAGTTTGAGTCATAAGAAAAAAAAAAAAAAGCCTTTCCATAACTTTATTTCTTTTCTCCTCCCTTTTAGAGTTGGCTTAAAATCCAGAACACTGCACTGCTAAATAAATTTGTAGATTTACTGGTACCATTTCTGTTTATTATGTTTCAAACTCGATGAAACAACATTTGACATAAATTGACTTCATGTTTCAATGCACAGCAGGATTTGTTGTTGGTTCTGAATTAATGTTATTCCGTAGCATGCATTGTTGCCATCGAGAAGCCAAATCAGGGAATCCAAATGGCAACACTAATCAACTTGGAGGCTTTTTCAAATCTCATGTTTTGGAATCCCTATAAATTGGGAACATCTTCTGAATTTGAAAAAGTAACCAAACTTCTTCATCGGTTTTTGTTGGATACTTAGGACTATACAAAGGACAGGAAAATTCCATGCTGAGAAATCTCTTTCCAGTGGCTATTTTGGGGATGTTTCTCCATCCATAGGCTCCAGGGTGCTCCCCTTTGCTATGGGAACTGTTTCCTCTTAATCACAATTGATGTTTATACAGTGTTACTCTACCCCCTGCATAGAGTTGAAGGACCTGTGTTCTCCAGTCAGAATCTGTACTTGGAATAGGAGCTAAGACAATCTGGTGTCCATCTCTGCTGATCTCTTAGAAGAGATGGAAAACTTGGGACTATAGTTACTAGTGATTAGTGTATTAGTTTCCTAGGGCCACTATTACAAACTATCCCAAACCGAGTAGCTTGAAACACCATAAATGTATTCTTTCACGTTCTGGAGCCAGAAGTCTGAAATCAAGGCCATGTTCCCTTTGGTGGCTCTAGGGGACAATTCTTCTTTTCCTCTTCTAGCTTCTTGTGTTTGCTGCAATCCTTAGCATTTTCTGGCTGGAAGGTATCTCACTCGAGTCACATGGCCATTTCTCCCTGTGTGTCCCCTCTGCATGTCTGTCTGTGTCCAAATATCCCCCTTTTCCATGGAGACTGGTCATATTGGATTAGAGTCCACCCTAATGACGTCATCTTAACTACTTACATCTGCAGTGACCTTATTTCCAACATATCTTTTTGGGGGGAACACCATTTAATGTATAATAGTTGGGTCCCTCTGAAGCAGATCCTGAGATGAAGATATATCTGCAAATAAATCGCTAGGTAAGTGTTCACAGGAAAAATCAGTCAGGGACTAAGGGAAGCAGGGTAGGAAAAGGGAAAAGCAAAAGTCCCGCAGAAGGTAGGGGAACTCAGTCTTATTCCACAGTAAAACTTGTGACTATAAAGTATATATACTTTATATATACTTTAAATATATAAAGTATACCTTGGGGTTTTCCTGATTAGAGGCAAGGAAGGAGGGCATTCAAATGCCTTCAAACGTCATCATTGTCTGAGGGCTACCCCAGGGGCACCTGGGTGGTTCAGTTGGTTAAGCATCTTCCCTCAGCTCAGGTCTTGATCCTGGGATCGAGCCCCACATCGGGCTCCCTGCTCAAAGGAGAGTCTGCTTCTCCCTCTCCCTCTTCCCCAACCCCCTGCTTGTGTTCTGTCTCTCTCTGTCAAATAAATAAAATCGTAAATATATATATATTATATATAAATAAATAAATAAATAAATAAATATATATATATATATATAATATATTATATATATATATATATATATATACACACACTACCCTAGAGGTGGAGGAATGTAAATTCCAGGCACTTCCATTTCTGCTACATCCTGCAAATGACTCCAGGACCTCCTCAGTTGTCCCCTAAATGGGTCGCAGGTGCTAACTGTTGGAAGGGGAAGTATACCAAAGCTAAGGGATCCACAAAAAGGGCAAAAAGGGATTGATGGAGGTCCGGGTGGAACACTGACATTGGCTACAGGGGCATGGCCACATCCCAGCGTATGACCTGAGCCAAAGACCGGTCTTCAGGGACAGAATAAGGAAGCCAGCCCAAGAAAGAAGACCCAGAGACAGAGCTCTTCCTCGGTACTTGCTGTCTCTCCTTCCCAGCTATGATCTCTTTCTGAGGCTCTGCTATATTCTTCCCAAGTAATTCCACAGTATTCTCCTGTTTTACAGCAATAAATTTCTGTGCTGTTCTCTGCTTCTTCCCAAGATTGTTACAATTGCTAATGTGACTTGCAGGCATACAACCAAGCCATCAAATACGGTGCTCTTCTTGATGTGCTTTGGATGCAATCCTGATTGGAGGATTCTTTGGGTTTAATAAGAGAGCTTTCTGAATAAACATCCAGTCTTATAAGATTGATGATAAGATTTCTTTTTTTTTTAAAGATTTTATTTATTTATTTGACAGAGAGAGATCACAAACAGGCAGAGAGGCAGGCAGAGAGAGAGGGGGAAGCAGGCTTCCTGCTGCACAGAGAGCCCGATGCGGGGCTCGATCCCAGGACCCTGAGTGACCTGAGCAGAAAGCAGAGGTTTTAATCCACTGAGCCACCCAGGCGCCCCTGATTATAAGATTTCTTATAAGATTAGGGGCACCTGGGTGGTGCAGTCAGTTGAGCTTCCAATTCTTGGTTTTGGCTCAGCTCATGATTTCAGGGTCCTGGGATCGGGCCCCTCGTCAGGCTCTGCGCTCAGCATGAAGTCTGCTTGAGATTCTCTTTCCCTCTACGCCTGCCCCTTCCACTTGTGTGTGTTCTCTCTCTCATTCTCTCAAATAAATAAATAAATCTTTTAAAAAGATTTCTTATAAGATTAATTACCCAAAGGTCCCAAACTCAGCTCATCATTCCTCCTTGGAATTTTTTCCCTTTCTCTGGATGACCCTGCTGTTCATTTGTTCAGTTACCCAAGCTAACAGCTGTGAGTTATCACTGCCCACATCCTATCAGATCCCAGGTCCCGTGGAATCATCTCTACAATATGTCAGAAACCTGCATCCTCTCTATTTTCACTACCGTCCCTCTGTTTCAAAACCTCTTCAGTTATATATACATGTATATCTATATGTTTGTTATTATTCCAGCAGATTCCAACCAGTTTCTCTGCCTCCCATCTGTCCTAATTTATTCTGCACAGTACTACTGTTTATCTTTATGCACGCACACACCTGTTCATTTCTCAACTATTTACTGAGCACCCATATTTCAAGAAGAAGCGGAAAATACAAATATGAATGTGATATTGATAACAGTGACATATATTATTGTGCCTGGCACTGTTTTAAGTGCTTTACATGTCTTAGCTCATTAAATTCTCATTAAAAAATATGAACAAGGTACAATTTGTACCCACACTTTAAAAGTTAAAATGAAAAAAACAGGCATGGAAAAGAGAAGTGATTTATTTAGCCTGCAAATACCCTCATAAGGGGTTTGGTGTGAGAGTTAAGCGCTAGAGAAAAAGATTTGAGTGAGTGTTTTCTCCTTTCTTCCGAAGAGAACACATAGCTAGCACCATTCTAGGTACATAGGAGAGAAATTCATGTGTTGCATCCAATAATTGCTTTGGGGCATTAGGGCCTAATTCTCTAGTGGAACCCCATTAAAAATAGAAATCCTATTGTGGTAATCATTTTGCAATATACATGAATATCCATCATTATGTTGTACACCGGAAACTAATATAATGTTGTATGTCAGTTATACCTCAACTGAAAAGAAAATGAGCGAGAAAGTCAGGTTGCGGGGTTGGGAAATGTTGGATCCAGTATTGGATCTCAGTCTGTTGACTCTACTTGCCCATGTTCTCAGCCAGTATGGATTGCTAAGACATGCTCTCATGGACAGTTTTCCTTGTCACAGATGTCCAATATTCAACCTCTTCCTATTGTTGGTATAAGAGGAAGAGAATTAATTTTTCTCCTATCCTGGGTTCTTGGCTGAGATTCTATCTCCAGCTAATAAAAGATTCACGGGAGGAAAACAAACGTTAAGTTTAATAACATGTATTCTTCTGTATACGTGGGAGAGACCATGAACTGCATGACCCCTTGAAATGGCTCAAGCCACACCTTCTATACTATCTCTAGCAAAAGAGAAAGAAAACGTGTGTGCGTGTGTGTGTGTGTATTGGGGGTCAGTTACGGAAGGTTATCAAGCAAAGCACACTAAACAAGGGTAAGATTGTTATGCAGACTTAAATTTTTGCGTTTTCCATTGATAAGAGTTTCTAGAGATTTAGAATCCTCTCCCTCTTCTTGGTGCAGAGAAAAGGACACCCTCACAAAGGGAGTTCTCTTTATGAAAGGATACCTTCTAGTCAGTTTTCAGAGCTTCTCCTGTGTCTGTTGTTTCTTAAAAATAATGAGTTCAAGATAATCCTAATGACAAAGAGGCATATTTTGGGTTGTTATATTCTGCTTCCCCTTCATTGGGAATCCCATATTTCATGCAGAGCTTTGCCTCCCATCAGGGAACATGAAATTGTTCTTTTGGTCTCTGCCCCAAGGGAGCCAGGCATAAACCCATAACCCAGATTCCATCATGAGGTTGTACACCCACACCCAGGACTTTAAGACTAGAGAGAGTAACTCAGCAACACAAGGGAAATTTAGGGTATCCTTCCCATTACTGAGACAATGTTAACAGGTGTCTAGCATCAGTGATATCCACTGATTCAAAACATGGATTTACCTCACCTTAGGGGTGTTCCTCACCTTAAGATTTGTTAAAGAAAAAGTTATTCACGACACTTGTGAAAGAACAAGAAGGCAGACTTTATTGAGAACCACCACAATTGGTGTAGGAACCACTACAATGGGATCTTGCAGTGGGGGAGAGAGATAGGACTCAACTCCAAATACATAAATGAAAAATGGGAATTTTTAACCAAGGAGCAGAGTGAGGGTCAGTTTGATGGAAAAATTAGTGAAAAGAAACATCAGAGGTAAGAGGGGGGTGGATTTTCTGGCTAAAGTGACCTAACAGAATTCTTCCTGAAGGCAGGCCAGGTTGATTGGACATCACCTAGGGGATGGCGGAGGATGAAGAATGTGGTTAGAGCTTGAAAGTGATTAGGTACCAAGGGCTGCTGAGTCAGGCTAAACTGGCTTAGCAGGGTTCTTGCTAGAAGTGGACAGTGCAAAGATGAACATGGAGGCCCAAAAGTCAGGACCTAGTTGAAAAGACAAATCCGAGGAGCCTGATTAGAGTTTGGGCTAAGACAGAATCTTTGTCAGATTGCATATGCGCATACATATATATACACACATATATAATGTTTATGTATATATATATAATGTTTACGTATATATATAAACATCAATGGAGTTCATGTACATATTATAAAATATGAAGTGAACCACTCTTTATAGTTTACCATTATTATTACACAGTGACTTTTTAAAGATACGGTTGATTTCTGAACATGTGCCTCATGGAGTTGTTGTAAGGATTAAAATTATATCTCTCTATATATGTATACAGAAATACATTGGAGATATAGTGAACCACTATCTCCAATAGTAGGCATAAATCCATGCCTCATATATATAATGTATACTGTGTATTGTAAAGATACAGACCTATTAGCAGGGATTATATGCTCTTTCTTTTTTTTTTTTTTTTGGTGGATATAGCAGTGGTCTTCAAGTTTTTTTGATTAACACCCTAAATATGTCATTTAAAATCTCTTCTGCTTTCTTTTTGGGTTTTGTTTATTTTTATTTTTATTTTTTAAAAAACTTTATCTATTTAAATAAGTAATCTCTACACCCAACGTATGGCTCAAACTCACTACCTTGAGATCAAGAGTCATGTGCTCTTCCAACTGAGCCAGCCAGGGTCCCCTCTTCTTGGGTTTTAAATGTTTCATTATATTTAAACATTTCATGTCTTTGGTGTTTATTTTGGCTAATGGAGTGAAGGAGCGTTCTCTCCATTACTTCCCCCAACTTATTTTCCTTTTTTTTTTAAAGATTTTATTTATTTATTTGACAGAGAGAGAGCGAGCACAAGTAGGGGGAACAGGCAGAGGGAGAGGGAGAAGCTGGCTCCCCACCGATGCAGGGCTCGATCCCAGGACCCTGGGGTCATGACCCGAGCTGAAGGCAGATGCTTAACAACTAGGCCACCCAGGCACCCTCCCACCAACTTATTTTCCAATGACCAACCAACACCATGTGCTGTGAATAATCCCCCTGGGGCCCAAATAAAACTCTCTTCAAAATGTGCTGGAGGACATTTGTTATAGACTGTTGGCTGAAGAATTGTGTGTGAAGGACACATGAGGCTTCAGCCTGCTTGGATTTAAATGCAGAATGTCAGAACGGGTTTGCGTGGATTGTGTGGCTCAGGCTGACAAGATTGGCTGGGTGGTCTTGCAGTAAAGCCCCCCTGTGCCACAGGCCTCTTGAGCGATGACTTGGCATTTGGTCTTCTCCGGCTAAGAATGGTTGCCTCCTGAAGGAGGGTAAAATATACCATCCTGAAATAGGACTCTTTGGCATATTGATTTTTTGAAGGTTGTTATTTTTACGAAACTGCAGGCACAGGTGAAATTCTGAAAAGTGGGAAATTACCCTTTTGGAAAAAATATTTGTACGCGTAAGAGAAATCTGTGTTTGTAAGTGTATCTCCCTTGCTGGACTAGCAAGAGAAGGATGGCTAAATCTCTAGGAACTCTTAGCGATGGGGAAGGCAAAGACCTAAATCCCTATGACTATGGTACCCTTGTTTCCTGAGCCTGGTAACCTCTCATAAGGGACACCCCACCCCCAACATCTTCTTTTGTCTTTTGCTGAAGATGGTATTTAGGGCCATTTCAGGGAGTTACTCCATTTTCCTGGGGCTCTCCCATGCATGCAGGAGGCATCTGTTTATTTTTCTCCTGTATGTATGTCTTCTGTCAATTTAATTATTAGACCAGCCAAAGAACCTTGAAGGGAAGAAGGAAAAAAAACCTTCCACTGCTACATTTCCTCCCCCCTCTACTCCATGCCCCACCTTGCTGCCACACTGACTGCCCGTTTCTGGAAGATGGTTTGATCAGGGCTGCCTGCCCTGCCCCTGTATGTCAGAGAGTAGCTCTAAGGAGTCTCCCTGTTCGAGGATTTCTTTTTCCTTTAGCGCCCACGGTTCTTGGTCACTTTGCTTCGAAGAATGAAGAGGTAGACCAGATGAACAGTGGTGGGCAGAAGTTTATTGACTGATAGTACCAAGCTCCCGACAAGGGAGGGGACCTGAGAGAGTTGCCATTTTGACGTTTAAATCTAGGGGTTTTATGAGATTGTTGGTGGGCTGTTTTAGTCTGATTAACCCTCCTTGCACCTGTCACCCAATCAGGTTTCGTCCATGCGCTCATCTACCTATTCGGTAGTTGCTTACATGGGAAAGGGTGGAGGGCTCCTTCCTGGGTGGTGTACAATTACAGGATGGGGTCTTTCTCCTTTTAAGGGTAGTTTCCTCTTAGGAGGGGCGCCCCTTGCCCATTCCTTCCTTTCTTCAGACCGTCCTCCACTATCCCTTACCTCAGCCCAGCCCTGCACTAGAACTTGCTCTGTTAAGCGAGGGATTCTTGTGCTACTTATTTTTTGAAAAGCTTTGTGCTCTACTCAAATTCCAGAGTTCACACTCTAATTCTGATAATTAGTAGCTATGTGATAATTAGGGGCCAAGGCCAGGCTGCCTCAAGATCGTCCACTTTGGCATGAAGATAATCTTCTTTTGAGTTAAAAAGCAATCACAACCCAGCGGATCCAGAAAAAGTTCTGTAGGGGCCAAGGGCAGGCTGCCTCAACATGTGCCACTTTGGCATATTGATTATTTTAAATAAAAGTTACTTAAGAGACAACCTGTGTAGCAAGGACACTTAGAGTCTCCTCTGTCCCTCTGAAAGCAAGAAATAAACCTCCCATGTGAAAAGTACCCTCCTTGTACCAGAATGTAAAGAAAAATCCTTGCCACCAGAGATAGGAAATTTAAAGCCTAGAAAGCTGTATACACAACCCTTGTAATATTTTACTAATTTACTACCCTAGTCCAAATTCTGTTTAGAACTCATCACTCACTGAAGCTCCCAAAGTTCAGTTTTTCTGTCCTGCCAATTCCTTGCAGACTGATTATCTCTTTGTCTAAAAAGTATAAAAACTGCCTGCCTCCGTCATTTCTTCAGGTCTCCATTCTGTGATCGGGCCTCCATGCATATGTAATAAAACTTTGTTTTTTTAACTCCTGTTAATCCGTTTTATGTTGATTGAATTCTTAGACCAGCTGGAGGACCTTGAGGGTAGAGAAGAATTGTTTCTTCCCTTCAGCTCTTTACTTGCCCTCACCCCAAATTTCGTGAAAGAATTTAGGTAGAGGACCTGCCCCAGGAAGAGAGCAATCACCATAGGTAACTACATTATAATAAAAATTATGCAGGATAGACTGGGAAGACCCTAGCAAGGTCTGTTCTATCAAAGTCCTCTCTGTGTCCCATTTTTTGAGTGACCCGGCAGATAGTTGTTTACCAATCGTGGACTCTTTTTCATTCTTCAGAATTGTACTTCTTCCTTTTGAAGTCCTAGGCCCCCACCCCCTTCTTACTTCAGGATGACTTAGAGACCTCATTTTGCCTGACTGTCTTTAGAGTTTCCATGTCTGTGTGGATTCCTCATATTTAATATGCTTTTCTCCTGTTAATCTGTCTCATATCAATTTGATTCTTAGTTGGGCTAGAAGGACCTTGAAACGGACAGAAATTCTTGCTCCCCAACAGTGATCTTGAGCAAGTCACTTACTTTCTTTGTGCCTCTGTTTCATTGTTTGTTAATGGGGATAATAAAAGTACCTACCTCACAGGGCCGTTAGAATTAAATTAGTTAATACTTAGAACATCTCTTGGCATATAGTACATCCTTCGTAGTTATTACCAATTACTCCCCAGTATCTGCAAAATTTTAGGTCTAATCATGGCATTTTCCCAAACTCTTGAATTATCCCTCTTTTGCCCTCCTTATTCTGATCTGACCCTTGACCCCTGTCTGACCTCTTCTTATATTACATCCCACTCATCTTCACTCAATGCCATCCACATCAATGGCCTTGCTGTTTCTCAAATGGTCGGGGTGTGTTCCCACTACTGGGTTTTAAATTTGATCTTCCCTACAAATATCCATTTGACTCATTCTCTTGTTTCCTTCAAGTCTTTGTTCAAATGTCCCATTATCAGAGTGATTTTCTTAACTACTTTATATAAAATCCACCTGCCCAGTGCTGGCTGGGCCTGGTTTGCTTTCCTCCAGAGCGCTTATCATGACCGAACATGTTGTATCTATTTGTGTGTGTATGTGTGTGTGCATGTATGTCTTCCTCCTACCAGAAGGTAAGCATCATGAGAAAAGCAACTTTATTTTTATTTGTTCTTATATCCCTAATGCCTAAGCAGTGCCTGGATCATAGTGAGACCTCAATAAATATTTTTGAAATAAAGGGATAAAATGAATGAGAAGTGAAAGTATAAGGAGACTGAGTCTCAGTTGCTGACACTTTGTAGAAACAGCCATCTCACCTAGACTGGAATGCCCTGAGGATGTTTCTGGCATGAACCAGACAATTAGAGTCATGCTGCCCAAAACTGATCATGTCCATTTCTTGCTTATACCCCTTGAATGGTTTCCTACTCATCAGGAGTTGGCAAACTATGGCCCATGGGCCAAATCCATTCCAGTGCCTGTTTTTGTAAATAAAGTTTTATTGGAACAGAGCCATGCTCATTCATTTATGTGTCGTCTATGGCTGCTTTCCTGCTGCAACAGCAGAGTTGAGTAGTTGCAACAGGCCATATGGCCCACAAAGCCTAAAATATTTATGATATGATCCTCTATAAAAACAGTTTTATGGGGTGCCTGGGTGGCTCAGTCAGTTAAGCAGCCGACTCTTGGTTTCAGCTCAGCTCATGATCTCATGGGTCCTGGGATTAAGCCCTGTGTCAGGCTCTGCACTCAGAGGGGAGTCAGCTTCAGGATTCTCTCTCTCCCTCTGCCTCTCTCCCAGCTCTTTTTTAAAAATAAATAAATCTTAGTAAAAGCAAAAACAGTCTTATGACCTTCGTTATGGGCTAGATGAAGTACAATGTTCTTCAGACCTGTCTCCCACTTAGAAAAGCAGTGTGGGATTTGGC
Source organism: Potos flavus (assembly GCA_028534135.1). Lineage (NCBI taxonomy): Eukaryota > Metazoa > Chordata > Mammalia > Carnivora > Procyonidae > Potos > Potos flavus. The sequence continues at coordinate 70,161,399 of CM052901.1, forward strand.
TAAGAGTTTGGAATCACATAGGTTCAGATGTCCACCCTGCCAGTTATTAGCTGTGGGAACTTGGGTGAGTTACTCAACCTTTCTAAGCCTTGGTTTTCTCATCTGAAAAATGGACATAATAGTGGTGCTTACCTTGGCTGTTGTTAGAATTCAGTTGCTGTCTGTATCATTCTTGCCACAGAGCCTGGCATATGGCAGGTACGTATGCAATTTAGGCTATGATTTTTATAGCTAACTCTCCGACAACTTCATGTCCTATGCTTCATTTATTATTAACACTCAACTGCTGAGTATTTCTGTACACTTCAAGTTGCTTTCTGCTTCCATAATTTGCCTACTGATTTCATTTGCCTGGAACATTTCACTGGAATATTAATTGCCTTTGTAGACCTCCACTAAGGTTCCGTCTCCTGTCAGAAGACTTCCCTGAAAGCCATGGGTAGAGTCACTGGGCCATTGTGGTCTCATAGTATCCTTGCGATTAATGCCCATTCTTAAGACACAACACATCCAACTGAAATAATGTAAGTCTGTCTCCCAAACTAAAAGCCCCCGGTGGTGGCAGTAGTGGTGCATGGGGGGCAGGGTGGGGGAAATGGTTCTGAACTCATTTTTCTATTCCCAATACCCAGTGCAGTACTTGGAACATAGCAACTGGTTGTGACTAAATCAGTTACTCGAAGGAGGAGATATTCCCTTTTGTTCTTTTCCATTGGTTCACATGTTGCTTGTAGCTATTTCTGACTGAAAGGAGAGCATTGATTCTGGCTTAAGCTTCCTGTGAAGGAGGGTGGTGGTGGGGAGCTGCCTCAGCTCAGAGTCTGCTTTGAAAGGCTCTGTTGGCTCAGGGCAGACTGTGGGGACAGAGCAGTCAATTTCCTATACAGTTTGCTGTGGCAGAGGGAAACAAGCAATGTACTCTCTTTGTGATGACATTTGGTGGCTTGAGTCTCACCTCTGCCACTTACTAATGGTCTGATTTTAGTTTGTCATTTCCCTCAGGCTAAGGTTCCTTGTTGTAAACCTGGGGAACATTCTTCTCTCACTGACTTAGCACTATGAGAGATGAAGTTAGGAAAAGCTCTTGATAAATTGATAAATGCACGTTAAATGCAAGTATACTGAAGCTATTGAGGTGGACCCATTGTCTTGGTTCATTGGGTGAGGAGCAGAAATGGGACTTTCATGGGTTTGTTTATAAATGGGTTGATTCCAGAAAGACAAGCCTGGTCCTACGTGGTTGGCTCATTCCATCAGATTAGTGAAAGTGTAGGCCACTAGGACTTGTGTGCCAAAAACATTGACACAATTCTTGGACCCAATGATGCAATACTTTTGAAAATATTCCTTCACAGAAGAAATAACCTAATTATCAAAAAATGACTGAAGTATTTTATTTTGGTAAGTGATAGTTATCTCTGTGATCTAAAAGCAGGATCACAGTTCTTTTTTGTGTTAATTTTCTCTGCCATATTAAAAAATACTACAATGTTTATTATCCCCCAGTTCCTGTGGGTCACAAGTCCAGGCACAGCTTAGATGGATCCTCTGCTTCATGTCTCACAAAGCTGCAATCAATGTATTGGGCAGGACTGGATTCCCATCAGAGGTTCAGCTAGGGAAGGACTTGCTCCCAAACTCCCTCAGCTTGCTGAAAGAATTCTTTTTCCTTGAGGCTATGGGATTCGTGGCAGTGTAGGTAGGAAAAGTTTTCTTTGACTCTTAGGATCTCTGGCTAGGTCTGAAAATTAAACTGACAAAGGCAGATGAACAGGAGAAAAGCGTATAAATTTATTTAATACAAGTTTTACATGACAAGGAGCCTTCCTAAGGAAATGGACCCGAAGAAACAGTTAGACCTCAGTATTTTTATGCTAGGTTTGATGAAGAGTAGACAGGCATGGAGGAGTATGATAGGTGAAGGAATAGGAGGTAAGTGTTGTGAACTGGGGTGAACTTAAGAAGGCCTGTTGGTTCACATTTTTCTCAGGGTCCCTTCATCTTTGGAGATAAGAATGCTCCTTTCCTCTGAGTATAAGCAGGGCACCTCTCACATGAGGGATGTATGACCTGCATTAGGGGAGAAGGACAGGGGGAAGGCCAGAGTGACTTTCCTGTTCCTGCTACTTTTCCGAACTCCTTCAGTTTAAACTACTCAGTATGCCAAGGTGCCATATTTTGGCATAGATTGTCCTGAGCTCCCATTAACAGCTTGATTTTTCAAAGCCAGAAGTAGAGAAAGAGAGAGAGACAGAGGGCGCACAATTCTAACAAGATAGGTGTTACATACTTATGTGATCATATACACAGAATGACCTACGTCCCATCACCTCTGCCACATTGGATTGGTTAAAAGAAGCCACAGATCCTGCTCATATACTCAACGGGAAAGGATTACACAGAGGGTCTGTGGCTTGCTTTTAACCAGTCCACTATGGCAGAAGTGATGAGATGTAGGTCATCCTGTGTACGTGATCACATAAGTGTGTAACACTTGTCTTGGTCGAGGCTCCTGTAAAAGAAGTCAGCTTAACAAGAGAAAAACAAACAAAAGTTTAGTATGTACATCTCCTGTATATATGGAAGATACTGATGTAGGCAGGTTGGGTCTGAGGACCCAGAGGAGTCCTGTAGGACCAGCCAAGAGGGTCCTTGGCTTTGCACAGGATGGACATCAAACATAAGCCAGCAGGAAGTGAGAGCAGAATTTATTGAAGATATAGAGAGAGCAGATGCAGATGGAGTGTCTGGGAGACTCAGAATGGAAAAGCAGAATGAGTCTAATCTTTGCATGGGATCTGGAGTTTTTATTTAGGATGGTGGCCTGGTGTACATGTCCTCTCAGGCATCCAAAAACTGGTCAAAGGAGTGAGTGCTCAGGTGTCCTTCATAAGTCACTTATGCCCTGGAGCCAGGTGTCTTAGCATTATGGTGCCTAGAGTCCATGGTCTTAGAAAACATACATGATGACCTGGTCTGGTTACTCCTTAGATGTTATCTATGGTGCTGGAAGGCTCCAAAGAAACCATTAAATCCTTGACTTTTACAAGGAGGATATACATTAAGACATGTGTAAGGCAGGGGTAAAGCAGGAAAAGGAGCAAAGGACAAAAATGGCATTTTTTTCATGCGGTCTCTTCAGTTTCCCTGTCTCAGTAACCAGGGAAAAATGAGTAACTCTCAGATGTGGCTTAGAATTCAGGCTTAAATACTATCTTCAGCTAAAAACAAAAGAAAGAAAGGCAAGGGGGAGGCCATTTATGAGCAGGTGACCTAGAAAAGTAAGGTAAACCAAATAAGGTTTGTTACGCAGATTTAATTCAGTGGTTTCTCATTGATAAGAGTCTCTGGTGATTTACAGTCATCCTTCCCTTCCTGGTAGAGTGAAGGAGACATCTTTAGAAATGGAGATTTCCAGGGGTGCATGGGCGGCTCCGTCGGTTAAGCCTCTGCCTTGATTTCAGCTCACGTCATGATCTCAGAGTCATGGGATCAAGAGCTCCACGCTCAACCAGAGTCTGCTTGGGTATCTTTCTCCTTCTCCCTCTGCTCTCCCACCCCATGCTCATGCGTGCATGCATGCCCTCTTTCTCCAATAAATAAAATCTTTTTAAAAAAAAGAAATGGAGATTTCTTTTATATACATAAATGTCCCATACAAAAGAGTAACTTCTACTCTTTTCAGAGCTTCTCCTGTGTCTCCTGTTTCTCAAAATAATCAGCTCAAAATAATCCTTATGGCAAGGAAGGTTATTTTGGGTTGGCATATTCTGCCATCCTCTGGTATGAGTACCAGGAGACAGGAATCCCAGAAGGCACAAAATCTGACTACCAAACTATAGAACCACTAAGGTATGTCACTCCTTAATTTAACACAGATACGTGTGTCTGTGTGTGTGTCTGTGTGTGTTTCAAGTGGTGGTAAGCTCCATAAGAAAAGAGATTTTTGTCTCTCTTGTTCACAGTTGCATCTTCAGCACCTAGACCAATACCTGAGAAAGGAGATGCTCATTACGTATTTGTGGGATGAATGAATTGATGAACAAGTGAATCCCCACTGTGTGCCTGGCACTGACAATTATTGTGGGCTGTGGTAGTGCATGATATATTTACTTTGCAGCATTTCTTACATCCAAATAGCATAAACCTTTATCCTCATAGTGACAGTAAACTCTGAATTATTGAATGTAAAACATTTGACAAGAATTGTGGGATTATTTTGAACTCAGTGGAGACATGTAGCTATTAAATTTCTGAATCCCAGTGATTTTTTATGATGTAAAATTTATGACCAAGTCACCTTTCCGAAACTAATTATGAGAAAATAGAACTTTCAAGTCAGAGAATTTTAACGTGATTAAAAAAGCACTTGACCCTGCCCCTTCTCCATCAAATCTCTTTTCTCTTTTGTGTGGGCACAACTTTTTATCTTAGCCTCTGAAGAGTTATGCCCTACAGTAACTTGTAATGACTGCCATCTGTTAGGGAGAAATCCTTAACATTACAGAATTATCGAATGTTATAACTTCAGGGTTTCCTGACCCAGCATACAGAAAAATAGCATCTCGTGGCTTCAGCCGATTTTTTTGGTTTATTTACACTGAAATGTCAGTGTCAAAAAGCCAGTCCTTGCTCCATCCTCACCAGAAAATAATATTCCAAATTCCATTGTGGAGTATGAAGGAGGAAAAAAAAAAAAAAAAAGAAAAAAAAAGCAGAATGTTTTAGATGCCAAACAGCACATGGAGAGTTTTGTACGCGGGGACGTCTGGGAACATCAGTGACAGGATGCCTTCTCACAGCTGCTGGAGTCCCTCTGATGAGAAGGCTTTGTGGAAAAAAATAGGCAATCAGCATTCTGCAAAGGATGACATTTTCTATTAAATCGTCCCCACTTTTTATATAACACAGCTGCAACGGCTTTATGTGGCTTTTCCTAATGATACCTCTTCTTACGAGCACACACAGTAGCAAAATAGTTTGTCAATGGCTCCTTCCAAATTCACAATGTTTCAGAGTAATGACTTCCCACTTCACCTGAGAGTCTTCATCCCCACCCCCGAGAGTCCCAGATGCCTGTATTTACTGGTGCTTGTAACAGTACAGAACCTTAAAATGGGCCACTGTATATGAAGGACAGACTATGTCATAGTGGCTTCCCAGTAATATCCTCCTAAGGTAGACAGTGTTGTTCTTCAAAAAAGCTGCAATGTAGATTGATGATTGATGATTTAGTACAATGTCTTCTATACCCACTCCATAAATACTCACTGAGTGAATGAATGGTCAATTAACTTCTGTAGGTTTCCTTTTAATTAAAAAGAAAGGTAGTTTTGTAGTTTTCATGTTTAGCAAGTTGCTGTTAAGTGCAATGGTTGCAAATTGGTATGTCTTCTAAATGCTCTCAGCTGGTGCTGATGCCCTTCCTCTATATTAAATTGCTGCTGTTTTGCAGATTGTGTTATACACTGAATTATACATACTACTGATAAATAACATGATCTCCTGAAGAAATTGTCCAGATTAATCTCAATCGAGCACTTTTGGCTGTGAGATTTGGTATCTCATATTAAAGTGCTTGTTTTGAACATTAAAGGTATACTTCAAACCTCCTAACTTTTATTGGGCTGTAATGTTCACAGGAAGTTCTGTAATTATTTAGCTATGTTTCAGATAGATCCTAAAATCAATTTCATGAAGTTTAAGGCTCAGTTTTGCAATGTTTAAGCTAAAAGATAACACATCTCTAGTTCTCTGGTTTATGTATTATTATTTGTTTCCACAGGGCATTTTTGATAACATAGGGAAAACAAAAGAAAGCAAAAATGACTAATATAAAGTGCTTTGAAATTTAAAATGTAAAAAGGTTTTGAAAATTTTGTCATTAACATAGTAGCCTACAATTTAGTTCAGAAAATCCTTCTCGATTTCTGTTGATATCAGGTATCCCTATTATCTTTTCTTAGATCACTGTATATTTTCCTTTCATGGTACTGATTTGTCATATATTTGGATTATATGATTTATTGGTTAATTAAGAGGAAAGTTGCATAAGAACAGGAATTGAGTATGTTTTGCTTACCAGTGATTCCTAGCACAGATTTTTGGCGCAAAATGGATTATCGGTAAATTTTCTTGAATAAATGAAAGAGTAGAACATGGCTAGGGGAAGTTCAGCTAACTCATTTATTTTTAATATATGAGTAGAGTTTAGTTGAGTGAGTAGGTAGATATGTCGTAATTTGCTGATCTCATCCCATTAGACATTGATTTTTTGCCAATCTTTTGCCATTTTAAGTAATCTAATTATTAGTCATATTTGCCTATGAAATGTGTTGTAGCATTTCAAACTAGTATCAAAAGATTTTAGAATGCATAGAGAAATAGCCCCCAAACATCCAGGAAAACAGCAGAAATAATATTAATGTTAACTCATGCATTGATCCTGTGGATATGAGACTAAATATCCATATTCCATGATTAACATTTTCTTTTTTTCCAATAACTTCATATTGAAGTCTCAAAATATCCTTATCCTTGATGTTTTCATGCCCTTAATTTTTTCACATTCTGACATTAAGTATTTAAGTCAAGCATACATTTGTAAGAGAGATTATTTCCACTCCAATCATAAAAAATAAAAACTTTTTCTCTGCTCATTTGTTGAGCCTTCATCCTTCTCTGGCTGCTGGGATATACTGATATGGCACAGCTGTCCTGAGAAGTAGCATTGTTTTTGATTTCTGGTAGAAATGAAAATAGTGCCACATGTGCAGCCTAGCTCAGAGCCCAAATAACAATGGTCTCTACTTTAAAAAGGTTGTATCATAAACCTGTATCTAACTGACAAAATTATTTGTTACTGTGTTGGGGAGTAAATGATAGGGGAGAAAACTGACCACAAAATATATCCATATGTTCAAAATCAAATAGTATTTCAGAAACAAGTAGTGTTTGCTTTGGTCTGTGGTACAGGCTAGTATTCCCTCAAATGGCCCAGTATAATGACAGTGAAGATATAGGTCAGTTTCACACCAACTACAGGGTAGAATGGAAAGCAAATGTCTGTTTCTTTACACAATATGCATCACAGAAGCATAATAAAGCTTGGACACATGTGGAAAAAAACAGACCTGCGTTATGAAGCATAAGGAAGGAGAGTACGGGTGATAAAGCAGGTAGCCAGTATCTGGGGCAGGACTAGTAGATAACGGATGGAAAAATGGATGGAATCCAAAGGAGGAAGCAAAGAAATAAGAAGGGGCGCTATGGTGTAAATATGTAAACCTGAGTGTTTGGAAAATCCTGGGATAATATAAGCCAGTTTTTCTTCCCTGTTGATCCAGTCCCTGATTCATACACGAATCAGTGGTGCTGGCTAATTATTGCCTTGCTCCTGCTATTTCTACTCCACCAGAAAATGGCGGGGAAGGCACACTCCTTGGGCAGTGTTGTACATTGAGTTAGGATGGTAGTCATTTGCAGGTACCTCTCTCAGAGCCTCTGATAGTCCTATATCAAAAACCCTTTGATTGGCTCTGTTCAGGGATGACAGAGACTGTCCTGTATGGGGAAGGGAGTAGGTTGAAGACGTTTGAACAACCTGCAGAATAGCTTGCCCAGGTATAAATGAGAGGGTTGGGTTTGGTCTGCAAAACTTCTAATTCACATATTGCATGACTTATTTCTCTTATTCCACTCCTCTCCTCCCCACCCGAGGTGTCAGTAAAACCAGCATGCTCCCCATTAGGCTTAAAACATGCTGAACTTTCCAGCCTCTTTGCCTTTGCCCCTATGGTACCTTATACTAGAAAAGTCCTCCCTGCATTGCCAACTCTCAGATTTACTTATATTCAAAGACTTATCTCAAACTCCTTATCTGTCATGACATTCATTCATAAGGACATTTTTTTCCTCTCTTTTTTGAAGTCTGAGAGCTTTTTGTTTCTAGCTTCCATAACTCTTGTGTCTATATTTGTGTTATGTAAGCACATTTTTCTTATAGATCCTTTAACAAACATCGAACATGAATGTTAAGGTGGTAAATTTGAAAACCCTTAGCTATTCTAACACACACAGACTCAGCTACATGCATTTGTACAGACTAGAGAGAGACTAAGTAAAGGGTCAGAATTAGTTGAGCTTGCTTTATGTGCTTTTGACATCTCCAGTCCCTGAGGTACTCCACATTCCTGTGTTTAAACAGTAGATTTGAAATAAACAATGAAGGTAAAGTGATCTTAAGGGCGCGCGCGCACACACACACACACACATACACACACACAAAGAACTTGGGTTATATCACTTGGTTTTTTGAATTGAAATTTCTTCTTTTTTAATGGTTTTTTGTTTTACAACTGAAGAATGAATCAAGAAAATAATGATAACTATTAATTATTCTATGACTTTTACTGAAATCAATTTGGTCATATGGGAGATTGGAGTAGGGAAAAAAAAGGATCCACTGCAGATTTCAAATACACTAGGAAGGCCGCTGATGTAAACCTGTTTCTTAATTTGAAAAATAGGAGTAGTGTTGCTCTACTCACAGGGGAATTGCGGAAATCTAATGAGGTAGCACACACAAGGGCCTCATCCCAGTGTCCGGCACCAAGTGAAGTATCAGTTCTTATTTTGATGAACATAATGATGTGGTATCTCAGAGTGGAAAACAAGGTAAATGAATAAAAAAGTCTGCTATATTAAATAGGGATAGATGCTAGGAAGAAAATGCATATCAGTGTCAAGTGGCAGGGTAGTAAATTGGAATTTTAGAGTGAGGATGATCATTGAGTAAATGCAAGAAGTCAGGGGTTAGTGGAAGAGCCATGTGGGGAAGTAACATTCCAGGAAGGGGAAAAGAAAGGACAAAGTCCCTAGGAAAGGAGTGAGCTTGGAATGTTTGAGGTGTAGCAAGGGACCAATAAGGGGGGGAGCCCTAGGAAACAAGGTTAGCTGGTAAAAACAGGATGATACAGGTCTTGTCAAGTTTTACAAATCATAGAAAATCTTTACTTTTTCTCTGAGGGACGTGGGACACATTTGAAAGGTTTGAGCACAGTAGTGATAGGAATTGACTACATTTTAACAGCTCTGGCTCCTGAGCTGAAAACCGAGTAAACAGTTATGCCAAGTTGAGAGCTACTCCCATGGTGCAGGTGAGGTACAATGACAGGTTGGACCAAGAAGGTCGAACACTGAAAAAATAAAATAAAAGTTAAAAAAAAAAGAAGGTGGCCATGGTGGTCATGAGAACTGGCTTTATTCTGGGTCCATTTCAAAGTTAGGGATGCATAAGTTGAAAACATTACCGCCATCTCCTCTTCTGTTATTCTTTCTTCCTTAACATGTGTTCTAACTCTACAATACTAATCACACCTGAGGATTTCAGTAATCAACTGGTCCAAATGGAAGCCTCAGAGTCCAAGTGAAGCACACAACTGGTCTGTTTATCATAGAACAACAATTAACAGTGAGTTGACGATGTTTTTCAAGTGAGAAAATACTATCATGTGTCCTGGCGTCTTGGGGATTCATTTTCCTTCTACCTACACGCTGTGAACCCTTTAAATTGAATGAGACTAACCTTCATTTTTCTCTTTCCAAAGGTCTTCCTTTCTTGTTTTTGTGCCAAGTCTTGTCTAATCCAGGCCATTAATGGGTCTTTGACTTCTATTAACTTTTGGCTTATCTGTACGGAGGGAAGGGATCCATTTTTCCACCTTATTATCTCTAAATCTTTTTATTCACATAGAATACTCATGTGCTAGCTGATAAAGTCAACAATTCCTCAATATCCATTTTAATTACATTAAATTAATGTCATCAAAAGATCTGTTGAGCATGATGCTAGACACTATCCAAGGGATAAGCAAGATATGGTTTCCTTCTACTAGTAACTTCTTATCTCAGAGGCAGATTTAAACTGATCAAAAACTCTGTATTACAATGTGATAAGTTCTTTGGTAAAGAGGAAACAAATAATTTTGCCTGGCTAGGGTGGACTCTTATAACAAGGAAGGCATCTGAGAGGGGTATAGGTGAGTTTCATCAGTGAAAAATGAAGGAAGGGGTCTTCCTGGAAATAGGAAGTAGGAAAAAGATTTGGAGTTGTGATGATATGCATTCTGCCCAAGGGAAATTAAAAAAAGTAGTCCACTACCTCTATATGTCATGTTCTTTGTGTGAATGGATGGAGATGAGGTTGGAAAGATAGACAGAAATGGTTATGAAATCCCTAATATTAAATCATCATCTTATTCTGCCAAATTGACTTGCTGTTTTTGCGCAGAAGCCAGAAGTGCTTATTATAATGGAGAATCTTTTGATCATCCAAGACCAGCTGTGATCTGAGCCTGTTCTTCAATTTTTCTAGGGAGCGAGTAATCCCGGGGCCTCAGAAACATAACAGCTATGCATATTTGTGCAACAACAGTCCATTTCATTACATCTACATAAAAAATTTTTCTTTTGAAATAATTATAGACTCCTAGGAAATTGCAAAAAAAGTTACAAAAGTTCTCACGTATCCTTCACCTGGCTTTCTCCAATGGTGGCATCTTGTAGAGCTTATAGGTAATGCAATAGCAAACCCAGAAACTGACATTGGTACATCACTATCAACAAGAATACAGACCTTTTTTCAGTTTTCACCGTTTTTTAACCTACATTTTATGTATATGTGTGTATATGTATATTTCCATATCATTTTCTTCTATGTATAGATTGTAATAACCATCACTACAAATAAGACATAGAACTATTCCATCACCACAAAAGAACTCCCTCATACTACCTCTGAATTCATACCCACTCACTACCCTACTCTTGTTCTGTCCCTTGGAAACCACTAATCTGTTTGTCATTTCTATAGTTTTGTCATTTCAAGGATGCTATATAAGTGGAATCATTTCAAGGATGCTATATAAGTGGAATCATATATTTATAATCTTTGATACATTTTAAAAAGATTTATTTATTTATTTATTTATTTATTTAGAGTGCATGAGCTGGGGGAGGGGCAGAGGGAGAAGGAGAAGGAAAGAATCTGCAGCAGACTTCCCCCCTGAGCAGGGAGCCCAACGTGGAACTGTATCCCAGGACCTCAAGATCATGACCTGAGCCGAAATCAAGAGTCCATCGCTTAACCAACTGAGCCACCCAGGCACACCAAGACATTGTTTGTTTGTTTATTTATTTATTTATTTATTTATTTATTTATTCGTTTTAAAGATTTTATTTATTCATTTGACAGAGAGAGAGATCACAAGTAGGCAGAGAGGCAGGCAGAGAGAGAGAGGGGGAAGCAGGCTCCCTGCTGAGCAGAGAGCCCGATGCGGGGCTTGATCCCGGGACCCTGAGATCATGACCTGAGCCGAAGACAGAGGCTTAACCCACTGAACCACCCAGGTGCCCCTCCCCAAGACATTTTGTATTGAGTACAATGCCCTTTTGGTCCAACCAGGTTGTTGCATATATCATTAGTTCATTCATTTTTATTGTTTAGCAGTATTACATTGTATGTCTGTACCAGAGTTTTTTCCTATTGAAAAGCATTTGGGTTGTTTCTAGTATTTTGCTATTGTGAACAAAGCCACGATGAGTATTCATGTGCAAGTGTTTTGGTGAACATACATTTTCATTCCTCTGAGATCATGCCCAGCAGTGTGATTGCCGGGTCATATAAGTGCATGTTTAGTTTTGTAAGAAACAGTCAAACAACTTTTTAGAGTGGCTGTACCATTTGACATTCCCACCAGTAGCATATGAGAGCTCATTTCTTCATTTCTTTGCCAGTATGTGGCACTATCACTGACTTTTATTTTAGATTTTTAAAAGGTGTGTAGTGATATCTCATTGTGGTTTTAATGTCCATCTCCCTAATGGCCAGTGACTTTGAACATTTTCATATGTTTCTCACCATCTGTATCTTCTCTTTGTAGAAATATACTTTTATGGCTTTTTACCTATTTTAAATTGAGTTATTTGTAAAAAAGAAAACTGTTGCATTTTGAGAGTTATTTATAAATTCTAGATATAAGGCCTTAAATTTTTTAGGTATATGGTTTGCAGTTATTTTCTCCCAACCTGTAGCTTGTCTTTTCATCTTCACAATAGGGTATTATTTGTAGCATAAAAGTTTTTAATTTGGAAGAGGCCCAATTTAGGACTTTTCTTTAGATGGGACATGCTTTTGTGGTCATGTTTAAGCAGTAGGTCATCCCTAGAATTAGGTCCCAAATATGTTCTCCTATGTTTTCTTCTAAAGTGTTTACAGTTCCTCATTTTACATTTAAATTCATGATCCATATGAATTAATTTTTATATGCAGTCTGGGGATTAGATCAAAGGTTTTTGTTGTTGTTGTTGTTGTTGTTTGGTTTTTGCCTGTGGATGTAGAACTGTTCTACACAATTTGTTGAAAACAACTGTCCTTCCTCCACTGAGCTGTTTTTGCACCTTTATCAAAAATCATCTGGAAGTATCTGTGTAAATCTATTTTTGGATCCTGTGTTCTGTTACATTGATCTTTATGTCACTTCCTTCTTTAACAGCACATGGTCTTGCTTGCTGTAGATATATAGTAAGTCGTGATCTCAGATTCCTCACTTTATTCTTTGTAAAAATTCTTTTAACTATTCTAGTTCCTTTGCCTTTCCATATAAATTTTAGAGTATGTTTATCTGTATCTGGAGAAAAAAAAACCTTGCTAAGCCTATGATTGGAATTGCATTAAAGCTATAGATCAAATTGGGGAAAAACTAACATCTTTACTATAGTGAGTTTTCTAACCCATGAATACGATATATCTGTCTATTCATTTAGATCTTCTTTGCTTTCTTTTCTTGATGTTTTGTAATCTTCAGTATACAGATGCTATATGTGTTTTGTTAGAATTCTTTTGTTTACCCAATTATAAATCGTATTGCATTTTAATTTTGGTTTCCATGTTTTTGTTGCTAGTATATAGGATACAATTAATTAGTGTATGTTGATCCTGCATCTTGTGTCTTTTTTTTTTTCTTTTAAAGATTTTATTTATTTATTTGACAGAGAGAGAGAGATCACAAGTAGGCAGAGAGGCAGGCAGAGAGAGAGAGGGAAGCAGGCTCCCCACTGAACAGAGAGCCCGATGCGGGGCTCAATCCCAGGACCCTGAGATCATGACCTAAGCTGAAGGCAGAAGCTTTAACCCACTGAGCCACCCAGGCGTCCCTGCATCTTGTGTCTTTACTAAACTCGTTAACTTCTAGCAGCTTATTGGTGTTTTCTACATAGACAATGATGTCATCTGAAAATAGGATAGTTCTATTTCTTTTTTTCCAATCTGCATTCTTTTGTTTCTTTTTCTTGCCCTATTGCAATGGCTAGATCTTCCTGTACTAGACTGAATGTAAGTGGTGAGAGTGGACATCTTTGACTTGTTTCCAATCTTAAGGGGAAAACATTGTCTTTTACCTTTAAGTACAATGTTAGCTATAGATTTCTTTTTTTTTTAAAGATTTTATTTATTTGACAGAGAGACACAGAGAGGGAACACAAGCAGGAGGAGTCAGAGAGGGAGAAGCAGGCTTCCTGCCGAGCAGGGAGCCCAGTGCGGGGCTCGATCCCAGGACCCTGGGATCATGACCTGAGCCGAAGGCAGACGCTCGGACTGAGCCACCCAGGCGCCCCTATAGATTTCTTTTTTGGTAGGTTTTCTTTATCAACATGAGGAAGTTCCCTTCTATTTTTAATTTACTAAGAGCTTTTTTTTAATTTCCTAAGAGTTTTAATCATGAATGGGTTTTGAATTTTATCAAATATTTTTCTGCATTTTGATTGATATGATCATGTGATTTTTCTTTGTCACTATGGTAGATTATATTTATTAAGTTTCTAATAGCATTGCATTCCTGAAATAAACCTCACTTGTCTCTGAAGTATAATTCTTTTTATATATTAGTTCAGTTTGTTAGTATACTGTTGAGGATTTTTGCCTCTAAATTTGAGAAATTTGTGCTTCTAAATTCATGAGAGATCTTTCTCTGTATTTTTCTACTTTCAGAATATAAAAAAAACTCTCAGAGATGTGTTTCCACAGCTATATCTAAAAAAGTGACTTCTGTTTTAAGAATGTAGATTCTGAAAAAGCTTAATTTGGTCAACCTCTTGGCTTCTATCTCAACCTCTTATAAGACCATAAACGTAGAAGGGAAATTAGAAACCTTAGTTTCCACTTTGAAATCTCAGCCAGGCACTTGGTGTTACATGCAAACAATGAATTATGGAACACTACATCAAAAACTAATGATGTACTGTATGGTGAATAACATAACATAACATAATAAAAAATGAAAAAAAAAAACCTCAACCAGTGGTATATATTACCCTTCTATAGCTAGTTCTTTACTTTTCCTGATGGTTCACATGTTCTTCTTCTTCTTCTTTTTTTTTTTGGTTCACATGTTCTAAGGAAAGGAATGTCAGGCATGAAAAGCCAGTGTTTTGCATCTTCTCAACTCATCACCAATACTGCATTGGTATTTGTGGTAACAGGTTAAACTTGCATGGTTACATCTAAAAATTAAGTTCATTTGCAAATTAATCAAACAATAAAATATGATTACACAATGATAAAATTATTTTCTGTATTTCTCAGTTTATATGTCTTCACTGATATTAATAACATTACATCTGTCATATAAGACCATGTAAAATTATAATCATCAAGGTAAGACCAAATCCCTTATTTTACATTTATTCATACAGAATTCTGGAAGGTTTGGGGTGTGTGCTTGTGCAGGGCTGAAATGGTGCCTTCTGAAGTTTTCTTTTATATTTTTAGGATTTTATGTTTATCTTATTTTATATTCATTATCTGTAACACTTTTTTCTGCTTTTTAAGGGTCTAGTAATAGCCTCTTAAATTATTTTGTGACTGTGCTCAGTGGAATACAATCATAGAGCTTCAAGATTGTAAAACAAGAGATCAAATAAAATCTCAGACTGGTTAAGTGACTTACTAAAGGTTATACAGAGTCAGCATCAGAATCCTAACTAGATACCAGCTCTTCTAGCTGTCAGAACAATGTAGGACTTGTAGTCCACAGTTTTACCTTAATGAATTGCTGACAATAAACAGATAGCTCGATCTGAATGTTTCCTACAAATATACAGAATCTGGCCTCGTTTAATTTTAGGGAGTGTGAAACTCACATGAGGGAGCAGATTCCACAAGAAACAGATTTCAGGAGTCAGTGGTGGAGTCCCAGACTTCATTTCAAAAGACCTCTGGTGATTCCAATGCTGGTGACCTGAGGAATCACCGTGTGTGGTCTCTTGTCCTTCTTGTACTCCCTGGCCCTGCCAACAGAGGGCAGCAGAACATTTGCCCCTACCTGCTTCTTAACCAATTTTTTTTTTTCTTAACCAATTTTTTTAAGTTTTTATTTAAATTCCAGGAAGTTATCATACAGTGTCATGTTAGTTTCAGGTGTATGATACAGTGATTGAACACTTCTGTATATTACCCTCTGTGCTTCACCAACATTTAATTAATTAATTTATGTTCAGTTAGCCAACATATAGTAGTACATCATTAGTTTTTGATGTAGTGTTCAACGATTCATTAGTTGCATATAATACCCAGTGCTCATCCCAACACATGCCCTCCTTAATACCCATTACCCGGCTACCCCATCACCAGCCCCTCCCTTCTGAAACCCTCAGTTTGTGGATCCTCATACCCTCTGCTGCTGTTAATTTATCAACTAGGAGCCCCTCTTAAATTGGAAAGGAGACGAAAGAGGGAATGGGAGATCCTTTCAGTTGCCCAAAGCTCCTGAAACTTAAGTAGGGCAAGTGCAGTGGCTGGCCTAGTCAGTCAAAATTGCAACCCCAGGTAGAAAGAAGCTAATTGAATGGACAAAACTAAATCCCTAGGAGCTTCTCTGCAAAATACAGATGTAAGAGAAAAGGTTCACTGGCAGACTGAGATCAGAACAGCAAAGTATCTTGAAAATATGAAACCATTGTGAAAAGTACTTTGTTTCAACATTGTCAGTTTCAGAGTGATTTCTTATTCATCTTTGTATCCCTTGTTGCACTTTGCACATAGCAGAAACTCCAATAATAGGTTTTTTTAAAAGATTTTATTTATTTGAGAGAGAGCAGAGCGAGAGAGAGAGAGCGCGCACGAGTGGGGGGAGGGGCAGAGGGAGCCTGACACAGGCTTGATCCCAGGACCCTGGGATCGTAACCTGAGCCAGAGGCAGACACTTAACCCGCTGAGCCACCCAGGCACCTGACACTCAATCATAGTTGTTGAAGAAGTATCCCCTAATGAATTCATCTACTTAACTGTCAAAAGGTCACTCTCTATATATACTGCAATGAAGTGAATGTGATTCTTTTATTTTCCATCAAGTTCACCGCTTGTTATTTTGAAAACCTTTTGGGAGTTTGTATGTAGGTATGTAGAGTGTAGTGGTTAATAGAATGGGCTTTGGCATCTCAGCTCCATGACTTTTGAGTTGTGTGGACTCCTGAAAGTGACTTTGTTACTCCATGTCAGAGGTTCCCAAACTTTAGAATGGAGATCACAATGTTAATGACCTCACAGGGCTATTGGAAGGATAAATGACATAATGCATATAAAGTACTTAGTACAATGGTTGGCAAAGAGAAAGGATGGGCCGAAGAAATGTTTGCAAGTAAGATATTCTCTAAAATCAATAGTTGAGTTATTTACCAGATGTTACTGTCAAGTACTGTGCTTGTTGGGAGTTAGGGCTGAGTTTCCAAAACTTTCTCAGTTCACGGAGCCTTTAGTGTCTCAGTCAATTTTTCACAGCAGTCCTAGGCCAAAAGAAAAAAAAAAACCTAATAGTTCCACTTACTAAGTAGTTCGAGCCAAGCGACTTAATAGTTATAGTTCATGCTGTGTCATTCTGCTTTCTTTGCAAATTTTAATTACCTCGATGACAGCCCTTGTTACTTCCCTGCACCCCTCTGGGGTGCCTGTGGATATGGTTTGGGAATCATGGAGTTAGGGATACAAAAATAAATAAAAAATAGTTCCCTCACTAAAGGAGTTTCCAGTTTTGCCATTATAAATGCATGCAAACAAGTTACTAAAATGTTATGAATGCTTTTCTGAAGTATTGCCAACATCTGTGTTTGCTTGTCACAATGGACAGCATCCTGATTGATGCAGAGATGCAAACGGTCCCTGCTAGAGAATGGGAGACATAAAAGAAGTTGGGGGATGGAAGACATCATAAAGGAAGAATTATTTGGCTAATTATTCAAGATTGAGTAGAAGATAACCAGGCAGAGAAGAAACGGAAAGGCAGAGGGAGGGAACAGTGTCAGTCAAGATCCTGATGTACAAAAGTTTGTAGAAATTCAGAAGACGGCAACTTTGTCTGTTGGTAATGAATGTGAAAACAAAGAATTAGGATTGGGAATAAAGATAATGAAGATGATGGCAGCCATGGAGGCGGTCATGGAGGTGCACGCACAGCTCGCTCTATAAGAGAATTTTGTGGAAGGAGTACCATTAGCTGACAGCCCCAAGCTGCTGTACCTTTGGGATCAGCCGCAGCATTCCTCCTAGGCCACACTCCCTTCAGACTGTTCCCACCCAATGACTGATAATAATAACAGGGCTGGGGATTCCTGCCTGGCATGGACTTCTTAGTCTTTGCTCTGGGGCAATCCATAGGCCGGGCTTGACACTTTCTCAGACCTCGGCTGCGCCTGAAGTTCTTCCTATGCAACCTTCCTTCTTTTGTCCTTCTTTTTCACAGTTGTCAGACCTACACTGCAGTCTGAAGACTTGCCTCTCCCCTCTCCTGCTCCCTCCGCCTTTATCTACTGCAGGCCTTTCCCCTCGGAAAGCTCATGGGCTTCGAACTCCATCTTGATGCTTGCTTTCTGGAGGATCTGAACTAATACAGTGCTAAAACTGAATTAAAGAAAATGTGTTAGCTTAGTTGAAATACACTGAACCATAATTCCCCAGATCCACAGCTGAGATGTTGGCAATGGAGATTCAGTTTTAGACATTCTTTTAGCTTAGGCTATGTTCTAGAATAGAGAGATCTTAAGAGCCATATAACTATGTGGGAAATGGGTTTGAGAGGCTCTCCTGGCACACATGATGGAAAGTTCTTCTCTTAGTTAATCCAAGGCCAGGATCGTGATAGAAATTGACTAGAGCTTTCCCTATCAAAAGCATCTCAGTTATTTTTTTTTTTTTCCTCTTGGGAGCCTAAATTATCTCCTGAGGTAGGTATGGAGCACAGTAAGGTAGGTCCAGGGCGTAAGACGGATGGGCAAAGATCCTGTGAGAAGGACATACTCGAAGGGCTCCCCAGGGTAGGCTCATGAGTTTAAAACTTACCATTTAGGAAATGAGGAGTCATCAAAGGTTTAGAAGCAAAGTAATGATATAGTATTTTTTTCATATGTAGATGAGCCTAATGATATTCATGGTATTAAGTGGATAATCAGGCCATGAATTAGGAGGAAAACCTGACTGCGGTAGGGGAAAAACCAGTATGTTTAGAGATACTGGCTTTGAGGCCCTAGCAAAATGCTTTCTACTTCTAGCAGGCAGAGCTGTTTGTTGTGTTCCTGGGGAATGAATAAGGAGGGTCTTTGAGTTCGCTGTATTGGCAAGGTGCCTGAAGAATAATGCTATGCTGTTCTCTCCTTGCTTGCTTGTCACAATGGACAGCATCGTGATTGATGCAAAGATGCAAACGGTCCCTGCTAGAGAATGTCAACTTTCTTTAATGGCAAAGGTCATAGAAATTTATGAAGATGGTTACATGCAGCAGGAAATAATGCAGCATGTCCTCAGATAGAGGTATGACATCCTAGGCCCTCCATCCTGCCTGCCACTCTAGAGATGGCCTCTGGGCCAGCCAGCTCACCAGATGCAATCCTCATGTGCACTGCCTTCAGATGAGCCCTTAGAGCTGCTGGGAAATCCCACTGTTTCTTCCAGGTCAATTCATTCTCCCATTCTTTTAGAGCATTCTTTTCATGCCTTTTTCTCTTTCCACAAACCGCCAATACCTCCTGCTCTTGCTCATTCTCAATGAATGGTCTTGTTGATTTCACTGAGAAGATCGAAGCATCCAAAGGGAACATTCCATAACTTCCCACCAAATTCATCTTCCATCTTCTGTATCTGTCCCTTTATTCTACATCTTCCCTTGCACCTCAACAAATGAGCTTTCTATCTAGTCACATATAAGGTCAACCCCTCTCCTTGGGCAGAAGATCCCATTCTTTTTTTTTTTTTTTAAGATTTTTATTTATTTATATGACAGAGAGAAAGAGATCACAAGTAGGCAGAGAGGCAGGCAGAGAGAGAGGGGGAAGCAGGCTCCCCGCTGAGCAGAGAGCCCGATGTGGGGCTCGATCCCAGGACCCTGAGATCATGACCTGAGCTGAAGGCAGAGGCTTAACCCACTGAGCCATCCAGGTGCCCCAGAAGATCTCATTCTTGACTTCTCACTCAAGGACATTGCTCCAGGACTTGTCCATCTCTCTCCCTTACATCATTGACTTTCCCCTCCGCACTGGATCAGTCCTCCTAGCATGGAAACATGCAATACTGTTTCTCTCCCATTATTGTACATTCTTCTCTGACAACTCTACCGTTTCTCTGTTGCCATTTGAACAAAACTCCCCGGTAGCTGTTTCTTGCTTACTATCTTCCCCTCTCTTATTTTCTCTCGAACCCGCTTCCATCCCCATCAGTCCACCACAGGTTTCTTGTCAAGGTCAGTGACTTCCACGTTGCCAAATCCGACGATCATTTCTCAGTTTTCATCTTATTGGATTTGTCCCCTGTGTGCAACCCAGCTGATCACTCTGTCCTTTGAAAAATACTGTGCTTTATTCACTTTATTGCTGGGACACCATTCTCTGGGGCCTTGTCCTTCTCTGATGGTGTCAGATAAATGAACACCCCCTGCTGTAACTTTCTATCCCTTTAAGCTGCTTCACATCATGAAATAGACCATGATATATGGCATCTATATTTATCTGCTGTTCATCTGTTTCTTCTGATTCCAAAATGTAAACTCCCGGAGAGCAGCAATCGTGCCTTACTTACTGTTGTACCTAGAGCAGTACCCGCCATGCATTCTATGCCAAATAAATATTTGTTGAAAAAATTGATGAAAATAACTCCAATATAATCCTGAAGGGTATCTTCAAGTCTGAGTAAAGCATGTACCATTTCTTTAGGATCATCCCTTGAGCTTCAGAACTATCCCCCCAGGCTTTATTCCTCATTGAGGTTCATTCTTCTACTAGATGAAAGAGAATTAAACATTACATTGATTTGTTGAGGATTTAGATAGTCCCAAAATTTTGGCTTAAAATGTTCATAAAAGTCTTATTTTATGTAGGAACGAGTTTTGAAAGTCAGCCTTTAAGATAAAAATCCCCTACAGTCTAAAATATCCTTGAAAGACCCTTAAATCAACTAGAAGGTATGGTACATCTGGTTTTGAATGTACAATCCTTCATATTAATTGTTAGGCACACAAGAGTTTGCAAGCTACTGAGCTCTACTAAAGGAGCAAAATGAAAGTCAGTGTGCAGATTCTGACATTCAAACCAACCTTTCTTTAAAATAAATATCAAATCACTCACTATGAATAAGAGGTGCGTTGATATTTCTGATGTTTTCACATTTCCTGCAGATTTTACTCCATTCTACGATAATATTAAGCCTTTATCACCTTAATACAGATTAGATTTGCTTTCTGTTGTGGGGATCATACAAAATACATTTGGATAAGCATCCAGCACAAGGCCTGACACATTTGCAGGTGCTCAGAATATGTTGGCTAGGGGCACCTAGGAGGCTCAGTCAGTTAAGTGTCCGACTCTTGATTTTGGCTCAGGTCATGATTTCAGGGTTGTGAGATCGAGTCCCGCATCAGGCTCAGTGCTCAGCTTGGAGCCTGCTTGAGATTCTCTCTCTCCTTCTCCCTCTGCCTCTCCCCCCACTCGAACACACTCTCTTTCAAATAAACAAACAAATAAAAGCTTTTAAAAAATGTTGGTTAGATTTGAATCTAAGTCTTGTTTGATCGGAGTTACAGAGACATGTAGAAAAGAACCTAAAATCCTTCCTACTTTTCAGAGTTACTCTTTCTTGATGTGGTCCCAATGAGCAGACATCATCTCTGATTTTGGGCATAGGCTTCATGGAATCACCTTTTAGGTGCAGTTCAGGGAATGGAATCTCTAATTTGGCATGTAGTTAAGTGCCTGAATGGAATTATTCCACTTGTCATGAACAAGAAGTAGTATTTGTAATGACCGAAAAAAGTTTACCTGGTAGAATATTGTTATTTACTAAGCTTGTCTTTCTCAATGGGATAAAGCAGTTGAACTATTCATAATTAGACCATGCCCCACCTCCCCTCCATATGCTCTGCTTTGATAGGTTTGAAATTAAAGAAGGAGAAGTCTGAGTTTAGTCAGAAATGCAATTGGTATGTTTACACCATTTAAAAAGGAAATGCCTCAGCTTGTCCTTTTCCAACAGTGTTGTGAAATTTTTTTTTTTAGAGGGAGGGAGAGAGAGAGGGTAGGAGGGCAGAGGAAGAAGGAATGGGGGAATCTTATGCAGGCTCCATGCCCAGTGCAGAGCCAGACGCAGGGCTCCATCTCACAACCCTGAGATCATGACCTGAGCCGAAATCGAGTAGATTGCCTAACCGACTGAGCTGCCCAGGCACCCCCAGTGTTGTGATACTTTTATGATTGGCCAGCTCTGGTTCCGGGTGGTCCATGGAATTTGTTTGCAATCATCTTCTCCCTAGATATTATTGCCCCTCTCTGGTTTCCTAGATTCCTAAAACTGCCTTAGGCACAGAGGTTCAGTTCGAAGTTTTGGAGTCGGTAAGTATAGCTTTTTCCAATAACAACATCAAAGACAGCCGAGATTTTTGCTCATGTACTGTATCCCAAGCTCAGAGCATTACGAATACATTAGTCCACCCTTCTCTGCGGTTCTGCTTTCCACGGTTTCAGTCACCCATGGTGAGCTGTGGTCTACCAGCAGATGATCCTTATTCTTACCTATGAACAGGCCCCCAGGAGCACACCGCTATGTCAAAATGCCTACGTTGTTTACTTCACTTCATCTATCATGTAGGCATTCTATCATTTCACATTATCACAAGAAGGGTGAGTACAGTATGCCAAGGTATTCCGAGAGACCACACTCACATAACTTTTATTTTCATATTTTTACAATTGTTCTGTTTTAGTATTACTTATTATTGTTAATCTCTTACTGTGTCTAATTTACAAATTAAACTTTATCATAGGTATGTACATACAGGAAAAAGCATAGTATGGTAGGGTCCGGTGCTCTCTGTGGTTTCAGGCATCTGCTGGGGGTCTTGGAACATATCTCCCACAGATAAAGCGAGGACTACTGTATTCTCTCATTTAATCTTCACAAGACCCTGTGTGGCAGGATCTCAAAGTGTGGTCCTCAGACCAGCAGCAGCAGCAAGCAGCAGTTGGGAACCTGTTAAAAATGTTAGTTCTTGGGGTGCCTGGGTGGCTCAGTCAGTTGACTCTTGATTTCAGCTCAGGTCATGATCTCGAGGTCAATGTTGGGCTCCATGGTCAGTGGGGAGTCTGCTTGAGAGTCTCTCCCTCTCTCTGTCCCCTGCCCCCGCGCTCCTTCTCTCTCTCCCTCAAATAATAAATAAAGCTTTTAAAAAAAGAAATGCTAATTCCCAGGCCCTACCCCAGACCTACTGACTCAGACACTTTTGAGTCGGGAACCAGCCATCTGTGGTTTAATAAGCCCTTTGGGATTTTGATACAGGCTAAAGTTTGAGAGGCCCTGCCCTATGTTGGCATAGGCTATACTGTCATTGCCGTCTCATACATGAAGGAAGGAGACATGGTTATGGTGAACAGAAATTGGGCAGGTCCCCAGAGCTGGTAAGCCATAAATCCATAACACCTGGTCCTTAAAACACTCCACCCTGGGAAAATGAG
The DNA here is from genome assembly GCA_028534135.1 of Potos flavus. Taxonomy (NCBI): domain Eukaryota; kingdom Metazoa; phylum Chordata; class Mammalia; order Carnivora; family Procyonidae; genus Potos; species Potos flavus. The sequence continues at coordinate 70,184,439 of CM052901.1, forward strand.
ATTTGTGATGGTGCTACTTTGCTTTTGCCCCAGCTACTCAAATTAGCATGTATCCGTTTGGGTCAGTTCCTGAAAATAACTCTAAGATGGAGATTAGCCTGCAGGGAGTTTACAGGGGAAGGCCTTTGGGATCTACACCTGTGTGGTGTGAAGGAAGTCACTGGATGCAGGTGGCCCCAGGAGATGGGGCCTGACCCTGGGCCAGATCGTTTTACGAGAGAGCCTTCAGCTGCCAACGCCCCCAGCAGCTGGGGGAATGAGTCCCTCAGCCCTGAAGGGGGGATGCCGGGGGACTTAGCACCCCATAATATCCACCATAACATTGCCCCCCCAAACTTTTTATAAAGAACCTGATATAACTGCTTAGTGTGATTAAAGCATTTTGAGAGGTCAGGGAGAATTGGAATTGGCCTTAACCAGCCTTTCTGCAGTATTGTCAGAGATGAGGAACCTGAGCTTAGCAACAAAGGGAAGAAAAGTGAGCGGGAGGATTTTAGAAACCGATTATGGAGGAAGAGTAGAGCAGAGAAAAACCATATGGAACCAAAACTGTTGGGCTCCAGAAAAGTAGGAGGGCTCTCAAGGTCAAATGTTTTGGAGAGCCCTCCCCAAACAGGCCATTGCTATTAGCAGGTGAGAAATCATCTGGGACCCTTGGAAGGCAGTGCTAGCGGGACGGTGGCAGTTGCATAGAGGACATGAAATAAACAAATTAAAGCTGGCCCTTTGATGTAAAGGAGAAGCCATTCTTTGCAGAGACCTTTGCTTTTCTGCTTTCTTACATGACAAGAACATGTATGATTTTGGCTCAAAACCTCTTAGCAATAGGGTATGATAGGCCACTTTAAAGAAAATGACTTGAATCATTTTTGTCTCTCCATTTAGTTCTGTTATCAAGCCACTCCCCTAGTTTATTTCTCACCGTAATATGTAAGGGAATGGGCTGGTTTGCTTGCTTATTGTTATTATTATTATTATTTTACCATTTGGGGTTGGGCCCCCAAAACTGTGCAGGTGAATATGAAGTACCAATTATCCTTTACCTTTAGGACTCCCAAATCTGAATCAGAGAGAACTTAGGTGACGGATTTTTAAAATTCTTTAAAAGACTTATTTATTTATTCATTCATTTGAAAGAGAGAAAGAGAGCGCAGGAGCAAGGGGGAGGGGCATGAGAGGTGGAGAGAGGGGGGAGGGACAGAGGGAGAGGGAGAAGCAGGCTCCCCACTCAGCAGGGAGCCTGATGCAGGACTCAATCCCAGGATCGTGGGGTCATGACTTGAGCTGAAGGCAAACATTTAACTGACTGAGCCACCGAGGCGCACCTTGTTTATTTATTTTAGAGAGAGAGAGTGTATGCACGCAGGGGTGGGGAGGGGCAGAGGGAGAGGGAGAATCTCAAGCAGACTCCCTAGTGAGCACGGGGGCACAATCCCAGGACACCGAGATCAGGACCTGAGCTGAAACCAAGAGTCAGTAGCTCAGCCAACTGAGCCACCCAGGTGCCCCATGACAGGTTCATTCATATAAGTTTAAGAAAATTAAACCTTATTCGTATGAGGAATTCTGGTGATACCTGGTAAATCCAACAAATGGCCTTACCGCCATTTTTTTTCTCCAAACCCACTAAGCTGACCACAATGGGGGATACAAGAGTTATTTCGCAAAAAGACTAAGACACTAGGAGAGGAACTAGAAGTAAAGAAATGCAAGCTGGAGAGCACATTGGGCAGGTGGAAGCTGTTCTCACAGACCAGAGAAAGCTGATGTGTCAGGCTATCATGCCAGAAGCACAGAAGTGGGTGAGTCCAACCAGAGAACCCCAGGAAGGTTCAGGAAGAATTGCCTCTGACGGAAAGATACTTGGTTGATAGGCTATATATAAGCCGTGCTTAAATGAATCTCACATCTGCTCCCTGGTGTGTGTGGAAGAGCAGAGATTTTTTTATTTTAAGATTTTATTTATTTATTTGACAGAGAGAGACACAGCGAGAGAGGGAACACAAGCAGGGGGAGTGGGAGAGGGAGAAGCAGGCCTCCTGCTGAGCAGGAAGCCAGATGCGGGGCTCAATCCCAGGACCCTGGGGTCACGACCTGAGACGAAGGCAGATGCTTAACAACAACTGAGCCACCCAGGTTCCCCTGGAAGAGCAGAGATTTTACCCTGTAGAGAATTCAAACCAGACAGACTCTGACCTCAGGGACCCCAGGCGTTGTGGAGGATTGGTCACAAGCTCAGGTAGAGGGCAAAGGAAAAATCTGAACATCTGAACCGTGAGAAACTCCCCTTCATTCTCTTTCCAACTGAACTCTGGGGACTCCTGGGTGGCTCAGTTGGTTAAGTGTCTGCCTCCGGCTCAGGTCATGATCTCGAGTCCTGGGATCGAGCCCCATATCAGGCTCCCTGCTCAACAGGAATTCTGCTTCTCCCTCTCCCTCTGCTGCTCCCCCTGCTCGTGCTCTCTTTCTCTCTCTCTGACAAAAAAATAAATAAAATCTTAAAAAAAAAAAAAAAAACCCAACTGAACTCTGAGAATACAGGCACAGAGAAACTAATGGGGGGGGGGCGGAGAATATAAATTGCAGGAAATTTTTTTAAAAACCCAGGTTTACAAGAAATGAAATACAAGCATGGAGACTCCATGGCTCAATCTGGAATTATGTGGAACTTTTAATAATAATGCAAAACAGAGTGTTGATCTTTCCAAAAAATAAGGGGAAGGGAAAAGTTCTAATTGGGAGGTGTGTGTTTGAAAAACGTGGTCGAGGAGTACCTAAGAACGCTGAACACTGCTCTTCCAAAGTAGGAAGTCAGTAGACAGTATTGAAAACAAAAGAAAAAATCAAGAAGTAGCAGTAGGGGTGTTATATACTGAAATCAAAAGCGCTAAAGTAGTTGGAAGCGGTTTCCTCAGAGCAGCGGTCAGCTTGTGAGGGCCAGGAAAGGATCTGTTCTTTTCTTTATAAACCTTATAATAATGTTTGTCTTTTAAAACATTGTCCATGTAAAACTGGATACAAATGTTTAAGATAATGTTATGCACACCCAAGTACTTGGAGAGGCCCACCTCTGGCATTTTCTGTGAACAGGTTGCAGAAAACAGACTCTTTTATAGTTTTTCTTTGTAATTGATGAAGTAATCTTTGCATGTACCAAGGGTATGATACATTACTTACCCACTGGAGTGTATTGTGCCTGCTATAAAAGTCTTTATGGAAACGAGGGCAGGAAATTAGGCCTTTAAATTACAAAGACTTCAGGTGATTATACCTGGAACGTAAGCCTACTTATGGGGATATTAGCAGGGAGGGCCTTTTTTTTTTTTTTTTTTTTGGTAATCAAATGGAGATGGACAGCGTGGTGGGCAACTGTGTTTGATTAACGTCACGGATATAATGGCAGAATTTCTTTTTATCCCAAATAAATGATTCAGGTAAAACAGATCAATACGTCACAGTGAAATGTCTCCTTGACCATTGTGTCCTCAGTTACACGGAGTAGAGTTGACTCATATTTCACCTGAATCTCAATATTCATTCACTGTTGGTACTGATTTGTGACCGTTTTCACTATGGAGTACATGCTTTTCATAGACTGGACTTCACAGTTGGACTGTGTTTCAGTTTATAAAGTCAAAGGTTTTATAAATCATAGAAAAGCATGTCTACCCCTTCATGTTGTTCTTTAGCATAAGCTCTTTACTGCTCTATGGGTTAATTTTAGTGTATTTAAAATTTTAGTGTACTTAAAATTTTCATTATTAATAATATTTTATGTATGAGAAAAGTGCTTTTCCTTGACAAATTCTAAATTTGTGAGTTCAGTAGCTGGAAGGAAGATCATTTGAGTCATTGAGGGGATTACATTTCAAGACACCTAATTTTCCCCCACTTTGCTATTTCTTTGAGCATCACAAATAGGAATTAACCTCATTCTTGCCCTAATGGAGCATATAGTCTGAATGGAAAGATAAGTATGTGTACACACACACACACACACACACACACACGCTTAAATATGGCAGAAATTGTTGTGTGCCTCAAAAGAGGTAAACATAAAGCACTCTGAGAGTCCAGTCACTTCCAAAGTGATATTTAAGTCATATCTTGAGGGGAGTCTTCATTTCTTTTTTTTTTTAAGATTTTATTTATTTATTTGACAGAGAGAGAGATCACAAGTAGGCAGAGAGGCCGGCAGAGAGAGGGGGAAGCAGGCTCCCTGCCGAGCAGAGAGCCTGATGCAGGGCTCGATCCCAGGACCCTGAGATCATGACCTGAGCCGAAGGCAGAGGCTTTAACCCACTGAGCCACCCAGGCGCCCCTGGGAGTCTTCATTTCTTGATCGGTCATTCATTAATGTATGGATCATAGAGATTAAGGCTGCTCCTACTTCTTTAGAATGGGTTCTCAGACCTCAAAAGCTAGGGCCAGGCCAGGGAAGCTGAGGCTTTGCCTTGAGAAATGAGACATCCCCAGTGGAAGTAGGTCAGGTGCTTATAGATAAGTCTAGACATACGCCAGAGAGGAGCCCAAGCAGACAGGGGAGCCCGAGGCTGGGTTGTAGGAGGTAGTGAAGAACTTCGGTTGGTTGGGGCAGGGAGGTAGCAATGGGTTGCTCAGCAGACAGGCAGTCAATGGTGTCAGAAGATCTTGACAGCAGATCTGGGACAAAAGGTGGCCTGAGATTCATTTTTTCATGAATCTCAAGAACTTTATCTGGAGCAAAACCAGACACAATTGCACACATATAGTATGGAATTATATCAAACTCCAAAAAAGGCAAATGTGACCTGTCGTCACAGATGGCAGGTCAGTGGTTGCCTGGGGCCACAGGTGGGTGGCTTACTGATTACAGAGGGGCACGAGGGAGCTTTTGGGGGTGATGTGAATGTTCTGCTTTGATCGTGGTAGTGGTTTCATGGGCATATGCATCTGCCAAAACTCTTCAAATGTATACTTAATAAGGATTGATTTTATTGTATTTACATCATACCTCAAGGTTAATTTTTTTAAAAAGCAATTCCTCAGAAAATTCTTTTCTGATCACACCCTCCTCAAACTAGGCTAAGCTCCCTAGTATGCACACAGCTCATAATCTCTATTATCTTCCACTGCGTTTCTCCGTGTTTGTGGTTATGTTTTTATTGGTTTTCTGTTAGTCAAGTGCCTCTACATAGAAAGCACCAGCAGGTCCTGATCCCATCCCTCTGGCTCAGCACGGATTGGATTGGAATAGAGGCAGCGGGGGTTGGGAAGGAAGCCAGCCCTCAGTCACGTGGCTGGAGTCCCAAGGCAAGGCCACGATTACTAGCACAGGTGGAGAAAGCAAGACTAAGCCTCATCCTTTTTTTAAAGATTTTTTTTTTTTAAGATTTTATTTATTTATTTGATAGAGAGAGAGAGAGATCACAAGTAGGCAGAGAGGAAAGCAGAGAGAGAGGGGGAAGCAGACTCCCCGCTGAGCAGAGAGCCTAATGCGGGGCTCGATCCCAGGACCCTGAGATCATGACCTGAGTCGAAGGCATAGGCTTAACCCACTGAGCCACTCAGGCACGCTGACTAAGCCTCATCCTTGAAGGGACAGTGGGAAGATCCCAGCCTCTGATGCAGATTGCCTTGGTTTGAATCCCGGCCCCATCAGCTGGTTAGTTAAACACACAGCACAAGGCTCGTAGTTGGGCCTCAGTAAATTACAGTTAGAGACATCATCTTCACTGACATTTGTATCAAGACAGAGACTCAGGGTTAGAATTCAAGCCAAAGACCGGCAACATACTCATAGTAAGTCTTACTTAAATCGTAGTTTCTAAGAACGAACTCAAATTTTCATAATTTTCTACGGTAAAAATTTACCTCTGTGAACCACAGTTTCTTCAGCTGTAAAATGGGGCTCAGAGAATCGACCTCACAAGCTGATCGTGAAGATCAGGTGCTGTCACGTCTGTAAACATCTCTGTGCGGTGGTCTGGCGACCCGAGCTTGGTGGAGAGTAGCGGCCATTATTACTGTCGCTAGCTCCGCCGGAGCAGTCAACACTGAACTACCGTGCACAGGAGAACAGGCCAGGTTTCCCCTCTCACGACTTGATATGAAGCTTGCAGACCTTGCGGCAGGGTGGAGGTCCATCCTGCCTCTCCTCCTTATGTTTACACATTTATACAGCACACACGGGGTTAGGTCTCAAGGTCTGGGATGAGGCGAGCTTTCAGGGAGGGCGGAAGTGGATCTCTCTCCTGAGAAGAGGACACTCGTGGGAGAAGGAAAAGGACAGGTGGATCACACGCATAGAGGCAGTGCTTGAAAGGTTTCTGGTTTCAACTGAAAGCTGACAAGTTAAGAAACGATTTTTTTTAGCCATTATTGCTATTTAAAATGGAGAACTCCAGTGGATGGTTCGATGAGCTGGCAAGCACTTAGCATCTCTGCTTTCCTGGCAAGTTGCTTCCAGCGAACTCTGCTGGGTTCTCTCATAGATGAATGGCACTCTTACTTGTGAAAGCTACTTTGCAAGTCTACAAATATAATTAACTTGTTGGGTATTCTTGGAAGTGGAGCCAGGAGGGCGAAATGGAAGATGGCAACATGTGGAAAAAATCCGTCCAACTTACAAAATTGCTCCAAACAATGTTGATACCCAGAAGGAAAGGTTGACCTAAAAGCCCTTTATGGGGAGTAATAGACACGCCATGAAAATTATGGCACTTAAAATACGAAAATAGTCCAAGTCCTTTCCCTTCAAAGTAAGCACATATTGTGATTCAGTGGGGCTGAGAGGTTTCATTTAATTCATTTCAAACATTTGTTGACCCACCTTGTATTAGGCACTGAACTGGGAGAGAGGTAGGCACCAAGAAATAATAGTGGTTGTCCTTAAGCAGGGGGCAGACAATGGTAATACAGGTGCTGTCATACAGGCATGAGACAGATGGGAGGGATGGTGAGAAAAGGCTTCCCAAATGGTGTGAGACCTGGATTTTTAAAGTACAAATAGCACCAGCCCCTGCCCTAAAGTCTCAGCCTGCCCTTCCTGAAGGCCTGCCCTATGGATTTCGGACATGTGCGGCCCCAAGTCCTTGCAATCGCTCAATCTATCATACATATCTCATACTATTTTTTCCCCCTCTCGTGGACTCCTGACTGATACAAATATCAAGTCAGTTTCCACTGTAGACAGCTGAGCTTAATCATCTGGCGAGTTCTAAGGGCCTGCATTGCATGTGTGCTGAGGAGTGATGGTGCTGGGGTATTTATACACCAATTCTTTTTTTTTTTTTAAGATTTTATTTATTTATTTATTGGACAGAGAGGAAGGGAGGGAGAGAGAGAGCATGAGCAGGGGGAGGGGCAGAGGGAGAAGCAGACTCCTCGCTGAGTAGGAAGCTAGACACTGGGCTCGATCCCAGGACCCTGGGATCACGACCTGAGTCAAAGGCAGATACTTAACCGACTGAGCCCCCCAGGCACACTTATACACCAGTTCTTATCAATCGGTGATTAGTTCCCTGGCACTATCACCCTGCCACACATGTATGCAGGGAGGGCTTCATAGGCCAAAGAGAGCTTGCAGGCAGAGGCCCAGGTGTTGGCAGTACAGAAATGAACTGCCTATAAGGAAAATGATGGTCAATTCCAAGGAGATGTGGGTGGCCCGGTGACACCATCTGCTGCATCTCCCAAGGGAGTAAAGATTCAAGAGAGAAAATAAAAGTAGAAAGATGAGAAAGGAAATGCTTCTCCTTCAAAGTATCCTTCTGCCCCCATCCATGTCCCTGGGCATTTCTGAGGTGGCCCCACACACTCAGATGATCACTTCTCGAAACTGCCTTGGGGGATGGGCACTGGCATCCGCACAGATTACCAATGTCAAGAGAGAGAAAGAGAGACCATCGATGGGGGCTTCCCCATGCCTTCACACACAAGGAAAGTTACAGCCTCCTTAATAAGGAAGAATATAGTAGACTCTTCCATAATAAACCACAAAAAGCCACTTGTATTCTATCTACACAGAGATGACCTATCAAAATGACAAATTTTAGTTTTTACAGTTTTTAAAAATCCTCCACTCTAAAGGCTGTCAGGCATAATACTTAAGATCATAGGTTCTGGAGCCAGCGTGGCTGGATTAAAAGTCCAGCTGAGCCACTTTACTGGAATCTCACCCTTGGCCAAGCCACTTAACACTTAGGTCTTAGTTTCCTCAACTGTAAAATGGCTTTTGCTGTGAAGATTAAATGAATTACTGTATTCAAAGTGCTTAGAAGAGTGAGTGGCAATATAGCACTGTATGTTTACTAACTGGAATTAAGATAAAAACTTAAACTTAGATGTGCCCCTATTTTTCCTCTTTAGGCAGCCTACCATTTCCCCCCACTTCACAAGCACTGTTCTAGGCACAGAAGATAGAGCAGTGATCTGAACAAAGGCCGTGGCTTCACAAAGCTTATACTCTAGGAGGAGTGAGACTACAATGTTATGAAATAAATGACACAACATTATACAATGATTGGTATGCAGCAAATGAGAATTTACTGTGTGCCCAGCACTGTTCTCCCAACCTTAAATATAAACTCACTGAAGTCCTCTCAAAGCCCTCTATGGTTATTTTCATGCCCATGTTGTAGATGAGGAACGTGCCAAGGCGAGCTCAGATAGCATGACCACGGGCAAAGGGACAGGGCTGGGGTCTAAATCTAGGCCGTCCTCTTACCTCTAGTGTGATCAAGTGGTTGGAGGCAGGAGTCCAAGTGCAGAGAAGGAGCAGCAGACCCAGCGATGATCCTGAGCTGGGAGAGAATCTAGGGTCGGGACCTGGGCGGCGGGAAGGGTTGAAGCCATGAATTTGGAAGCCATCTGGGGGCATTCCATTGAGGGGCCCTAAAAAAAAGAAAGAAGAATAGCTTAGAGTAGTACTATATAAATGTGTTGTTGTTAATGGAATTATCATCATTATCATTATTATTATCATTACCATTATTACTGACTCATGCTTCCTTATGAAAGGTGGAGCTGGCTTGAAGGGCCATGTTGGAGAGGAAATTAATGAGTAGTAAGTGAGATCATATCATTAGAGCAATTAAGAAGTCATGAATGCTGCAATTCTCTAATTAAGTGTTGTTAGATGGGGCATACACCACCCTTTCCTGATACTTCAAAGCGAGAAAGTGACCTTTCATTTATTACTGGCTTTTTCCCTTTAATGGATGATCAGTATGCAGGCATACCCTGCTTTTCAAAAGTTCACATTGGGCCATTTTGCTTTTAGGAAAGACCTACATTAGTGCCTGGTTTCACTAACCAAAAGAACTCCAAAGAGGATTTCTGCTTTTATGAACAAAGGTGAAAAGAGAAAAGGGCATTCAGTGTTTGTTTTACAGTGAGCCAATATCGAGGCAGCAGACACCCCAAACAGTGAGAGTGGCCCCACCAAGCTCCTTCCCCAGAAACTACACTCCACATCTCAGCATCAAGCTGCCAAAGCTCTGAGCCGTGTCTGTGAGCATCTGTGCCTTATCTTGATTTATTTTCTGCATGTGTTCACAAGATGTGTCCTAAGGTAACAGAAAAGCCTAAGAGAGGTGATTTGGGGGGTTTGGGAATACTGTTTTTTCATATAAGTGAATAGTAATTGCTTCTTCACTTTACGCCATTTCGGCTTATGAAAGTGTTCATAGGAACGCTCTGCTCTCAGTGGGGGAAACATGTATATCGAGATCTGTGTTGGCGATGATGACTGAGGAAGGAAACATGACGCGCACTTGCAGTGCAGGTTCAAAGGCAGGTCCCAGCCCTGAAGTTTCCCACCAACGGTAATCTGTAACCTACTGTCCTATGCCCCAAATGGCTCTGTGCTAAAGAGTGTGAGCTCTGGAAATCAGCCTGCTTAGGTTCAAATCCCAGTTCCATTCCTTTGTGTCTGAGATCTTGGGCCAATGGCTTAGCCTCTTTATGCTTCAGTCTCCTTGCAGTACCATCCCCATGAATTCCATAAAGCGGAGGTCAGCAAATTATGCTTGTGTGCAGCCTGCAACCTATTTTTGTAAATAAAGTTTTATTGGAACACAGCCAAATCCATTTGTTGACACTTTGGCTTTCAGAGCTGAAAAGTACGACAGAGATGTTAGGACTATGGCTCACAAAGTTGAAAATAATTTACTGTCTGGTCATTCACAGAAATAGTTTACCAGCTCCTGACCTAAAGGAATAAGTAAGATAAAGCATATAAATGTGTATCCTGCTGCCTGGCACATCACCAATACCCAGTGGATATTAATGATTAGCTTTCTCTATTGCCCAAAATGCAAGAGCCATTCACTAATGGCCTAAAATATTCAGCAAGTAATTACAAACACTGTGAATCTAAACGAATTTCTGAGATGTTTGGAAAGTCAGCCTAATATCTCTGGACTCCATCATTTCCTTGGGATTTAGTTATCTCAATAAGTCATTCATTCGCTGATTTATTGTGTTCCAGTTGTGTTCACGTATCTGGTATATCTAATAGGTTAGTGGGCCAGTAATCCATGGGCATGTGCCTGATTAATATTCATGTGGAGAAGGGGCCAGAGAACATTCAGCACCTGGGGGAGACAGAGATGTTGAAGCCCGTGTCAGGGTTTGTCCTGGGGTCCTTGGATCTGTATCTGAGTCCTTTCCAGAGAAACAATGCTGTCACACAACAGTGTGAGAGAGGGGGGGGCAGGCTCACCTCTGTGATGTATCCATCCCATGGCCAAAGTAGGAAGGAAAATGGAGAGAAGGGCAGAAGGGCATTCCTTCTACATATGTGGTACACACCTTGGCTGCAGCTTGTTGAGCGGGACGGTAGCCTTAGAGGCATCAGGAGCTTAGAGGCCATTGTTAATGGACCATTGTTAATGCTCTCTGTCACTCACATGGGCTTCATGTGTGGTAAGAAGAAAGGCTTTCTCCAGCAGACACTAACATGGTGGCTTAGAATGGAGAAACCTAAGAACTTTTAAGAAAGCCTGGAAATGCCCATAAGTAGTTGGGTGAAATTTTGAGGAGGACAGAGGTTCTCGCCCTAAGCACGTGGGTAGAAACTCATGGAACCAAAGTTATCAATGTTTTCAAGTTCATTTTCTTATGCACAAGTTTGTAAGACCTAGGGAAACTCCACTGCATGCTTAGGACAGAAACGTGACTGAGGACCCACTCTGTTTTACCCACAGAAACCTTGGTTCAAAATGATTTAAAGACCCCAGTAAATGCTGAAAAGCCAGACATAGCTATCTGCTCTTTGCCACACTTACAGGTCAAAGAACTAGAAGGAACCTTTAGCTCATTTTGTCCAACCTCCCAGTTCCACAGACAGGAAAACTCAGAGGAAATTAACATGTTATTACATGTTAATTAATGGGAGAGCCAGGACCACACACTAGTTACAGTCTTGTTTTGAGATGAGAAAGGGACAGCCCCGGAGGTGGTCCAAGAATTGGTCAGGCAGAGTCTTATGCTGCCCAGAAAGAGTAGTGCCAAACAGGCCCATTTCTACCATTTGTGGAGACCAGGTCAAGAGTACAAATGAAGGCCCACACACTGTTTATCTAAAAGTATGTTATGAATCAAGCTAGAAAACAGTGAAATAAAATGTTTTATCCTCATATCTTGACAAATAGACTTCCATAAAAATCTGGAAATCCTGGTTCAAATTAGAATTCTCAGACCCCTTGGCCCCATGGACTCCTCACCTTGTATAGTAGGATACCATTTAAAGAGGGCCAAAATGGGACTCTAAAACTAGAGTTCCAGGTCGGGGTCTCTCTTGCCATGTTGTAAGCAGGATACTGGTGTCCAGTGTGGTGGCAGAAATTTATAATCGGGACAAGTGGAAACCACAAAAAAACATTTCCTAAAGCTCATGCCAATGAGCTGTAGCCTTGTGTTCCCTAAATACACCCTAGCTACTCACCCCCCTTTCATTTCCTGAGTCCAGCTGAGCTAAAATGGAAGCAACAACTATTACAAAACATTTCAACTAATAGAGGTTCAGTTTGGTAGGCAGGAGGTAATCTTCGGGAACATCTACTTTGCAGGGAAGCAGAGAATTTTGGAACCATATTGGGATAAATAATATGGGGTCCTGTAGACAGAAACCAATTAAATTGAACCCCAGGTTGAGACTTCTCTAGTTGTCATCTCTCCATAATAATCTCTATTCCAAGGCTCTCAGGGCCACCTGAGCCTCTTTGGTCTCATTCAAACTTAGAAAAAGAAAAACCTCCCTTTTATTTCAACTAGAAGAAGGGAAAGTAAATTCTTTCTGCTCATTTTCATAGAACTTTGACTCTTCCACAGACTGCTTCATTGGGTAGTTTCGTAATCTTCCTTATTGAACATTTAGTGATGTTCTGTAGGCTTTTAGCAACAGGAGTAGTGAACCAGTTTATCTCAAAAACACCTCTTGTCCTAATTTCATCATTATTTCAGCCACCCCATCATTCTGACTTCATTTAGAGTGTCCTCACTACTGATTTCTGCGTCCAGATAGAGGCAGGGTTCAATTTTCTGACATTCTCAAAGTGCTTTTGCCTAAAATGGGACCCAGTTACATTCACAGCAGAAGAAAATTATGGGCTTATGTACTTTATATTTTCAACAATACATCTTCAAGAGTGTTTCTATTGATCAACTGAGGAATTAGGACACTCAAGACCTTAAGGCAGGTCAAGCATCTCCTAAGATGGTTTATCATGAAAGTATTCAGAAACCACTTCACAAAGCCTTAGAAGTGATCTGGGAATCAGAAAGGTTTCCTTAACTAGTTGATATTAGCTACTAAGGAAAGGAAAACGCAGTTATTTAAGGAACGTAAACAATGAAAATTGCATAGACTAGTCTACCATGGTCTTATTTTATTTTGTAATTCATCAAAATCCACAAATGTTTCTTGAGAACCCTTTAAGTACTTGATGCAGATCAATAGTATCTTGATTTTCAAGGACAATGACTAATCGATACAAAATTGGCAACCAGCTTGAGAAAAAAAACCCATTTCTGATGGCTAATGTGACCGTATTTCTTAGTTGTTAGTTCCAAGGCATGTGTTTTTGCTTGGTTCAACCACTTACCAATTATGAATCACGTCTAGAATGCCATTGTGCTTTTAAGGGATATCTACTGAAGTTGGGTTACACTATCTTCATTACACAACTTGTCTTAAAAAAACACACACACACACAAACTATCTGACATTCCTGCCTTCAAGGGGATTTTAGTATAGATGAAATGAAATAAAAATAAAAATATATAAATATATATATATAAATAATATATATAAGTATATAATGTATATAAAATATATAAATAATGTATAAATATATAACAATTTAATGAAATATTATGTATGTATATGTGTGTGTGCATGTGCATATGTGTGTGTGTGTGTGTGTGTGTGTGTGTGTGTGTGTGTGTATATGTATATATATATAGCTACCCAGAGGAAGGACTCTGGGAAGATGGCAGCCTGAGCACGAGTTTTACTCCTGTTTCCCTCAGCTTCCTGTGGGGTGAATCAGTGAGTAAGTTAAAGCTAATGTACATGCGTGTCTTTGGGTGGGAGGGGTTGGGGGGTGGTATAGAGGTGACCATGTTGCACTGTAGGAATCTGGAAGGGATCCTACACATCTAGGATCTTCAGGCTTCCCAGATGACCTTGCAGAAATCAGATTAGGAGATGTCACCCTCTCTGCAGCATGATTTCAATCACCAGGAGGGAGGAGACCCTTCCCTTTGATCTAGTCTGGAGTTGGGAACTCAGATTCCAAGGCTTTCTGAGAGGGCAGACAGCAGAGTATAGGAATCGCCCAAACCTGTGGAGATCAACCCTTCTTTCCTGCTCACCACAGAATTCCTGAGAGCCTCTGCTGATTCCATGGATGTTGCCATTGCTGATGGGGACTGCTGCTTTGAACTGCTTCCCATCCAATGGGCCCAAAACAACAGCCACTCAAAGGTCACATGTGGAGAAGACTAAAATAATAGAGTCCTCAGCACCAATCAGTCCCGTTGTTTCATCAATGGTTTAACATGAAAAACTTCTGACCTCATTCTTCTGTAAAGCCAACACGGCCTGACAGGCTTCACCAACCCCACCTGCAAAGGTTTTTGGAATGATTTCCACCCTTGCTGCAGTGAGTGGACATGTGATTCACAGATCAGTTAAGATGATTTAGTTCCAAGAAAAAGAGTTACAGTATTAGAGGAAAACTTAAAAAAAAAAAAAATCTATGATGAGAATTCCTATGAAAAATAAAGGGAGGAGAGCCTGGGTGGCTCAGTCAGTTAAGTGTCTGCCTTCAGCTCAGGTCATGATCCCAGGGTCCTGGGATCAAGCCCCACATTGGGCTCCCTGCTTGGTGGGGAGCCTGCTTCTCCCTCTCTCTCTGCCTACAGCTCCCCTGGCTTGTGCTCTCTCTCTTTCTCTCTCTATCTCTCTCTCTGTCAAATAAATAAACAAAATCTTTAAAAAAAAAAGAGAAATGCAAAAAAGAAATTATGAGAAAGCAAAAAGGTTTTGGAAATTTTTTTAAAAAGTGGGATTTGTAGGGGTGCCTGGCTGGTTCAGTTGGGGGAAGCATGCAACTCTTGATCTCAGAGTTGTGAGTTTGAGCCCCACACTGGATGTAGAGATTACTTAAAGATTAAAAAAAAACTTAAAAAAATGAAAAATTAAAAAAGTGGGATTTGTGAATTTAAAGATTCCGAAGAAGTGAAAAAATGGAATCAATGCTGCTGAAAACTGAATAAGTGACTTGAAAGTTCAAATATGGAAACTTTCTCAAAAAGCAAAACAAAACATGAAGAAATAGAAATCATGAGTAAAAAAAGAAAACATGTTATAGGAGAAGCCCCGAGATTTATGCCAAGAATAGAATTTCCAGGAGGGAGGTAAATGAAGGAAAGAAAGCAATAATTTGAGAAATTTTAGAGCTTATCTGAGCTTATCTTATCTGAGCTTCAAATGTAATCAAGTTTTGAGATCCCAAGTGTTCACTGAGCACCCAACAGGATTAAAGATTCACTCCTAGACATATCTGGTGAAATTCTAGGATAAAGCAACTGGGAAACTTTCAAACAGAAAAAAACAAAGTATGGACAAAAAAGAAGATATTCAAAGGGAAACTTCTTTTCTGCTGTATAAAACTAGAGGATACAGTAGCTCATTTATAAAATCTTTAGAGAAAAATATAACAGCCAATGCCCTAATTTACTTATGAAGGCAATGTCGACACAGTTTCACACATGCAAGGGCCCAAAAGGATGCATAGTTATGCTAACTATGCATCCTTTATGCTAACTACGCATCCTTTCTGGAGAGACTGAGGAAATTCTCCAGGCAAATTAAAATTAAATCAGAAAACTTTCCAAGATGAGGGCTATGAAATTTTTAAAAAACAATAGTGAGTAATAACTTTAGGCCCCTCTGTCCAATTAGCTCCAGCTCTTCTCCATTTTCATTGCTATCCCACTAATCCAGGCTATTACAATCTCTCACTAGATAGCTTCTTCAGTCATCTAACTGTTCTCCATGTTTTCACTGTATTCTCCTTCACTTTGGCCAGATTTATCTTTTCCAAAGAGTACTTTGGGCTTTTTTTGTTTGTTTGTTTTTTAATGTAAGCTCTATGCCCAACATGGGGCTAGAACTCATGACCCCAAGATCAAGAGTCTCATGCTCTACCCACTAAGCCAGCCAGGCACCCCTTCCAAAGGATACTTTGATCATGCCACCTCTCCCACACTCCTAAAACCTTTCGATAGCTTCTCATTGTTCTTAGGTTAAAAGCTAAATCTTTAACATGCTCTCTGAAGACTTTTCATGATATGACTCCATCTGACCTACCCAGCTTTATCGTGTACATTTTCTGCCTTCTTTCACATCATGTGCTTTTCCACCATGGGGATTTGTGTGCTCTGAGCCTGTTCTTTCAACATTCTCCTTCCCCTTCTCCACTTGGCTGAATTCTTATTCATTCATTTTGAGGGCAGACCTTTGAAAAAGATTGCTCTCTGGAAGAGAAATGATCAAGACAACACAGAAGGGACAATTAATCAGCTATGGATATAATTCTCTTTTTGTTTTGTTTTGTCTTATGGTTGAGGCAAAGGTATAAATTCCTGGGATGATGAGAACATGGCCAACTGAAGGAAGAAGTAAAGATGACAAGAGATGACATTGTCTACAAGTTAATGATAGGACTCGTATTGGGATGGGAAAGAAGCGTGTCATGGAATTAGTTCTTAAATACATGAATATACTCTCTAACACTCCTTGAGACCACCACATAAGCTGAAATATGGGACAGTTGATTGCGCCTAGAAGAGGTTTTCTGGGGAAACATCTACTGTAAGGGCTAGTGGGAGTGTCATGACTTAAAGAAACTCAGGCAACATTAAAAAGGAAAATGTCTGTTGGTGTATTAGTTTTCTATGGCTGTGAAACAAATTACCGTAAACTCAGTGGCTTAAAACAACACACATTGATTTTCTCACATTTTCCATTGCTGGAGAGTCCAGTAATGGCTTAGCTAGATTCTCTGCTCCAAGATCTCATAAGGCCTCAATGAAGATGTCATGTAAGGTTGCAGTCTCATCTGAGGCTCAATTGGGGGAGGATCTACTTCCCATCTCTGATGGCTGATGGCAGTACTCAGAGTCTTGTAGGCTCTTGGGCTGGGGGCATGCATTTCTTGATGCTATTGACCAGAGGGTACCCTCAATTGCTTACCATGTGGCCCTCCCCTTAGGCCAGCTCCTACCAAGTCAGCTGACATCTTCAAAGTCAGCACAGGAGAGAGTGTTTCAGCCAATGGGAGTTCCAATCTATGTAACAAAATTGCGTGCACATAATCACATACATCTCATCACATTTGCTGTGTTTCTTGGTTACAAACAAATCACAGGTCCTGGTCACCCTTAAGAGAACGGGTTGACACAAAGGCGTGCATGCCAGGAGGCAGGGATCATGGGGATTACCCTTGACTCTGTTTACCACAGTTGGGTATACACGGCTTTATTTGGCTCTGAGAAATTGATTATTTTGCCTTATGTTGCATGACCTTGACTCTGACAACAAAGTTCTTTTTTTTTTTTTTAGATTTTATTTCTTTATTTGACACAGAGAGAGAGATCACAAGTAGGCAGAGAGGCAGGCAGAGAGAGAGGGGGAAGCAGGCTCCCTGCTGAGCAGAGAGCCCGATGTGGGGCTCAATCCCAGGACCCTGAGATCATGACCTGAGCCGAAGACAGAGGCTTTAACCCACTGAGCCACCCAGGCGCCCCAACAAATTTCTGATGATCCTTTCCAAATGTCTTGATTTCTTTGTTTCCAACAAGATTTCCCTAAGATACTCAACTACCTAAAGGGATTTAGTAGCTTCCAAACACCATCAAGGTTACTGGGATGTACACCATAATATAATTTATGTTGAAGAAATCAGTATAATAATGTGTCAAGTGAAAAAAAACCCCATAAATTCTTGAAACAGACCCCTAAGATAAAAAATTTGGCAAGCCAGGAGAAGAGGTTTCCTTGAACAACCTCAGCAAGTGTCTGGCAACTTGGAAGCTAGTCTTGTAGAGGAGATAAATGATACTAATCATTATGGTAAGGAGATCAAAATGGCTAGTGTGATAAGGCTGGCCCCATGCCAACTAAGCAATCTGCTATTATAATTTGGCTTCCCAAGTATGTTTCCTATAAGGAATATGATATATTGACTGAGCTGGTTGTGGTCTCCTTAGCTGTTGCATCCTATGCAATGAATTTGCATTCTTATTTATACATCAGATTTTATTCTACTGTATAGTGAAAATTAGTTTTCTTGAAGTGGTTCAATTATCAGGGCACTGACAAAAAATTATTTTTCATATATCCTCCCATGTGACCTCAATGCTCTGCCTCACCTAGCGTTCCATTTTAAAAGTGAGGAAATGGCAACCTAACCAGGTTAAATCATTCCAGAAGGCTAGAAAATGAGAGTCGGAGTTCCTATCCCAGTACCTCTCTCTCTATGTACATAGTGGTTCAATGGAATTTCATTTGAAAGGTTTCACTACTAAACACAATTATTGAAAACTCTCCTTGAATCCAACCCTAAGGACGGGGCCTTAAGCAAAGGGAAAAGAGGTAAAGCTGTAAGTCCTGAAAGTGGGGGTGGGGAATGGCAGGGCTTGGTCACAATGTAAGAACTTTAAATGGAATTGGGCTGAAAGCTGGACTCAAGACAAATTCTCAATTTACTGGATTCAGACTTCTCATAATCTACCTGTTCAGGCATGGGATTGGCCCTGCTGCCTGAAGGAGGGATCAGCCTGCAAGTAATTTATCAATTAACTCTGTAACCCCAGGGAATGTGGAGTGGGGAGCAGTGGGATGGGCAGGGAACCAAGTCACTGGAGATTTGCTCCCAGTCTTTAATTTGAATTGGAGTGGCTGTTAGTTTTTTATCAATGTTGAGTTCCTATTTTGAGGGATTTAGACTGGTAATGTAGGAGAATGCCATTGTTTTGAGGAAATAGAAGCAAACTGTTTTGAAGTGAGGGAACATTGCATTGGCGGGTGGCTGTCCAAGAGTTTAGAAAACTAACGATAATGAGAGAGAGAGAAAGAGAGGGGGAGAGTGCGAGAGAGAGCACATAAGCAAATGGAATAACACTTTAACAATTAGAAACCTGGGTAAAGGGGATACAGGAGTTTTTTGCACTGTTCCGATGACTTTTGTGTAATTTGGAATTAATTTCAAAACAAAAATTTAAAAATAATTCAAAAGGATGCATGCACCTCGATGTTTATTGCAACATTACCTGTAATAGCCAAATTATGGAAACAGTCCAAGTGTCCATGGACTGATGGACATCACACATGCACACACGCTTGAGTGCATGCGCACACACACACACACACAATATTATATTATACTATAATATAATCTTATTCAGCCATCATAAAGAATGAAATCTTGCCATTACCAACACCGTGGATGGAGCTAGAGTATTATGCCTAACGAAATAAGTCAGACAGAGAAAGACAAGTACCATATGATTTCACTCATATGTGGAATTTAAAAAACAACACCAGCAAAGAGGAAAAAAAAAAAAATATAGAGAGACAAACCAAGAAACAGACTCTTGGGGTGCCAGCTGGCTCAATCAGAAGAGCATGTGAGTCTTGATCTCAGGGTTGTGAGTTCAAACCCCATGTTGGGTGTACAGATTACTAAGAATGAAAGAAAGAAAGAAAGAAAGAAAGAGAGAGAGAGAGAAAGAAAAGAGAAAGGAAACAATCGAAAAAAGAAACATTTTTTAAAAAAAGATTTTATTTATTTATTTATTTATTTATTTGAGAGAGAGAGAGAGTTAGAGAGAGAAGGAGCAGGGGGAGGGGTAGAGGGTGGAGGAGAAGCAGACTCCCCATGGGAGCCCAACGTGGGGCTGCATCCCAGGACTCCAGGATCAGGTCAACTAACTGAGCCACCCAGGCGCCCCAAAAGAGACAGACTCTTAACTCTAGAGAAGGAACAGATGGTTACCAGAGGGTAAGTGGCAGGGGGATGGGTGAAATAGGTGATGGGGATTAAGGAAGGCACTTGTGATGAGCACCAGTTGTCATATGAAGTGTTGAATCACTATATTGTACACCTGAAACTAATATTACACTGTGTATTAACTGGAATTTAAATAAAAACTTAGAAGGTTTTTTTTTAAAGATTTTATTTATTTATTTGAGAGAGTGAAAGAGCGTGAGAGAGCACCAGTTGGGGAGAGGGAGAAGCAGGCTTCCCGCAGAGCAGGGAGCCCGTCACGGGGCTTGATCCCAGGACCCCGGGATCATGACCTGAGCCGAAGGCAGACGCTTAACTAACTGAGCCACCCAGGTGCCCCTAAAATTTTTTTTAATTAATAAAGATAAATTTAAAGGGGACTGAGTTGGAGATGCAGGCTTCCAGTCATGGAACGAATAAGTCATGGGGATGAGAGGTACAGCATAGAGAATACAGTCACTGGTATCGTAGTAGTGCTCCGTGGGGAGCACAGCATAACATATAGACTTGTTCAATCACTACGTCGTACACCTGAAACGAATGTAACATTGCGTGTCAACTGTACTCAAATTTTGAAAAATTATTAAAAATAGAACATATTTGTAAAAACCCCGAAACTAAAAAATAAAATAAATAAATCTGAGGAGGAAAGCTCTGTTGCTGTGCTTGTGTATAGATGAGAAAAAGAAGGCTCAGGGCAGTTCAGGCTTTCGCCCCAAGTCACTCAGCCAGTAAGGGGTGGGCTTACCCATGTCGGACTAGATGGGGAGAAAGAGGCAGAAAGTGGCCCGTTAAGGGCGACAGAATTTCCAGAGCCGGCGGGCCACAGTCCTGCTAGATTCTTGTGCTTTGGACTGTGCAGTAATGAGCTCAACTCAAAGAAGGTGTCCACAGAAATGAAAAGATTTCCGTATGGGAGTGTTTTATCATGCTCTTGGTGACTCTCAGCTGTCCTCCAAGCCCGGCCTAGGCTGGGATGTAGAAGGAGGTGTGCAAAAACCGAGGTTGGGCTCTGTACATCTGAAGAAAGCAGAAGCCCGAAGGATACAAAGGAGACGTTGAAGAAGAGGCTTGCCTTGCTACCTAAATCTCTTAGGATAATTAACGAGCTAATCTCTTATGACCATGAACCTGGGTTATGTATATTAAAAGCGCTTACAGAAACGGTTGAGCTCTGGACCTATCTAATAAGCTCTTCTGATGATTTCATGGGGAAAAGTATGAGTAGGAGGAAGAAAAAGAGCATATGATGGAGTGGAGGCAATAATGGGCTTAAAAAATGGGGCAATTTATCATTTGGAAGGTAAAAGATCAACATTTTGGTGGAAGTAGCATTATCACTAACAAATCTCGTCCCTATCTCCTTTGTTACAAATACAAAATAAGCAGCAAAAGAGAATATAAAAAACAAGAGGAAGGGGCACCTGGGTGGCTCAGTAGGTTAAGCGTCTGCCTTCAGCTGAGGTCATGATCCCAGTGTCCTGAGATCGAGCCCCGCATTGGGCTCCTTGCTCAGTGGGAAGCCTGCTTCTCCCTCTCCCTCTGCCTGTCATTCCCCCTGCTTGTGCTCTCTCTCTCTCTCTCTCTCTCTCTGTCAAATAAAATAAAAATAAAATCTTTTTATGGGATTTACTATTGTTTTTTAAAAAGAACTTAGCTTTCCTTTTAATGAACATACTGAAATCATCAACTTTTCTTTTCTCCCAAATGCCTTTCAGTTAAAAGAGGGAAAGAACATAAAAATGTTATGAAAAATCACTGGCTCATTAGGTAAATGATATATGCTGGACTTTGATATTCTCAGACAGAAACTAATGTACTGGTAACTTTTAAGGGATCTAAGAGTCACATTAAAGGTAAAAAAAAAAAATCATAGCATTGGCTCCTGGTCTGTCAAGATTGAATTGTTCTTCTGGTCATCGGCTAGTTTCTGTCTCTGCCACAAGTGTACCGGCTTTGGGTTATTAACCACATTTTCAGTGAATTACCAGACTCCATTATGTGTATGGCAGGTGGCAAGGAAAAAAAAACAAAAACAAGTTAAATATCAAAGGAATCAACTGTTTTCCAGTGGCTTCATGCTTTGAATGACAATTTCACCTATCCTCTCTCAGATCTTATTGATGATTGAAGCAATGTGAGAGGCGGGCATTTGAATCCTGTGGACCAACTGCTTAGAGTTAGGTGTGTACTGGTCTCTGCACATAATCCAGGTCAGGAGTAGAAGCAGTCTTCTGTCTAATGGCTAATATGATGTCACGGGTAGAAATTTCCTTTACCTGCTGGTTCGAGAATTGTCTCTGATGTTCTTGAATGATTGCACCATATGTAAATCTTCTCTAATGATGCTAAGTGTCTCCTTCCTCTATTGAGAAATCTCAAAGGACTCAGTCACAGGATGCCGTGCTAGGACTCAGTGTACAGACTTTTTAAAGGATCACCTTTTAGTACTACTTGAGTATTTTATGGTTACTCTCCTAGGCGGGTGTTTGGTTCGGTGTGGTTTTTATTTTGTTTGTTTGCAGGGATAGAGAAGATTCTCCTTTTGATTCTCTCTCTTTTTAAAGATTTTTATTTATTTATTTGAGAGAGAGAAAGAGAGAGCGAGCGCAAGCAGGGGGAGTGGCAGGCAGAGGGAAAGGGAGAAGCAGACTCCCCGCTGAGCAGGGAGCCTGATGTGGGGGGCTCCATCCCAGAGTCCTGGGATCGTGACCTGAGCTGAAGGCAGACACTCAACCAACTGAGCCACCCAGGTGCTCCCATTCTTTCTCTTTTAAAGAGAAACCTTTTCTTTTGCAGCAGTAATAAGGCAGTATCACATACCCTTCCTTTCTCACTCACTGACAGAAGATCATATGTCTGAGAGTCTGAGGAAGTAATTTAAATTGAGCTGAAGAAGTCTGACCTCACAAGCTAGAATATATTTCTTTTTCCTAAATACATTTTTATTTATTTTTATTTTTTAATTTTTCTTAAATACTTTTTAAAATTAAATTTGGCATGAATGATTTTCGAGTTTTGCCAAAAGTGGCATAGGTGTTTAGTATTAATTATATTTGGGAAATACATTCAAGATTTCAGTGGTATTGTGCTGATTTTAGCCTGTGACCTAATGTTCCTCCAGTTGGCATATATAATAAAGCATTTCTTAGGAGCAAGGATGTTTTCGTCCTGTTAGAGAATAAATAAAATACCTACATGCTGAGATGTGTCTACCTTGTTTCCTTGATCCCTGCGAATGCCACTCTCACGAGAGGGCCCTGGCTTCTGCCTCTGTGGAGAAAAAGGCCAACCTCATCCTATAGGCAATTTGCTTTAATGGTGTATTTTACCTTTAGGTGTGCCCTGGATATATCATTTATTTCTTTTTGTTTTCTTCCCTTTCTCCTTGTTCTTTTTCCTCTCTGTTGTCTACTCTGTGGCAGAAAGCCAGTGTTGAGAATTATAATTCTCTAAAACAAGTCAAGCATATTAACTGAACTCTTCAAAAAGAAATTCATTAGTTCTAGCAACAATTTTCATTAAACAAGAAGGGACAATGTTGCTTATTTCAGGAGAAGAAAAATTTAATGAGAGGTTTTTTTTTTCAATAAGGCTTTTACACTATAGTCTTTTTTTTTTTTTTTTTTTTTTTAAGAAAATGCCATCTGACATGGCCAAGAATTCAAGCTGGAGCACAAATCATAAACCCTGGGAAAAAACAAAAAAGTCATATTGTCTTTGAGAGTCATGTTTCCCATGTTTTCTACGAAGATAGGAGCTTCCTCCCAGGATTGGTATGAAGTAGTCTTTGTGAACAAATTACTTGTATAATTACAGTCCAATTTCCTTATTAAAAATGGAAATGGATAGATGGATGGATGGATGGATGGATGGATAGAGAGAGGGAGAGAGACAGAGAGAGAGTACCCTATAATATTTCTTACTGGGCTCGAATAGGTATCCATTGAGATTTAATTTTATTCAATACACTTATACCACATCATGCAAATAAAGAAAATGTTACTGTTCTGTAAGTGAGTTAGTTAATTGACTGTCAAACTCTCTTCTGATTGGGATGACACATGCACTGTTACTGGGAGCACACCTAGCCAGTAAAAAGCATCAAAATTATGAACCAAAGCTTAGATCTAGAACCTGCCGGGGGAAATGAGGAAGCAGGTGACAGAATACAGGGCCCTGGAAAGAGATGAAAGAAATACATTTTAAATCTCATAAACCAATTTAGCGCATATGATTCCTTTCAAAATTTTAAGCATGTGCCTTTGCTCTTAATGCCGTTACTTAATGTTACTTAATGCCTAATACGCCTCTTCTTCATGTTAGATGTTATATATAGACAAGATTAGATATCATACATGAAAAAGCTCTTTCTTGCATTGTTCTATTCCTTTACCATATTCTAAGAAGCCCCACTCCACTTAGTCTCAAAGATATCTATGACATTATATCAGCTTTATCATCTTTTAAAAATCCCTTAAAATTTCCCAGTATCTATGTAACTTAGGTTACAATAACCACGCCTGCCATCTAGGCTGGAAAGTCAATATTAGGCCTTTTTCATGCCTTAGATTGAACACACAGTACCTTTTTTTTTTTTTTTTTTTTTTTTTAGGCAAGCTCGATGCCCAAAGTGGGGCTTGCACCCTGAGATCGAGAGTCACATGCTCTACCGACTGAGCCAGCCAGGTATCCCCCAGAGTACTTCTTTTCTGTAGGCTTTGAGGAAATGAGGTTTTCTATTTTGGCCAATCAGATCCATACATCTCAAATTTTCCAGGACAGTCTTGACTTAAAATATTATTCCCATTAGTCCAAGAGTAAAATCATACTTGGCAGGCTATGTGTTCTGTTTCTGATATTTGTAGTGGCCTTGTTCAACACATATTTTTGAGTAAGTGCTCTGTGCCCTATCCCAGGATACATAACCTTTGGAGATCAATAAACCAGAATAATATTTTTAATGTATTTATTTTTTAAAAGATTTTATTTATCCATTTGACAGAGAGAGAGAGAGAGAGAGAGAGAGACATAGCAAGAGCAGGGGGAGCAGCAGGCAGAGGGAGAGGGAGAAGCAAACTCTCTGCTGAGCAGGGAGCCTGATGCGGGGCTCGACCCCGGGACCCCAGGATCATGACCTGAGCCAAAGGCAGACGTTCAACTGACTGAGCCACCCAGGCGCCCCTTAATGTATTTAATTTATAAAATAACGTATGGAACAAACAGGTATAGCCAGTTTATAGTGTTCCAGTGGTGAGCAAAACAGACCCATTTCTTGCCCTAATAAAGCTTTCAGTCCAGCGGGGCAGTATGCCCTCTCCATCCCACTGAAGTTCCGTGTTTCTGAACAGTGACTGTCCATGTTTGGCTTTTGTGTTTCAGTGGCTACTTCCCTTTTGTATATTTAGGCTTTGCTGCCTGTTTCCAGTCATCTCCAGGGCTTAGAGCTGACGTCCCCACTTAGTAGATTAATTAAAATATATCATCGGATCTACTTCTTTTGGCTTCTCCTCGGTATTTGAAAGTTTTTATAAAGTGCCAACTTCTCTTTTTCGCTCTCCATATTTATACTATATAAACACTATAAAAAAAATGCCTCTCCTAAAATGGAGTGGGGAAAAAAGATAATGGCAAGTCTGGAGGGAATGAAAATGATTTTATTATTCTCGGCTTCCCTCTCATATTTTTCTCTTGTTGGATTTTTAAAAAAGAGCTATTAAAGAGGCCTTTCTGTGCATATTCACCTTCTTCTCGCTCCTGCTTCTGCCCTTGACAAAACTTGGTGTATTTTTCCATTGTCTGACGCCCACATATATTGATGTGCAGAAAGAATGATACCATATTGAGACAAATCTTTCCTTGATGGACATCACAACCCAAAGGCTCATTTCATCTCCCACAATTAGCTATTCAAGGAAAGTATAATTGCTTGCTATTTGAATGAGTTTTTGAAAAAGAAGTGTTGCCTGTTTCTAGGAAATTAGTGGGGCTTGGTACATTTTTAAGTTCTTAAATTGGGGATGGGGGTGGTATTTGAGGTTGAGTTCCTCGGGAGCAGATTATGAGATAAGGATTTATGTGCAAGTGATTAATTTAAAATGTGCTGCCAGAAGAAACCGGTGAGAAGCTGGATGAAACAGGGCAGGGAATGTGAAAAGGACTCTTAAGGGCACAATTTCAGATTTCAGGTCAAGTCCCATCAAGAGCAGCGTGTCACAAAGGGGAGATGAAGAGTGTGCTACTCCTCAGAGGTTGTCCCTACAGGAACAAGGGGTCTGGACTTTCATACTTTTCCACAAGCCAGTTATTGCCAGAGGACGCGCCCTCCGCCCCGGGGAGGTGCGTGGGTAGGGAAGTAAATTCCCAGGCAATAGAACGATGTGGAACGAAGCAATTTCAGTAACCCAGGGTCAATCCTCTGAGGTGTTTCAAGTGTCAAATATTGGAAGCAAAAGGATCTTAGAGCTGAGGTAGGTTGCCCAGAATGATAAAAAAGGATCAAGGGAGTCTGGGTGGAGCGTCAGTGTCTACTACTGCGGGACACATGTAACATAAGTGAACGTGTTGCAACCCAAGGAATAAAGCTTGCCCCTCATCCCATCGGGCATCGTAGCTGTCAGTTTGCGGCTTCTCAAAGAACATTTGTTGTTTTTATTTTAAAGCAGCGACTGACAATTTATTCACAGAGAGAAATGAATATTGTGTGACTTCCCTTTCTGTCAGTTTGCTTTATTTTGTACTCAACTCGATGGACTGCTAATAAGGGTAATTCAGATTAGTTCCCATGTGATCCTCGTTTCCAAGTTGGCCATTGAAACTTGCAGCAAAAGTTAGCATTTAGACCTAACTTCATGTGAGTGGTGGTTCCAGAACCATTCTTAAGGGGCGATGGCCTTTGGGCTAATTACAGAGGTCATTCCGTTTCCCTCCGTCCCCAGTGGGAGATTGTACTGTACAGATAAAAGTATATTAACATCAGGAACAACCTTGAAGGGAAGTTAGGTCACCAACAAGCATCCTAATGGGTTCATGTAGAAATGGGAAAAGACAGTCTTCTGAAGCATGCTTTGATTTGTAGAAAGCTTGCTGACAGGTAGGGTAACTAACTGTGTGTTCAAGTCTCATATCTTATTGAATGGCACCAGAGGAATCATCTTCCCTCCCACTAACCCCATTTCCTAAGTTATCACTCAACAAACCGCAATAGGAGGGGCCCCCAAATTGTGGAACTTGCACACTTTTGCTTTGAATTGCCCTATCATAAGTACAGCTCTCAAAAACCAATACACAGAGGCACCTGGGTGGCTCAGTGGGTTAAAGCCTCTGCCTTCGGCTCGGGTCATGATCCCAGGGTCCTGGGATCGAACCCCGCATCGGGCTCTCTGCTCAGCGGGGAGCCTGCTTCCCCCTCTCTCTCTGCCTGCGTCTCTGCCTACTTATGATCACTCGCTCTCTGTCAAATAAATAAATAAAATCTTTAAAACAACAACAACAACAAAAACCAATTCTACCCCCCTAAAGGAAGGACAAATAAAGGCTCAAGGTTATCATTAGTTGCTAAGGTATGTAAATAAGCTGATGTTTATTCAGAATCTCGTTAGTTTAATTTACTGATTCTTTTAGCTCCTAAGACTTAGATGATTCTTTCAAATAAGCAAGTCCAAGGACTATACTGAATCCACGTATATTTTTTTTCTAAGATTTTCCGTAATAGCCCAGTATTTATGATATAAGGTAAAACTCAAAACCACGTAGCAACTCCGTTATTCCCAATCTTTCTTCTGCGTGGCTATCTTTAGAAAATTGCCTTGAAATGAATGGACTCAATTTTCTGATAGTTACTAAAAGTGATGCCTTTTGAGAAATATCACTGTTGCCAAATTTTAAAGACTTGCGTCTCAGGGCAGTCATCAGGAAATGATTTAATTTTAATTGTGAGTCAGGCTGTGATTTGGAAGAAAATTCGGATCTTTGAGCAGGCCCCAGTAACTAAAATTCAAGAGAAGAATGACTACGGGCAAGTCACCTGAGAGCAAGCTGAGCTCCATAGTTCTCTTACACGATAGAGCACTTGACAGACACATTGCAGGATGCGGAATCAATCATATGAAAGTACAATGCATTCCTGGCATAAACACCAGTTGGCCCTGGTATATCATTTTTTTAATATACTGTGGTTTTGGACTCTGTTTGCTAATGTTTTATTTAGAGTTTTTGCATCAATATTCATAAGTGCTATTGGCCCAATAATTTTTTTATGGGACCGTGCTATACTTGCCTCCTAAAAATAATTTGGAAATTTTCCTTCACTGTAAATGCCTGTCTCATTAGGACTATCTGGCTTCTGAAAGTTCGGGAAAATTGCTCTATGAAATCATCTGAGCTAGGTGCTTTTATGAGGAGCAGTTTCCTGATAACTTTTTTCTATTTCAATTATGGAAATTGGTTTGTTTAAGCTCTCTGTCTCTACTGGGTCAATTTTTGTAAACTATATTTTCCTTCGAGATTATCCATTTAATCTCCGTTTCTCAAATTTATTTGCAAAGATGAGTACAAAATAGATTCTTACACTATATTTCCTTTGTGTCTTATCTCTTATTTGTATGCTTTTTGCCCGTTTGATGAAATTAGCTAGTGGGCCCCTGGATGGCTCAGTGGGTTAAAGCCTCTGCCTTCAGCTCAGGTCATGATCTCGGGGTCCTGGGATCGAGCCCCGCATTGGGCTCTCTGCTCGGCAGGGAGCCTACTTCCTCCTCTCTCTCTGCCTGCCTCTCTGCCTACTTGCGATCTCTCTCTCTCTCTCTGTCAAATAAATAAATAAAATCTTTATAAAAAAAGGAATTAGTGATTTATCTAATTTTTGGATTTTTTCAAAAACATAGGATCTCGATTTATTAGTTTAACCTACTGTTTTCCTATTCTCTACCCCACTAATTGCTAGTTTAATCTTAAATATTTCCTTATTCTGCTTTCTTTTGGTTTACTTTGTTTTTTTTCTTCCCTTTTGAGTTGAGAATATGATTAGTGCATTTTCATTTTTTTATTCATGTGAATGTTTAAACAGTATTATAAATTTTCTTCTGATCATTGCTTTAAATGTATCTCATAGATTCTGATATGTACTGCTTCAATTACCATTATTTTTCAAAGATTCTGCAGTTTTTTGTATGTATTTACTTCTTCACCAAGATTTAATAGAAATCCTATAAACTTCCAGGTGAGTCATTTTATTTTGCTTTGTTTGTGGCTTGTGTTCTAATTTCTAGTTTTATTGTACCGTGATCATACAAGGTTGTTTATAATATTTTTACTTTATGAAACAAACTGATCTTTTGTTTTTTTTTTTCAAAGATTTTATTTATTTATTTGATGGAGAGGAGAGAGATCACAAGTAGGCAGAGAGGCAGGCAGAGAGAGAGAGGGGGAAGCAGGCTCCCCGCTGAGCAGAGAGCCCCATGCGAGGCTCCATCCCAGGACCCTGAGATCATGGCTTGAGCTGAAGGCAGAGGCTTTAACCCACTGAGCCACCCAGGCGCCCCCAAACTGATCTTTTGAAAGGAAGTCCTGATATAGCATCAATTATTCAAAAAGTTCCATGTTTTCTATTATCAGGGTATGATGCTCAGTGTACTTTATTGCTTTTTCTATTTAGATCTTGTAGATCTTTTATTCATTCATGATCCACTTTACCTGTTTTATACTGAGATTGGTGTTTTAGTCTCCTATTAATTGAACGTATCTATTCTTTCTCCTTGCACTTCCTATAGTTCTTGCTCTATATGAGTGATTATTATATTATTTGGTATGTAGATTAATTTACAACTGTTGTGTCTTCCAATTTACATTATGGCTTTTAGCATTATAAAGAATCTTTGTCTGTTTCGTTTATTGCTTTTGGCCCTGAATTCTAATTTGGTAAAAGGATTGTAACTTTCAGTTTTCTTATTTTTTTGATTTCTATGATAAATTTTTCTTCATCCTTTTATATTTAGACTCTTTAAATTCCTGCATTTTTTAAAAACAGACTTCTCTTTATTTTTTATTTTATTTTATTTTATTTTGTTTAGAGGGAAAGAGCAAGTGCCAGTGGGGGTGCAGGAGCAGAGGGAGAGGAAGAGAATCTTAGGTGGGCTCTATGCCCAGTGTGGAGCCCAACGCAGGGCTCAATCTCATGACCCCGAGATCATGACCTGGGCTGAAATCAAGAGTCGGTTGCTTAAGAAACTCCAAGAATTCCTGCATTTTTGATATTTATATACAAAATAGAGTTAGGTTTGCTTTAAGGTGTCAGTTTGAAAATCTTTTTCTTTTAAGAGGTAAATTCATCTGTTTATTGATATGACCAACATCTTTCAACTCTATTAATTTATGCTATGACTTTTGCTTTTATTTTGTTATATTTGTTTTAGTCTCTTTGTTGATCTTTTCCAATTTGTATTACTTTTTTTGTATTTAGGAAATTTGTACTTGTCTTTCGGTGTTTACATTTGTATTGACATCTTTCATAATGAACCCATTTTGTAATACCGTTTTTTTTTTTTCTGTTGTTTTTTTTCCCCCCAGATCTGCCTAAGCAGAAGTATATCTATTTCACTAATCTTTTCCCAAAGCAGTTTACTTTGATGATTCTATCTGTTTAGTTTTTCCATTTCGCTAATTGTTATTCCTAGGTCTATTATTTCATTTCTTGCATTTATTCTATTGTTTCCATTTTCATGAGCCAAAGAAAACTTGTATATTTCTAGGCTGTATGGTTCTCTATTCAATGATTTTAAGACTATGTAAGCAAATGTAATCTCTGACAGCCACCACTTAGTGCACATGTTTGGGTCTGCCTAGACAGAGGTCTTGATCGCCATTACTGACGGTTATTTGTAACTATAATGACAGGTAAGACAGTTGTGTCAGCATGAATAAAGGTGAAGCCAGGTTACCTTTAGTTAATTTTAGAATTCAAATTTGGAAATACCTAGGAATACAATTTCAGGATGTCATAAAGTAAGTCGACCAATGCTCTCGGTCAAAAAGAAATTCTTCCTAAATGCAGGGTTTTATTTGCTTATTGGAGATCATTGTTTTCACACCAATTATATTTCTTTGTGACGCAGGAGTCAGTGTTGAAAAGAATAGTCTCTTGCCGTGCCTCTACTAGAAAATCAGAGAGGGAAAAAAAGGAGAAATTATCGAATTCAGGCAAAAGCAAATCCATAGCTCACTGTTTTAAATGAAATGTTTGGCTGCATTTCTTTAAAAAAAAAAAAAAAGATCGTTATTTATTTATTTGAGGGAGAGTGAGAGTGAGAGAGATCAGAGAGGAAGAGGGAGAAGCAGACTTGCCACTGAGCAGGGAGCCCGATGTGGGGCTCAATCCCAGGACCCTGTGATCATGACCTGAGCTGAAGGCAGCCGCTTAAATGAGTAAGCCACCCAGGCGCTCCATTTGGCTGCATTTCTGTGGTGTGTTTTGGTTACCTGCATTTCCCCCCAAATCATTTTGACAGTTACCTCAAATCTCCACCTGGCATGGCCAGTGGACATTTCAAACCTCAAGTGCAAAATAAAAGAGACTGTGAAAAAGACAGCTGTTTCAAAATCCAGGTGCTACCATTTCCAGCTCTAGGCCTATGAATCCCTCATAACAACTAAGTAGAATGTTCTCTTCTAGGTCCTACGCTTTCTTTCATTTTGATAAGGTAGAACCAAAGTATTTTTGCTAAGGATTGCCACCTCAATCACTTGGCCAAAATTCCGGATGGGGAAAATAAGAGTTGTGGTATTTTTGTTCAACTTAGACACTGACATGAACATAATAGATTACCTGGTACTTAGTCAACATGGCGACAGGGACCTCTCTATAAATAGAATGTTCTGCTCCTTCTTGTGGAGGAATAAAGAGAAATGCAACATTACTAAGAATTGTGTAAGAAGTCCTGGGTCTTGAGTTGAGCTTTTACACAGAATCTTTTAGAAAATATCAGTAATCCAATTTTAAAACATTCTTGCTTATGCTTGCTTTATACAAGTGTTTTGTAGATTACTCTGTACAACATCTCTGTAAGTTAGTCCAATATTGCTGTCCTAATACTGCTAACCAAAAATCGAGTTATAGGCTGAGTATTTAATTAGCCCATCAAAATTCTGGACAGCTCTGAAATTAAAATTCCTTGCATTTATATTATGTGCCTGCCTTAGTTGGCTTGGGCTGCTGTAACAAAATATCATAGACAAGATGGCTTAAACAGCAAACATATATTTCTCCCGGTTCTGAAGGCTGAGAAATCCAAGATCAAGGTGCTGGCAGAGTGAGTATCCGGTGAAAGCCCATTTTCTGTGTTGCAGACAACTGCTGTGTCCTCAAGTAGCCTTTTCTTAGCACATGCTTGTCGAGGGAGAGATCTCTTTTTCTTCCTCTTCTTTGAAGGGCATTAATCCCATCCTGAAGATACCTACCACTCTCATGACCTAATTAATCTAAACCTAATTGCCTCCCAAAGTCCCTCCCTACAAATGCCATCACATTGGGGGTTAGGGCTTCGACCTGTCAATGGTCGGGGGGTCTACAGTCAGTCCCTAACAATGAACAGAGATGCTGGCTTTGAGCAAAACATTTTCTGTAGTTCTTGGGTTTCTATGAAGGGAGGAGAGGCCCTAGAACTGTGATTATGTTTCTGAAAAATATTGAGCTAGGAAAGGAGCTCTTTATCCTTTTTTTTTTTTTTTTTTTGGTATGAAGGTATGGGATATAAATTACACCATGACAAGAGCTGATACAGCAGACAGATGCCAGTATCTCTCTAGTCAGGAAGATTTATCCTTGCTTGCAAGCAGAGACTACATCTCAGCTAAATATAGACATATGATCTCACCCAAGTCAGGCAAATGGTCCATCTGAATGAGTAATCTTATTCTATTAATCGGAAGCTACAGAAGATGACTGAGTCTTAGAAAGTACTTCAAAAGAAGTTCTTCTCAATACTCTAGGAGAGGTGATGAGCAGTGTGTTAAATCCTTTGATTTTGTTTAAATTTTCTTCTTGATGTAAGAATCGTGGTATTTTTACTCAACTTGGACACTGATGTGAATAAAATAGATTATCTGGCACTTAGTCAACATGGCGACAGGACCCATGAATGTATGCTTTATATGAATTAAAACTT
Organism: Potos flavus; assembly: GCA_028534135.1. Classification (NCBI taxonomy): domain Eukaryota; kingdom Metazoa; phylum Chordata; class Mammalia; order Carnivora; family Procyonidae; genus Potos; species Potos flavus. The sequence continues at coordinate 70,217,158 of CM052901.1, forward strand.
GAATATACAGTTCAGGAAACTGAACTGTATATTGAAAACCAAAGGTTATACTGGAGAAGGAGGAACTTCTGCTTTCAGTCAAGATGGAGTTACAGGGATTATATTTACTCTACTACCCGAAACAACCCAAACGCCAGGAAAAAAAACAAAGGAAGCAAGACTTTTCAAGAGAGCAGACAACAGGCGTGATCCTTGAGAGATGGGAAACAAGTAAAATAAGCCCTAAGAATCCCTCAGTTTACTGCCTTGAGAGAGTTTCCAGGCCATGGTAGAAAGAGGGGAAACTGAGAGAGAGCCTGACAGACTCTCTGAGTTTTAGAGATGAACCAACTGTCTGGGAACATGGAGACAGATAAAGCTCAGAAGACAAAATGCCAAGGAAGAGACAAGCCAGGCAGAAAAGCTTCAGAGATCTGTAGAAGGCCAACATCTGTTACTCCCCAAGACTGGGAAGGAACCTCTGAAAGAATTAGAACAGTGCCTGCTATTCACACAGGGCCAAGAATAGTACCTGTTACCATCAGTCTGCCTGGAAAACTTATAATTCATGGACATTAGGTAAAGTACTCGGGAAGATGTTGACACAGTGATGGGGAATAGTCAGCCTTAGACTGATCATTGCTCTGGAGTTGCATTGTACATCATAAAAACAAGACCCAAACAATCAAATTGTTTCCAAGCAATATTCTTTTCAAGGACACATAGAACATATATCAAGATGAACCATTTTCTGGGCCATACAACAAGTCTCAGTTAATTTAAAAAGTTTTAATTCATGTAAAGCATACTTGCTGAGCACAAGGGAATTCAATTTGAAGTCAGTATCAGAAAGATCTCTGAAATAAGCCTAAATATTTGGAAACTAAATAACACACTTCTAAAAAAAACCCATGGTTCAAAGAAGACCTCAAAAGAGAAATTGAAAAGCATATTGAATTAAATGACAATAAAAAGCAAACATATACCAATTTGTTGGATGCCACTAAGGCGGCATTGAGGAGGACATTTATAGTACTATAAGCTTACATGAAAATAACAGAATAATTTCAAATCTGTGACTTTATGCTCCACTTAAAATGCTAGAAAAGGGCAAAAAACTCAACATAAATAGAAGAAAAGAAACATTAGTATTAGAACAGAAATCAATGAACTAGAAAGCAGAGAAATAGTAGAGAAAATCAATGAAACCGAAGGGTGTTTTTTTGAGATCAACCAAAATTGATAAACCTCTAGCCAGCCTACTCAGGACAAAAAATATGAAGACACAAATTACCAGTGTCAGAAATGAGAGAGGTTAGATCACTATGTAATCTACAGATTTTAAAAGAATGAGAAGTGAACAACTTTATGCCTGTAATTTTGATAATTTAGATGAAATGGAAAAATTCCTTGAAAGACACAAATTACTAAAGCTCATTCAAGAAGAAAAATATAACCTGAAGAGCTCTATATCTGTTTAAGAAATTGAATTTGTGGTTCAAAACCTTACCACAAAGAAAACTTAAGGCCCAGATTGCTTCACTGTTAAATCTATCAAATATATAATGAAGAAATAAAGCCAATCATACAGACTCTTTCAGAATATTTAAAAGGAGAGCATGCTTCCCAACTCATTGTATGTTCCCAGTGTTACTGTGATACCCAAACTAATCCGACATTGCAGGAAAAACAATAACAAATCAGCAAAAACAACAGACCGATAGTCTTCATAAGCATAGATGTAAAACTTCTAAATAAAATTTAGCAAACAGAATTCATCAATATTTAAAAATGATAGACATTTTGACCAAGTCAGCTATCTCCCCAAAAGACAACGTAGTTTACTATTTAAAAGTTAATCAAAAGAATCTGTATATTAATAAGGTGAAAAATTAAAAGGCATGTAGATAGACACAGTAAAAGCATGTAACAAAATCAAATGTGCATTCCTGTTAAAATCTCAGAAAATTAGGAATAGAAAGGACCTTTGACCTGATAAAGGGTATCTCTGAAAAACCTAGAACTCACATCATTCTTAATGGTGAAATACTGAATTCTTTTCTCTTACCATCAGGCAAAAGACAGTGTTTTCTCTCGCCATTTTATTTAAAACTGCACTGAAGTATTTAGGCTGTTCAATTAGATGGGAAACAGAAATAAAAGGCATATATATATATATATATATATATATATATATATATATAACTGAAACATTATTCACAGAAGACATCATCATCTATGTAGAAAATCCAGTGGAATCTACAAAAAAGCTACTAGAAGTAGTAAGTGCATTTAGCAAGTTTAGCAGACTGTAAGCTCAATATATATGAATCCATCGTATTTCTATGCTGCCAATGCATAATCAGAGCTTCGAATTTTAAAAATAATATCATTTCTAATAGCTGAAAATGTTAAATACTTAGGAGTAAACCTACCAATGTTGTGTGAGACCTATACACCCACAACTACAAAATGTTACTGAGAGAAATTAAAGGAGACCCAAATAAATGGAGGGGTATAGTTTGGTTATATATGGGAAGACTCCATAGTAATATTTCAACGCTCTCCAAAATAATCTTCAGGTTCAGTGTGATCCCTATCGAAATCCTAGTGGGCTGTTTTGGAGACATTTACAAGCTAATCCTAAAATGTATATGGAAATGCAAAGGATTTAGAATAGACAAAACCACTTTGAGAAAGAAGAAAACCATGAGAGAGCTAACACTACTTCATTTCAAAGTAAAGTTTGTCGTAAAGCTGTGGTAGTCAAGACGGTGTAATGTTGGTGTCCAGATACACAAATAGATCAATGGAAGAGAAGAGCGAATTCATACCCAGACCCACACCTGTTTTGACAACTGATTTTTTAAAAAGATAGAGGTAATTCAGTGGAGAAAAGGTACTCTTTGAACAAATGGTGCTGAAGGAATGGGGTGCTCTCATAGTATATGCTAAAGAACGTCTGTCTGTATTTCATGCCATGTTCAAAAATTAATTTCAAATGGATCATAGGACCTAAATGCAAAACTGCAAACTGTAAGACATCTAGAAGAAACCGTGGAGAGAATCTTCATGTTCTTGGTTTAGGCAATGATGTCTTTTTTTTTTTAATTTTTATTTATTTGACACAGAGAGAGAGAGATCACGAGTAGGCAGAGACAGGCAGAGAAAGAGGGGGAAGCAGACTTGCCGCTGAGCAGAGAGCCTGATGCGGGGCTCGATCCCAGGACCCTGAGATCATGACCTGAGCCCAAGGCAGAGGCTTTAACCCACTGAGCCACCCAGGCACCCTAGGCAATGATGTCTTAAATCTGGTATCACAAGCATGACCTATCAAAGAAACCATTGTTAAATTGAACTCCATCCAAATTAAAGTCTACTTTTAGAAAGACACTCTTAAGAGAATGAAAAGGCAGATGACAGATTGGGAGAAAATGTATTCAAGGCATGTATCATTAAAGGACTTGAATCCAAAATACACTCTCAAAGCACAGTAATAAGAAAACAAGAAAAGCAATTAAAAAACGAGCAAGCACAAGGGAATTTTTAGGTGATGTAACTGTTCTCTATGGTACTGTGGTAGTGGATAGGATTCTGTATGTGTCAAACCCCAAAGAAACATGCAACACGAAGAGTTAACACTACTCTACGTCAGGACTAAAATATCAGCTGGGATGGCTCTGATTGGGTAGTGTAAGGCTAAAAACAAAAAGAACTGTACATAAATACTGTACTCTAGTGGTAAATGTGTTTCTCATAGGAGTGTGCTATTTTGAAGCTGTGTTGCGCGTACACTAGGGTTAAACAAATAAGTGAATACATTAGAGATGATGGGACCTAAGTTTCTCACTGTCAGAGAAGCTCCGAATAGGCAAAACTGGAAGGCGAGAATGAACCTTGCGGTTCTTGATTAGAGTTGGAGATAACAGTATGAACTCGTATTTTTATACTCACATGTAAATTTAAATATAGAAATAATTTTATATATGTATATATACATGGCCCAGCATACATACACATATTTTCTAGCTCTGTCTACTAAAAAGGCCTAGTAGCAATGACACTCCAGTAATAAAATGAGCATCCCCAGTGCCCCGATCTTGGTTTCTAAATAACATATTCTCATTCAAAGAAACTAAGGCACCTTGGAGAAACTGGTGATACTAAGGTTGGGGCAGGAAAAATACGAGCTAAGGTTGGAGCTAATCTTGTGTCAGAAAGTAATGGAGTACTCACAAAACCAACCAACCAACAAACAAAAGCATATCAAAGAGACACAAGAGCCAACCTGAAAGATTGGCCAAATCTGGAACGATTTGTACAACAAAATAAATAACGTAGTATTGGATTCAAACCTAAAGAATCAAATAAATGTACATGACTTCAGTGATACAAATTAATGGTAGAATAAGTAAATAAATGGAGAAGAAGAGACAAGTCTTCATTACTGAAGAATTCTGACTAATAAATGTAGAAGGAATGAGGCGAATAGAAAATCACCATTACTAAAAATTTGCTGCAAGAAGAGCCCCTAATGAAGGCTAAAGTTCGTGGGTGAGCCTTTGAAGAGAAATAAAATGTTCAAGTAGCTTCACATGTCTCCCCCCAATATTTATTATTTATTAAATTATTATATATTAATTGCATAAAATTAATTATATTTATTAATTATTGTGGTTTTAACATATGGCCACACATATTTTTTTAAAGATTTTATTTATTAGAGACAGAGTGAGCACATGAGCAGGGGGGAGGGGCAGAGGGACAATCAAGTCCTGACTCAGGGCTTGATCCCGAGAATTTGAGATTATGACCTGAGCCGAAAGCAGATGCTTAACCGACTGAGCCACGCAGGCGCCCCTGGCCACACACATTCTTAGCTCTGCCTCTCTTCATGAGACAGAGCTCAGTTCCCCTCAGCCTGAATGTGGGCTGGACCTAGTAACTTGCTTCTAACTAACAAAGTATAGAAAAGGAAAAAGAGTAGTAACTTGATGGAGGAGAGACCTTGCAGACAACACCTTAGTCAAGTGGTCTAGGTTAACAACATCAGTGATTGTTCCTTTGATGTCAGGTATCCCTGACATGATGTAATGAGAAGAGTGTTCTGTATCACTAGTATTCTTTCCCCAGACCTGTAACCCTAATCTCATAATGAGAAAATATCAGATAAACCCAAATCAAGGAACATTCTACAAAATACATGACCTGTCCTCTTCAAGAGTGCCATGGTCATGAAAATCCAGGAAGGACTGAGAAACAGCTACTGGTCAGAGGAGACTAATGAGGTATGCCAACTGCAATGAGGTATCTTGGATTGGATTCTGGAAAAGCAAAGGGACATTAGTGGAAGAACTAGTGAAATCTGAATAAAGTCCACCATTTGGTTACTAGTATTGTACCACTATTAAATTTGTAACTTTTGACAAATGTGTTATGGTTATATAAGATGTTAACATTAGGGAAAGCTCAACGAAAAGTATATAAGGACTCTCTATACTATCTTTACAACTCTTGTGTAAATCTAAAATTATTTCAAAAGAAGTTTTATAAGAGTGAGCACAGTTTGGAACTGACATTTCATCAAAGAAAATATGCCAGTGGCAAATAAGCAAATGAAAAGATGATCGCTGTCATTACTCATTAGGGAAGCACGACTTACTACTACAGTTAGATACTGGCACAAACATGTTAGAATGGCTAAAATTTAAAAAAACAAATAACAAACAACTAACCATGTTGAGTGTTGATAAGAACATAGAGCAGCTGGAATTCTCATAATTGCCGGTAGGAATGTAAAATAGTTCTACTATTCTGGAAAACAGTTTGGCAGTTTCTTGAAAAGTTAAGTGTATACCTACTATGCGATCCAGCCAAGAGAAAAGAAAGCACACATTCGTAGGTAGACTTGTACACAAATGTTTATAGCAGTGTTACTTTCGATAGCCAAAAAGTAGAGACAACCAAAATGTCCATCAACAGATGAATAGATAAACAAATTGGGGAGTAAAATACTACTCTGAAAGGAAAGGCATAAAACATGCAAATGCATAATAATGCAAGCTAACCTATAATGGCAGCAAGCAGGTGAATGATTGCTTGGGAAGAGGGAGGCAGGGCATCTGTGGAAGGTGAGATTACCATGAAGCATGAGGAAACTTTGTGAGTGATGGATGAGTTCACTGTCTTGATTGTGGTAGTATTTTCATGGGTATTATATGCATGTCAAAACTCTTCAAATTCTGCATGTTAAATACGTTCAGTTTATCATATGCTAATTCCATTTCAATAGATCTGTTAAAATGTATTATATCTATTCTTATTTTATATTTTAAACTTAGTTTTAATGATGTATGCTAATTTTAAGTAATTAGCATATTTCAATATATATACTTAAATAGTGGTTAAAAGTATTGGTTCTCAAACTTTCTCATGTATTGGAATCTCCTTGTGGGCTTTTTTAAAACATGGATTTCTGAGCCTCACCTCCAGAGTTTCCAATGCAGTAGGTTCAGAGTTCTGCCTGGTAATTTGCATGCATTTCTAACATGTTCCAAGATCATGCTGACGTTGAGAACACTGATTTAAAGTATAAGGTGTTTTTTTTTTCTTTTAAGATTTATTTACTGGGGCGCCTGGGTGGCTAAGTCAGTTAAGTGTATGCTTTCAGCTCAGGTCATGATCTCCAGGTCCTGGGATGGAGCCCCACATCAGAGAGTCCGCTTCTCCCTCTCCCTCTGCCCCTCTCCACCACCCATGCTTGCTCTCTGTCTTTCTAATAAATAAATAAAATCTTTAAAATAAGTAAATAAAAGCAAAGATTTATTTATTTATTTTTAGAGACCGAGAGAACAGGGGAAAAGGGCAGAGGGAGAGGGAGATAGTATCTTAAGCAGACTCCACACTGAGCGTGGAGCCGAACGCAGGACTCAATCCCACAACCCTGAGATCATGACCTGAGACAAAATCAAGAGTCAGAAGCTTAACTGACTTTGCCACCCAGGCACCCCTAAAGTATAAGTTTCGGGGAAAAAAATGGAAGGGACAATTATATACCTATTTAAAGAGTATTTAGAGCACCCAGTCCCTTCATACCTCAGCTCAGTGAATGGCTACCATGTCTATTCTCATGCATGCGGAAGTCTTGGATTTTCTTCCCTGGAAAGGTCTCTGAACTATAGGACACCTTGCACGTACAGTAGCCCTAACCCTCACCCTCACCCTCACCCAAACCCTAATCCTACCACTAAGCCATAAATGGAACACCTAAGAGTAACCCTTTTCCTAACACTAACCATAAAACTAACTCTGTGGTGAGGTTTCTGTCCTACAAGATACTAGGCACATACCGTCCCCCTAAACTTAACCTTTACTGTAATGCCAACCCTAACACTAGATTTGAGAAAGTGGGTTCCTGAACACACGATAAGAAAGGCTAAGAAACAGCTGAGTTATTCTGGAGAAAATCCCAAACCTTTAAGAATTGGTAATATTTCCGAAAATGGGTGTGAAGGTAGGGATAAATACAGAAGGAACAATTGAACATCTATTCAAAGAGTATTTAGAGCTCTAAATCCACTCTTTGCTTCAGCTTGCTGGATGGATGCCATGTCTAATGACACCCAAGCAGAAGTCTAGGGTTTTAGTCTCGAGAGAGGTCTCTGAACTGCAGGAGACCAGGCTCATACCATAATCCTAACACAAACCCTGACACTATTCCTAACCCCTAACCCTAACCAAAACCCTATGTAGGGGTCTCTGATCCACAGTATACAAGGCACATACCCTCACCCTGGCCCAAATCCTAACCCTCACCCTTTCCTTGACTCTATCCCGAACCCTAACCCTAGACGTGACAGGAAAAGAGAAAAAAGACAGAGATGGTATAGAGTGGATATTACTTAGCCATTAAAAAGTATGAAATCTTGGCATTCGCAATGACTGAATGGGGCTAGAGAGTATGATGCTAAGCGAAATAAGCCAGTCAGAGAACACAAATACCATATGATCTCACTCATATGTGGAATTTAAGAAGCAATACTAATGAGCAAAGGGATAAAAAGAGAGAGAGAGGCAAACTATAAAACAGACTCTTAACTATAGAGAACAAATGAATGGTTACCAGAGGGGAAGGGGGTTGGGGGGATGGGTGAAATAGGTGATGGGGGTTAAGGAGGGCACTTGTCGTGATGAGTGCCGGGTACTGTATGGAAGTGTTGAATCACTACATGGTACAAATGAAACGAATATGAAACTGTATGATAACTGGAATAAAAGTGAAACCTTAAAAAAAGAGGGGAAAACAAAACAAAAAAAGTGTAAGTCTTTGCAATCAGAAACATGTCGGTTTGAATCCTGAATATTTTGTTTACTAACGGTATAGGCTCATAAAATTTTTGTATGTCTCTAAGGAGCAGATTCCTCTAATGTAGAAAGGGGGTGGTAAACCTTGTCTCACAGGACCGTTGCACAAATTAAATGATTACAGTGATCAGCACAATAATTCTTGGCCTATAATAAGCCACCATTAAATGATGAATATTATTATTATGATATATTAGAGACCACTCATCTTTCATTGGTCGCTTTAGTTCACCCATATTTTGCAGAGTGGGGGAAATTAATGAATAAGCTAAGTTTTAAGTGTGTGAGGTTTGAGTTGAAATACAAACCTTTATTATTAATCATTGTAGGTCTGGGTTTTTCTTCCTTCACTATTGAGAGCAGTAAAATTATACATGTGTTCTCATGAGCTAGCTGGCTTTTGTTTGCTCACATTCTCCCTGCTTCAAAGAGTGCTGCAAAAGATACTGCATCTTTGGATGTACTTGATTGAAAATTATAGGCTCACACTTATAAAATTGGTATACAGTTAATCCCCCTTATTCACGGATTCCACATTTGCAAATTGGCCTACTCACTCAAATTTACTTGTAACCCCTCAAAGGATACTTGCAACACTTTTGTGGTCATTCATGGACATGTGCATACTGGTGAACAATTTGAGCCACCCGAAACTCACGTTCTCAGCCGAGGTCAAACAAAGTGACTCTCTACCATCTTGTTTCAGCGCTCGTACTGTAAACAAGTCTCCTTTTCTCAGTTTATTTAGTGCCTGGTGCCATGTTCTTCAGATTTTTATGCTTTTTGGTAGCGATTTTGCTTTAAAATGGCCCCCAAGCGTAATGCTTCAGTGCTGTCAGTGTTCCCAAGTGCAAGAGAGCTGTGATGTGCCTTACAGAGAAGATAGGTATGTGAGATAAGCTGTGCTTAGCCATGAGTTCTAGGTTATAGTGCTGCTGGCCATAAGCTCAATGCTAATGGATCAACAATATATACAAAATGAGTGCCTTTAAACTGAACACACAACAAGGTTCTGTACTCATCAGTTGGCAAAAATGTTGTGACCGGGGGCACCTGGCTGGCACGGTCAGTAGACCATGCGCCTCTTGATCTTGGGGTCATGAGTTCAAGCCCCATGCTGCGCATAGAGATTACGTAAAAAAATGTTGTGACCAGAGGCTTGCAGGAACCTAATCCTGTCTTTCCCCTAGGAGCAGTGGTTCAGTATTCACTACTTCAGAGTTCCTGGCAACTTAATAGGATGTAATCACCATGAATAATCAGATTTGACTGCATATAACTATGTATAATCTATGCAGTTGAGCCCAAACTCAAGAAAAAAAAAAAAAAAAAACCACCAGAGAAGCTGGCTAACACCCAATGTTGAAAAATATCGCATCAGTGTGTTGGAAAGGGGTGGGTTTGCTTTCCAGGAGCACCGCGGTGACAGAGATGTCTGTTACATCCATAAATATTTGTATATAGCTAAAGGTGTAGCGTGCATATTAATTTTCTACCCTCCTCCTCTAGGGAGGTAGTTCAGTATGCATTGAAGAGCCATTTGGTGTACCAGCCATCTCTTCCCTTCTTCATGCCTGGTGAGGCAGAAAGAGAGACTGCTATATTTGGTGTACAGCGCATTGGTCAGGGTCAGGATCTATGCATTTTTGTGTCAATGAAAATGGAGGGAGAGGAACAGAAAACAGTTAGAGAACATTTCCCAAAGTGTGCTCGAAAGACGAGAGTGAGAGCGGTAATGGGACCTGTACTTAACTGACTAGTTTTTCATATCTGACTAACTGAGATTTTCATCCGGCATTAGCGAGAAACCGTAATTGCAATGACTTGTTACATGGTCCCCATTCAGATTGCTTTGACTTCTCAGTGGTTTCCCTGACTTTTGGAAGAAGGTCATTGAAATCTCCAATTCAGAAATGGACTGAGGTCAAGGACTGATGGTTGGAGGGTGGGAAAAGGAGAGGAATTTGCTTCAGAGGAAATGGCAGAAATAGCCTGTATATCTTTAATGTTACCCAGCACGAGGATTCTGATTTTAGAATTGAGATGAAAATTGTAAGTATATTTGAAAAGCATGGAAGAAATGTTGGCATTTCAGGTTGCATCTAAATAGCTTAAAACCTTTTAAAAATATTCTCTGAAGAAAATGTGACTGCAAATCGGAGCTTGATGTTTTGAAAATGTGTACTGTGCCATTCTTTTGTCAGGTGATTTAGGGAAGGTGAAAAACTCACAGAGAACGTTTTGGAGGGTGTGGGGTTGAGGAACAGAGACACACACCTGGTTCTAGAATTTGCTCATGCCTAGGCAGAGAATCTTTTGAATAAGATCCTGATGAGCCGCAGGGAAAGAAACTGCAAGGACATTGAACCTATGGCCTCATCCTTGGATCTTGGATTTAAGGCTCGAACATGAATGGTAGCACTTATCCTCTGGATAAGTGAGGGTCTCGAGGAAGGCAGTTGACACACTTTGAAGTAGATTCCATGCTTGGGGTACTGACAAGGGATACCAGCTTGGAGTGAAGTGTCAGATGGTATCCACAAATCTAACTTGTTCTGAGAGAGTTGACCTATGTGCCTGTAGGAGGATAAAGTATGCATAAAATTGGGAAAGTAAGCTTTTAATTAAAAGAGCCAAAATACTGGTGGTAGAGTGTCCTCCCAATTGAGAACACAGCCAGTGTGTGTGTGTGTGTGTGTGTGTGTGTGTGTGTCTCAGGGTGTCTGTTTGTGTCTTTGTATCTGTGTGTGTTAAGGTGGTGGGGGGCACAGAGCAGCAAAGGGCCCTCTGACACTGGGTCCATACTGGCGGTGAAGGTGATGAGAAACCTTAGTATAATAACTGATAATTAAATCTCCTTGAAGCCAGAAAGATGTGGTACCAACAGGTACAATTGGGCAATTGTAATGGCCAACAAGAAATCATGAGCCTGGACTGATTCAGCCAGGGGCAAAGAGGGGATTTGGGGAGAGGATGGCTTGAGGTCCAAGCAACTCTTCTGGTGGGGTACCTCAATCCTGTGAGTGTTGTCATAATAATTGCTACTCTCATGGACATGACTACACGCCCTCCCCAGATTCCCATACCATGACCTGGAGAAACAAGGGTCACTCAAGCAACACATTGACAAAATGGCTGAAGATTAACGATAGAATCTCAAGCATGGCAAGTGTGTATAGAGAGCCACAATGCATATTACATTCTTGGTGGGAGTAAACACAAATTTTAACTTCAAAAAAATTGAGAAAAAAGTTAAGAGCATAACGGTCATCAATCCAATAAGCAAAAACTGGCCACTTATAATATATTAGGTACTATACAAGATGGTTGAAATACCGAGGTAAAGAATGTCGTTGTCATATATAAATAACTATACTACTGTGTGTGCCTGAGCAGAACTATGACGGAGGGAAAAAATGCAGTGTTCTGGATGAAGGAGCAAGAAATTTAAATAGTTATAAAATATCGGCAGGGTGGTAGGTTGAAAAGAGGAGTGGATTTGGGGGGAGCGGTTATTAGTTTGGGGTTCCAGTCTGGAGTATAGCCTTTCAAAATTAGAAAACCATATCAAGGGAAATAATTTACCCAAATTGCAAGTTTAGGGTATCCCTAGAATGTAGATTAGTTCTATTACTCCTAGACCGTGTTCCTTCCACTCCACCTTATTTCTGGGCGGTGTCTTAGAGGTTTATGACCGGGACACTTTCACAGAAATACTCTACAAAGAAAAGGAGAGAAACTGGCAGCCATGTGTTATTTTCTCTCCTGGGTTATACTGCCTGCGTTTAGAGAGGATGACAGTGTGTGCTTAAAAGCTACAGCCTGCCTATTATTAAATATTAAAGACCTTGTTTCTCCACCAGTCTTGTGGTTCTTAACACAGTAAGACTTCTCAGCTAGGGTGGTTTCGAGGAGGGATGGGATTGCGTAAATGCTTTATTGTAAAATTCAAACTAAAATTACCTTTGTCGTAAAGAACATAATCATCTTCTAAATGAACACACCCTGGAACCCTAACAGCAGTACACCATGGGCATTTGGAATCAATCAGGCAGTTAGTGACAAAGAGCTTCCCTCCTTCTTTCCACCCCCCCCCCCCCCCCGTCCACTGCAGTGCAGTAATGGGTCTGCTTCCCGACTATGAAAATGTGTCTCTAGGGGTATTGTATTAGGCAAGTGAAAGCAATAAACTTATCTTGAGAATCTGTTCTACATCTGAAGGGGAAGAAAAAAGGGCACTAAGTTAAAACCCAGACCTTTAAGTCAGATTCCTGATTTTAGAAATGCTTTGACCTGGACTATGAAATGTGATTTTTCTAAGATTCATTCCCCTTAGTCCCCCTCTCTTTCCATCTAAAAGGGACTTCATTAATGGATAAAAATCAGGGGGTTGGGGTTCATCTGAATTCTGCTGAATTCTACCGATGATGCTCAGGAACAGTAGTACTTACTATGATGCTCTGGTATACCTAGAGGCCAGTGGGACCAAAGACCTTTCTTCATTCATTGAAAGATAGCCAAGACATTTCTATTAGTGTGTATTTTATGCTGTATATTTTGACAAGCTTGTCATGCATTTTATTTTGTTTTTTAATCCTCACAGAGGTAGATATTATTGTTCCTACATTTCTGCAGATGGGGATATGAGTCTAGAGAGGCCAAATAACTTGTCTATGGTTATATGACCAGTGAAAGGGTTAAGCTGACTCCTAAGTCCCTGGCTCCCATATATAATAAAGTCAAGTGAATGTCTTCTCAATCCAAGAAGTGTCTTCTAGCCCTTTTCCAACCAGCTTGGGACTCTTCAGTCTAACCTATAAAAATCCTGGTGCTAGGGGCGCCTGGGTGGCTCAGTGGGTTAAGGCCTCTGCCTTCAGCTCAGGTCATGATCTCAGGGTCCTGGGATCGGGCCCCCGCATCGGGCTCTCTGCTCAGCGGGGAGCCTGCTTCCCCCTCTCTCTCTGCCTGCCCCTCTGCCTGCTTGTGATCTCTCTCTCTCTGTCAAATAAATAAATAAAATCTTTAAAAAAAAAAAAAAAGAAAAAAATCCTGGTGCTCCTGTTGAAGCATTAGAATTTAGGAATCGAACCATCACTTCCTCACCCTATGGGAGGTTCAGGATTTACCTTTAATTAAAGAAATGTGTTTCAGTGGTGCCTGGTTGGCTTAGTCAGTGGAGCATGTGACTTTTCATCTCGGGATTGTGAGTTTGAGCCCCACGTTGGGTGTAGAGCTTACTTAGAAAACAATCGAAAGACATATGTTTCAATCTTTCTTTCAAATACTTCCCAGACCAACAACGTATTAGTAAAATCAATCAGTCAATCAATAATACTATGCTATTCTAATACGTACTATTTCTCAGATACCTTCTTTCCCCTTCTTTTCCTCAATACTTACCTGACTTCTCAAATTCTTGTTTGGATATATTAAAATGAAATTAAGACATTACTTTAAGTCCTTAATAACATTTTACTTCTTAGCATCCAAAGAATTATTTTCCAGCTTTTCCACTTGTCCTAAAAATGTATTTCTTTAATAAAGATAAAAGCATCTAGGCAATGTAAATGCTGCTAGTAACATGTCAACCTGAAAAGACTTAAAGTTTTTTTTCAAAACAAATTTATAAATTCAGATCTTGGTTACCAGTACTATTTTCCAATGAAAGGAACCAGGGCTTCTTGGAGAAAAGACTGTTTCTAGGACTAGGGCAGGAAATATACAAGATGAGCCTGGAGCATCTTGTAGTGCCAGAGAATAAAGAAGGCTCAAACAAACAGAACTAACCACAGTGATAGGGTTTCTTCAAGGGGCACAGGAATGAGCTGAAGAGTTCCCAAAGGTCAAAGCTAGAACAATTTAGACAACAAAATAAAAAGTGCTATATTAGAACCCTCAGTGTAAAGTGAATATCCTTGAGTCCATACTGATATAAATGACTGAATGAACAAGCAAATAAATGAAGAAGAAGAGATAAACCGGGGTGCCTGGGTGGCTCAGTGGGTTAAGCCTCTGCCTTCAGCTCAGGTCATGATGTCAGGGTCCTGGGATTGAGCCCTGCATCGGGCTCTCTGCTCAGTGGGGAGCCTGTTTCCCCCTCTCTCTCTCTGCCTGCCTCTCTGCCTACTTGTGATCTCTCTCTCTGTCAAATAAATCAAAATCTTTAAAAAAAAAAAAAGAAGGGGTGCCTGGGTGGCTCAGTGGGTTAAAGCCTCTGCCTTCAGCTCGGGTCATGATCTCAGGGTCCTGGGATCGAGCCCCGCATCGGGCTCTCTGCTCAGCAGGGAGCCTGCTTCCCCCTCTCTCTGCCTGCCTCTCTGCCTACTTGTGATCTCTCTCTGTCAAATAAATAAATAAAATCTTTAAAAAAATAACAAATAAAAAATAAAAAAAAGTTAAAAAAAATAAAAAAGAAGAGATAAACCTCCTGTG
>CM052901.1:70232432-70323838 GCA_028534135.1 Potos flavus
GAGATCATATGATAATTGTCTTTCTCTGATTGACTTACTTCGCTTAGCATAATACCCTCCAGTTCCATGCACGTCGTTGCAAATGGCAAGATTTCCTTTCTCTTGGTGGCTGCGTAGTATTCCATTGTATATATATACCACCTCTTCTTTATCCATTCATCTGTTGATGGACATCTAGGTTCTTTCCATAGTTTGGCTATTGTGGACATTGCTGCTATAAACATTCACGTACACGTGCCCCTTCGAATCACTACATTTGTATCTTTAGGGTAAATACCCAGTGGTGCAATTGCTGGGTTGAAGGGTAACTCTATTTTCAACTTTTTGAGGAACCTCCATACTGTTTTCTCCTTTTTATTTTTAGTGTTCAGATCCATAAGTTAGTGTGTGCCCGAGCCTCCAGTAGTATGCTGGTCCTTTGACTTTTCTTTCAGCTCTGGTTCCTCATCTTCCCTTGCTCTGCTCTATATTACAGGGGGGCAGGCCCTTACGGGCTGGGTTTCCCACACTTCCATGTCGGCTGGCGTCTGGCTGGGTTCTGCCAAAGAGAGGCACTGATGGCAGATTGGAATATGGGAGGGAATGAGAAGCCATGTATTTCTTTTTCTGTCAGTCTGTCTGTCTCTCTGCCTTAGTCATTGCCTCTGGCAGGGGCTGTGACCCCACGGCTGCAGCCCCTTCAGAGCCCCAGCTTTCAGTAGGCATCTCCATCCACTTTCACCTTGCAGATCCCTTTCTGATTCTAGCCCTCACCCGATGACCTTTCCTAAGAATGGGAGCAGCTTCTTGCTATTGCCAACTGCTGAGTTGCCTCACTCTTGTGTTTTGCTTCTCTCTTTTTCCATCAACTATGTAGCCAATCCCCTTTTCATCTCTCCTTTTGGAAAACCCAGCGATGTTTCTGTGTTCTTGACTTAGGCCTGATGAGCACACTGAATTTCTCAAACTGTTGCTTTTGTTTAATAGAAATCACTTCTAGAGGCTGGGAGTCCTGAATTTCCAGTGTTGTTGCAAACTTATAGACCTCTCCATGGTTTTTCTTTGTTAAGTATTTCAATGGAGAAAGTATAGGATGGCAAATACGACACCATTAGCTAATACCTATCATAATACATTTGTCTTTGGCTGCACAATTAAGTATAATTTCATTATATCCTGAGGCTGTTTTTCTTTGTAGGAACCCATCTCCAATTACAAGGTGAAAACCATTGAGAAACAGAACTTTGAGTCATTATTTCATCTGAAAGCGAGTTTCATGGTGTTTCTATGAGACTGTAGACACTCTGCTATGAAGACTTAGTAGCAGAGAGGGTAGGGAATTTTTAGGAAAGCTGCACCCTAAGAAGTGACACTGTAGTTAATCAGAATTTGCCAGGAATTATTCCCATTTATGGCACAATATGTGTGATTCGACCTGTTTGTTCTGGAGACATTTGGCTTGGTGTTTGTAGAGTTTAGGGACCCTGAAGACCACCCTTACATCTGACACCAATTTCAAGTTTGGGGTCCCCCAAGACACCTCAGGTTCAATAACTTACTAAAAGGACTGAAAGAACTTACTAAAAGCCACTATACTCACAGTTATAGCATTTTACTGTTAAAAGAAGCTAAAATCAGCCAAGGGAAGAGACACAGGGGCCAAAGCCCAGGAAAGTTCCAAGTGTGAAGCTTCCAGTTGTCCTCTCCCAGTGGAGTCACAAACAACATTAATTTTTCTTGGCAACGGTGTGTGACTATACACACAAAATATTCCCAAGCAAGGACACTCACCCAAGCCCTGCTGTCCGGAGTTTTTATTGAAGCGAAGTCACAAAAGCATAGTCGACTCCTGACACGTGGCTAGCCTTTAGTGTCCAGCCTGTCTGGAGGTCAAGCTGATACTACATGTCCAAAATCCCTACCTTCATCCATGTTGTTAGACGATCTAGAGTGACTCGAGGCCCCCCAGTGAACAAAGACACTTTCATCGGGCGAGACATTCCACGAGCTCACCTCCTAGGAGCTGAGGGCAAAGGCCAGACCTCCGGTTGAGTAAGGCTCATTTTTTACTACTCAATGTCCAAAAATCCAGAACTAAGCTAGAGTTCTTAACTTTTGGGTGGAACATATAGGGAGTTTTATGGCCCAGCCTGGAAGTAGCCTGCTTCACTCTGCACATTTTTCAATGGTCATAGAACTTGGTCATGTGAATTCTACCTAACCTCAAAAGGCGCTGGCAAATGTAGTATAGCTGTGTATAGGAGGACACGAACATAGGCTAGTTGCTCTGTCACAATGGTCCTTTCTAGTTCCTGTTCTTGGGAACAATATAGTGCAGGGCTCATGTGACCCACAAGTCTAGAATTTGAACTAACCGTTCAAAAATTTTATAGGGGTGGTGGAATTTAAACTTACTGAGTTACAGGAGTCAGTTAATGGGAAGGGGACCAGTAGACTATACAGTATGAGGCCCATGGACGGCCTGTGATTTGTAGTTGACGCAAGGCCAAACTTCCAGTGTGATCGTGTGCCTCATCGAATATAAATACTGATAAGTGATTTCTGGTTGGAGTCTCTTGTTGAACGTCTGTGTTTTGTTCTCCTCAGAAGATTAAAATAAACATCGGAAATAAGGAAATAAATTAGATGATTGAACTATGGACTCTGGTCCATTGATCCCATATAACGTTTACTACAAGAATAAATGATAGGCTAAGTGCTTATGGAAAAACCAGGTGCCACACTATGAGAAAGCTTAAGCCACGCTGAGACGCAGCATGCGGACACGTGGCCGACAGCCTCAACTGAGGTCTCAGCTGACAGCAAGCGTCAACAGGCAGAAACCTGAGTAAGGAAGTCTTCCAGATAACTCGAGCTCCAGCCACCGTTGGACTGTAACCACAAGAAACGCCCCAAGTGAGAGCCACCCAGCTGAACCCAGTCAGTCCCCAAGGCTGTGAAAGATAAGAATGATAATAATAAAATAGCTTTGGGGTTTTTTTAATTGATTTATTTGAGAGAGAGAGAGAAATGGAGCAGGGGGAGCGGCAGAGGGAGACGGAAAAGCAGACTCCCCGCTGAGCAGGAAGCCCAACATGGGGCTCGATCCCAGGACCCTGAGATCATGACCTGAGCCAAAGGCAGACGCTTGACTGACTGAAGCCACCCAGGCGCCCCAGCTGTTGGTTTTTTAATGCGACTAAATGTATTACGCAGCAATGGATAAACCACGAGGCAATGCTATGGAAAACCCATTGTCATTTTCATCCAATTTCTCTGTGCATCCCAAGTAACTTTAAGCTATAGTATTTGAAAGAGTGGAGTATTTGGAGCCTAGGGGACAGAGAGCACAGCGATGCAGACTGCCTGGTCCTTGAAGCCCAGCTCTGCAGCCAGTGGCGGGGCCAAGGAGTGAGGGAAAGCTTTCTCCTGCAATCTAATGGGAGCAAGCAAATAATATTGGAGCTGCAAGATGCATGTTCCTTGGGTCTTTTGTAAAATGGGAAGGGATAAAAGCATCTTTGGAAAACTTTGATGTTTTAATTCTCCCGCAGTCAACAATCTAAGAAAAAACATGTGCTTAGCAGCACAAATGTAGGTGAGGGACACGGGTTGTAAGCACGCCTCCGTCCGCTCAAAGGTAGATGGCTGCCCTTCAGCCACTTACTCTCTCCGACCGTTTTCTCGTCTTCTGCGTGATATTGATAACTTACCTACCTTGCGGGATTGTTTTAAGAATCAATTGAGATAATGTGTGTAATTCAGTGAGCCCAAGGCTCGACAATACCCAGTAAATATACAGGAAGTAATAGCCAATTTTATTATACGAGGTGTCACCGCTTCTCTGCAGCATCTCACTCTGAGGAAATATCACTGTTTTTGCTGTTAGTTAACAATCTATGTCTGACAGCCACCCCGCCCCCCCGCGTTTGGTAATGATCCAGAAGTGTTGCGACACCTGTGAGTGCTAGCTGGATACACTCGAACAATTCCCTCAAGCTGCAGTGCTTCCCCATCTATACAGGCGCGGTCCAGCATGGCCGCCAAAGTTTAATGGGGCTAGTTGGGACTAAGGCCACCCCAGGGTCAGGAAGAGGGACAGTTGTGTCTTTTCCCAGCAGTGTCATTTGCATTTTCTTCGTTTGTAACTTCCGAGGAAGCTGTGAGGAGCACAGTTATTAGGAAAACAAAATACCCAGTCAGCTTTTTTCTTTCAGGATGACTAGTGTCTTTTATTTTGCTCCCAGTGTTTACAAGTGGTGTGGATGGGACACTACACAGGCTCATCCCAGTGGCAGAGAGCCATGGACCAGGGACAACTGAGCCAGTATGGAGTAGAGTCGCCACACGGAAATGGCAAGGCCCCAGAGCTGGTGCCATTTTCCTCCTGTTCTTAGAAGCCTGGGATTGAGCCTCTGAAAAGGGACATCAATGTTGCGCTGGAGTCACAGGTAAGTCTAATATCACTTCCCTGGGACTAATTCAGGGGTCTTTCATTCTTCCCTGAGTTTAAAAAAAATAATATTTTTCTCTCCTCCGTTCTTCTGTTGGGCAGAAGTAGGCTATTATATATAGCCACTCACTGAATATTTTTGACGAGGGCCTGCTGCTGTAGCTACACAACCCAACTAAACCTATGACTGAATTTGTAGAGTCTCAATTTCCAATAGATTCCTCTTCAAGTGGAGCATTTTCCCCTATTTGCTTTCAGTAAACACCAACCCCCCATCCTTTGTAGTAGAATTGCTTTGTTTTTATTTATGTCAACTGTTTATTTTCCTGAGTATTCGTCAACCTGATAAATACTTGAAATTGTCAATATTGATTCAGAATCTGAATAGAGTATATGTGATATTTCAATATGTACTTTAAGAATGTGTTAATATTTAAGAACCCAAACCTTCGGATTATACCTCGATTTGGCAGAAGTAATACTACTCTGTCTCAATATTTGGAATGAATTTAACATACATTTTTTTTCTCCCACTACAGCCAGTTTTGGCAGTAAAGAATTGAATTTCATATCAAGGCACAGTACAAAAATAGAGAAGGGAATTTGTAAATACTAATTATTCAAATCCAAATCCATATATTCCTATTTTTCTTACTGATTTTAATACTGTCAACATTCAGGCAAATTGGTTTCTTTCTCGACATTTTTTCAGGAGCATATTAACTTGTGTTAGATTGCAAGAAAAATGAGAAATTCAGTAACAATAAGAATAAACGACTGAAATGAGAGAAAAATAGGTGTTTGAGGAGAACCATTTCATACATTTTCGACCAAAAATGCTGTTCTCTCTTTAGACCTTCAGCACTTTCTTTTGCAAAGCTATGGAACCTTAGTAACATACTAATTTCTAGTCTATTGATCTATGATTCAAGAAACAAAAATTACGGTTGAATGCGTGCTGATTTCTTTAAGTCATTTTGACTTTGTTAATAAGAGTCCAGAAATTACCTACCTTGTGGCCTTTTACATATTCTAAAATAAATACAGGGAAAGTAACGCTTGAGTAAAGATATTATTCTCAACTTTTAAATCTTGGCACAACCCGCTGAGAAGAACTTGCAGTCACATACCCAAATCATACTCCACACTCTACCTCTAAGGTAGGCTTCAGCAATTTGCCTAGGTAAACGACAGAAATGCACGCCCCTGCTCCTGCCCTCTGTGTTGCAAAAACTGTTCTTATTAAATATTGAGTGGATATAGAAGAGTGTTTATAAAATATATATAAGGTAAAATAATAATATAAGGAACACCCATGTACCCCCTTCAACCAGTTTCAGAGCAAGGATAATATCTATGAGACCCTCTCTGAGATTCATTCTGATCTCAACCCCATTGCCTCCTCCTTTGGAGGCAACTCCTTGATTTTTTTTTTTAATTGAAATATAGTTAAAAAAAAAGAAATATAGTTGACACACAATGGTCCGTTAGTTTCAGGTGTACAACACTGTGATTAACAAGTCCATATATTATGGCTACCACGTGTCACCATACAGCCCTCTTACAATATCACTGACTCTATTCTCTATGCTACACGTTTCATCCCCTTGACTTACTCATTCCCTAACTGGAAGCCTGCACGTCCCACTCCCCTTCATCCATTTTGCCCATCTCCTTGATTTTTTTAAATTGTTTATCGCATGCATTTATATTCCTAAAAGTAAAATCATTAAATTTTCCATGCTTTTTTCTAAACTTTTTGCTTTGAACATACTGTCTGTACACATTCTTTTCCACCTTTTTTTGGGGGGAGGCAGAGAGTACGTTTCAGAGATTCATACACACTGTTCCCTGCAACTGCGTTTCTTCCGTTTCTACTGCTAAGCACTGTTCTGTAGCATGGATATGCCACAAGGTTATTTCTCCATCCTACTGTTGATCTCCGTGTGGGGGAAAGGGTTCCAGTTTTACGAAATTATCAACCATGCTCAGTACAAACATGAACATTTTTGTAAATGCATCCTAAGATGGACATGTCTAATTTCTCTAGAACATACACTTAAAGTCATCAATTTCTGGCCCACAGGATATGCACATTTTACCTTTCCAAAAACTTGATGAATTTCTTTCTAAAGTAATTGAAAAAATCTATTACATTTCCCCCCTCCACCAGTCAGTGTATGATATTGTCCATATGTTTAATTTTTGCCAGCTGGTCAGTATTTCATAGTATCTATCTTTTTGTAGTTTGAATAGTTTCTCCCTGGTTACTAATAAAAATTGCTACTTCATGTAATTAATTGTCACTTATATTTCCTCTTATATGAAGTGTGTCTTTAAGATTTTTCTTTCTCTCTTTAAAATTGGGTTATTTGTCTTTTCATTAGTGATTTGTAAGAAAGAGTTCTTTATATAGTCTAGATACAAATTCTGGGTCACTCGTATTTGTTTCAAAAATCTTCTCCCCATTTGTGACTTTTCATTATTTTGAACTTTCTCTAGAAGGCCTCAAATATAACATAGTCAAATTTAACAATATTTATCTTTATTATTTATATTTTTGTGTCTTTAAGAAATTTTCTCCTTAACAGTTCTAAAAATTTCAATCTCATATTTTCTTCTAAAAGTATTATTAGTCACTGTCCGAAGTTAAGTCCTGGGGCACCTGGGTGTTGCAGTCGGTTCAGCATCTGGCTCTTGGTTTCAGGTCATATCACCATCTCATGGGTCATGAAATCAAGCCCCATGTCTGGCTCCATGCTCAGCAGGGAGTCTGCTTGAAGATTCTCTCCCTCTGCCCTTCTCACCACTCCCTCTCAAATAAATAAATAAATCTTAAAAAAAAAACCAGTTAAGTCTTAAGTCCCACTTAATTGATTGTTTTTTTTCCACTTAATTGATTGTTATGTTCGTTTGCTATGAAACAAAAACCCTATATAATTTTTTTTTCCATTTAGATAGCCAAATGTCACATCGCCATTTATTGACCTATCTCTGCCTTCTCCGCAGATTTTCAGTAAAAGCTTTGTCATATACCAGGCTTTCATATATACATTAGATAGTTTCTGGGACCTCTGTTTTCATCCATTGGTCCATTTGGCTATCTCTAGGCCAATACTTTGTTGTCTTTTTAATACAGCTTCATAATAACTCTTGATTTCAGATAAGGCAAAGCTCTCAACTTCTTAAGCCTTGGATATGATTAGCAATATGAAATTCCACATATATTTTAGGATAAGTTTATAAAGATTATAAAAAAATGATTTTGACATTTGATTGGAATTTCATTGCATCTGTAGATCAATTTCAGTAGGTAAGACTTAGAATCTCCCTGAATGTTCTGCTGTTGCTGCGTCCCACATAATTTTATGTAAAGTTCTGTCATTATAATTCAGATGTAAATATTTTCTAATTTCTATTGATATTTCTTCTTTGACCTGTGTGATATTTAGTTATTTCTCTTCTATAATGTTTATATTTTAAAAATTATCTTTATGACCTTGATTTCTAACTTAATTGTTTTGTGGTCAGAGAAGACAGTCTATGAGATCTTTTCAAATTTATTGAGATTTGCTTTATATTCTAGTACATAGTAAATTAAAAAAAAAAGTCTATTACATATGCATTTGAAATTGGCTTTGTAAAGAAATTAACGCAGACCAAAAGGTTGTGATAAAAATTTTAGCTACTTATAGGACTGTTTAGTTTTTCAGTTTCTTCCTGGGTTAGTTTTAATGAGATATTAATAATTTCATCACATCTATACTCTAGTTCATAGTTTTCTTATCAGATATTTCTAATCTGCTGCTAAACCCATTTGTTGAGTTTTAAATTTTCCATTATATTTCTGCCACTTTGAAATGCTTTAATTTTTGTTTGAATCTGCTTGTTTCTTTGCAAGTGTATTATTCTTTACACATATTTTATCTCCTTCTTTTATATCTTTAAACATATTGAACCTATTTAGAAAACCTACAATGTTTCTAATAAGTCAGTATCTGCATCATTCTGGGTCTGATTCTGTGCTCTATTATTTTTGCTGCTTTGCACCCACCATGTTTGATGTTCTACTCCTTTTGACTATGAATTCATATTTTTGGGAACTTGATCTAAGAGAATCCTTTGAGGTAAGGGTTGAAACTCAGTTTGTTCAAAGAAGATTTGCATTCTGCCTAGTACCTGGGGCATGTTTAGACTAGGACCACTTTAACTACATCTCCTTAGGTTTTATTGGATCACCCCAAGTGTGTGAATTCCAGCTGCAATCTACATGAGAAATAACCTGTTGCTACATATATTCTCAAGGGAGATTCCCCCCTCCATTCATTACCAAATTTTAATATAAATGTTTTCTTTTCATCTCCTTGTAGGAATAAGTGTCTAATTCACTTTTATTTTGAAGGTGTAGCCTATTGAGTTCCAGCATTATGGATGTATGTAGGCAAAAGAGTGGTCTTCTGTTAGACTCTCTGCTCTGGGTAGGCTCAGAGCTTTGTATCCTAGCCCCCATGCCCATGAGGCCAGGACATCTAAAGCTCAAGTTCACCTGGTTTGGCAAGATCAAAGCTAGATTAAAGTTTCCTTCACCTCTCTGAGTTTCTGCTTTAATTTAATTTTCAGCTCTGAGCGATGGTTACTAATTTGAAAGCTCGTTGATACATGAAAAATAATTAGATGTTTCATGAAATGGATTTTTTAGTTATATTTAGTGAGATAGATTTTTTTTTTTGAGGTATAGAGCCTGCCATACTGCTGTGTAAGAAAGTGATTATCACATGTTTTTGTCCTCAGACTCCCTCAATTATAATTATTTTTGTTTTAGTTTTTTTTTAAAGCTTTATTTCTTTCAGGCAACTTTGTAAAATGTTAGCAATTTCTGTTGTTTGAAACTGTGAAACATTAAAAAGGATCTAAGTCTTATATTTGATCTGTACAAGTGAAAAAGTACATTTTGTAAGAATAAAGAAGTGTTCCCCTGATAATTGAAATTCAATGATTATTAAGATTAAGGAAAAGCGTAAGTAGTGGGAGTATTATACGCCCTATTATTTTTAAAAATTGTCTTCCTCCTTCCCTGTTAAGTGTATCATCTAACTCCACTCATTGCCATATGACTTGCCAGACCTCCTGTGGGAAAAGTGTGCATCCCCAATTCACTCTTGGTTAGATAGGGGGAAATTTGAACCTCTTTCTCTTTGAACATTCAACTCATCAAATTAGTGAAGACCTGTCATACTGAAAAGACTCTGCTAGGTGTTGTGGGAGATATAAGGGTGAATGTGATTCTTCTCTGCCCTAGAATAGCTAACAATGACGTGAGAAAGACAGATGCATTCATTAAAAACTAAAATGCAAGGTAAACAGCAATGAGTGCTCCAGAAGGCCAAGAGAATCTAGGGGAAGGAAGAATAAATTCTATCAGGAGATGTTGGCAGTGGTATACTAGTAAATGCTTAACAACTGACCCTCTAGGGATAAAGCCCTGATTTGTACCATTTGCCAATTTTCATGGTATCCATATTTTCACCATGGCCAATTTCCAGCTGCCAATATGATGTCAATCAGCTCAAACATTTCTCAAAATGTAACAGTTGGTTTTTGCAAGCTGGCAGAAGATGGCTCCAGAATACCCTTGTGTTGGGGACAGCTTCTTATAGTGGGATTGAGGTATATCTTGAGGAAAAAATAATATTCTGGTATATGAATAGGGAGAGACATTCCAGACAGAGGTAAAATCCTAGAAAAGGCAGACATGTGGGAAAATCTAAGATCTATTTGAATAATCCCTGGAATGCCAGTGTGGATGGCTATAGTACACATGGTGGAAAGAAAGGGTAGGAGGGGCCAGGGTAAAGGATGGCCGGGAGCTGCTTTGGTTGGTCCTTCCCTCAGAAACAGATTCACTGAGATGATAAGACACATGCAGATTTCATGTTCCATGCCTTTGCCACAGTTGTTTTTAGTATATAAAGGGTAGTGAAACCAATGACAGTGTACCTACCATTCAACCTAGGAAATTAAACATTACTAATACAGTTGAAGTATATATATACTTCGACTAGTATATATATATTTTATTTATATATATAAATATATGTATATTTATATATATATAAACCCTTCCTTCTTTATATACATATATAGGTAGTTATAGCTCTATATTAGTAATTTTTATATATATGTATACACACACATATATAAGTAATATATAGTATTCCTTACATATTTTTAAACTTGATGAAAAAGATTTCACAGGAAGACTGTATGTTGTATTTATACTTGTGAAATTTACTTTCCTTTTCTCATTTGTATTTTATTTGTTTAGTCTTTCATGTTGGTATTTGTAGTTCCAATTCATTTATTCTCATCGCTGTATTACATAGAACATATTTTATTTTTTCGGTCAGCTTTTAGGTCGTTCCCATTTTTTGGTTATTACAAATATTTCTGCTAAGAACATTTTGTACATGTCTCCTTTTAGATATGAGCTAAACTCTCCCTGGGGCAAATAACTAAGGCTGCATCATCATGTGTATTTGTTTTCAATTTTACTAGTTACTACCAAGTTAGTTTCCACAAGTAATGGTATAATGACAATTCCACCAGTCTCTGTCATTTTACATTGGTGCTAACTTTTGATATTGTCAGACTTTTAATTTTTTTCAATCATACTGGAGTGAATGGTATCTCATTATGATCATATGCACGTTCTTTGATGTGAAGTTGAACATCTATTCATTTATGTCATTTTTAACTGCCCTGTAAATTTTCTGTTCATGTAATTCACCCAGTATTGTTTTTTTCTATTGATGTGTTTGTTAATAAATGTAAAACATCTCTTCCTCAATCCCTCTGTCACTCAGCTTCCAGATGAAGCTGATATCTCCCAAGATACTGAAACAGCCCCATAAAACTGTTTAGAAACTTCTTGCTCTTCCACCACTCACTGTGCATGAATGGATCTCATTACAGTTAGTACGCCAAAAACATTGAGAATTGAGCTAACAGATAGACGTCTGTGCACATCCCACACTGACCACTGGGTGGTATACATACAGGGCATATCTGAATAGCACTGCCAAGTCTTTGGAAACTGAACTGATCTGAAACCAGAGTCCATGGAAGATGGGTTGGAAGTTGCAGCTTCAATCTAAGCAGGTCAAGTGCCGGCTAAAACAAGTATATGTATTCTCCATAGAATATAAACAAAACCAGAGGCTCAAGATCTAATATTCAAAATGGCCGGGGTACATTCCAAACTTATGTGACATACAAAGAATCACGAAAATCTCAATTCACATGGGAAAATATAGTCAACAGATGCCAATATTGAGGTGACATAAATGTTGGAATGATCTGACAAAGACTTTAAAGAGCCTATTCCTAAAAATGTTTGGATGAGTAATCATGGACACTCTTGAAATAAAAGTTAAAATATGAAGTATCAGCAAAGAAAAAGAAGGTATAAATAACAAAATGGAAATTTAGAGTGGAAAAATATAACTAAAATGAGCAAACCAAAAAACCTCACTGGGTAGACTCAACAGCAGAATGGAAATGGCAGAGCAAAGAGTCACGAACTTGAAGCTAGACCAATAGAAATTAACTAATCTGGACAGTAGAAAGAAAAAAGATAGAAAATAGCTAATAGAGCCATAGGGACTGGGGGTGGAGGGACAACAGCAAAAGGTCTAACCTGCATGTCACTGAAATCCCAGAAGGAAAAGAGGAAGAGCGAGATACTGAAAAAAATTCTTGAAATACATGATGACTGAGAATTTCCAAAGATTGAATATTCAAGAAGCTGAGTGAATCTAAAACAGAATAAACCCAATGAAATCCATGCACAGACAGCATAATAAAAGTGATGAAAACTATAGACAAAGAAAAAAAATCTTCCAGAAAAAAAAGAAAAAAAGGAAAACAGCCAGAGGAAAAGGACACATAACCTGTAGGAGAATAATAATGCAAGTATCTGTGGATTTCTCATCTGAAACCACTGAAGGAAGAAGTGGCACAACATTCTTTAAGCACTGAAAGAATTAGCTGCCAACCTGGAATTCTGAATCCAGTAACAATACCCTATAGGAACAAGTGAAATTAAAATACGTGAAGGAAAATTAAGAAAATGTATACACATCTACCCAGAAATCCTTTCTAAAGGAAATTCTACAGACGAAATGGAGGGAAACTTGGAACATCTGGAATGATGGAAGAGCAACGGAAATGGCAAATATTTGGCTAAATACGGTAGACTATGTCCTGTTGAGTTATTTGCCACATATTTAATGGTTGTAAACAAAAACTATAACATTGACTGATGGGGAATTCAATGTAGGTAGTTTTAATATATATATTGTAGTTACCAAGGAGGACGATAAAGGGACCTACATGGACATAAGGTTTCTATATTCCTATTAAAGTTCTAAAACATTGATTCTGAGTGGACTATGAAAAGTTAAGTATATTGTATATTGTAGCCCCCAGAGCAGCCATGAAACAAATTAAATAAAGAGATGTAGTCAACATCACAATCGATACATTGCAATGGAATACTAAAAATTGGTCAAATAACTTAAAAAAGGCAGGCAGGTAAAGAGAGAACAGAGGGAACAAACAGAAAAAAATATAAAATAGTAGACCTAAATCCAAACATATTGATAATTCTGTAAGATGTAAATGATCTAAACGTGTTCATTAAAAGGGGTTTTAGAAATGGATTTTTAAAGAAATGACCCATATGCTGTCTACAAGAAACTCATTTCAAATCTGACATAATATATAAAAAGTTAAGGGATGGAGAAAAATATATCATGCAAACATTAGTCAAAAAAACCTGGACTATGTTAATATCAGATAAAGTAGACTTTAGCACAAAGAAAATGCCAGAAATAGAGAGATTATCTATTGATAGCAGATTTACAAAGACACAATTTTAAGCATGTACTTCTTTAAAAACAGAACTGCAAAATACATGAAAAAAAATTTATAGAACCAAAAGAAAAAGTCAAAAACGTACAATTACACTTGAAAATTTCAATACTCTTCTTCAGTAATAGAAGTAGTCAACAGAAAATCAGCAAAGATATTGACCAATACCATCAACCAACTGGATCTAACTGGCATTTGGAGAACACTCCCTTCAACAACATAATACACATTTGTTTCAAGTGCACATGGATAGATCATATCCTGGGCATAAGACAAACCTTAACAAATATCGAAGAATGGAAATCCTCCCAGGTATGATCTTTGTCTATAGGGAATTAAATTAAAAATTAATAACAGATGGCTAACAAGAATCTCTCCAAATGCTTGGAAATTAAAGAACATACTTCTAAATAATCCAGGAATCAAAGAGTATGTCTCAGGGAAATTAGAAAATATTTTGAATTGAATGAATATGAAAATACAATGTGTCAAAATTTATGGGACACAGCTAAAGCGATGCTTACAGGGAATTTATCCCATTAAATGCTTATATTAGAAAAATACCTCTCTTAAGATATAACATTATTAAATTTCACAATGTCATGGGCACGAAGACGACTTTTAAAACTTTCAAAGGGGAAAAAAAAAAAAGATCGTATGCTAATGTAAAGGACTGGGCTTAGAGTGGCCTCAGCTTTCTCCAGAGTAAAAGTAGAAACTAAAAGCCATTGAGCAATTTGCTCGAACTTTTGAGGAAAAATTATTTCTAAGTTGGGGTTCTTGGTTCTTGGAGTTTCAGCCAAATTATCAATCAAAATTAAAGATAAAATTAATACCAACTTGGACACTGAAGTTCTCCAGAATGGTTCCTGTGCATCTTTGTAAGAAAGCTCCTAGAAAGTGTGCCTAAACCAAATGAGGGATGGAGTGCCTGGGTCGCTCAGTCAGTTAGGCATCCAACCCTTGATTTCTGTTCAGGTCATGATCTCAGGGTGGAGGGATCGAGCCCCGGGTCAGGCTCTGTGTTCGACAGGGAATCTGCTTGAGGATTCTCTCTCTCTTTCCCTCTGCCCCCTGCCCCACGTTCTCTCTCTGTTTCTCGCAAATAAATAAAGAAATTTTTAAACCAAATGAGGGAATAAGCCAATAAGGAGAAAAAATCGGGGTCTCTATATCAGAGGAGCCAGCATAGCCGAGTCAGGATTATGGAGAGAGGGCGTGTTAATGATGACAGCAGTGCAGCATGCCTGAAAAGCACACAACGAGGATTTAGTGAAAAAGAGAGAAGTCTTCAAATAGTGCCCCTTTCCACTACCCCCTCGGAGAAATGAACTGATATATTTGACAGAATTCGGAGGACCTTCACAGTTTTATCGGTGAGTGTGCAAAGAATTATTGATAGGTAAACAGAAAGCTAAACAAAGGAACAAATGTGGTAATTATACTAATTTCCAGGCACCACAAAAGTGTACAAGAAAGGAAATGTGATTATCATATACAAGTGGTTTAACTCTGAATAATACATACTCAGTGGTGATAACATAAACTGAATATTCAATCTGTCAAAAATGGGATATCACTCTGTTAGCAGAGTAGGCAAAGGCACAGAAGGTGAAGTTAATGTGGGGTTGTGTAAGAATATATAAAGTTCTAAGTTTTGACCACAAGAATTCATATACGGTGTTTGAAAATGGAAAAATTAATACGTAGCGGCATCGTATGTTGTTTGGAAATTTGAAAAGAAATACAAAAAAAAAAATCACAGCCAGAAGATTTGAGTTGTTCCCTCTAGGGAGAGAGAATCACACGTGGAAGGAAATGGTCAGGCTGTTCAATTATAAACTCTTAGTAATATTTTACTTTTTCAGATCTGTGTGTTACTGTGATATAAATAAAAGAGTGCTCAGTGCTAGGATATGATTACAGCTCTTTACAGCAAATAGTAGCACTGGTAATAGTAATAGCCAATCTTTATATAGGACCTACAGTGTGGCAGGGCCTACGCTAAGAGCTTTTATCCATTATTTTATGTAATTCCGACAGGCCCCATTTGAAGCAGATACCATTTTTCAGAAAATGACATTATGGTTTAGAGAGGTTTTGTGAATTTTCCGAAGTTGGTATACTTGGCAGGTGCCTTTGCGAAGATAAGAATCTCAGCTTCCTGACTACAAGGCCCGGGTTTCTAATTGCATTGACATTTTAGGGTTTTTCCGGCCTTAAGGCACCATCTCTCCCCAGCTGAGCCCCAGTCTCAAAATATAAGTGGCGGCATCAAAACTGCCATGCTTGGACATGTGAATATAATACGGGAAGATGATTTTTCTCTTTTGTTCTCACTGTGTCGGTGCCCCCTCCCCCTTTATCCTAAAAGCAAAGAATTGTAGCCACAAATCAAGAGCTGCTTTCACAGCTTCAAGATTCTTTTAGTCTTTGGCTTCTATCACTGTGCTACTTGTTATACATATTTAAACAACAAAAATGATGTAAAATTTCCTTTCTAGAACTCTTTAAAGTGTCAACACAGATTAGACGGCAGATAGTAAATTTCTTTTAGGATTTTAGTAGGACAGGAAAAGAAGTTTATACATACATACTCTTGCCTTTTAAAAAAGTAAGTTTGACATTCAGGTATATTTAAAGTTCTAAAAATACCTCCCACGAAGCAACTTTTCTTTGCTCTATCACAGTTTTCCATCATTGGCCAGCGCACTCTGGAAAACATCCCAAATATTTGAGTCTGTTCTTCATCTCAATTCCCTGTCTGCTTATTCAGGATGAGAATCCAGGGACAGAAATAACTCAGGAAAATAGCAGGGGAAAAGCATTTATCAGCAGGAAGCTAAGGAAAGCACATTCATGGATCAATCTCTTTTAAGTCAGCAAAAATGGAATTTCTCTCCCCACTGCCACAGACCAAGCATAGTTTAAACTTTTGAGGAGATGTCAAAATGATTTCTCTATATAAATAACAGTCTCTGTGCTAACTGTGTTGGTCACCATTCTCAGACACAATACCGATGTTAAAATGGACGTTCCAGGTCCTTTCCATTAAAAAGCTGAATAAAGGGGACACCTGGGTGACTCAGTCAGTTAAGAGTCTGCCTTTGGCTCAGGTCATGATCCCTGGGTCCCAGCATCGAGCCCCACATTCGGCTCCCTATTTAGCTGGGAGTCTGTTTCTCCCTCTCACTCTGCCCCTCCCCACTGCTCGTGTGCGCACTCTCTCTCTCCGTCTCTCTCTCGCTCTCTCAGTAAATAAATAAAATCTTAAAAAAAGAATATAAAAAAAGCTGAGTAAAGACTGTCATTATTTCTAGGGACCGAAATTATCATCATCAACACCCTGAAAATATGGATTTTAGTCATCTTTAGAGATTTTCTGCCTCGAGGGCTTCCAAAGTGCTCCTCAGGGGCAGCGAGAATGGCAGACAAGGGAGAGAGGTTTCCCACATGCCACAGTTGAGAGAACTCTACTGTCAAGTTTTTCTGCTATGCCCACCAACCAAAGATCACCAGAAACTGTTTTAGTTAGTAAACAGGGTTATTATCATTGCAGCAAGGGCGGGGGTGGGGGTGGGGGGGAGGGAACTGCACACTGCAGAAAAACATTGGAGATTCTCTGAAAGAGAAAACGGACAAGGGGGAGTGGGTTGCTTATTACAGGATTGAAGCTTGTGTTAGGGTGTTGTGTTTTGTTTTTGTGGGAAGATTCAGGAAGAAAGGGTCTGTTTTGAATTGACTGCTGTCAGGAATCTGGGGCAATTTGATGGTTGGGTATCTTAATTTGTATCTAAGAGGTAGGAGGAAAAGAGTTGGGCTAGAGTATTCACTGAAGAAGCACTTGTCACTCGTGCTGACTGAGAAGGCGGTGTGATAGTGTTTCGTCCTTCTGTGATTGCCCAATGTCTCTGTTAGTATGTCTGTTCAGGCATTGTTATGAAGTATGAGGTGGTGTTTCATGGGGGGGGTGGTTCTTGTCCGAGATTGATATCCCGCAATATTATTTTTGTCCAGTAGAAGAACACCATGGCTTAACTGGAAGTAACTAGGCCAGCTACCAGGCATCAACTGTCAAGATTTCTCTATTTTGGGGGAACAGCTCTATTGAGATGTAATTGACATACGAACTACACATACTTAAAGTGTAAAATTTGATGAATTTTGACGTATAGACAACCTTGAAACCATCACCACAATCCAGATAGTGAATACATCCATCGGCCCCCCCAAAGTTTCCTGGTACCCCCTTTATAATTCTCCCTCCCCATCTCTCTATCCATCCTAAAGCAACCACTGATCTAATTTTTGTCCCTATAGAAGAGTTTGCAATTTCTGGAGTTTTACAAACTAAATCATATAATATGTACTCTCTTGTCTTGGCTTTCTTTCACTAAGCATAGTTATTATGTGATTCACCCAGGTTGTAGTGTGTATCGATAGAAAAACTCTTTATTGCTGAGTAGTATCCCATTATATGGACCTATCAGAGTTTATTTATCTATTCATCTGTTGGTGGACATTTTGGTTGTTTCTAGTTTTTGGATCTTACAAATAAAGCTGCTATAAAATTCTTATACAAGTCTTTGTACTGACATATGCTTTCATTTTTCTTGGGCAAATACCTAAGATTGAAATGTCTGAATCATATGGTAGATGTATGTAGACATTTTTTATGAACTTCTGAGCTGCTTTTATCTCTCTGAACTTTTTGAGTTTTATGTAAGATGTCCAGTATCTTAGAATAAAAGTTTTCAATAGCAGTGGCAAGTGGGATGGTATTTGAAATCCCCCTTCTAGCTAATCCATTTGGTGTATAGATAAGATAACTGAGACCACAAAGACCATGTGAACGCCTTTAAGTAGGTATCAGACCCAGCATCAAGCCCCTGGTCTCTTAGTACTAAGGTCTTGCTTTGGCTCCAGGATGACCATCCTTTACTCTGTGGAAAAGAAAAAAACGCAAAGATCTAATCAGAGTAATTGTGGTTTTATTCCACGTAGCTTCGTGGTGCAATCCCTAAAATGTCTTTTTCTCTGTTATTTTTGTCATTATCCCATCCAGATGTCTATCACCTTGTGTCCAAATTTCTGTAACATCATTCCTCCCTGGCTCTATGCTCTCCCCATTCCACTCCTCTCTATATAATGATGATGGATTACTTTTCTGTCACTGGCTTCTTATTTCTTATTCTGTTGAATTCAGCCTCCCCTATCTAGTCTTGAATGCCATCTCTCACCTGAAATCACTGCTCATACCACTCTTGCTCTGTAATCTCCCCCAGGGTCCTAAAACATCTTATACTCATCATCACATTACTGGAAATGCTTCTAAAATTTGTGTAGCCATAAAACGAAATAGAAACCCTTTCACTTGTTAAAGGATAATAAATTATAAATGCAAACAAACCCACAAAATAAAATAAATAAAACTAAAAATATTAATAAGACCAAGGATGGTTCCCTAAAATGAAACTGACGATGTTGGTTTTGATAAAAATAGGCAGATATAGTTGAATGTTTCATTATTTTTGTTTAATTGATTCTTTTTATATGGAGAATGATGGGTCATCATATGTCTCATTGCTATTTTTATTAATGCAGTTTTTCAATTTTAACGCTGATCTAGTTTTAAATCACTAATCCTTTACTTTGATGGTATAATCAATGTAATACTGCACTCCAAAATCCGATACTGAAAAATTAAAAACAGTTATTGCAGGTTTACTACTCACTATTTTTGTCCTCTTCTGTTAAAAAAAAACAAACACAAAAGAAAGAAACAACTGTGCAGCGAAGTCACTGGTGTCATGAAATAATCCTGACTGCAATGGCTCTTCCTTCTTTTGTTTGATGAGACTTGTACCCTGAGAGCTATTTGATGACTCAGTTCTCCATTGAACCTCCATAAAAAGCCCTCCATGCAGCAGGTACTAATATAGTTGGCCTTTACTTGTGAACATAATGATAAACAATTTTGGTTCCTGGAACTCTTTGGCAGTACTGGGTGATGAAGTCGTCATCCAGATGATCAAGATTAACTTTCCTTATATATTTTTAGACTACAATCGAGTTGAAGTTTTCAACTTGTTGAAAAAAAAATTCTTACTCTCTGTCCCCCTAAGAATAGGTCTAAGGAACAATAGAGAGGGGTCTGGAAACCATAGTACGAAGCATGTGTACCGGGTATTGCGTTATATAGTGTAGATAAGAAACAGAGGTGCCTTGCCAATTTCACCTCACTGCTTATTTCACAGCAGGAAAAAATAAGACAGAGAAGATCACAGCAGACAAGAGGCAAGTAGGAAAAGGTTTCCTCTACTTCCTCTACCAGGTGGCTAGTGAATAAATTTAAACATATGGCGAGTTTATTTTTCCATTTTTCAAACAGCCATTTGCATTCTTTGCAAGTGCCTGGAATGCAGAGAAATAGGACTATGTGATTTCAAAGGTTCTCTTTGCTTTCCCTGCAGATAATAACATCCGTTGTGCTCAGCAGTCCTCAATAATGTGATTGTGGATTCACAGCAACAAATGAGAGGCTGAAAGATCTTTGGCGATTACACTATTTATATAATTCTAGAGGAAGTCACCCATCTAATAAATAAAATGAGGTTATAAGGCAGAGTAGAGTGTCCAAGGGAGCAAACACAACAGGAAAAAGAGAAAACAAGAGGTATATGAAAAGAAAATGAGAAACACCCCCAGAGAGAGAGAAAATGAAAACTAGAGATGAGATACCAACCTGAGAGCAAGGTGAATATTCTCCTTTGGAACCAGTGGAAATATTCCATTTAGTGCAAGCAATATAAATTGTAGTGTTTTGGGTTAATAACTGTGATATATGAAGCCCTTTAAGAACACTAATTACAGAGTTTTCATTGGTAAATATTCCATAATAGAGTTCATAACATTAAATTAAAATTCACCGAGGCTAAATTAATGGTGGTTCATATTGCTGATAAAGGGTGTATTTTATGACTTAGTACCGCCATGATTTTTTTCTAGATTTTACTCAAATCTTACCAGTTTTTCCATGATTGTCTTTTCTCTGTTATGGAATCCAATCTAGGAAACTATGTTTTACATAATTGTCATGTCTCCTTTGTCTCCTCTGGTCTGTGATGGTTTCAGTCTTTTCTCATTTTTTATGATCTTGAGAGTTGTAAGCAGTAGTGGTCAGCTGTTTTGCAGACTGTCTCTGAATTAGGGTTTTTCTAATGCTCTCCCCTAAGACTGGACTGGGGTTGTGGGTTTGGAGAAGAAAAAAAATCTCAGACATGAAGTGCTCTTCCCATCACGTCAGATCAGGGAGCACATAATATTAATGATATGACTAATACCGATCGTGTTAATCTAGTTCAGTAGTTTAAGGTAGCATTGCAGTAGAATTACTGTTTTTTCCCTTTTCCATGCTCTACTTTTTGGAAGCAAGTCAGTAAGACCAGGCCACACTCAATGGTGGAGGGAGAGGGAAGCAGTGAGAATGAATCACCTCCTAGAATAGAGAGCATCTATGTAATAATATCTGGGATTCTTTTGGAAGGAAGATTTATTTCTTCTTCACCATTTACGTATTTATTCAATTGCTTATTTATATCAGTGAGGACTCATATATTTATTTTGTAGTTTGTGTTATAATCCAACACTGTATCATTGATACTGCTGTTTAAATTGTGCCAGCTCTGGCCATTGGAAGCTCTTTCAGATTGATTCCCGTGTCCCTTCGGCATGATTTCATTCTTTTGCTTTTTGAATGCTTCCTGACTTACTGGTACTACAAGATGCTCCAGGTTGATTTTGTACCTCCCTGCCATAGCCCTAGAGTCAGCTCTTTCTACAAGCAGCCCTGGTTCTTTTTATTGGAAAATGGTCTTTAGAAGCCAAGATAAGGGCTCTGGATGTGCTTGTTGCTACTGGAGTATCATTGCTTCTAGGCCCTCTCAGCAGACGGAGCTGGGAAATATATCCCTGTGTGCTCACCCATGTGTACCCACAACTCAACCTGTTTCGTCTCTATCCACCTGTATCTATATTAAGTTAAACCTGAATTCATACTGCTATCTCCGATTTTAATCCATCACTCCATGGATTATTCTAGCTTTCTAGAATTTTTAATTTTTTAATTCAATTTAATTAACATGTAGTGTATTATCAGTTGCAGGGGTAGAATGTAATGATTCATCAGTTGCATACAATACCCAGTGTTCATTCCATCAAGCGCCCTCCTTAATGCCCATCCCGCAGTTACAACATCCCCCCACCAACCTCTCCTCCAGCAACCTTCAGCTTGCTTCCTAGAGTTAAGAGTCTCTTAAGGTTTTGATTGGGACGCAGTTAAACCTTTAAGTGAATTTGGTAAGAAATGCAATCTCTAAAGCATTTAATTTTCTCATTCAGCAGTATGGTATGTTGCTCTTTTTATTCAAATAGTCTCTCTTGTTCAGTCTTATTCATAGTGTTTCTGCATTTTCATGTTAGAAATATGCCTTTAGGGTTTTATGATATTTGATACTATTATTGATTTAATCTTGTAACTTTAACAGTATTATCTGACATATATGCAAGTGATTTACTTCTGTGTATTTATCTTTATCCTGACATTTTATGGAACTCTTTAATTCAAAAGGTTTTTAGTTGATTTTCTTAGGTAAGGCATGTGTCTTCAGACAGTAGTTTTTCCCTTCCTTTCTGAAAGTTTTGCCTGTTATTTTGGTGGTCTATCTTATCGTGCTTATTGACCAGGATATTCATCAAACTAGAGCATAAGCCTATTAGAAAACTTCAGGAGACAGTGTAGAATAGATAGCCCAGAGGTATCCCACCAGAAGGGCCTATATGTAGCATGCGAGGATGATGGTTGGCGAGGCGGGGGGGACGACGGGGGATGATGACACTACAGGGCACTTCAAGCTTGTCCCAAAGGTGGACAAAGCAAGCTGTGAAGATCCAAGAACTTACTTAGGCAAAGGAATTCAGGGGCTGACAGAAATTGAGCAGTAAAAAACCAGGAAGGAATATAAATGAGTGGGGCATCAGCAACATCTACTTGAGGAACTTTCTTTTGTCACTCTTCTACATTCCTCCCCTCTCACCCATTCTAGCTGCCCTCTTCCCATCTGTCCTGAGGTCATTATGGTTTCACACATGTGCTCACACATGCACGTACGTGCACACACACACACACACAAGAAGAGGAGGATATTATTCAAGACCATCTATCCAAGTTCCTAACGCAAGGGCATCACTGCCATTCCCATGGATGATGAGTCCTCGGCAACATATCTTCCTGAGGGGTAAGCCATTTTATTTGAGCAAAACATACAGACAAAAAAGAATATTCTGTAGGGAAGAGGCCGGAACTGTCAGCAAGAGTGAGAGTGATCTGGAGCAAAACCTTTTGGTGAAGGTTTTAGTGAGGCCCACCTCAGAGAGGTCGGCCAACTTATAGGCCCCCCAGTTAACTGGTGTTGGGAATAGCAGCTTCAGAGAAAGATGGATGTCGTATCCTCCCACCATGGGCCTCAGATACTACCGATTTCTCCTGCCCTTGAGAAGCAATAGGAAGAAGATGAAGATTTCTTAGGTTTCTTCCCTTCCAACTCTTTTGGATTCTTACCCGATAATAATCACCAAAATAAAAATAAAGCTTCCTGCTCTTTAAATGGATGACATTTATTTAGTAGGTTTTGTTAATCTCCGCTCTCTCAAATTCTGATGTCCTTATCAATGTACTTTCTAATCATAACATTCATTTAAATAATCTCCTGTTTTTGTGAATGATTCGTCTCATCTGCAGTCTTTATCAGGATGTCCTTTAAATCAGAATCCATTTAATAAAATGTGTAATGCTGTGCTAACTTGGAAAGGTTTTAGATGGCCCATGCTGTGGCCCATGCTATTGAAAAAAAGAGACCCGAAGAAGGGAATATTGCAGAAGCAACATGTTTACTGTTAGATTGGCAGTCACTTAGAATTGTGTTCATCATTATTGTTATTATAATTTTAGACTAATATATATTGAACATAATGTGAATGAAATTATATCGAGCATATGAATACAGCTGGGATTTAGAGTGGCAGGAATTTGCTAATAAGTATAAATAACAGAAAGATAGATAACAATAAGGGATGAATGCTCAAATAATAAAGTACCTCTTCAAATATTTTTGAATAAAACCAAGTGCACTTTGCTTTCCAATTTCAGAATCAGATCCTTCAGAAAGCAAAAAGCACACTTTTTGAATTGGTAACGGATGGATGGCCAGAATGATAAGGCCTGGTGATGAAAAAGTAATTAGCAAGTGCAGATGTCCTTTGAAACTGGAACACTGAGTATGGCCAATTTCATTACCAAGTCCTCCGCAGAGAGGAACCAAAGTCTCTGGTAGACCTACCTTCCTTTTCTGCTTCAAATTCTTTATAGCTAACACAACACATGGCTCAAATACATAAATGTAAATACTGTTATCTCAGGTGAAAGGTAAAGCTTTAATTCAGATCTTCAGTATGAACTGAGTAAAATTAAGATTATAAAATTGCCATTTCCTTGTGAAACTTTGTTTTCTCAGCTGCCATCTTCACCTTATTTATAATCTTCCAGCTTCATAAGGCAAGGTGAATATAGACGGCACGTTAGCATATATACCTGTACAGAGATGGGGTAACTCAGGAAAGGTGAGAATTTTAAATTTAAACTAAATTTCCACAGTTTATCACTGGTATTGAAATCTAGGAGAGTGTGGCAAAGAAAGATTTGTTTTAAATCAATGGCTGCTTTGAAAAAAATGCTTTTGGAATTCAGCAGGTGGCATAGAGGTCATACAAAGAAATGGGAATTGAATTATAAAATGATGCAACTGGTTTTTGTCTAAGTTTCTTTATTTTCACTGTGAGGGTGGTTGTGGAATTTGTTATGAGTTAAAGGTCCGGTCAAGGATAAGAATTTGTGTACTCGGCTAGCACTGGGACGTTAAAAACAAAAATGACCCTGAATGACAGCTAGAAGAATGGATGATTGTGGATAAGAATGAAGAAGAGAAAAATATTCACAGGCTAGTTCCCAAAGAATGAACCCAACATTTATATAAGGTAAAAACAAAACACAAGAGCCCATTCAGAGTCCTTAGTCATGGAATGAAGAGGCTTTCATAAGGGAAATAGACAAATAAAGGTGTTTAAAATGTTGTACAAACATGTTCCTAATGAAGAGGACCTTTATTTGAAATAGAGCAGAGCCTGAAAAACCTTCTTTGGGGAGAGAAAGGCAAGGACATTTTTAGAAAAATGGATTCATTGCTTTATTAATGGAATAAATTTCAGTTATCTAGAAAGTTTATTTTCTTTAACACAAACCAACCAACAGAATACCATGAATTTTTTGACCTTTCCCTCAGGGAATATGAAATGGCTTTAAAGCAGCAAGAAGGACTCTATGGGTCACTCTGACTCAAGGAATATCAGGACATGGGCATGACCAAAATTAATTCAGGAATCATAGACTAAGAAGAGTCATCGTATGCCTCCTCTCCCCACCCCACCCCCAGTAATTTTCTAAGATTTAGTGATTGAGTTAGTGATCTTCCATGTGTCGCTGGTGGTCATAGTCAAATCCAGCTCTATTACATGCTTTTTAAAGATATCACCATTTATACGCGTTTCTTTCATTCCACAGTTAACAAACTGGACTTTTCACCTTGTTAGAATATCCAACCTAAGCAAAAGAATGATAAAGCTTGCAAATTCAACTCTAGGAGCTAATAGAGACCATTAAAATCTTCTTCTATGACCTAAAATTTTTGCAATCTGGCTCTTAACTCTCATTACGAGGACTTTTTTGTTGTTGTTTAAAGATCAATAGCGTTCCACTTCTTAATCATTTTGAGATCAATATTAAATAACCAAAGCAGCTCTTAAAAAGGCGATTTAGCAATAAATTTTCACCTAAACTAGAATTGCAGTAAATCGATTATATTTGAGTCTCACCAGTCTTCCTCACTCTGTCTTATGACATTAAACCATTGC
Source organism: Potos flavus (assembly GCA_028534135.1). Classification (NCBI taxonomy): domain Eukaryota; kingdom Metazoa; phylum Chordata; class Mammalia; order Carnivora; family Procyonidae; genus Potos; species Potos flavus. Next base: position 70,257,820 of record CM052901.1, read on the forward strand.
TATTATATTTAACACTACATAGGGTGACAGGACAAGGTAACAAATGTCTCCTACAGCTTTTATGAAAGCCAAAAGGGGAGGTTTTTGTAGTAAATACACACTAGTGAAACTTACTGCTTTATATTGCGAAAGGGCTAAATTATTTGGGAGAAGATTAACCCTGTCGATAATTCATTCTGCCACCATGGGCAGCAGTAAAAGCTTCTGTGGAACCAGTTAATAGCATGGACAGCCATTGTGCTGTTGAGAGTAAGAACAGAAACACACAGTGCTATAGTCTTCCACTGTTCCACGAAGTGGGAAATCAAACCAGACAGGGAAAGGGTATGGTAACCACTTCGAGAAGTCTAAGAATGCAGTGGTAATTCTAGCTTTCGTAGGTCTGCATCGTGTTTGGTGTCTAGAAGTTCAGGAGCCCAGTCAAATTTAGATATTATCCTTCATGGCACTTACTACAATTACAATTAAAAAGTAGGTTATCTGATGGGTCACTTATTGCCTGTCTCTCCTAAGAGAATCTAAGTTCCATGAGAATATGAGAATGTGGTCCACGTGTACGGTCTTTACTAAAGCATCCTGGGTGCCTAGCCTCGTGTCTGGGACTTAGGCAACACTCTATACTCTTCGTTGAATAAGCCCAAGAATTGAATACATGAGTCATTAATTAGCACAGATATAAAATGGGGACAATATATGAATAATCTGCACCCCAAGGTACATTTAAAACATTCAACGAAATGAGTGAGAGTCATCGTAAATCTCATTCCTTATTTGTGAATTTTTGCAGTTGGTCTCAAGGGTGCTGAAACGGGGGCCCTGAGCCTTCAAACTACCCTGAGCAGCAGCATATCCTTCACCCACACATAGGAGAAGCATGGGTCCATCTCAAGCACCTGAGGATCCCTGGGAACGATATTCCCTTTGGTTTAGAGAGGTTGAGAGTGGGGGTGTGGAGGAGATACTTCACCCAGGCACATTCAAGAACCACCACCACTCTCTTAATTTGCCCTCTCCCACACCTAAAGCAGATCCTGAGATAAGGGCCTGGGTCGTGGATTTTACGGGGACGTGAACCGAGGCCACATAAGTGAGAAAGTGGAAAACTTGAGGAGAAAAGCCAGTGGAGGGCGTATTAAAGAACAGGTTACTGCAATGGGCAACTGGGGGCTCACTCGTGCTGAGGACCCTCTGGGAAACTATACAAAAGACACTCTAGAATCTTCTCACGGGGCAGGGGGGAGGCTGGGGACATTTCTCCGCCTACTCCTACCACCATTTGGTTGAAGGTTGGCCTGAGCAGCATTACCTTCCTGCAATTCCCAGTTGGATCCCCATACGCCTACATGAACTCCCATGGTTCTAGGGAAAGCTCTGAGGCAGAGAAGCAGGGAGCTTGGTGCCTGAGATGGGTCCATGGTCAGGAGCGACAGCACATGCACTGCAATGTGTGAGTCGAAGGGATATATGGGGCAGGGCAACAAAGGTGTCTACTCAACCACTTTATCTGTACCTTATATTTCATATTTACAAATTTCTCCATACAGGTATAACTGAATCCTTGCAAACACTCTGTAATGTTGGGAGTTATTTCTAACGTTTCTCATTTACACTGAAAGAAGTTGACATTTTGAGGAGGTGGAGTCTTCTTCAGGCAGTAAGCATCTCAGCCAGGTCTCAAACTCACTCCTCTGCCTTCAAGTCCCACAGATTTTGCCCCATATTCTACCACCTCACAAAAGGTAAGCTGGTTGGCTTCTAAATAAATAATAGTCAGAACATGATGTGCCAAACCCGTAATCTGTTTCAGTGGTGGTTTCTGCCTCTTTCAACAAAGGCAGAGAACAGTGGCCCACGTTTAAGGTTGAGACTAAAAATAGGGTCCATCAGAAGAGTCAGCTACAAAAGGCACTGCTCTGGCTGAAAAGAATCCTGTTAGATAGATCCACCAGAGCGGTTTGTCCAGTGGGGCACACTGAAATCACTCAACTTTTCTAAGAAGAAAAGAAATGACTTTTCGAGAGAAAGTCTTTTGAGGAGAAATAGAGTGTCATTAGCCAACCCGTTCAATAAGACCACCGAAACGCTAGCAGATGGCTATGCTCCCTGGACACAAATGTACATTTACAGTCTCTCTTCCTTTAGTCACCTGGAAACTTCCAGAAGAGAAGGGTGAGGGGGCCCTACTGTGTTTAGTTGTATCTACCTTTTATCTCTAGGAAGCTGAATATTTTTAGTTGGAGTCAGGCTAATAACTTAATCTGTTCTAGTCTGGGCTATAACTGCTGATACTTGCCCAAGACAAATATAGTAATATATCATTGATTTTTGGAAAGCTTCCAGGGATCTATATGCCACATAGGTGAAGTTTGCATGAAGATTTTGACATTATTTTTGTAAGTGGCACCTTCTCCTAAAAAGAAGATTTCAGCACTGAAGAAAACTTTTGTTTCTTTTACAATATAATGTGGCCACTGGGACGGTTTCCTCTGAGGTCCTTTCAAGATTAAGAGTTTACAATTTTGGTATTAAATAAAGCATGTCAGTACTAGGAAACTCAGAAAAGCCTTTCAGCTGCACGAGCCCTCTTTGACTTCTTTGGGTTACACTTGGGTATTCTAATCTTCCATGCAGAAGTCTTGGCGAAATTGTCTTATTCTTCATAAGCTGGTATAGTAAGCTCGAGTACACTGGAATCCTGAATGTTCTGGGACCGATTAATCCTTTCTACATCAGCTGTGCCCCTTCCATCCCCTCCTCTTCTTATTAGGAAATTAATCAGGCAAAGCAGTGAAGTAAACACAAGGAAAGAAAATGTCATTCCACTTCACGTTGGATTTCTTGCTCCTTAGGAGAACACTGATGTCTTACACGTAGAGTGATTTAGCATTTCAATTCTTCCCTTCCAGAAAGGGGACAAATAAATGCTCAGGGAGGCTTGACAATCACCATTTCTTTTTCTAGCAGAAAAAAAAATGAGTAACAAGTAAGCAGTTACAGTAGGACCTTGATTTTATTTTCATTTGTTTTGTGCTTGTATGTGTAGAAGCGTGTGTTTGAAAACCACTACTAGCATCTTTTGTTCAGAGCGATGTTGATAAAAATGCATTTTCATATGGCGGATACAAAATTCACACCCAGTATAAATAGAGAAGAGGGAAGGAAGTACCAAATTAAGGGTGGGGGGTGGAAGAGGTATTCTATCATTCATCAAGGCAGAAGATATTGCACCTCTTCTTTAAATATAAGAAGTTATGGCTCTCACTTTTTTCACCTCTCATTCATTTCAGTGTTATTTATTGTTCGCCCTGTGGTGGATCCGCTGCCATATCTTCTCACTGAGAATAAAATTTTTGTTTTGGCTTTCTTTTATCTTTTCAAACTTTTTTTTTAAGATTTTATTTATTTATTTGACAGAGAGAGAGAGATCACAAGTAGTCAGAGAGGCAGGCAGAGAGAGAAGGGGAAGGAGGCTCCCCGCTGAGCAGAGAGCCCGATGCGGGGCTCGATCCCAGGACCCTGAGACCACGACCTGAGCCGAAGGCAGAGGCTTAACCCACTGAGCCACCCAGGCGCCCCAATCTTTTCAAACTTTTTATTGAAGTATGTCATATATACAAAAGTACATAAATCATACGTACGTCCCCGTATTTTTGCAGACTGAACCACACCTGCGTGACAGCACCCCGATAAAGCAATAGAATATTATCAGAATTCCATAAGCCTCGAAGGGACCGGAAGTGTTGCTTCCAGTCACTACTCTCCCCATGAGGGTACCCACTTCCTAACTTCTAACCGTATGGGTTAGTTTCATCTGTTTTTCAACTGTGTATAAATGGAATAATACACTGTGTACTCTTTTTGCGTCTGGCTTCTTCTACTCAACGTTTTGTGGGAATCATCCATATTTTCGTACGCAGTTGTAAATGATTCCTTCTCATTGCTGCATATAATTCTATCATTGGAACATACCTCAGTTGGGTTTTCCATTTTACTGTTGAAGGACATTTGGGTAGTTTATTCTTTGGACATATTACAGATAGCATTATAGTATGCTTACATATGTCTTCTAATAAACACATATATGCATTTCTTTTCTCCACATACCAATGAATGGAACTGCTGGGTCATAGAGTATGCAAATGTTGCTCTTGAGGAGATATTGCCAGACAGTGTTCTGAAGCAGTTGTAATCATTTACACTCCTGCCAGCATTTTTTTTTTTTTTTTTTTTTTGGCTGTCTTTTGCTGTTGATCAGTAATCAAAAGCATGAACGAAGTTCCCAAATGATTGTTCTGAGTGGGGTGTTTGGGGGTGGGAGAGAAGAGAGGAAGGAGTAAAGGGAGAGGGCCTTTGCTATATTCACTGCCAAGATTTAGTCTTAAGAACTGGAGGCAAGAGGTGCCTGAAGTCCATTTATATGAGAGAATTTGGAGACTCTCGGGAGAGAATTTTTGCCAAAGAGAAGAGTCAGATCTCTGACAAGCTTTGTCAGTGGAGGGATTTTGAGGACAGCATGGCAGTTTTTAAAATGAAATTTATATCTTCATCCAGCCATAGCATGTATCCTGGGGAATGTGGAAAGTGAATCAGCTTTATCCCTGAATTTTTTATGTCATTGGGGTATATCCAGACAACTTTGGTAGCTATGCGGAAAGGTTAAGATTCCAAATAGAGACCAAGATGTTTTCTTCCCGTTGGCATAGAGCACCTGGGGTCTTTGGTGCACGTCAGTCCCAGGAGCTTCTTGGCATTCATGACACCAGGTGTCACTCATCACTTGACCCATCAGGTCATGGCAGGACATGTCAGTCCCCGACAGAACTAGCCACTTCTGGATATCAGGATGGCTACAAGGGATCCTCTCCATCCAGCAGGTAGTGAAAAAAGAGCCAGAGCCCAAGGGAAAGAAAATATCAGGCATCTCGCTATGGAATAGCTTAGTTTCTAAATTAGTTTCGATATTGGTTTGCTGGATACATTTAAAAGCAGAAATTCCAGCCTTCCACCTCAAGTTTTTCTCTTTTTTACTCATTAGTTCGTCTAGTCATTCATCCATTCATTCATTCCACAAAGTGTCCTTTTAATACTCACAGTGCACCAAACGTGGTGCCAGGCGCTGAGCATAAAATAGTAATCCAACAGATTTGATTCCTGTATCCATTGATCTTATAGTTTATCAGGAGTCTGTGTAGTAATATTGGCTGAAAACCATATTTGGCTAGATAGTATCCTACTATCTAGAACGATCTGCCTACACTGAGCACCCAAACTGAAAATAAAGATCTAGATTGGAAGTTTTGTTTGGTAAATGTGGAATCGGAGCCAAAAAAAAAAAAAAAAAAAAATGAATGTGTTAAAGGAAAACGGAAACAGCTGTGAGTTAGCTCCCCTTGTCATAAAGAAAATGATTCGTAAGGATGTGGTCCAGTCAGTGGTCTGAAATAAGGACATGTCATTTCACTTCTCCTGATTATATCCTTGTGTGTAAAATGGCATCAGTACCTTCTCCGTTAGTTTACCTTATGTGGTTACTTTGGGCATCAGCAGATGTAATTAATTAACTCACTTACCAGTACAGTTTGGTTCAATGTAGGATATCATTGCCATCGTCGTCATCACCGTCAGATGACAAATATTACTCAAGAAAATGATAAATGTGACCTACTCTAAATGCACAAACTGTTCACCAATATGGAAAGCAGAGACTTGGGTTTCTTTTTCTCCACATTCTCACCAACACTTGTTATTTCTTGTGCTTCTGATTTTAGCCATTCTGACATGTATAAGGTGGTATCTCATTGTGGTTTTAATTTGCATTTCCCTGATGACTACTCTGTAATAAAGCTAGTAGCTTAAAGATAGTAGCAAACCTCATGAGTGTGGTTACAGATAATGAGTAAATAACTCGTTTGAAAAATTCCAAAGATGTGTTAAATATATAGTCATTTGGTAACTTGTATGTTAAAGAAAGAATAAATTCAATGTATGATGGAAAAAATGAAGAGTCTACTGAGAGATAGAAAGGGATGGAAAGACAGAGTCATAATCGTTACAAATAGCTGACGGCTATGTCATTTTCCTAAGCCAACCATCCGTTAGTGAGAACAGTTCCATTCTGGCCCTGCCAGAAAATGCAGATAATCCAGAAAATGCAGATAATCCAGAAAATGCAGATAAAACCCATGACTGTTCAGCAGACTTACCGGTGAACTATGGCTGTAGTCAGGCACACTTTACCCTGTGTCTCTGATAGAAGACGTGTCTGCTGTTAGCCTGGGGGCCCCCTTCTGTCTGTGGCCTTCCTTGCTTGAACTTCTCTGGTCTCATAACCACACTATCCATAGGGAAGACTGTTGCAGTGGAGAGAGAGAGATGGAGAGACAGAGAGGCAGAGAGAGACAGAGGCAGGACCATTGCCTAACCCAAGATTCAGGTAGTGTGGTCCTTCTTCCACCGTACCCTATTCTAAGGATGTGCGCCTACCCCACCTCTTTCCCCTTGCTTCTCATTGTGTGCTTTCAGTTGTTTCAATCGACTGTGTGATTTGCACATCTTAATTTGGTCCCTGAGCCCTTCTGTTCTGTGGCCTCTGGGAGAGCCTACGTGGAGGCCACTGTTGAATCAAGGTCATATCCCACAAGGCAATATCCAAATGACCTCCTTTCTAATTACATGGACACAAAGTGAGCGATTCCGTCAAACTGACATCAGATGGACAAAGCCCCTGACCTGAAATCTATGACAATAACAGGATATAAACACCTTGAACTCAAGTCTCAGGAGGCTTCTTGCAGAGGATAAATAAGAATTTCATGTATTCAACCAGAATTTCTCTCAAAAATGCTCACTTATTTTCGGATCGTAAAATCACCAATGGCATGCTCAGATATTTCAGTAAACAGAAGGATAACATTTTTCTGTTTACAGCACATTAACTTTTGCAAAGGATTTTAGGATATCTGCCATGTTTCACCTTTCATCTTTGGGTTCTTTTGAGCTTGCTCAACAATGTGAAAGATTATGGGTTTGCTGTCAGAGAGAATGAAAATGCGGCTGATAGTTTCTTCATTTATCTGATCCCAATTTTTTCTTGTTTATCTGCTCCTGATTTTCTCACTAGGATTTAATAGCTTATAAAATTTTGGATTCTTTTAAAAGTTGTTTATTCTGAAAGCTTTCAAACTTAGAGAAAATAGTATAATGAACCCATATATCCAAAATCTAATCCATGATTAATACTTTGCCATATTCCCTCATTGTTTTTTGACTAAAACATTTTAAAATAAATGACAGACTTCACGATATTTCATTCCAAAAGGCTTGTTTACATCTCCAAAGATGACCTGCTCCTGCATAACCACAATATCATTATCACACTTAACAAAAACTAATTGTTATTTTCTAATATCATCTAATACATGGTCTGTAGTCACATTTTTTTCCAGTTGTCCCCAAAATGTCTTCTACAGCTGGTTGTTTAAACAAGGATTACACATTCTACTTGTTTGTGGGAATCTCTGATGTCTTTTAATCTACAACAGCTATCACACTCTCTTTTTCCATGACACTGACTTGTAAAAAAGCTACCAGGCCACTTATCCTTAGAATGTCCCACCTTCTGGAAGTATATTTTCTCATGGTGATTTGATTAATTTGTTCTCCTAGCCTCTATATTTCATGAAAACCAGAAATAAGATCTATAGGTCTGATTATTTTTGAGTTAAATATTTTGTTGCAAGAATTCACCATATGTGTGCTATAAACTTTTTATTGTATCACATCACGAGGCTCATAGGTCTGGTTCTAGCCTTTGTTTCCTGTTTTCCCAAAGTTCATTGTTGGTTGTTGAAATATTCATTTCATGTGCGTTGGTCCCACGCCGAAGAAAATGGCCATCAGTGAAACAGATCATTATTTTGATAGGGATCAAATTGTTTTTGTCATTAACTGAACTAACCACTTAGTGGATATTAACCATATCATATAAGTGCTTATTATATTGGCTTCTATTTTGAAACAGGTACACCTTTCATATGGTCTTATAAAAGGAAGCATTTCTCAAATCAAATAAAATGTAATTGTTGGGGGGAAAAATAGAATCGAAGCTTTCATAGAAGGAAATTCCTTGTAGAACATGCTGAGCATATTCATTAATTAAAGGACATGGCTTTCTCCCTAACTGCCTGGGTCAGTTTTTATATACTGACCTTATATAAGGTAGGTTTTTTTTGGGCTTTTTTGAAGTTTAGGACTCATGAGAAATATCCCTTAAATTGCCTGCCCTTGCCTGCTTAAAGTTACTTAATAGATTCACTGGGAAGAGTTTCCCATTTATTACTTTTGGCATTTTATTGAAAAACGTCTTTTATCAACAAATGTGTTTGCTATGCCAGCAAGCCAAAACTCAGAAGAAATATTGTTCTTCCCTCTGTTCATATTCCCTAGTTTATTCTGGCCCTCTAAATGAGTTTCTGGTTTCTCTGGATTCCACACAAACTCTGGAGTTGGATTTCAGTTGGAGGTCAAAATTTTAAATACATATAGTTTGAGAATGGTGATGCATGGTGATTTCAATGGTGAAACATTTTGGAGCAATTGCCAGCCCATTGCTACCTCTTCCTCTAGAAACCATACCTCTCCTCCCACACCCCTCTCCCCTCCCACAGTTATTCGATCCCCCTAGAGTGAACCACTTAGCTAGAACCACATAAAGCCAAAGCCCCGAAGGAATGAAGCGGAAATCGCTGGATTCAAAAAGGAGAGAACTGGAGATTCACCAAGAGCCCCTAAGGGCCCCGAAAGACAGAACCAATTTAGTTTTTCAGGGACAAAACGATCTCGTTTCTCAGTGACAAAGAAGAGAGTCATTCTCTCACAGATTTTCAGTTCCTTGTAGCAGTTCCCCTGAGATGTGGCAATTTTCCCCCCTCCTTAGTATTTCTGTGTATTTACAAGGATACATCACCTCAGGTTTAACTTGGCCGATGGCAGATTGTTTTCTTTTGCTTCCAACCAGGGAGATGTGCAATGTCATATAGGTAGATATCACCTCTTGGTTTTCTAATCTAGAAAATGTTGGCAAATGAAAAGACCACGTTCTTATTCTTCGCAGACCTCCTCTGATAAACCTGATTTTTTTTTAAAATTTTATTTATTTATTTAACAGAGAGAGAGAGATCTCAAGTAGGCAGAGAGGCAGGCAGAGAGAGGGAAGCAGGCTCCCCGCTGAGCAGAGAGCCCGATGCGGGGCTCAATCCCAAGACCCTGAGATCATGACCTGAGCCGAAGGCAGAGGCTTTAACCCACTGAGCCACCCAGGCGCCTCTGAATTTTTTTTTTTTTCAGTAGGCTCCACATCCACACCCAGCATGGAGCCCAATATGGGACTTGAACTCAGGACCCTGAGATCAAAAGTCAGACATTTAACTGACTAAACCACCCAGGCATCCCAATAGGACTGAAACTTTTTAGCTTTGCATGAGAAGAGTTGTATCTTCAGAATCTTTTTTTTTTTTTTTTTAATAACAGGAATTGCTATACTTGTCCATAGAATTTGGCTTGGCTTTATTTTGTGGTTGACCTTGAGCCGTGAAGCTGATCAAGCTTGACTTTTTCTTTTTCATGACTTAGAAAGCTTAAAAATAAATGTGAAACCCATATTGAAAAGTTGAATCACTACGTTGTATACCTGAAACTAATGTAACATTTGTTGACTGTATTCAAATTTTTAAAAATTGTTTTTAATTGAAACCCACATAGAGTAACAGCTTAAGAGTTTGTAATATGTAATTTTCCATTAAGCTCATCCCGAATTGATTTTCCAAAATTATTTCTGTTCTTTTTCTTCCTCTCCTTCTCATCTCGATCTTAGTAATCTTGTCTTATTTTATAAACCTTTTAAACAAATATAAATCAGTGAATTAATATCACAACTGGTGAGCTCAGCACATGGATCTATGCATCAAAGATGTTCCATAAATACCTGTTAAGTCTTGTTTCAATTAAAGTCATAAATACTCTGCTGAATACAGTAAGCAGCGATAATAGAAGACTTTTGGGGCCTTAAATAAAAGGTTCTGCTTAAAAGACTTGTGATCATGATATCTGTCTATCTATCTATCTATCTATCTATCTATCTACCTTTGTATCTATCATCTATCATGTAGATGCCATTTTCAAAATTTTCTAATACTCGCTGTATTAATTTTGATACGTAGACACTTATTAACTAACAATATGTATAAATGTAATGCTCTCTTTACAATTTTTTCTCGCTCCCATTTCATGAAATGCTTTTATTCAAAGCCTTTATATGCATCTTCAGCATCACTTACTGACATTACCCGTCCTATCATTAAAGTCTTCTTTGAAATTTTATATTTTGGAAGTTTTCCGACATACTCAAGAGAAGCTTATAACCTTTCATGTACCTATTGTCTGGCTTCAACAATTATCAACATATGGACAACTTTATTTCATCTGTATTTCTACCCATTTCTCTTACCTGAAATAAAAGCCCTATAAAATCCAATTTGAATGGATGAACCTATAATGTATTTTATCTTAAAAATGTTAGGTCAAGGGGTGCCCGGCCAGTTCAGTCAATAGAGTGCGTGACTCTTGATCTTGAGGTCATGAATCCAAGCCCCACATTGGGTGGGGAGCCTACTTAAAAAATATGTTAGGTCAAGCTACATGAGACTACTGGTATTCTATCATTTTTCGATTTATAGAAAATGCATTTCATAGGGCTCAAAATGACATATTTCATATGGTTCCTCCTCACTCTGTCCAAAAAGGGCAGAAAGAATGTTCAATCTAATAGCAGTGAGTGTTTCTGCTACCAGAATTGTGGTCTCTAAATATCATTTCTCATTAAAAAGAACAAGGGTTCTTTGGAAAAATGTCTAATTTTAGCTCTGGGGCAAAAAATGGGAGATAAGCCTGGAATTATCTTGTCATACCCTAAAGCAAGGATATTGACAAAGGCGATCAGGTTAAGGGACTCTGGAGCCAATCTGATGATTTTGATGATTTTTCACACACATGAAGTCAAGAGCATTTCCTCTTCACATTTTTAGGACAATGGCAGGTTGGGAGATTTGACTTGACCTGGTTAATCAATAAGAGCCTTTGTTGGTGATTTTCTCTTTTTCATTCTCTAGGAGAGCTACCTTTCTCTAGAGGATTGGTGAGTGACATTTCATTGATGAACTTTCTTTCAAAACATTCAACACTTAGCTCCAGAGAAGGTCAATGGGTTAGAGAAGGTTGTAATTTACATTTCTTGTCAAAGTAGAAACATGTCTATATGACTACGGATGTGTTTAACTTTGGAGTTATCCATATAAAGAGATAAAGGTCCTTTAGTTTGGGGAAAAAAACTGAAATAAAACTGGATGGGGATCATTATCACAAATGACTGCCAAATGCCTCAGGACACCAGGAAGCTATTTGTGATTCAAGTAATTACTATAAGGGGAATTTAGCAGATCCTTCTAAGATACTATCAAGCCCTTCAAAGGGAACTGAATAATTGTTTGCCTCTGGTAAGTCTGACTTCAATTGAAAATATAGATAAAAATATTAGAAATGTGTGTGGATGCTCCTACCACACTGGATTCCTAGCCTTTGTATATCTGAGAAGCAGGTGAAACAAAAAAACATAGGGATGAATCCTGAGTGTCTCCCAGGCCACTTCTGGTCAGCAGACGCAGAAAAATGGATAAGGTTATCTGAAGCCCTTGTCCATTCTTACCAGCTGGGGTTTTCTACACTGAGCATAGGACAAATTCTCTGGACATGAGAAAGAATAAGCAATGGAGGCTTTTGCAATACAAATGCTTTGTCTTAGGGAAGGCAGAAACTGCCCTGCTGAGAGGTGTGGAGAGAACTAGACTAAACTGGCAATAAACCTCTTTCTTTGATAGAACTAAAAATTGGCCATGTTTTCCAACACCCCCCCCACCACCCGCCCTGCACTGTGCAAATAAATCTTTGATTACTTGAGACTTTACCCTATATTTTCCTCCCCATATAATCAACTCTCTGTTAACGCTACCTTCTAAGTATTTTTACTACATCATTTTCTCCATTGTTGATCCTACTATTCAGAAAAACCCTATCAATTCACCTGGCTTATCCCAATTGCCTCCCAATCCTTGCCTCTTCCATTCCTTCCATTTTCGCCCGTCTCCACAGTTTTAGCTTTTTCTTCTTGGGAAACAAATCTGATCATGTCATTCTCTTGCTCCAGTCCTAAATTAGTATGGTTCAAACACCAAAATCTGGTTTTAAAATGCCTCCCCACAATTTAAATTCCTAATTTTCCTAGCTTTATTTCCTACCACGTCCTTTCCCCCAGTCTTTCATCTCCAACCAGGATTCCCCTGGAAATATTTCCCAACTCTGATGACTATTAGTGCCTAAATCAGTATAACAAAAGACAAGAGTACTTCACATTTCACTATAACTGCACACCCTCAGGGTAAAATTAAAAATCCAAACTCTCAAACAGAGTTAAGGTCAAAAGAATACCCCAAACCTAGTTCTTTCCGGATCCTTCTAGAAGACTAAGATTTATAAAGGACTTTAATAAAATGAAGACATCAGGTTATTGCAGGTAAATGGCATAAACATTCAAGATACACAAGAACAGCCTTTTTCGCTTTCACACTCTGAACTTGCTTGCCACAAAATAATTGCGCCAGCTGTTCCCTCCCCCCAAGTTTTCCTCCCCACATTTAATAACTTTCTGTCAAAGTCTCACTCTTCAAGGCCAAGTTCCAGTTCCACCTATTCCAAGATCATCAGCAAAATTTGTACTGTCAGACTTAACGGTCCCTTGGCATTGATTTGCACCAGTGCACCACTCTGCTTTGTTTTACTTTTCTGCCTTTTTAAATTAACTTGCGTAGTATGTGGAGAATGTTTAGAAAACACTTCTTATCTTGTATTCCCTACATTACCCATCACAATGGTTTATACACTATAGGCAATGATAAGTGTGTTAAATCGAGTTGATTGCACTGAAGAGAAAGGAGGAGAAAACCAAGACATATTTTGCTTACCTCCCCAATTTATCCAGACCCACTTCCCATGTTGATCCTATGTGAGCTACTGCTGGTAGGAAATTGTTTTTTGTCTTTTTCTGTCTTTGTACAGATATCTCATTACTGCCTCAATGTTAATAACTCGTAAAATGTGAGGCACATTAGATTGTCTTTTGGGGCACCTGGGTGACTCAGTTGGTTCAGCAACTGCCTTTGGCTCAGGTCATGATCCTGGAGGCCCGGGATCGAGTCCCGCATCGGGCTCCCAGCTCCATGGGGAGTCTGCTTCTCCCTCTTACCTTCTCCCCTCTCACGCTCTCTCTCTCAAATAAATAAATAAAATCTAAAAAAAGAAAAAAAAGATTAGTCTTTTAGAGTCATCCACCCCGAATGGTTCCTGTTCTTAAAATTGCTGTGTAGAATCAAAAGTAGATGGGAAGTAGAAAGTGGTTGCTATCCAGGAATCTATCATTGCTCTCTAGACATACCCTGCATGATCATTAAGTACTTGGGCTTTTTAGGGTTAGACAGATGATTGAATTCTGGCTCTGTCCCTGACTATCTGGGTGACCTTGATTACATTATTTAACCTCTCTGGAAGGTTAGTTTTCCTGAAAAGAGATGGAGTTTAGGGTATAGGATGTTTATTTAGGAAGATCTTGGGATCAACATCTGTGGAAGGAATGCAACAGAAGCAGGAATGGGCAAAAAGAGCTCTACTTGCAATGCAAACCCAACAGCAGCTTCCACCAATCTCTTGAGGGGCTGTAGAGCTAGAATGATCCTATAGAGTTGACTCAGATTGGATCAAGATGTTAGGCCTTTATGTTCCCACATAGTCGTTGGAAGTGGGTGAATAACAACTGGCTCTTTGGGTGGGGCGGCGGGGGAAGGGGGACAACAAATGACTGATCTGTTGTGTTTGCTGATTTACATAATGTAAATATTGCCATCCATGCCTAGTTCAAGCTATCAACATGATGTCACTGTACTTGGTATTGAGAAGAGATGTATACGATGGTCTCTAGCAGTATACGCAGGCTCTAGCACACACTGAAGGGGTATGACCTTGGATAAGGAATTTATCTGTGAGGTTCCGAAAATGTGGGTAAGGGACTACTTGCGACTTCCTGTCTAAGCTTCAGCGTCTCTATATCTCCTCCCCTACAGTGAAGCTCAAGTTTAATTCCTCCACGAGTCTAGCGTTCTCTACAAGGTCTGGCCAAAAGTGTCTTTCAAAGGCCATCTAAAACACAGACTAGCTGTTTCCTGCCCCAGAGGTGGGGTTTAGAAGATCCCGGGTCTTAAAACAGCTTGGGCTGTTCTTCGCATAAGGGAACATATAAATAAAAAATACTTTACTATCCTTCCTGTCTCCTACTGTAGCAAGAACAAAGCAGATATTGAAATCTCTTAGACATTCCTACCACAGGGGCTTACAGTAATTTTTAGTTCTCCTTACTGTCTTCTGGAATCTACTTATTTTCCATCTCTGACTACAACAGTGAATCCCAATGTCTTTAGCAGAGTTACTACATGTAGTAAGACAAAAAGGAGGGGGGAACCTCAAATCCCATACCTTCTTCTCCAGGGCTCTAATACATTTTTTCTCTCCGATTAGGTACTCTGTCACAAGCATTTCCCTTGAGGGCCAATGCCAGGCACAGAAGGCAATTCAGGAGTGGTAGGGGAGTCATACTTTTTGCCCTTACTGAAGTAGAGGCAGAAGTGCATGCTATTGGGACCTGTCAGTGACTGGGCTCCCCTGGGAAGTCCTTAGCGACTAAAGGTCAAGCTTTATAGTCCCAGGGACAACTGGTGTCTGGACCCAATGGAAGTAAAAACCATTTTACTTTTTCACTATAACTGCTCTCCCCCAGGGGAAAATAAATGACTAAATTAAAATATTTGACAATGGCTAAGTTTAACAGTTTCCAGAATCCTTTCAACAAAGAATTCTCTGTGGACATGTTCAGAAGAGTAAAACCATATAAAGAATCCTCATCTTGGGGGCACCTAGGTGGCCCAGTCGTTAAGCATCTGCCTTCGGCTCAGGTCATAATCCCAGAGTCCTGGGATCGAGCCCCGCATTGGGCTCCCTGCTCGGCGGGAAGCCTGCTTCTCCCTCTCCAACTCCCCCCTGCTTGTGTTCACTCTCTCGCTGTCTCTCTCTCTGTCAAACAAATAAATAAAATCTTTAAAAAAAAAGAATTCTCATCTTGAATCTATAAAACTAAAATAAAAGTCAATATTCTTGAACTGTGAACCAAGAACCATGGAAGAAGACCAAATACAGCTGAGAAATATATTTTGGTCATCAAATAACCAAATAAATATTTCTTATAAATCATAATATCACAATCACATTTCCAAAAATTAAATAAAGAGCCTCTGCTAAAATAAACAACAGAACAAAACAAAACAAAAACAAGTAAATATTCTTGGGTAGTAAACTTGAATGGAAACATCATACCCACATGTGGTCTATGCCATTCAAAGCCAATACCAATATGATGATTCCCTGCCCCAAAGCATCTCCGTTCCTCTTTGAAATAAAATGAATGGAATAAAATGTTAAAACAAAAAAGG
The DNA here is from genome assembly GCA_028534135.1 of Potos flavus. Taxonomy (NCBI): domain Eukaryota; kingdom Metazoa; phylum Chordata; class Mammalia; order Carnivora; family Procyonidae; genus Potos; species Potos flavus. The sequence goes on from CM052901.1 coordinate 70,273,461, forward strand.
TCCTTAAAGATATTTTATAGACAAGAAACTGAGGCTTAGAGAGGTTAAATTACTTTTCTAAGTATATTTTACTTCCAACAACTCATGGCAATCCTTGTGTATCCTAGAACTAATTACTGTTCCTTACCTCAAAAATTGCTTTTTCAGAAAAACTTGGAAAGAATGGAAAAGTTTTGACTTCATTTCTGCCCTCATGATATTAGCAAGACAAAAGAAACGTTTATTTCCAGTTCTGAAGATTCAGATTTCACACCACTGGCTGAGAAAAAAAAAAAAATTCTTAGTAGCCAGCAATTGGAAGCAACCCAAATATCCATCAACAGAATAATGGGTACACATACTGGTGTATTCATCTGATGAAATATTGCTCAGCAGTGAAAATGAACAAACTACTCATAAATGCAACACCATGAATAGATCTTGCATGCATGTCAAACAAAAGAATCTAGATGGCAAAGAGTACACATTCTGTTTCACTTATGTGAAGTTCTAGAACAGTTAAAACTAATCTATGGTGATACAAATCAGATTAATATTGGTCTATTGGGAGAATTTTCTCAGGTGATAAAAATGTCCTATATCTAGTTTGGGGTTTTAATTATGCAGATATTGTCAAAACTCATTAAAACCAGAGATCTGTGCAGCACGTGTGTGTGTGTGTGCCTCTATTTTAAATATATATATTACAAATGATTGAATAGAGCCATGCAAATATTCAGAAGAAGCTTTCAGTCATTTCACAACATCATATCCACTTTGATGAAAAAAAAAAAAACCCAGGAAAATCAATTTATAGTTGTGTCATTTTCTGCTTCTAATCCTTGTTTTCAACCTCTTGGCTCTCCATTTTATCTCCATATGTGCTTTTGGAATTTCAGTGGCTTTCTAATACATTATTTCTATCATGTGGGTCAACAGATTTTTGTATATTTGCTTATTCCTCCAAAAGTAAAGAGTATTTTAGAATGTTTATTTTTATCCCCACCCCCACCCCGTCGCATGTATCTATTAGAAATGTTTTTAGCTACAAGTAATAGATAACTTGACTGAAATGGCTTAAAGCATAAACAAAGTTTTGTTTATTTAATAAAAAGCCTCGAGGTGGGTAGACGCAGAGGTGGGACAGCATTTTAATGATTCTGGGGACCCAAGTTCTTTCCACCCGTCTGTTGTTAACAGGATGGCGGTATTCATCCTCAAGCTTGCTGTTTCTCCTGGAGCGGGTCACATCGCTACCCGAGGCAGGGCTTCCTTAGCAAGAAAGGTGAAATGGCTTTTGGGTGGGCAGCCACTAACATATGCCTTAAATTTAATGCCGTATTTTCAAGAAAATTTAAGCCATTCCCATCTACCAAATGCAAAAGGAAAATGTTGTCAACAATGACCTCATTGTAGCTACTCAAGTGAACGCTGCTATAATTATAATTAGAGTGAGCATAGTTGCTGACATGCTTCTAACCCATGAAGGCTTCCTTATGAAATTTCAGTCCAAATCACAACTCATATGCTATTTCCTGTTTGTTTTTTTCTCCTCGCCAATCTTTTCCAAAAATTACTTGGCTGAACTTCTGCATTTGTCTTCTAGATAACTTGAGAATTAGCTTGCCTCATTCTGTTTTCTTAAATTCCTGTAGGTATTTTGATTGGAATGGCATTGCATTTACAAATTAGCGTTGGTAGAATTGAAAACTGATTTCATTCATACGTGGAATTTAAGAAACAAAGCAGATGAACATAGGGGAAGGGAAGGAAAAATAAACCAAGATAAAAACAGAGAGGGAGGCAAACTATAAGAGGCTCTTAACTCTAGGGAACACACTGAGAGGGTTGCTGGAGGGGAGGTGGGTTGGGCGGGTGGGGTAACTGGGTGATGGTCATTAAGGAGGGCATTTGATGAGATGAGCACTGTTATATGCAACTGATGAATCACTAAATTCTACCCCTGAAATGAATAATACATTATATGTTAACTAACTTGAATTTAAATAAAATGAAAAAAAAAGAAAATTGCATATAGTTTTGGAAGTACTAGGTGAAAGCATTTCCTCTGCAGTTTGATGGATCTCCTTATAAAGCAAGAACCTGGAAGGGGCCGACATTGTATGGGGGCAGGGTGATGGGGGGTTGACAAGGATCAAGTGGTTGTAGCTTTTCAAATCAGTGGAAATATAAAGAAGAATGGAATTATAATATGTATTTATCAGCAAAAGTATAAAGAGAGAGCCAGGAGATGACCTGGCATTAAATTTCCCACTGTTCATAGTGACTCCTTAATTGGAAATTTCCAAAATAAAATGGGAGTAATGAGATAGAGCCCCGAAGGAACATTATTTGGCACTACAGGAACACTATTATGCTACTAACACTGATCTGCTTCAATAAACTCTGTATTCAGACATCACCGGGAAGCGCATGGTAACAAAAGTGAAGTCTTGCATCATCCATAAGACATGTGTTCTCCTTAGCAATTGATCAGCCTTCTGCTCCAGTAAGTCCCAGAATAACTCAGCTTTGCTCTGTAGCTCAGATTTATTGTGAGAATTAAATTAGATATTGTGGAAAGTGCTTGATACATTGCCAAACATACAGATTGTTGTAGAATCATAGGTCGTTAGGCCTTGGAGATCACCCAGTCCATCCCCTTGAAATGATAGAATGATGACATCTGAGCAGGTCAGTAACTTACCAGAGTTAGCACATTGGTAGATGTGGTCTAAATCCAGGCCTCCTGATCTCCTAGGCCAGTCTAGTACTTTGAATTAAATATGAATTAAATGTGAACATGTGAACTGTGCCCATCTATGTATGAAAACCGTAAATTTTATAGTAAACTTGGGAATAATTATGCACCTTATTGCATTTAAAAATTATTTAAAACTTAGGTTTAGGTGTTAAATTTTTTTGTTTGTAATTTCTTTTTATATGTCTTTGATACAGATAATTTAACTTGAAAAGACGCTAGTGATGAAAATAAATGAGACAATAAAGAATATTGAGAATACAGTTTTTCAAGCTTACTTAAATTGTAATTTATATTTTTAATACACACAAGTATTACAATAAATGTCATTGCAAAAAACTAAAACAATGCAAAAGAACACAGAGCAAAACCTTCTTGCATGCCTACTCTATTCCTCATTAATAACCACTTAGAACAGTTTGGTGGATATTTTTCCAGTTTTTTAGTAAGCTAATTTACATGTCTGAGATTTAGATATTTAGCTTGGTAGGTTAGCTATCTGAATCATTTTCTACTTGTTTATTATTTTTTTTAAGATTTTACTTATTTATTTGAGAGAGTGAGCAAGTGAGAGAGAAAGAAGAGAGAACATTAGCAGGGGGAGGGGGAAGAGACAGAGGGAGAGGGAGAAGCAGACTCCCCTCTTAGCAGGGAGCCCAATGCGGGGCTTGATCCCAGGACCCTGGGATCATGACCTGAGCCAAAGGCAGACGCTTAACCGACTGAGCCACCCAGGCACCCCCTACTTTTTGCTTCAAAAGCAGTATGTCTTGGTGAACTTTCTGTGTCAGTACAAACAGACGAACTTCATTCTTTTTAACTGCTGTATATATACAATTGCATGAATATTCCAAAATTTATTTGATTATTCCCTTATTGATGATCATTTAGGTGGTTTCTAATTTTGCACAATTATTATTCACCAAAACTGCTGCAATTAATTTCTGGCTATATGCTTCTTTGAGGCACCTTAATGTTTTTATGTACTGCTGAATTATCCCTCAAGATTATTTTGCAAATTCGCACAAATGTCAGTAGTATATGAGGAACTCTGACTCCCCAAAATTGTGGTAAGTCTTGACGTTACTAATCCTTAGCTTTTACCTGATGGCCAAATAATGATATTTCCTGCTTCTATTTAAATGTGTGTAATTTACAGTTATGTTAGTACAATATTTATATTTCTTTTTTCATCTTCTACTTTTGTGTATTGTGTTTTTGTGTTATTTTATACAATATCTTTACATGTTCTTGATATTAATCCATTATATGTAACAAATACCTTCTTCCAAGTATTTGTTTCTTGGGGGAAATGGAACTTCAATTTTCCTATGACAAAAGCAGCCATTCTTTTCCTTTTTTACATCCATATCATTCCTACTTAAAAATTATAAAAATACACTTTTACTTTTATGCCTTGGTTTTTTTTTAGGTTTAGCTTCTTTATCCATCTTAAATTTATTGTATTTCTGGTCTTTTTAAATTTAAGTATAATTAACATGCAGTGTTACAGTAGTTTCAGATGTACAATACAATGACTCTACACTTCTATACATTTCTTAGTCCTCATCACGGTAAGCATGCTCTTAATCCTCTTTATCTATTTCACCCATCATCCAGCCCACCTCTCGTTTGGTAACTACCAGTCTGTTCTCTGTATTTAAGAGTCTATTTTTGGGGGCACCTGGGTGGCTCAGTGGGTTAAAGCCTCTGCCTTCGGCTCAGGTCATGATCTCAGGGTCCTGGGATCGAGCCCCGCATCGGGCTCTCTGCTCAGCGGGGAGCCTGCTTCCTCCTCTCTCTCTGCCTGCCTCTCTGCCTCCTTGTGATCTCTCTCTCTCTGTCAAATAAATAAATAAAATCTTAAAAAAAAAGTCTATTTTTTGTTTCTCTCTTTTTTTCTTTAGTTGTTCATTTGTTTTGTTTCTTAAATTCCACATATGAGTGAAATCAGATGATATTTTCTTTCTCTGACTGACATTTCACTTAGCATTATACCCTCCAGGTCCATCCGTGTTATTGCAAATGGCAAGGTCTCATTTTTTTAATGGCTGAATAATACTCCACTGTGTATCTATACCACATCTTCTTTATCCATTCATCTATCTGTGGACACTGGGGTTGCTTCCATATCATGGCTATTGTAAATAATGCTACGGTGAACACAGAGGACCTAAATATGAGACCCGAAGCCATAAAATTCCTAGAAGAAATAAGGGGCAGTAATTTCTCTGACATCAGCCATAGAAACATTTTTCTGAATACATCTCAGGCAAGGGAAAAAAGAGCAAAATTAAACTACTGGGACTACAGCAAAATATAAAGCTTTTGCACAGCAAAGGGAAATCATCAACCAAACAAAAAGGCAACTGAATGGGAGAAGATATTTGCAAATGGTATGTCCAAAAAGGGGTTAATTTCCAAAGAATATAAAGAATTTCTACAACTGGACACCAAAAAACCCCAAATAATCTGATTTAAAATGGACAGAGGACCTGAATAGACATTTTTCCAAAGAAGACATGCAGATGGGCAATGGGCCCATGTTATGATGCTCAATATCACTAATCATCAGGGAAATGCAAATTAAAACCACAATGAGATATCACTTTATACTTGTTGAAATGGCTAAAATCAAAAATATCAGAAATACCAAGTGTTGGCGAGGATGTGGAGATAAAAGAACCCTCATGCACTACTGGTAGGAATGCAAACTGGTGCAGCCACTATGGAACACGGTATGGAGGGTCCTCAAAAGATTAAAAGTAGAATTACCATATGATCCAGTAATTGCACTACTGGGTATTTACCCAAAGAAAATGAAAACTGTAATTCGAAAAGATATAGGCACCCCTATGTTTATTGAATTTATTCTTGGCATATATAAATGTGGAGAAGTATGTGGTTTAGTTAATAAAGTTATGGAATTATGTTACAAAGTAATAAGCATTCAGGAAAGAAGAACTCAGTTGCCAAAACATAGAAATAAGAAAACGTTCTCATTTTCCACTGTCAGAGTGTCTGTCTTCATTTATTGGGGAAATAAGTCTGTCCACACTTGGTATGAGGATTTATATGTTTCCACATGTTTTTCCAGTCTGTTTATATTCTCCATTTCCCAACTTTCGTGTAAATTTGTATTTAGCATATTTTAGCTTTTAATTGATTCTTTCCTGTATTTTATTGAATTGTCAACTTCTCTTTGTTCATTGTTAACTTCTCTTTGTTCATTGTTCCCCTCCAACACATCCTTTTTCTGTATCTCAAATGAAATTTTAATGAACATAAAAATATGTCTAAATCTAAATTTATGTATATTATTTTATATTTAAATATGAACATGCATAGGTAATCATTAGCTGTGACATATCTATATGTGAGAAAATCTTAGCATACTTTCACTTTCCCCTCTCCATACACCCTCTCGACACACACACACACACACACACACACACACACACATTTCTCCTACTCAGTTGAGATTTTTCGGAGTTTTCAATCTAGACTAATATTAAATTTTGTGACATAATGCATCAGCAAATATTTAAACAGGAGTAAAATTTTGCCATTGTCCTTGGCAAAATGAAAAATTTCAGGAAAGGAAGATATTGATCTCAAGAAAAGGTAGAGATAGAGTAGATCTCTTTAAAGAAGTTTTTTTGAACTGCAAACTTTCTAACTCCTTGAATGGCCAAACACTCTTTATCTTCACACTTGAAAAAATTATTTGTGCATGCACGTACATATATGCGAGTATATGCTATATAAGTATGCACACATGTGTACATGTATACACATGTACAAGAATATTCATAGCAGCATTATTCATAAAAGCCAAAAAGAGAAAGCAACCCAAGTGTCCATCAACTGATGACTACATGAACAAAATTTGGTATATCCATACAGTGGAATATTATTTGGCCATAAATAAAAACGATGTACTGAAACATGTTCCAATATGGATAGACCCTAAAATCATCATGCTAAGTGAAAGAAGCCAGGCACAAAAGGCCACATATTGTAGTCCATTTGTATTAAATGTCTGGAATAGGCAAATCCATTCAGACAAAGTCAATCAGTGGTTTCCAGGGGATAGAGGGAGTGTGGAATTGGGAGGCATCTCAGCGTTTGATTTTGTGGGGCTGTAAATGTTTTGGAATTGGGTACTAGTGATAGTTGCACAAATTTGTGAATGTGCTAAAAATCACTGAATTGTACAGCTTTAAATGGTTAAAATAGTGAATTTTATCACAAAAAATCTTCAAAAATTGCAAAATCAGCATAACATAAGTAAAAATTTAATAATCTCTCCATTCCTTCCATTCTCTTGCTTTTTGAGCTTGGAAACTAATGTACACAGCCTGTTTTGAGTCCACTCACATGTTTTTATCCTGTCCACTCAAATATAAGCCTGTACATGTGCATGTGTATATGTGTAAACACATAGTTTTCATTATTTTATTTAACACTGATGGAATCATACCATGTGCATTATATTATAGCTCAGGGGCATCCTTCGAGTCAATAAATATGGCCCCATCTCATTCTTTTTGACAGCTGCATAATATTCCCTAGTGTGCGCATTAGCGTTCTTCAGAGAAACAGAACCAGTAGGGTGTGTGTGTGTGTGTGTGTTTGCGTGTGTGTGTGTAAAGAGATTTTATTATAAGGAATTGGCTCACACAATTATGGAAGCTGACATGTTTCAAGGTCTGCATTTGGCAAGTTGGAGACCTAGGAGAGCCAATAGTGTAGTTCTGCACTACGTGTTAAGGCCTGAGCTCCCAGAGAGCTGCCGGTGTAAGTTTCAGTCTGAGCGGTAGCAGGTTTGAGACACAGGAACAGCCAGTGTTTCAGTATGGCCCAAAGGCAGGAAAGAATCTATATCCCAGCTCAAAGGCAGTCAGGGTCAGGAAGGAGGAGTTCCCTCTCACTCAGCCTTTTTGTTCTATTCAGGCCTTCAACAATCGGATAAGATCCATCCACATTAGGAAGGGCAATCTGCTTTAGTCAAAGTGTATTGACTAATGTTAATCTCATTTAGGAACATCCTCACGACATACCCAGAATATTTGAGCAAATATCTGGGGACCCCATGGCTCAGTCAAGCTGACAAAATTGACCATCATAGCATGGGTATACTACTACAATTCATTCAACTGTTCAATATTGTAGACATTCCAGTTCTTCCTAGATTTTTCACTACCACAAGTTTAGTGCAGGAAACCACACACACACACACATTAATATACGTTAATATACGTGTGTGTGTGTATGTATGCACATAAAGCAAACTTTTGCTTTACTTCTGTAGGATAAATTCTGAAACTTCAGGATTGCTAAGTCAGGGATACGTACATTTAAAAAAAAACTTAAATAGATATTGACAGATTAGTTTCCAAAATTGTTGTAGCAATTCCCACTTATTCCCATTAGACACTATTTTATGTTTAAAGACCTAAGTCATTGTTGTTTTCACATTCTGATCAGTGAAATTAGATTTAATTTGGGGTTTAATTTGCATTTTCCAGGTTGCATTTACAGTGTATTTTGCCATACTTTTTGCTTTTTGTTTTATAATGTCTTTAAATTCCTGGGGTTTTTTTCCATTATGATTTCTAAATTCCTGTCTTCTTTAGGATAATAATTCTCTCCCACTACAAAATTATGCAAATATTCTTCCAATTTTAATATTTTTGTTCTTTAGATTTAAATTCTGAATTCATCTGGAATTAATTTTTATATATGGTGTGAGGTGAGGATCCAACCTTTTCACTCCAGATGGAAAGTCAGTTGTGCAAGCACCTTTACTCAAATAAATTCTCCATATTCTACTAAGTTGGAATAAAACCTTCATCAAATATAAAGCCTTCACAACTTCATTTGGCTCCATCTCTGAACTTTTAATCCTATTTCACTACTCTGTTTATTCCTGTCTCATTTCAACATGATTTTGAGTATAGTAGCTTTATAGATATCTGGTAAGGGGAGTTCCCTGGCCACTACTTTCTTTTTTTAAAGATTTTATTTTTAAGCAATCTTTACACCCAATGTGGGGCTCCAGCTCACAACCCCAAGATCAAAAGTTACATGCTCTACTGACTGAGCCAGCCAGACACCCTCCCCCCTGCTGAGCCACTATTTTTGCTTTTCATAATTTGCTTGAGCAATCTTTGGCTATTATTCTTCCATGTAACTTGTAAAATAGCTTTTTTATCCTAGTCATATAGAAACAATGTTAATTAGAATTTCAATAATACTCATCATTAAGAGATTATTTACATTTTTATATCGTATTAATACATTATGTCTTCCTTTTCTGTGTTGTTTTACATTCCTCGATATGATTTTATAGATTTCTTCATGTGGTTTCTATCTTTCTAATTAAATGTATTACTAGACAATTTCCATATTGAAATGGTTACTGCCAACATAAATAAAAAGTATTGATTATTGTATGTATATGTATTTTATCTAGGCTTTCACCAATTATTTTAAATTCATTTTAGTAGTTTTAAAGTCTCTTGAGATTTCTGGATATAAGGACTAACCAACTACATCTCTCTATAGTTGTTGTAGAAATAGTTTCACTTCCTTAATCATAGATGCTTTTCATGTTCAATATTTTACCATGGAACTATATTACTTTTTAAATCAAAAATAAAAGTTATGTCATGAAAAAAGCTAATTTTAAAGTTGATTTGTGCTAAAAATAAAAATCATTTGCTTTTTCAGAAAAAAATAAATCCAAGGATTAATACAAGAGTTGAACTTCCAAATAAATAGGATCTCTAACACCAATAGGAACCATCACTATTGATTTGACTTACTGATTATGCTTATATTATTTAGAGTCAGTTTTCCAGATTTTAGTAATGGTGCCTTCAGTCAAATAAAAATGAAATGAACAAAGGGAAACAGATAATACAGACAAACTATTTAATGAATTGTAGGTCGTATGAAATATATGTATTTGTCACACCTACAGGAGAATACTCTAACTTTATATTGCCATTCATTGCCTGATTCCCCACGGTTAATAGCACGCATTTGCATGATAGTAGACATGAGGTTAGAAGTCCAGTTTGTTACTATGAAATAGAATAAAATCAGCAGGTTTACTTGAGGAGTGAAAAGGAGATTCAGACTTATTTCATCTCTGCGTAAATGACTGACCATTACCCATCCTCTCATTATCTAAAATCACTGGTCATGATAATGATTATCATCATTATCATCATGTTTCTGGTAGGTAAGAGGAATCATTACACTGTAATTAAAGAAGGAAAGAAATATTCCATTTACATTTGAGAATATTCTGAAGAAAAGCCTTCGTAGCTTTGAATTTAATGGATTTACTTTAAATATGTAGTCTAAATAATTCTGGGTATACTAGATATACAAAACCAAAAATACTAACAATTAAAAGAATAATTCCATCTCACATATAAACAAATGTTGGCCATTTTTTATTATTGAAGTATAATTGACATACAATGTTATATTAGTTTCAGGTGTGCAATATAGTGATTCAGCAATCCTATATATTACTCAATGCTCACCACAGTAAGAGTAGTCACCATCTGTCACCAGTGTAACTTTATTACAATATTATTAACTATATTCCCTATGCTGTACTTTTCATCTCCGTGACTTACTTATTTTATAACTGACATTTGTATCTCTTAATTCCCTTCATCTATTTTGCCCATCCCCCCAATCACCTCCCTTCTGGCAACCACCAGTTTGTTCTCTGTATTTGAGGGCCTTTTGTTGTATTGTTTGCTTGTTCGTGTGTTTTGTTTTTTACGTTCCAGTCACACAGAGAGAGAGACAGTGGCCACTATTTTTACAACTTGAAAGACGTCTGAGACATTAATTCCTGATATACAGAATGATATCTCCTTCCGCATCTCCCTACCTTCTCCCCTGAGAATACACGGTCACAACTTTAAAAATGTCTTCTACAATGAATTTGTAGTTTCACCATTACATATCTTACGTGGTAGGTTTATAGCAGTTTTATTTTATTCAGCATTATGACTGTGACAAGCCCCTCAAGAAAACATCTACACACTAATAACCAAAAATATTAGTTTATCATTCATATCTACCCACAAGGCAAAGAACATGACGACCGTCGGAGGCAGTGGATGACAGACATACCGCAGGCTGACCAAGGCACAGCTCCTGCTTGGGTCTTGGTCCCGCTTATGCTTTGGCATTGCCAGATACATGAATCGTTGTGAGTTCTACCAGGGTAGTTCCTAAGTATCATCAGGACGACAGTCTATACCTTAGGCAACCAAAGTATTCAATGATGGGACAACTATTTTTAGGGGATTGACATCTTTCTCAGCTGTTACATAGTTGCTGCCAGCTGCACATTCTATTCTCATTGCTGCCATCAACTACGTGACACTTCTTGGAGTTGAAATTCTAATATTCTTCATTCCCCAAGCATCCTACGCGAACTCAGTATCCTGCTCCTAGTGATTCCAAACATTCTTGAGACCCTTCACAAGAGCTGCAATTAATTTTAAGAACTTTTTCACATTTTAAAATCTCTTAGGGGACGGCCCCGGTGGCTTAGTTGGTTAAGCGTTTGCCTTCAGCTCAGGTCATGATCCCGGGGTCCTGGGATCGAGCCCCACATTGGGCTCCCTACTCAGCAGAGTGTCTGTTTCTCCCTTTCCCTCTGCTCCTCCCCCTGCCCCATGCTCTCTCTCTTGCTCACTCTCTCTCAAATAAATAAATAAATAAAATCATTTAAAAAAAAATCTCTTATGACTATTTAAAAGCCAGTAACCGCCTAGAAAGTTAAGTGTAACTTCAAAGAAAAATCGATAAGCAAGGCTGCCATAATCTCACATGCAGGAAACTGAGAAATCAAGTAGAGATGTCCAAGGAGAGATCATACAGGATTTGACAGGGTGGCACCACCTGGGCAGAATCCCAGAGTCTGGAGTCTGTTCCTCATATTTGTAGATCTAGCAAATTAATTTGTCAGTCTACTCTGTATTGATCAGGGTCTCAGGGACAGACTACAACTAACCAGACTTATAAGAGGCTGGTGTATAAATCGAATTCAAATAAATTCATTGTTAAAGGATAACCCATAAACTAGAGTGACCACATAATTTATTATCTAAACTCTGACACTTTTAAGATTGAAAAAAGGGAACTATCAATAATTAGACTGGGACAAGAGGTATAAACTGTAGCTGTCCGGGACAAAACAGGACATAGGGTCACTTTATCCATAACTCAGATACTCATCTCCGTGGTCCAGTGCATTTCCTACTTTGTATCAAGGTCTCTGGGAAACTAAAATAATAATTTAAAAGTTGTGTGATCAGCACGAAGTTAGAGCCAAAGCAGATGGATAGTTCTGGCCATGGATAAATCTATTGTAGTCGGGCAGGTAATCATAGTGCACAAGAATCTATTTGTTGATTGTAATATAAACATGTCCCTCAGGTCTAGTGTGTCTCCCCCTTTGGACATCTTTTTTTACGACTCTCGGCTAGGTCCATTTTCCCCCATCTGTTCAGATGGGATACAATGCAGTTGGTCAAAATTCGACTTTCTGAGTTACAAAAAACGTTCCAGTCTTGCCTCCCTGAAGAGACACTCCAGTCCCCCTGACTTAAGTATTTTCCAAGTCTTCTCAGCCACATCCACATCAACCATATCTTAATTAACAGCAACAGGTGTTTAACTTCATTAATTAAGTATTAGGAATAAAATTACCTTCTGAAAATGAAAGTAGGGAGAAGCAAATCCATAACAATATTTCTCTGCACTGATTTATACAAGATTATATTAAAGCCATATGTAATTTATAGCTAAAATAAAACATATTAAATGAGATCAAAGGGTTTGTTATGGCAATTCAGAATAGAGTCATTACTGCCAAATTTACTGCAGGCTTGTTCGGTGATAAGTAAAGAAGATGTATGACAAATGGTTAAACAAGTGAACCTATAATTGGAGAAAGCAAAGCTTTGGATTTTGTAAGATGTAGATGGGAATAACAAGCTTAATCGGAAGTTAGCTTAGATACCCATAGCGAGCAACCTGTAAGCATGTGCTTATAAAAACATCAACAAAGTGGTAAAAGCCAAATCAACTGCTATTCAGAAAATAGCACTTGGGAGACATTGTGGGAGAGCATCATAATAAAAGAGGAGCAAATCTTGTCCAAGAAACACTGGGAATATTAAGAATGCAATGTGCTAGTTAGTAGAAAATTTTGCAAATGCATTCAGAGGAAAGAAAAATGGAAATTGTTTTCTTGGTCAGAGACACTGAAGCTTACAGACAAAGTAGAATGACTGATCTCAATAATCAGCGAATGTGGACATATGCTGTGCTTTACCCAGTAAATCGTCTTTTGAAGCCAGTTTTGGAAGGCAGTGCTTCTATTCGACTGGATCCTGAATCTAAAATGAATATTAATGAGTGCTTAAATCATTGAATGACAAAATCTTACATATACGATGAGAAATAGAAAATGATATTGACAAAGAAGAAAACTTTGGAAGAATCTAAACATTCATATTCCTACTCTACGATCACAGAAACTAAGACGGTAAAACAAAGGCCCTCATCAATGCCTGCATTGCTTGATCTTGCTTTGTCCCCCTTCTTTGTCCTATAATCCATCCATTCAGAGGAGATGGCTCAGTGCCTTTCCTTCCTTTTATTCTGGAGCAGTACAACTCATAGCCTGGCCTTCATATAGCAAAAGAAGTATTTTCTCAACCTCATGGAAGAAAATACAATGATCCGAACCTGTTGTAATCAAAATAGGATTGAGTTATGATACAGAAATAAGCAATCCCGAGTTTCGGTAAATTAACATATGAAGTTTATTTCTTGAACATATAGAGCCTATTGTAGGTCAGGTGACCCACCAGTGCAGCTGTCTTTTGTGAGATGACCCAGCAGTGCAGGCTGCTTCAATCTAGCAGTTCCTCAATTTTAACGTACCACTCCAGGCTCATCACTAAAAGGGAAGGTTGAACAAAGGCACTTCACTGTCCATCCCGAAGAGACAAGTAATTCTTTCTTTTTTGTTTTTTCAAGTTTTTATTTAAATTCCAATTAGTTAACATACAGTGTAACATTAGTTTCAGGTGTATAATACAGTGATTCATCACTTCTATACAATACCTGGTGCTCTTCACAAGTGCCCTCCTTAATACCCATCACCTATGTCATCCATCCCCACACCCATCTCCTCGCTGGTAACCATCAGATTTTTCTCTATAGTTAAAGAGTCTGTTTCTTTGTTTTCTTCATTTTTCTCCCTTTATGTTCATTTGTTTTGTTTCTTAAATTCCACAGATGAGTGAAATCATATGGTATTTGTCTTTCTTTGACAGACTTATTTTGCTTAGCATAGTACTCTCTACCTCCATCCACATCATTGCAAATGGTAAGATCTCATTCTTTTTTATGGCTGAGTAATATTCTGTTGTATGTATATATACCACTTCTTTTTTATCCATTCATCAGTCAATGGACACTTGCGCTGTTTCCATAATTTGGCTATTGTAGATAATGCTGTTATAAACATCCCTTCGAATTAATATTTTTGTATCCTTTGAGTAAATACATAGTAGTGCAATTGCTTGATCATAGGGTAGTTATATTTTTGACTTTTTGAGGAACTTTCGTACTGTTCTTGAGTGGCTGCACCAGCTTGCATTCCACCAACAGTACAAGAGGGTTTCCCTTTCTCCACATCCTCGCCAACACTTGTAGTTGTGTTAAGTTTAGCCATTCTGACTGGTGTGAGGTGATATCTCATTGTAGTTTTGATTTGTATTTCCTTGATGATGAGTGATGTTGAGCATCTTTTGATGTGTCTGTTGGCCATCTGTATGTTTTCTTTGGAAAAAAAAGCCTATTCATATCTCCTGCCCCATTTTTTAACTGGATTATTATTTTTTTAAGATTTATTTATTTATTCAGAGAGAGAGAGAGAGCATAAGCGGAAGGGGCAGAAGGAAAGGGAGAAAGAATCCCAAGCAGACTGCACTGAGAGTGGAGCCTAATGCGGGGCTCGATCTCGCAACCCTGAAATCATGACCTGAGCTGAAACCAAGAGTCAGATGCCTAACTAACCGCACCACCCAGGTGCCCCTGGATTATTTGTTTTTTGGATGTAGAGTTTTACTTTTTTAAACTTTTTTTAGGGAGTGGTGGGGCACAGGGAGAGAGAGAGAGAATCCTAAGCAGGCTCCATGCCCTGCACAGAGCCCAACACAGGGCTCAATCTCACACCCCTGAGATAATAACTTGAGCCAAAATCAAGAGTTGGCTGTTTAATCGATGGAGTCACCCAGACACCCCTTGAATGTTGAGGTTTATAAGGCAACTTATTACTTCTGCTCCTGGCCCCTTAGCCAACTGTAGATGCATGGACTCACTAACCTCAAGGTGCTCAGTAGGGTATTGGTGAACATCGGAAATACCAACCAGGAGTTTTCCATGTTTGATCTTTGATATACTAAGGAAATTTATGAAAATGCCTCCCTCTCTCCAAAGTCTGATTTTCAAGCCTGTTGTTTTCCTAGAAATGCAAATAAAAATTTAATTTGACCCTTCATGCTGAGAAATGACAAGAGTTTTCCTGGTGGGGTATCTACCCTTCCTCTAAGACACTGAAACTCCCAGTGCTCCAATAGGCAGGGAATTCCAAGAGCCTAGTTGTAGAATGTACAAATACATGGAAATGTTTCAAAAATATCCCATTTCATGATATTAAAATATAATATTAGGCTTTTGTAATACTTGGGAAATAATGTTCATTTTATGAGCAGAAAAAAGGGCAAAATCATCCAAGTGTAGTAAAAAAAAAAAAAATCGCATCATTATTAAAAGGAATTAAACTAACTTCCTCATTGCAAAGTAAGAGAAACCCTTATACCCAGATAATATATAAGCAAACAAAAATCTTCTTCCATCTCCTGTTGCAAAAACCCATTCAGTGAGTAACTATGAATTAGAAATCAAAACAAACAGCTGGTATCTAAGTATAGTCTTCTGAGTATGGGGCTTTTGGGTTGACTGTATCTAAATATGTGATACTCTTTGAGGAAGTCAATACGGTTATCTCCTTCTGTTAAAAGCATTATTTAGAAACCATTAGGCAGTAAACTTCTACAAAATATGCTGGAAGTCTCGATACAAGGATTGTCATTTAACCCATTTGATGAAAGTTCAGGGAAGCACTTTGAGTGCTGTTAATATGAAAAGCAATTTGTATACAATGAGCCTCAGTAAGAAGCAGTGTTCACAGATATACCTATAAAACCATACACCTCTCCCTCTCAAATATTTATCCTGCCAAATTTAATTGGGCCAAAGCAGATAAAACTGTTCACGCATGGAAACCAGTAATTGTTTGTAATTCATAAAGAGGATTACGCACATGCAATACTTCTAGACAAACTACCTGTCTGTAAAGGAACACAGTTACGACAGAGTGTCCTACAAATCCGTACTTTTCAGGATATGTCCTGCCAAAGTAAGCACCAAATATACACTTTTTAATAGTCTACTTCCCTCTAGCAATAAGGCAAGCATCAGTGCCCTGGGGGAAGCGGGGATGACAACTCTTGCTTCTGTTCATCAGTATACTACAGAATTTCAGGGGTCACGTCTTAGCTGTAAGCTCACACAGTGAATGTCAGATTTAGTTTCTAAAGCTTCATCTGCATGCCTGGCAGCTAAATCAGCAAGAATCATGTATGTCCTGGTAAAGTTGGAACAAGACATATTTCTAGGTCTTCCATGCTGACAAGTTTCCCAAAGGTATTCACTGGAACAATTGTTGAAATTGTCCTTCTGCTGTGTGTAGACACAAGCTTAAGATCCAAGCAATGAGACAAGCGGTGTATCTATGAGATTAATCCATTCATGAATTTCCTCTAGTAAATTTGACCTGGGCATCTGCCAAGTACCACGTACTGTTCCTGGGCACATAATGGGATCGATAGTAAAGACCCCGCCAGTACAGGCCACAGAACAGCAATGTATGCTTTCTACAGTAAGAAAATGAGAGTAAATAAGTGATTGTCCAATACTAGTTGTTTAGCTGGAAGACTTCTCCAGAATGGTAAGAATAGAAATGCTCTAAATAAAAATAAAGTCAGTTTTGCCATTCAGGGAAATGGACAGTGGGGATATTTACATATGGCTGCCGTGAAGCCATCTTGGGAGCATTTATTGGTGCAGGGAAACTAATGATAATCACTGTAATACCATGCCAAGAAATTTCTTCACAAATGTACAATGAGGCTTTCAGTAAATAAGCCATGAAAAGACCACATTTAAGAATAATAGAAAATGCCACAAACTTGAAATGCTTTGAGAGACTTTGCGGATTTAGGAGGAGGCTTTAGGAGAATTTATAAGAGCGGTAAACACTGATGCATTCACTACACATCTGCAGGGACTTCATTCCTCTGAACAGAAAAATATGCTTCCCACAAATTGTGACTCTATTATTTCGCCATTAACTCTAGAATTTATATGAGTGCAGGATCATTGCCCAGATCCAGCACACAGTTGGCACCATTCCAAACCTTGCAAGTAATTCTCAGGCCACTGAGGGGACCATAACTCTGAAAGCCTGGAAATTATGCTTAATTAGTTTCCTTTTGTCATCAGTGGACAATAGATGATAAAAGGTAACATTTATACCTGTCAGTGACAACCCACCCGGGAGCAGGCTTCCTTGGAGTCAGCACTCAGAAAGGCAAGAAAAAGGCAAGAAAGAGGAGTGATAAACTATGATTTGGTTGGAAGAAGGATATGCATTCATCTCGTGGTCAGCCTGCATGCTTTCCGGATTCACGTATTAATTTGGTTCCCAAATACATGGCTTCATTTCCCCTCGTCATCCTCCTGGAGTGACCTTCCCTGAACTCTTGAGTGTGGATTGAGTTTCTCAACTCTTCTTTTCTGCAACATCCATCCCTTGGTGAAGGCTTATTTTCTGATGGGGGGATTCAAGTTGTCCGCTCAGAGATGTTACACAGAAAGGAGTCTTGTGTCTGTACTACAGTGTGTTCTTTTGAGTTTTGGCTATAAACAAATACTCCCTAAAAATCCAGGCAAAAGGGCAGAAGTCATAAGTCTGCTATCCAGCTGTCCCAGGACTTCTGAAAAAGAATCATCCCAAACATTACTACGGTACAGAATTTATGAACTGACCGCTGTTTTCCAATCTCGTTGTTCATTTGGTGGGGGGGGCGGATTTTAACCCCCTAAGTCCAATGAATCTTGTTTACCAGATTAAAGATGTATCTTACGAGCCATTCAAACCTTTTCTTCCTTCTCATCTTTTGCAGATTCAGGGCACTTGGAGGGCATGCTGGGTTAGCAGAACCCTCACGAATCTGATGACCATTGGAGCCTTAACAAATTACCATGCCTTTGATGATAAAGTGGGAGAAGGAAGTCTTTAATTGCCTTCCAGTTGCCATCGTGAAGATCTGTTATTTACAGGTAGTTCTAAGTGTGCATGGGAAGTGAGATGTGACTGGTCTGTAGTTAATGAAAGGTTTTAATTCCATAATTACAGAATTCAATTAATGTTATGGGGTAAAAATGAGAAAAGGGAAGAAAACCTGCCTTCCCTTTCACCATTCTAAGACATGTCAAAAGATGGGCATGTCTTCCTCTCTGTTTACCTCATCTGGAATAATCTCTACAAATCCTTTCCCTCCCTGTTGTCCGTGACCACCTCTGAAACATGCTCCACATACCTAGGAAAAGACATCTATTTTCCAAGTTCCTGTTTTAATGCATAAAACTACATGTTTGATGTTCCCTTAATTTTTGTAAGATTTTGATGATATTCAAATTAACTTCCTAACATGTCTGTATGATTTTTCGGCGGCTGAGATGATTAGTATACCCAACAAATTTCACAGTAAGGACAGTAATTTTAGCTGAGATCAAAGGACACATTTTACTTGACCAAGGTAGTACATATCCTGCTTTTTCCAGAGAATCGAAGATTTCAAGCTTCTTGTGTGTATTTTTAAGTAATATAATCTGCTTAAGGTTTGTTTATTCTTGGTAACCACGTTCGCAGCCCAGGCTGGGATTTTGGACCTAAATGATGATTTTTGAGTAAATCATAAGGTGAACTTCTTGGGTAAAAACAGAGGAATCTGCCAAGGATTGAATTGCTGATTGTACCCAGTAACACAGAAGTCAAGTATGCCTGGGGTTCTATTGGGTACCCAACACTCTCCCAGTTTTTTCTCCAAATACAATAATAAGGATGGAACATCGGTTTCCTATTATGAATGTTGCGGTTGCTGCTGTGCATGCTCTGATCACATCAGGCTCCTAAAGAGGGAAGTGTGAGATGGAGGTTACAATTTAAATGGCTCTATCACCTCCCAATGTCAGTCCCTTCATTTTCTGTGGTTTCAGCCAGCAACTTGTACCATCTTTAGGATTTCACTGAGCCCGAGCATCTTCTTCCTCCCTTCCTCCATCCCTGTGTCCCAGAGCAACTGATTTTTCTACTGGGACATTTTTCACTGATACAATGGATATAATTGGGGAGTCTTTGATGGAAGGACTTGAAAGAGTCATTAACTTCATTTTGCTTCATTTGTTTTCCAAGTCAAAGAATCCCAAAGAGAACTGCTGTGAAAAATAAGAGCATCTTAATTGACTGCCTTGAAGCTATGCATTTCAGACATCACAGACAGAGGCTGAGCTCTCCCTTGAGGATGGATGGATATCAAAAGTCAACTGTTATCTAAGGTTGGAGTCCCGCCCCGCCCCCAGCCTGTTCTCAGGTCTGCCCTATTTCTCTCACCTCCAGTTTTCTGCCTTTGAGCACTGAGTCTTTGCAATTTAGAACCCTCTCTTTTCCTGGGAATTGAAGATATCAGGCCTCTCTTCTGAGTATTTCAAAACAATCTTATCTGCTTGAGATTTACTTTTTCCTAGAAATTTTTAGCTTGAGTAGGGGTCAAAGAAGGGTCCACTTAAATAAGTAGTATTTTACCATTTGCTTAATTAATTCATGGCATCTTTTCATTCGGTTCAAACACTGGTTACACTACTTACCAGCTGGGTGACCTTCAGCAAGTTACTTAACTTACTTTGCTTATTTATATCATGAGGATAATAATAATATCTACCTCATAATATTATTGTAAAGTTTAAATGAGTTGATAGGTTTAAAGTATTTAAAATGGTGATGGCCATATAGTAAACTCAATATGTGTTGGTGATTGTTATTATTACTATTACTAATAGGACTATCATTTCTAAAGTTCAAGATAAAAGTCGGTTTTCAGGGTACTAGCTTTTTTGACATTAACAAAAACTATGAACATAGACTATCTACCTATATGAAAGATAAAATATGCACTAATATTTTAATTTGTGTTCTACATTTTTTATAAAAGAAAGAAGATACAAATGAAGTTTTCTAAAGCAAGATCTTAGGAAATGAGACACGAGGCACTTCCGTTTGTGCGAAAGGATGATGCTAGATTAGTTAGAAAAAAATTACACATAAAAAGGTTTAGTATAATTACCAAATGCTTAGGATTGTATGAGATAAGAAAGTTGTGTAGGTTATTAATGCAGAGTTTAGTGTGTGTGTGTGTGTGCGTGTGTATACGCACATTTGGTAAGTGTTAGCTAAGCACGGGCAAGACAATAACGATTGCCAGGTACTTTCCTACTTGATCTTGCTCCACAACGACACTGTGAGATCTTTGGTTATACATGATAAATCTAA
Source organism: Potos flavus (assembly GCA_028534135.1). Lineage (NCBI taxonomy): Eukaryota > Metazoa > Chordata > Mammalia > Carnivora > Procyonidae > Potos > Potos flavus. The sequence continues at coordinate 70,293,995 of CM052901.1, forward strand.
GGGCTAAATAGGCTAAGTCTCCAAACACAAATCTTCTGAATCTAGTATTTATTACTTTAGATTGAAGTCCAGTGCTCTTTAGACTCAACAGTAATTATATCCATACTAGGCACAGGGGAGAGAAAAAAATAAGATACACATAGTCCCTGCCTTCTTGAAGCTTCCAATTTAACAAAGAAGACAGACTTCAAAAAAGTAATTAGAAGGATTAAAAAAAATTAAGAGAACTTCTAAGTAGCTGAAGGCAGTGGTGGCCACGAAGCTATCAGTCTCCCACCATATCTCCCCCAAACAAGATAGGAAATATAAACTTACACAAAAACCAAGCCTTCAGCATGACTTGAAAACATAGAATGCCGAAGCTTCAAAGTAAGTGTAGGGGAAAAAAAAATAGAAATTTCCAGATCCTAGTGCAATCTTCCATGCTGCCACCTCCCATGTGCCAGCCATAAGGCAAAAGGAGAAAAACTGGGAAAGACAGAAGGAGAAGGCTAGGGAAGGGGCACAGAACTGATCCAACATCAGCCTCAGAAAGATTAAGTCTACCTTAGTCTGAATATTCTAAGAAAGCATCTGAATAGATCAGACCACAGATTATAAGGGAAGGAATCCAAAAGTCCTTATGGTTTAAGGGGGCAGTCTTTGAAACACATAGCTTCTAGAAGACAAAAGAAAGGCAATAAAGAAAAGAGAAACTCCCCTTGGCAATTGGGTGGTGAAAAGAAGAGCTAAAGGGAGAAATGCAGGGTTCTACAGGACAGAAGAGAAATATAAAACTAGAGGACATGCAGCCTTTCCAACCCCTGCCCACACAAACAAACAGATCTGCTTAAAGTGTCAGGACTTTGCTATGGTGAGAAAAAGGACATCACTAAACTAGGAGTCTTGTGAAATACTCCCAATACCCCCAAAAAATGAACAAAAGGAAAATCAGCAAATCTACCTAGAGCTGTTCTAAAATATCAGAAAACAAAATTTTGCTCACATGTGGATAAGTTTCCATAGAAAAAGTAATCATATAGCAGAAGAAAAACGGTAAGAATTAAATATAATCAAACATACATTTGAGAATATGAAAAAACACCTTGTAAGAAATTTAAAAACTAAAAAAGGGGTGGGGAGGGTGCCTGGGTGGCTCAGTCGGTTAAGCGTCCAACTCTTGGTTTCAGCTCAGGTCCTGATCGCAGGGTAGTGAGATCAAGCCCCTTGTTAGGCTATCCGAGATCTGCAGGGAGTCTGCTTGAAATTCTCTCCCTCTCTATCTCCCTGTGCCCCTCCCCCCCAGTTGCTCTCTCTCTCTCTCTCTCTCTCCCTAAAATAAATAAGTAAATCTTTTTTAAAAACTAGGAAAAGAAACAGTCCAAAAAAAAAACAAAACAGGGAGATAAGAAAAGAGAGTTGACTCAATTTATGAAAGAATTAAAGAAAAGACAAAATTAATAATTAATTAATAATAATAATTAATAATCAATTAATAATCAATTGTAAGGTACCCAAGGAAGAATAGATTCAAGTGAAATTTAGTAAGGGGCAATGAAGAGAGACAAGCAAACAACCAAGATAATGATAAGGAGATAAAGAAGTAAAATTGATCATAGAGAAAGTAGGAAAAATGAATGACAGAAAAAGTGAGAATAATTTCGTATTATCAGAGGCTACCTACCGCAGTGAGTTAAACCGGTTCACAACCAAATTAGAGCCTCTGAGAGATTTTGAGCCAGAGGCACCTAGCTTGTCCATACCAGGATTTACATGCCACAGAGAACTGTCAGATTAAAAAAAAAATGTTTATGGTTTTAAGCCACTAAGTTTTAGGGTAATTTGCTATATAGCAATAGATAGTACAGATGTTTGTACTTGGATGTCTGCTACTGTCATAACGAGTAACTAAAGTATGCACATGGCATTGAAACTGGACAGTAAATTTTGATAAGAGTACTGGTGAATGTTTAAAATGCCTTGAACAGAGGTGCCTGGGTGGCTCAGTGGGTTAAAACCTCTGCCTTCGGCTCAGGTCATGACCTCAGGGTCCTGGGATCGAGCCCCACATCGGGCTCTCTGCTCAGCGGGGAGCCTGCTTCCCCCTCTCTCTGCCTGCCTCTCTGCCTACTTGTGATCTCTCTCTCTCTGTCAAATAAATAAATAAAATCTTTAAAATGCCTTGAACATACTAAAATTTTGGACTTTGAGGAGGATGCTAGTGAGGGCTCAAGAGAGAGTAAGAAAAATGTTATTGGCAACTTGAAAAAGGAGATTCTTGTGATGTAGTGACAGAATGTGGCTGTTGTCTGCAGTTCCATGAAAAGTAGAAAGTGTGCCTAATGAGAAATAAATTGAGAGAAAGACTGCTTTTAAAAATGAGCCAGGATTAATGGTTTTGAAAATCCTCAGCCCCTACAATGGCAAATAATGCTAAAATTAGGAAATGGCTTTGGAGCAACGATCAAATCCAAGGCACTCCTAGGAAAACATTGCCTAAAAATGAAGCCAAAGATATGGCTGTAAAATCCCTTGTTAATACTTAAGAAATATCAAAGATTCCATTTAGATCCTTAGAGTTATTTCAGTCATACACAGACCCTTTAAAGAGATTAAGGGTATACCTCACAGATCCTTAAAATCAAAACCTTCAGGGTGTTGTCCCACTGTCCTCTCTGCAGTAGTACAAGGTAGAGAAGGATTTATCTCAAACAGATTTGTATGTGTGGCTTTTCTCTAATGGAGTGAATCCCATTGAAATTTACAGAAGATCCATAGAGTTAATGAGAAAACTATATCAGCAAAAACACTGCCAGTTTGGACTATAAGAGACAGAGAGAAAACAAAATGAAAAGAGACTCTTGGATTCCCAAAATTCTACTGGAAGCTAGCAGGCTGAGAAAATCACTCGGCTGTGAATGCTGACTCAGAGGGTGAACCCAAAAGTAGGCAAATAGTGTCAAGAGCCCAAGCCTAATCAAAGAACATCCAACACTTGCTGGCTGGATTCCAGGACTTCTACGGACCAATGACTCCTTTGTGTTTCCAATCCCCTTGACCCTTTTAAATAGGAATATGAACAATGTTTATCCTATGCCTGTCCCACGGTTACATGTCAGATGTGTTGTGGGGAAGGCATGGGTCCCTTTAGATTTACAGATCTGTAGAAGGAGGAACTACACCCAAGTTGCTGCATCTGCACTGGATTTAGATGATGAACTTCTCAACTTTGAGCTGACACAGTAATGGTTAAAAATTTTGAGGACCTTGAGAGCGGGTGAGTGTATTTTGCATATGAACGGGAAATGACTCATCGAGGGCAAGAGGGCAGACTGTGGTAGGCAGCCTCCAAGATGTTCCCAAAGATCCCTGTTTCCTCTGGATACTAAACGTATACTCTCAACTTATAACCAGCTTCTAATGAATAGTATACAGCAAAAGTAAAGGAATGTCATTTCCAGGATTAAGTTATAAAAAGAGTATGGCCTCTGTCTCCCTTACTCTCTGTCACTTGTTCTGAGAGAAGACAGCTGCCATGTCGTGAGCTACCCTATAAAGAGGATCACATGGTAAGGGACCGGAACCTCTAACCAACAGCCAGCAAGGTCCTAGGGCCTGAAAACAGTTACAAGAACTTGGAAGTGAATTCTCCCCCAGTGGAACCTTGAGGGGACCATAGTCCTGGCCAGCAACTTGAATGTGGCCTTGTGAGAGACCCTGAGACACAGGATCCCAGCTAAGGAACTCTGATTCCAGACCTATGGAAACTGTGTATAACAAGTGATTGTTGCTTTAAGCTGCTAAGCTGTGAAGTTATTTGTTTGCTTAGCAACAGATCCTTAACACTCATTTATTAAAAGAAAAATGTTTTTAATTTTCTCACAAAACACAGCCCAACTATATGCCATGGACATGAAACATACCTGCAACTATGTGATTCAGAAAGCCAAAAACGGAAGGAATAAGGTATACTAAGCAAATGGAAACAAAAAGAGAGCAGGTGTAGAGATTCTGATATCAGGCAAAGTTTAATTCAAGCCCCAAAACATCAAATGTGACTAAGGACTTTTTTTGTGCTAAAAGCCATCGTACAAAATGAAGATACAATGAAATGAACATTTATGCACTAAATTACATAGCAACCACATTTCAGAAACAAAAACCATCATATATGCAAGAAAACATATGTAGACACACACTAGTAATAAAAGACATTACTATAATAGTACAAGACAGATCACATGGACAAAAAATATGTGAAGAGATAGAATCCTTGAACAACATAATAAGGTAGATGTTATGAATGTATACAGAATTGCATGTCTTTTTTTTAAGATTTTATTTTTAAGTAATCTCTACACACAACATGAGGTTCGTACAACCCAGACACTTGGGGTCTCATGCTTTACCAACTGAGTCAGCTAGGTGCCCCTAGAACTGCACATCTAGATGTACATTCTTCTCAGGTATCCATGAGACATTGACAAAATTTGACCATACATTACGTCACAAGGAAAACATCAGTAATTTCCATTTTGTAGAGATATTAAATAACGTATCTGATCACAGTACAATAAAACTGGAAATTACTGGGTGCCTGGGTGGCTCAGTCAGATAAATGTCTGTTTTTGGCTTAGGTCATGATCCTGGGGTCCTGGGATGGAGCCCCGCTTCGGGCTCCCTGGCTCCCTGCTCGGCAGAGAGCCTGCTTCTCCCTGTCCTCTCTGCCCCTCCCCCTGCTCATGCTAGCTCTCTCTCTCTGCATCTCTCTCTCTCTCAAATAAATAAATAAAATCTTTAAAAAAAACTGGAAATTACTAACAAGACAAACAAGCAAATAAACAAAACAAATTGCTTTTTCCACCTGGAAATGAAAAGGCCTTCTATTAAATAACTCCTGGATAAAGGGGAAACACAGACTGAAATTGCAGAATCTTTAAGAAAAAAGATAATGAAAACAGTACATACCAGAATCTATGGGGTATATTTAAAGCAGCAATCGCAGGGAAATTCATAGTTTGTTTGTTTTTTTAAAGATTTTATTTATTTATTTGACACAGAGAGAGAGATCACAAGTAGGCAGAGAGGCAGGCAGAGAGAGAGGGGGAAGCAGGCTCCCCGCTGAGCAGAGAGCCTGATGCGGGGCTCGATCCCAGGACCCTGAGATCATGACCTGAGCCGAAGGCAGAGGCTTAACCCACCAAGCCACCCAGGTGCCCCAAATTCATAGTTTTTAAAACAACTAGGAAAAGAATAAAGTAAACCAAAAGAAAGCACAAGAAACTATAAAGATGAAAGCAGAGGTTGAGAATAGGAAACATGACCTTAAAAGCAGAGATTGAGAATAGATAGTAATAGACCTCATTAATAAAAGAAAATCCCATTGTTTAAAGAAAAATAACAAAACAGACACATCACTAGCTAACTTATTAAAAAACAAAAAAGACAAGGCACAGATATATAAAATAAGAAATGACAAATAGCGACTAACCATTGAAACGGAAGATAACAAATATTTTTAAAATCATGAGACTACTTCAGAGACCTCTACAGAATTTGAATGCAAAAATCTAGATCAAATGAATAATTTCCTAAGGAAATATACATTACCAAAATTTACTCCATTAGAATTAGAAAGACCAATTTCCATTAAAGAAGTAGAGAAAATCATTAAGGAACTACCGAACAAAAAAAGCAAAGCCTAGATGTTTTCCCAGGGAGATTTTATCAAACCCTTAAAGAAGATACTTTCAGTGCTCTCTGTATTGTTCCAGAGCCTTGAGAATAACGGAAAATGTCCTAATTCCATTTGTAATGCAAACCCTGACAAAGACATTACAAGAATGAAAACTACATGCCAATATCACTGAAGAATGTAAATACAACAAAAAAACAAAAACAACAAACTACAAACAGATAAAATACTAGTAAACAAAACCCAAGATTACAGTAAGAAAGTAATATACCATGACTGTGTGGGATTTATTCCAGGAATGTGGGTCACTTTTAAGGAACCAGTTAGTGTTACACACCAGATTAATACATTGACATAAACAACCCCACACAGTTATCGCCACAGATGCTGAAAAAGCCGCTGACAAAATCTAACAACCGTTTATGCTAAAACGTCTCAATAAAATAAGAATCAAAGAATCAAAATAAGAACCGAAGAATCTTAGTTACTCTCTTAACTAAGGTACATATACCTTAGTTTTAAAACCAGTATCTTATTGAATGGGGAAACACTAAAGGTATTTCCATTCATAAGAAAGCGAGGCAAACAAACAAACGAGAGATCCTGAGAGATGGAAGGATTTCTCGCTCTCTCTTGAGCACTTCCGTCATTCAAAATTGCAAACTGGAATACAGGTTCCCTCACCAGCGCCTCTCCTCCTTGGGGCCCAGGTAGACAGCAGTTAGAGACAAAGGGCACCGGTTCTGTAGTGGATACTAATAACAGTGGTTCTTAATGTCTTTGCTTGTAGAAGTACTGAGAGAAGCCATTTTGACTCATTGTGAGATGAAGGAAAAGGACAAAGAAGGAGGAAGGTCGGGATGCAGAAAGGAGGGGGAAAGGATGAAAGAGAGGTAGCAGTGAGAACATCTGGCTATTGGGGCAGAATGTCTGACCAGGACATGGGTCACTGATAAGCAATAATGTCAGGTCGCTTCACTCCCGTGAAGGAATCCACGGTTGGCTCAGCTAACTGGATTTTCACACAGTCCAGCAAGGTCCACTTTCCTTCTGAAAGCTCCTCAAAGCAATAAACGAGCTGTCTGCAAAAATAAGCTATTCTGATACCTTTGCCAGGCAGCGTTGCCTGAGGCAAAGCTGTGTGATTTTGGAAGAGTTGCGGGGCTTGATCACAAATCCCTCTCCCTGTCTCCTTCTGCCTATCGTCAGAGGTAGACCTGTAGCATTTGAGTTGGGAAGACAATGAAATTATGTGTTGTAATACTCTATCGCAGAAGAGAAAATGTCACTGACAAGCACCGGCTAGGCTTGCGGTGGGGGAGGGGAGAATATGGGGCTGAGCAGATCCCTGAAGCGGGACAAATTCTGAGCATTTCTCTCTCAGCGAGAGGTTAGGTGGGTGAATCGAGCAAGGTCTCCCAGATTTAACATCCACGTACCCCTTCCTTCCAACATATGACAGTCCTATAACATCTAATTTGCCACATCTAGTTTTTTGTTTTGGTGCCTCCTCTAGGATTCTCAAAGTCCTTGTGCTGGTCGTAGTTTTCTGGTTATGCTTCTAAGGAACTCATTCATGATTATCCACTGTGGGCGGGATGGAGGGGGTGAGGCTAGAGGACATTTGGGCGGGGCTTGCCCCTAATTCTCTCCTCTTCTCTTTGACTAGAGCACTATGGGTTCACTTGTACATTTTCTATTTCAGGCTTTCAGTTGAAGAAACAGCTCCATGTTCTTCTATGCCCACTTATATACCAAGTGAGAATTTTTTTAAAGATTTTATTTATTTATTTGAGAGAGACAGTGAAAGAGAAAGCACAAGTCAGAGGAGGGGCAGAGGGAGAAGCAGACCCCCCACTGAGCAGGGAGCTCAATGCAGGACTCGATCCCAGGACCCTGGGATCATGACCTGAGTCGAAGGCAGGCACTTAACCACCTGAGCCACCCAGGCGCCCTGAGAACTTTTTTTGAATATGTATCTTGGAACAGGTACTGGGTTATAGAGTTAAATGCATATGTAATTTGACTGAATATAGCCAGATCACTCTCCAGAGTGCTGACGCTGTACACACTCCCACCAGCAGTGCATGAGGGTTGCTATATTCCCACTTCTCTTCTAGTATTTGATATTATTTAACCTTCTAAATGATGCTAGCCATCAGGCATAGGTAGTATCTCCTGGTGATTATAATACGCATTTCGCCGATGACCTATGATTGTGAACTTTTCATTTATGAGACTTTAGTCTTTTCTATTCTGTATATTGTCTGCTCGTATCATCTGCCCATTTAAAAAAATTGAGGTTTATGTCATTTTCTGGTTGTTTTACAGGAGGTCATTCCACACTGTGAAGCACTCTTCGGTTTCAGACATTGCCACTATCTTTTTCTATGTGTAATCAATCTGGAAATTTCAGTGATGATGCTCCTTATTGAAGGGAAATAATTAATGTCAAGGTAACCAGATTCATTACTTTTTTTGCTTCATGGTATGTGTTTTGAGGGGTTTGTTTATTCTGTTTAATCACCAACAAGGGACAAAGATATTCTATATTGTTTTTAATTAACTTGATAATTTTATTTTGACTCATATCATTATTGTATAGTTTGATCATAAGCTAATGCGCTGAAGAAAGCACACATTCTGTTGAAAAAGTAAGTCGCATCATGTCATTTTTCTGTTCAAGACCCAGCAGTGGCTCCCCACTTTAGAGTAAGAACCAAAGTCCAGTCAGTGGTTTAAAATCAATCGTCCTTTGTAATTGTTGCTCCCCTCTTACCAATCTGAGCATGTCTCTTACTTCTCTCCACACTCATTCCACTCCAGCCACACTGGCTTCCTCTGTGATCCTCAACTATGTCAGGTACATGCATACCGTAGGCTATTCTCTACTTCTGGAATGTTCTTCCTGTATATATTTGCATAGAGAACTTCTTCGCCCCCTTCAAGTGTTGAGACAAAAGTCATTCAATACACTCTCCATCCCTACCACTTTTTTATAAAGATTTTATTGGTTTATTTGAGACAGACAGAGAGCATGCATGTGTGAGAAGAGAGAGAGAGAGTATGAGTAGGGGGAGGGACAGAGGGAGAGGGAGTAGCAGACTCCCCACTGAGCAGGGAGCCCAACGCAGGGCTGGATCTCCAGATCCTGAGATAGTGACCTGAGCCTAAGGCAGACGCGTAGCCAACTGAGCCACCCAGATGCCCCGTCCCCACCACTTCTAATCTCTCTTGCACTGACCTACATTTTTTATATTTCTCCATACCATTCATCCTTTCCTAACATAATATATAATTTACTTATTTATTCCGTGTATGGTTTATTATCTATTTCTGGCCACTAGAATGTGAGCTCCATGGGAACTGGGGATTTTATTTCATTTATTTATTTATTTATTTATTTTGAGAGAGAGAGTGGGGGTGGGGCAGAGGCAGAGAGAGAGAATCTTAAGCAGGTTCTATGCCCCAGCACGAAGCCTAATGTGGGGCATGATCTAATGACCCAGAGATCATAACCTGAGTGGAAATCAAGAGTCGGATGCTCAACCAACTGAGCCACACCTAGGTGCCCCTGGGGGTTTTATTTTTGTCCCAGCTGTAACCTGGGGCCTAGATCACTCCATGTCTGGCCCAGAAAAGCTCTTTGGCATCATTTGCTGAATGATAGGTGGTGTGACTCCTTCCCAGTGAATGGCGACAGTAGCAGTGGCCTCCATTTCCTCTGTACTGAGACAGTTCTAGTGTCAGCATCCAGCACCATCGCCAGTGTTGTGCCCCCCAGAGTATGATTTGGGGCATCATCCTTGACTGTGGGGCTTCCAAGCCTCATCAAGAGTTTCCAAAAGCTCTATAATACCCCTTTTCATAAATTCCTTAATTTCACCAGACTTGGTTGTGTAGTTGATACCGCTTACGAAAGGATACAAATACACACCTGAAATAAATCAGAATGAAAATGTCATTTAACTCAGCTTTCCTCAAAAACTTATTTAATTCTTTAAACCGAAAATAAAAAATGGTGGACAATGTCTCGGAGTGGTGTGGTCACATATCTCGTCAAAGATGGTCACAACAGGTCCTCTTACGCTCTTTTGCAAGGTCAATTTTCCACTTCTCCTATGAAAAGATGGAGTCTTTTCCCCCTTCTCTTGAATCTGGACTGACCCCGTCACTTGCTTCGATCAATAGGGTGCAGTGGAAGCAAGGCTGTGCCAGTCACAGCGTGCAGCGTCCCTGATGACGCTCAAAATGGCGCAATGAGACTATCGCATAAAGAAGCTGATCTACTCTATTTGAAGAGGAGAACTCAGGGGCCCCAGCTGATAACCAGAACCAACGGCTCCGGCTAAGAGTAGTTGTACGAGTGAGCTCAGGTGAAACCAACGGAGGGACCCTTCTGCACATTCACAAAACGGTGAGAAATAATATTTTGTTGTTATTTCAAATCGCGACACTTGGGGGTGGTTTGTTATTGAAGGGGATGACGATATGCCACCCCAAAATACACTGCTTTGGTTTAAGGATTATTTTGAGCTGAAAGCGATTGAAAATCAACAGATCCACAAAGAAGCCTTCTCAGAGCTTTCCTTATCTACCTAAAAGCGTAGCCTGCCCCCCCCCCCCAAGAATTCAATTGTTGTAATTCCTTCCCCAGGAGCTAGAGATAAGAAGTCAGCACCACACCCAAACAGCAAACAGACATTGTGACAAGACTACTATATCTATCTCCCATCTATTCTCCTAAGGATCCATTTATCTTTCCAAACAGTTGTTTTCCCTTTCCCAAGTGCCTTTGCTACCCCTCGCATCCCCTATTAAGATGGCATATAGGCCCCAATTCTGACCACCCCTTTGATTTACTTTTCACTGAGTACTCCTGCATGTATGCAGCATTGCAAATGTAAATGAATTTGTTTTCCTCTTGTTAATGTGTCTTGTTAGTTTAATTCGGGTACTGAACATAAGAGGCTAGAGTAAAAGTCTTCTCCTCCCCTACATTATGCAGCAATAGCGAAGTGATATAAGCAGAAATACAGCTTACAAGAGCCAGAGCCAAGCATATCTTTGGGTTTTTTTCTTTTTTTTTCCCTAATATTTTTGAAGCAAACAGGGGTTAGTTGTTCCTGGTCAGCTGAATCATATGATAACAGTAGGACAGAATCAGCTAAAGTTTCACAGACGCAATAACAGTGGGGTAGTTTTTGTTCGCTGGAGACAAATTACCTATTTTATTACCTAAATTTTAAACCTTTTAGCATACCTCCCAAGAAGATGTCTGGTTGAGAATCACAAAAGAAAAATTAACAGAGAGCACAACCTAAAAGAAAAATAGAGTGATTTTTTTTTCAACACGAAAGTCAGAAAAATAGAACATTTAAGTATTGAATAAGACATTTTAAATTAAATCATGAGGCGGTGACATTTGAGCATAGACTTAAAGGCAGTGAGAAAGTTTAGATGTAGTTATCTGGGAGAAGAACGTACCAGATGGAGGGGTTAGCCACTACAAAGGCCCCAATTACTGAATGCACCTGTTATATCCTTAGTGTGATTGGCTCATGATATCCATTTATGGTGAGAACCGTGTAGAATAGCACAATTGAAGATAAGGTACTTGAATGAATCTCTTACTTTCAATATAAAAGGGGATAAAACTGGACTGATAGAAAAGCAGCTTGTCCCTCACTTCTTTTTTTAGAAAATTTTCTTTATTTATTAGTGAGAGATATTGCACATGAACGAGTGCACATGGGGGAAGGGGCAGACCGAGACCATCTTCAAGCAGACTCCCTGCTGAGTGCAGAGCCTGATGCAGGGCTCCATCCCAAGACCCATGAGATCATGACCTGAGTTGAAACCAAGAGTCAGACGCTTAACCGACTGAGCCACCCAGGCACGCCTGTCCCTCACGTCTAATAAACAAATGTTAAATACTTAGAGGATATCAGTTTAAATATGTCTTAGTCCAGAATCTGATTCTAATCTACATTTTTAACTCAAATCACTCCCCCAGCCAAGCTGGTCTCTGGGAGTCTAGCCCCACATCTCTTGTTCTGAGCCCCTGTTAAGTGTAAAAGCAGGTAAAACTAGCAACACCATATGCAACTGGAATCTCAAATAGCACCTTATTCTGGGGGATCTGAGATTCAAGGGTTGTTACCTCATATCCTGAAAAAAAGAAAAGGCCCAGAGTGTTAGATTGTCCTCCATAAACTGTAATAAATAATCCAGTAGAACTGTAAACCTGAATTCTTCTTCACTACTAGACACACATTTGGGTCATTTTACGAACTTTCTCCTCTAGCATTTAATGTTTTAATGTGTTTAAAGCCTGAAATAATGGCTTTTAAAAACAAATTACCTTAGCTAATTTCATTATGTGAAAATAGATGCTATGCTGAAAATTTCAAAGATACAGATAAGCTGAATGCAGTTCTGCTACTGAAAGATACATACTGTTTGCGTTTTATATTATTCCATTTTTTTTAAGAGAGAGAGAAAGAGTGCAGAGAGAAAGAGTGCAAGCAGGGTGGGGAGGAAGGGCAGAGGGAATCTTAATCTCCACTGGGTGTGGAGCCTGACACAGGGCTTGATCTCACGACCCTGAGATCATGACCTGAGCCAAAATCAAGAATTGGATGATTAACTGACTGAGCCACCCAGGTGCCCTGGCTATATTATTTCATTCTTGAGCATATTCTTATAAATAAATATATGATAAAATGGGCTCAAACACTATGCACTATTTTGTAATTCATTGTCTTACCTCATTGATATATCATGAAATTCTATTCTTGTCTATAAATATATGCCTTTATTATCATTTTTTAATGGCTACACACTAGGTCCTTATTTAGCCTATACCCTATTATTGAACATTAATTTTGGTTCTATAAATACAGTGGTTATTGTAAGGTTATTTCTATTTTTATATCCATGGCTATGTCCCAAAGATCAATTTCTAAAAATGGTTTAAGGTGACAAATATTCATATGAACTATGGCACATTGCTTTGCAGACCCCATTTTGCCACACCCCCAAAATTCATTTTAATTTAGAACTAAAATTTCTTTTTTAGAATTTAGAATTCTTAGAATCCTTTTTAATCACTGCCAACCAAATGGGGAATAAATTGTGTCTTAATTTTAAAATTTGGAATTTTGATTACTGGTGTTGATAAGTAATTTCCCACGGATAGTAACAATAATTTCATAATACCATCTGATATCCAGGTCCAACTGAGATTGTTGCAACTGTCTTGATAATGTCTTCCATGGTAATTCATTTTTTCAAACCAGCGTCCAGTCACAACTCATGCATTACGTTTCATGGTTCATGCTCCTTCCCATATTCATTTTTATGACATTGGTGGTTATTGAAGATTATTGGGTTGCAAACTGGTCCCCATACTGGTCCCCATACTGAGAGGGCAGGGAGAGAGCAAAGAAAAAGGCAATCCACTCCAGATCGATAGGCGGCAGATTTCATAAGCAAGGGCACTTACATGTGAGGCTTGCCTTGGCGGCTGCAAGAGTGGATCCCCATACCCCCCTGCCAGAATCTTAAAAAAAAATTTATATAGGCGCCTTAACAGGGTTTAGTCACATACACATTCAAGAGAGTCTCAAGAACACCTTCCTCTCTCAAGGCTACGTTCTTGAAGTAACTCCTAGTGTGAGAATGGTGAGTAGAACGTATATTCCAAGGACTGGGGAGGGAGTGAGGAGCCTCTGATTGCCCAGCTCCAGGTCACAGGTCAACCTGCAGTCATGTCCTCTTGATGACCTCCTCTAGCAAACATTCTAGGCCAGCTGTCCTCTAGAAGGTCTCACATGCTCCATTTGCCTGATTGATTCTTTATGGTGTAATTTAATGTGTCCTCTCCTAGTCTGTGATATAGATAAAACATTTGATCTAGAGGCTTGGTTAAATAATGCTGTGTACTTCGCGTGTGTGATATCAAGAAGCTCGCAATTCCAGGTCATCCCACTATTAGTGGATGCTAGATTTGATCACTTGGTTACGGTAAGGGATTATCAGTTTCTCCACTGTGAGAGTACGTTTTTCCCCTTTGCAATTTGTAAGTAATCTGTGGACTAACACGTTGACTAGTACCATGCAAATATTTTGTTCCTTAATAACCTATTTAATAGTCTTCACATCCACTGATGATCCTTCCGGAATTATATATTACATCAGGGATTGCGAAATGGTGGTTCTATAATTTTATCATTCCTTTTACATTTCCTAGCAGGCATACTTTTCAAAGAAGCATCTTTCTTTCTCTTTCTTCATATTGTTATGGGCTCTTGTATTTTTAGTTATTCATTTTGCTAAAATAAATTGCTGTTATTTAAATTTTTGATGCTAAAATGGTCCCACTTTGGGCTAGTAGGAGCCCTTTCAAGCCAGCTCCTGCATCTTTTTGACATGATCCCATTTGTCCTTGAGCATTTTCTATTTTTCTAGTACAGTAAGATATTCTTATGCTCACTTTGCACTATGCTGCCTCAGATCTGGAAACTGCCATCTGTGGAAAGAGAATTCCAGGTTGGAGGAACATCAAGTGCAAAGGTCCTGGGGTAGAACCATGTGAATCACGTGAGAGAAGTACAAAGGAGAGCAGTGTGACTGGAATTGAGTTAGTAGAGGGGGAAAAGAGGGGTCAGGTCTTATAGTGTGGGTCTTTTAGGTCAGGGTAAAGGTTTCAAATTTGCATTTGCATTTAGTAAATGAGAAGCCATTGAATATTTTGAATAGAATAGTAATTTTATCTAACTTATCTTTAATGGAATCCCTCTGGTTTCTTTGTGGACACTAGACTGGGTTTTGGAGTGGGGGGTGGGGGTGGAATCAGAGAGACTAGTTAGGAATATATTTTATTTCTTCAGGGGATAGATGAGATGTCTTTGACCAGACAGACTTGTCAAAGCATGAGAAATGATTGGTTAATCCTAAACACATTTTGAGGCTAAAGCAAAGAAGTTGTGGGATGTAGGAGAAAGAAAAAAGCTAAGAAAGTTAGACATTTATAAAAATTAGCAGGATCATGAAAAGTAAAATTGCAGAAAGGGCTTAAATAAAAGAGCACATGTTTAATGTGAATAAAACTAAATTATTGGGGCGCCTGAGCAGCTCAGTGGGTTAAGCCTCTGCCTTCAGCTCAGGTCATGATCTCAGGGTCCTGGGATCCAGCCCTGCATTGGGCTCTCTGTTCAGCAGGGAGCCTGCTTCCCCCTCTCCCTCTGCCTGCCTCTCTGCCTGCTTGTGATCTCTCTCTCTCTCTCTGTCAAACAAATAAATAATTAAAAAGAAAACACTAAATTATTTCAGGGAAAAATCAGGTAGCACTTATTATTTGCAGCTCTGCAATACAATAAAATATATCTTTGGTCTTTGTCTTTATTTCCTGGCACATCCCTCCTAAAATGCTTGGAATCTTCTGAGTTATTGCAATATCACATGTTAATGAGATGACTGCTTCTTCATCATTCCATACCCTTTCCCCCACACCTTGCTTCCCTTGTCTCTTCCATCTGGCTGTTCCCCGAGTTGTATCCTTTATACTCAACTGGTAATAGCAAATAAAGTGCTTTTCTGAGTTCTGTGAGTTGTTCTAGCAAATTATTGAACCTGAGGTGGGGGAATCATGGGAACTCCCAATAAGTAGCCAAGTGAGACAGAAGTGTGGGTAATTGGGTGATCAGTACTTGCAACTGATGTTTGAAGTGGGGGCAGTCTTATGGGACTGAGCCTTCAACCTATGGGGTCTGCACTAAGTATGGGCAGTTAGTATCAGAACTGAATTGAATCCTTAGACACCTAGTTGGTGTCAGAGAGTTGGACGAGTGGTGTTGGAACTGACATCACAGTATTCGGTGTGAGGAAGAAAAAATGGAATTGGTCATTCCTTTTTCAGAGCATAAGTCGGGCTTCCGATGGGCAAATCTGAGCTGTTGCTGTTTTTCAACCTAAGCGTCCTCTTGTGTCTGTCTCTACAGCTCAAATTTGGTCCAGATCAGTATTTATCAGTTCCTAGCTTACATGTATGACAAAACAGTAATTTCCAATTTAGTTGTTTAACATTTTTAAGAAACGTAAAATACACAAAATAAAGAACACAAATCAAGGGTTTTAGCTCGAGAAATAATCACAATGTGAACTACCATCTGTTATTATTATTATCATCATTACTATTGCTATTAAGTAAGCTCCACACCCTACATGGGGCTTGAACTCATGACCATGAGATAAGGGTTGCATGCTCTACCAACTGAGCCAGCCAGGCACCCTGAACTACCAGCCAGATCAAGAACTAGAACATGATCAGCACTCCCTAAGTGGTCTTTGTGCCGCCTCTCAGATGTTAACCCCACTCTCCCCCCTAATGGTAACCACTGTTTTAAAATCCAACTCCATAGTTTAATTTTACCTGTGTTTGAATTTTATATAAATCAAATCATGCATTATGTACTCTTTTACGTCTGGATTTTTTTTTTTTTTTTGCCCAACATTGTATTTATGTGAGTGATTCATCAGTATCATTGCACATAGCAGTAGTTCATTAATTTTTATTGCTATAGTTTGTATAAATATACTCAATTCATTTATCCATTCTACTGGTGGATATTTGAGCTGTTTGCTGGATTTGGCTATTGCATTAATGCTGCACATGAATTTTGATGCACAGATACATAGTTTTCTTTGGATATATACCTAGGAATTAAATTACTGGATTATAGGATATGTGGTACACAGTAAAAACTCCTACTTCTCAAAAATGGCTGTATAAATTTATAGTAGTATCAGCAATATATAAGGATTCTAGTTGTTCTACATTCTCACAATACTTGCTATTTCTAGTCTTCATTTTAGCCATTCAGTAGGTATACAATGGTGTATCTAATTATGGTTTTAATTTGCATTTTTTGATAACTAATAAGGTTGAGCACCTTTTCACATATCCTTAGGAATAAAGGGAATATATGCATTTAAGTTTATAAATTCCCTTATATGCAGAGGTTTAGAAGCATTTCACAAGTCATCTTATATTTTAATTATTATTTAGTTTGGAATATTCTCTAATTTCTATTGTGATTGCTTCTTTGATTCCTTGTCTATTGAAACTTGTGTTGCTAAATTCCAAACACATGGGGATTTTCTGGTTATCTTTTTGTTAATGATGTCTGGCTTATTTCCACATACTCTGAATGAATTCATTCCTTTGAAATGTATTCTGTGGCTCAACACATGGTAAATTTTAATAAATGTTTTCTGAGCCCTTGTAAGTAATGCACAATCTATAATTGTTGGGGTCAATATTCTACATGTGTCAAATTAGAAGAAGCTGGAAAGAATAAAACCAACAGGATCTAGAAGATTTGTATATGACACAGGAGATTGACCTACTTTGGCACATATAGAAGAAACAGAAAATATTCCTGATAGCAGTAACACAAAAGTTGAAATTAACAATAAAAGTAGAAAGAAAAAAACTACCACCTCCAAAGTAAAATACAACTACTTTCCTGAACAACCGATATAAGAGGGAAAAATCATTTCAAAACTAAGTAAGTACACTTATATAACTGCTATACATCAGATAAAAATTAAAGCATTACTCAGAGAAAAAAATCTTAGCCCTAAATACTTATATTAATAACCAAGAAAAAATAAAAATAAATTAATCAAACTCAGTAGGTTAGAAAAGAACACAAAATTAAACCTAGGGGAAGCAGAAAGGAAATGAAGCAAAAGCAGAAATTGTTGATATAGAAAATGAAATAGCTATATTTAACAAATAAATCAAATAGCTTATTCTTTGAAAAAGTCAATAAAGTGGATAACATTATTTTATTAGGATAAGCTAAGCTTAGACTTTGGTTATAAACAACCCCTAAGTCCTAGGGGCTTACCACATAAATTTTATTTCTTCTGCATACAAAGTCCACTGTAGGTTAGAAGACTCTCCAAGGCAACTCTCCCATCCCCCTCACTACCTCAGCGATTTGGGCTGCTTTGACTTGGGATTATGCCCCATCAACACATGCCCTCCACACCTACTGTCAGTAGGAAGGAGAATCTGAAAACTTTCACAGGGGCTTTTCACCCTTTGCCTGGGATGCCTCCATGACTCCAAGGGAGATACATTTTATTACACTTTGAATGGGAGCTCCTAGTCTACTACCCGAGGAATGTGAGGAGCCAGAGGGTCTGGGGTAAAGGAGACATCGTCTAGCGCGGCCATTTTCTTTGCGCGGGAAGTCAAACAAAGCAAGAAATAGGAAAATATTCACTTCCTGACACTAGTGTTTCCTAGAAAACAGTTAGAAGTGACATTACCCCTTCCAAGGGAAGGCCTATAGAGGACACAGTATTCACCAAAGTCATCAGGTGTGGTCTGCTAGGAGGAGCACCAGCAATATCGGGGAGTTGGGTGGTAGCTATCTTCTGTAGGCTGGGACTGACGTGAGGAGAAGCAATCACATAATTTGGCTTACTGACAGCAATGAGAATGATGGCCGTAGCTCACCCAAGTGCGGTAGGCCTATTTTAAGCTGTTTTTCTTCTTCTTTTTCTCTCTTGCTGTCTCTCTCCTCTTATCCCTTCACTCAAGCTACGTAGTGTCCCCATCTGGAGATAGGTCACATTTAACAATTGGCAGTACTTATCCTGTGGTGATACTAGGGATATGGCTGATTTGGTTGTTAGAGCTAGCTGGAAACTTTATTTTTGTCTTCCAGTGCCCCAGGCCTGTTGGGTTTCAGGAGCTGAAGCTCTAGTTACAAACTGGCAGAAGCAATTCTCAACCCTCTTTCAGGAAGGATGGTTTCAGGGAGGGGCTTCGATTCTGGCCACGTACTCAAATGAAGATTTTAATTCCTTGGGGTTTTTTTGGTTTTTGGTTTTGTTTTGGTTTTGGTTTTTGGTTTTGTTTTGTTTTTTTTGGGTTTTTTTGTTTTGTTTTGTTTTGTTTTGTTTTGTTTTGCGCTAAATACCTGGTCATCTCTGGTTTCAACCCTAAGTTCCAGCTAGCTTGCGGCTTCACCTCTGCTCTGTATTCAGGTTCTTGTTTCATTTTTTAGTTTTTGAGATGCTTATCTTGCCTATAAGTCCAGTTGTGTCCTTTTACTTTCCTTTCTTAATGTTTTATCCTTCACTTCAATGTGCTTGAAGGTCAAAGCATGTTCTTACAATACCACCTTGACCAAGGTGTATTTCTATTTTAACAGAAAAAGCATCCTTTTCTTCTTTTCTTTCTTTCTCTTTTTCTCTGTTGCAGCGTTTAAGGTTTTCATCTTTATCCTTGGTTTCTCTGGTTTTACTAAGATGTTTATAGGAAATTTATTTTTATTCATCTTGTGTGCTATTTGGTATGCCTTATGCTAGGAAGATGCATGTCTTTCTTCAATTTTTGGAATCTTTTTTTTTAAGATTTTATTTATTTGAGAGAGAGAGACAGAGATAGTGACAGCACGAGTGGGCAGGAGAGGGAGAAGCAGGATCCCTGCTGAGCAGAGAGCCTGATGCAGGGCTCGATCCCAGGACCCTGAGATCACGACCTGAGCCGAAGGCAGACACTTAACTGACTGAGCCGCCCAGGCGCCCCAAATTTTGGAATCTTTTAATCATTATCATTTCAAGCATCAAGCCACCACCATTCCATCCATTCTTCTAGCATTCCTATGAAACATGTTTCTTTCTTTCTTTCTTCTATCCATCTTACTTTCCTTCTTCCATGAAATAAATTTGGATTGGTTGGATTTGTACTGTATGCTATGGGCAGTGACAGGCATTGGGACTAAAGAAGCAAATATGTGCACAGAAAGGCTTGAAATACTGTCTCAAAGATATAGAGTTCGGGAAATGATTAAGCCAAACACTTTGGGACCCTGGAATAGAGAAAAAAGTAGGGAGTGCTCAAGAAAATCTCTCCTTCAGCTTCTACTTGCAAACTTTTTCCCTTGACGCCAATCCACAAATGGATCAACAATTGAAAGAGACTCCAACACAGATCCTTATTCTTGGTTTTCAAATTATTTGTGCCAATTGGCTCAAGCTCGAAATTCTTATGCAAGTTATTCTTGGAAGGCTCTTTCTACAAGGTCTCCCTCCGCACCCATTATGTCTGAAGCTCAGCAGTTGGCGAAGGTTCCTGAAACCTGGAAGTTCCACTACTCTGGGGGAAGGCAATTTGCATGTCCTACATTTATTATTCCTATTCCTAGGCAGTATTTATGTTTTAATTTTATTGGTACCTGTAAACTAAAACGGTTGGACTTTATTGACTTTAATATAAAAGTAAATGGCCAGAACATGGAGAAATAAACATTAGCACCTTTAGATCTGACAATCTACTCTGTGACTCTTTATTTTAACGATCACCAGCTGATGGAAGAAGAAATAGAGTATTACCGACACCACAGGGATGATCCTGTGTCATTGTCACCACACCTTAGTCTCTAAAAATCCTGCTTACTCCCCACAGATAATCACTATCCTGATCTATAATATGTTAGATTTGTCTCTTTTTGAACATTCTAAAAGTGAAATCATATGACAAGCATTTATATGTGTGTATCTGGTTTTTCTTTCCTCAATATTATTATGTTGCTGAGAGTCATCTATGTTGTTACATGTAGCAGTGATTTCTTACTTTTTTTGCTATATAATATTTCAATACACAAAGATGTACCCCACCAGTAGTATATAAGAAATCCAATAGCTGCACATCCTTCTCAATACTTGGTATTGTCTGTCCTCTGCTTTTAAGCCATCTTGATAAATGTAGAGTGTTTCACAGTGTATTTCATTGTATTGTGTTGTGTACAGTTCTTTGAGTTTAAACATATGTATAGATTTGTAGAACAATCCCCATAATCGAGGTACAGAATTGTTTCATCACCCAAAAAACACCCCCAGTGTAGTTACAACCTCCTTCCATTAATTGCTGGTATCCACTGATCTGTTCTTTAACCCTATAATTTTGCCTTTGACAAATGCCACATAAAGGGAATCACACAGTGTATAATCTTTTGAGATTGGCTTTTTTTCACATAGTACGATGCCTTTGATATTCATTCACGTAATGGGATATATCAATAATTTGTTCCTTTTTATAGCTGAATGGTGTCCTGTTGCATGAATATACCACAGTTCATCTTTTCAACTGCCGATAGACATTTGGGTTATTTCCAGTTTTTAGAGTTTATGACTAGAACTGCAAATGAACATCCACAGGCAGGTTTTTACATGATTCTGAGATTTTGTTTCTCTCGGGCTGGAAACTGCCTAGTAGTGGGACTGCTGGGTCATATGATAAGTGTAAGTTTAACTTTATAAGAAAATACCAAACCGTTTTTCAGAGTGGCGGTACCATTTTCCACTCCCACCAGGTATATATGAGAACTCCAGTTGCTCTGTATATTCACCAGCACTTGGTATTGTCAGATACTACTTTCACTGTAGCCTTTCTAGTACTTGTGTGGTGGTATTTCATTCTGGTTTTAATGTACATTTCCCTGATCGCAGTGATGTTGAGCGTCACTTCATCTGCTTATCTGCCATCTGTATATTCTATCTGGCAAAGTGTCTGTTCAGATCTTTTGCCCATTTTCAGTTGGGTTATTTTCTTATTCTTGAGTTCTTTAGATATTCTGAATATAAGTCCTTTAGCAGATGTTTGATTTGCAATTATGTTCTCCTGATCAGTGGCTTGTCTTTTTTTCATATTAGTAACAATGCCTTTTGTAAAAGTTCTACATTTTGTTAAAGTCCAACTTGCCAATTGTTTCTTTATGGATCGTGCTTTTGGTCTTCTGTCTAAAAGCTCATCACCAAACCTAACATTACACAGATTTGTGCTTTATTTTCTTTATAGAAGTTTTAAATATTTATGTTTTACATTTCGGCCTATGACCCATTTTGAGTTAATTTTTGTATGAGATGTGAGATATATGTCTGTGGTTTTTTGCATATAGACTATTTGCTTTATAAATTTTTTTTTTTCTCTGTGTTTCGTTTTGGGTTGTTTCTATTGCTCTGTTTTCATGTTCACTTATCTTTTCTTCTGCGATGAGTAAAATTTTCTTAATCCCATTTAGTATATTTAATATATCTCATACATTATAGTTTTCATTTCTGTAAATTCAGTTTGAGACTTTTTAATATCTTCCATGTCTCTACTTGACTTTTTGAGCATACAGAATATACTTATAGTAACTATTAATGTTCTTACCTGCTAATTTTAAGCATCTGTGTTAATTTTGTGTTATCTTCTATTGATTGATTATCCTCATAAGGGTCAATTCTCACTGGACTCTTCTGCTTCTTTGCATGCTTAGAAGTGTTTGATTAGATGCATACATTGTGAATTTTAACTTGGATCTTGGTTATTTTTGTATTTCTATAAATATTTTTAAGCTTTTTCTACTGCTATATGGTCATATTATTTGGAAACACTTGATCCCTTAGGTCTTGCTTTTATGATTTATTAGATCTGGAGCAGTGTACACTACAGGGCTGTAGGGGAGGAAAAAAGAATTTTCTGTCTACCTTTCCAAGTTCTTGGCTGGGACCCTGTAACAAAAGACAGATTAACATGAAAAAAGTTTAAAAACTTATTTAATATAAGTTTTGTGTGACATGGGAGCCTTCATAAATAAATGAAGACCTGAAGAAGCAGTTAAGCCTGAGCACTTTTTATGCTAGGTTTGATGAAAAGTGAAAAGTTATGGGAAAATGTGATAGGGCAAAGGGGTATGAGCTAAGTGTAGTAAACTGGGAGAAACAGAAAAACCTGTTCCTTCACATTCTTCTGGGTGTCCCTCATCTGGGGATAAGAATGCTCCTTTTCTCCAGGTACAAGGAGGACACCTTTCACACAAGGGTCTTGTGATCTGCTTCAGAAGATCAGAAAGTCCTTCCTATATACCTGCCATTTCACAAATTCCTCCAGCTTAAAATTTCAATATGCCAAGTTGCCATATTTTGCAGTAATGTGTCCTAAGCCCCATCAGAGTTAATTATTCCCTTGTAGTCAGGCAAAATCTTTCCAACTTGTTTACCCAATGTCCCATGAATTACAGGTTTTCCGATCTGGCTAATAGAAGTAGGCACTGTTCCCAGCCTCGCGTGAGTACTGTGTAGTACCTTAATCCTTGCAAATGATTATTTCCCTGCCTTTACATAGTTTCCTATCACACATGTTCTGATTAGTACTCTGCTGAACACTCTCTAGATCTTTGGACCTCTGGAGTTCTCTCTCTCTGAATTTCTTTCCTCTCCAGTGTCCCATACTGTAAATTCCAGATATTCTGGTCTCCCTGAACTCTTAGCTCTGTCTCCTCAACTCAGGGAGTTTTCTGTGTTCTGCCTGGATTGTCCCTCCATGTGCCTCAGCCTGGAAACTCTTCTCTCAGTAACCTGAGTAATGACAGGATTCACCTAATTTGTTTCTCATCCCATAGGGATCATTGTCCTTTATCACTTGGTATCCAGTGTCTTGAAAACTGTCATTTCATATATTTATTTCTCTTTTATTTAGTTGTTTCAAGTGTAAAGGTAATTCTAGTCCCTGTTACCACATCTTGGCCAGAAGCAAAAGTCTTAATTTGCATTCTTTATTACTAGTGAGTTTGAATATCTTATATGCCTGTTGGCCATAATATTTCTTATTATGTGAAATGACAGTTTATATGTTTTGCCCATTTTTCTACTACAGCAATTTGTCATTTCTCATTATTTTAGAAGAGTTTTTTCTATATTAAAGATATCAAACTGTTATCTGTCATATATATGTTATAAATATTTTATTCATTTGTTATTTGCTTTTCATTTTGATTTATTGCATTTTTATAATGCAGTCACTTTCAGTTTTTATTTAATCAGATCTCTTATTCTCTTGATATTCTTCCTTATTGATTCTGCCATTGGATAATGTACCAATATTACATGTACCCACACTGCCTTCTAATTATTTTATGATATTTCCTTAAATAATAAAGAATCATAAGGAGGTAAGGAATCAGAATGCAGGTTTCTGGAAAGACTATATAGCCCAGAGCACTTTTCATGGCATTTTAAAACAAATCCCTTTCATTCCTTCATTTCAATTTGCTGTTACTCCTTAAAAGCAAGTGCTGGGAGTTAGCTCAAATGGGCTGAAATAATCTATATCCCCATACAACTGTTGTTTCCAACAAGAGTGCACAGCCTTCCTTGGCAGACTCAGACCAAAGGCTCAGCTAAGGATCTCAATCTGGGATCACAGTAAAATCTGTAGAAATATAGAGGTGGTTAAGTGGACCATTTCTAGTAAGAATCAGTATATGACTAAAAAGCAGAGTGAAAAATCAGGTTCCATTATAGATTCTTTAACTGTTATTTTTCAGGACCACTTTTTCATGCTCTTTTCTGCTGCCTACATTCCTTTTTCCTTCTGGCCCTAGAGTCCACACCTTTCTCTAACCACAAATTTCCTCTTCTCTTTAGAGATTTTTCCAGTGAAGGGTACAAGAAGATGCCACCCCAAAACATGACTCTTTGGCATATAGATTATTTTGAGCTAAAGGCCATTTATAACCAGCAGACACTAGAAAAGCTCTACAAACAGGGCATGAGTTTTCCTTTTAAAAAGGCAATTTCCATTTATAAAAAGATTTCCATTTATAAAGGAAATTTCCATTTGTAGAGCTCTCTTCCTCTCCTTATCATAAACAGCAAGTCTTAGCAATGGAGAAGGCACCGACTTAAATCTGCCTGACAGACCGTACTAACCAACCCTCTTGACTGCACTTTTCCTTGTCACCTTCCCGTAACTTGCCTGCCCCTCCCCCAGATGCCCCAAACCCCTTTTCTTTTGTTTACCATAAGAGGTATATAAGCCTCAAACATCTAGCCACTTTCTTGAGTCTCTTTTTTTGGTGAAACTCCCGTGCTGCACACATACTAATTAAAGCTGTTTTTCTCTTGAGAATTTGTCTTTTATCAGTTAGATTTGTGGGCGCCAGTCAATGAACCTAAGATGGATAGAATGAAAATCTTTTTTTCCTCCCCTATGCAACTCATATTTACTTGTCCCTACCTCAACCCCTCATAGGCCCCTACCAATTTTAGGCAATGTGATAATACCTATGAAGATACAGAGAGGAGGATGGATGGGTTCAGAAAAATATTTGAGGGTGTTTTTAAATTAAT
The DNA here is from genome assembly GCA_028534135.1 of Potos flavus. Lineage (NCBI taxonomy): Eukaryota > Metazoa > Chordata > Mammalia > Carnivora > Procyonidae > Potos > Potos flavus. The sequence continues at coordinate 70,318,869 of CM052901.1, forward strand.
ATAATTCTTATGGTTGTGATTTTTGGGACCACAAATACCTAGATTTCCTTGTGTATCAGTTATCTCTTGTGACAATAATGCTGTGTAACAAAGCATTCTACAAATGGCTTAAAACAATAAGGATTTATTAACTCGCGAAACCTTGGGTGGATGAGAGAGTTTTTCTGGGCTCACTTGTGCATCTATAGTCAACAGCATGTTGGCTATGGAGCTCAGATCTTTTGGCTAGGCTCTGGAGGTTGGCTGATGATCAGTCACCCCAGTTGGGACAATTTAGCTACCTAGATTTGATCCATAGACCTCATTCTCCAGAAGGCCGCATTCTCATGGGAAAGACCTACACATGAGAGAGCTAACAGGAACATGAAGTGATTTTCCATGCCCCTGCCTGTTCACATTTCTAAAAATCCCAATGACAGAGCAAGTCGTATGGCTGACCCCAGAGCCAAGGAAGGGACAGACACAATACACAGAGTGGGAGGGTATTTCAAAGACACAGGGCAAAGGGCCTACAGAGAGGGTATAGAATGGGGGCCACATCACACCTTGTAATGATGCCAGCTTTCCAATTTTATGTGGAAAAAGAATTCAACCAGATGCTCTTCCCACAGATTCAAGTGCTTATTTGGGCCATTCTGATTCCTCCTTTCAAGAGGTCCCCAGTCACAGCACAGAGCCTCAAAGATATATTCAGAGTAGAACAAAAGGTGAGAGTCAGTTCCATTCAGGGCACCCTTAAACTCAGGGGAGTAATTTGCATTTCTGAGGCTTTTCAGCCCAGGAATTGCTTACATTCCTAGCCCTGGGTGCTTCTTCCAATCCTGTGGAGAGGTTTTTGAAAATACAGTTTCCCTGGTTGCATTTCCCAGAAGTGCTGGTTCAATAAAGCTGTCTATGGGGCCTGGAAATACATGTTTTGAAAAGACTTCCCAAGTGATTCTGTGGTGCACCCAAGTTAAGAATCAGTGCTTGGAGAGATCTCTTCACTGGCCTCATGTTTATTGATTTGGTTTGCTCTGATAGTATGTTCATTCATTCGTTTCTGCACACAAGTAAAGTAGAGGTTTAGCATGGGTCTGGAAAAGTTTGTTAGTGGAAAAACAAAAGAAAGCTTTGTAACTTTGATTTTTAAACATTCAAGTAGCTCTTCAACTCCTGTCTTATAAGGACTTTCTAGGTTTTTATTTACTTATGGATCTTAAGTCCTTTCTCACTTTAAATACATAACTCCTGTCAATTGGCTAAATTAACTTCAGTAGTCCCTGCTGGATTTAAGACATTGAGGCAGAAATCTTATTACTAACGCACAGTAACAATCTAAGATCTGAGGAAATTAAAGTAATCCATCTATAAGAAGAGCGAACTATAGCTGGGATGTTACAAATTAGGAAAAAGGCATGCTGATGAGTCTTATGGCTCTTGACAAACAAGTATAAACTATGTCTATATCTCTAACGTCTCGAACTTGAACTTGGCCACTTGATGTGTTGGTCACCCGAATGTGAAGTTAGTTACAATAATTAAAATAATAAAATATTTGTTTAGCATTCCTGTGTGCTGGATAACTGGCATATATTCTCATTGAAAAAATTTGAAAACTTCTCTTTGAGCCAGATCTATTATTACACAAATTTTAGAAATAAAGAATTTAATGCTCAGTAGTTTTCTTAAGATCCCATGACTAGGAAAAGACAAAAACAGGACATAAATAATGTGCTTGGCGACTGAAGAGCTCATACTCTTAACTATTTCACTATGTCCCTTTCCTCTTCCTTGGTTGTGGCCCCACCTGCCACCCCATCACCAGCCTTTGAAATCATCCCTGGTGTGCTTCTAGAAAGGAATTGTAGATCTGGATGGGCTCTTGATACTAAGTACTTAAGCAGGAAAACTAATTTATTATAAGGGTATTAATAGTTAATTAATAGGTACCATAATTAATAATATATAATATTAACATAATTTATTAAAATGCAGTCTTGAATATCATTAGTAGTTAATATCCAGTACTTAATTAATGTCAAACATTTAAAATGTATCAATTCATTTAATATTCCCCACTATCCTATAACATAATGCCTAATATTACTTCCCTGTTAGAGATGAAGAGGCCAAGGCTTCAAATGATAGTGGAACTTGCAAATGGCCTCAGACCTAGTAATGAAGATTTGAATCCAGGCAATCTAATGTCCCAGCCTGTGATCTAAACTACCGCAGGATACCTTGAGGTGGCTTGGAAATCCCTACAAGAACATAGCTGGAGTGCACGAAAAAACTGGAAGAAGCTAGTATACCAAGTCATTGTCATACCTACCCTGTCTGTCTTCATTCTTTCCAGTCTCTGCAAACCAGCTCTGTATGCCGCACGCACAGGTGCAAGAGCAGCTGGCTCTGAGAGGTCCCAAGCAGACCTTGTTCGGCCACTAGCCACTGACAAAACCCAAAGGCAGAGAAATGAGTGGGGTTAAAACAAGAAAGGAATTTGTTTCAGTGAGGCCAACACCAGGAAGGCAGGGGACTAATGTGTGCAAATGCTGAAAGACTGTCTGCAAAATACCGAAAATACTGGCGAGTTTATATAAGGAAAATCTGGGGAGGAGGTGGGTAGGTGCATGCAGGTGGGCAGTGAGGGGTCAAATTGATCACTATCTTGAGGTCAATCACAGATGGGGTCTTGCTGGCTGAGGGCAGTCCCTGTTGCTTGAGGGGTTAGTTTCGGTTCCCATCAGGCGATGCTTTACCCTCAGGGTCTTCTGCCTGAGCCGAGAGATAAGCTGGAAAGAAGGACCCAACTAAAAAGTTAGAGGTCAAAATGGAGGCAGCCAAAGCCCTCTTTCAGCTCCTCAGTTCTCCAGTCCACAAGGAGGAACAAGGCCAACAACAGTTCCAATGATGTGTTTCGAATAGCTAAAGCCTCTAGACAGAATGGCCTGGCTCTCCCAAGCCCACGTCTAGCGTCCCAGCTTGATTCAGCTGTCCCCTGTGGTCCCGTGAGCTGTGGTAAGGCACGATCGCACTGTAACAGCATGATGGATGACCGCCCCACTGCCACCATGTGCATGAGGAGAGGGAATTTCTTAGAAAAGGGAGAGTTAGGGAGAAAACCCAAAAAGGTATGCTATAGGTCTGCATTGGGGATTATCGATTTTTAACAATCATTTTGTTGGCTTAGATATTTCTAGGATGCTTTCATATATTTTGGAAATGATTATATTACTTAATTAGTATTGTGAAAATAAATAAAGGAAACCTCATTTAAAATGGAGTCGGGGCACCTGGGTGGCTCAGTCGGTTAAGCATTTGCCTTCAGCTCAGATCATGATCCCAGGGTCTTGCGATGGAATCCTACATCGGACTCCCTGCTCAGTAGGGAGCATGCTTTTCCCTCTCCCTCTGTCCCTTCCCCTGCTCATGCTCTCTCTCGCTTGCTCTCTATCTCAGATAAATAAATAAAATCTTAAAAATAAATAAGTAAAAATAAAATAGAGTCGGGAAGCCCTGAAGGGGGAGCTCTCATGCAGGAACCTCTCTGTGCAGTGGGCATCACCCACTGGAAGAAGGAAGATAAGAATTAACTTGAAGACGGAAGGCATTTTTCACATAGGAATTTTATCTCCTGGTTTTAAGGAAAAAAAAAAAAAAGGAAGATCCCTCCCTGCCCACTTGCAGCCAATGAGAAACCATGACAACCTCCAACTCTAGTTCTTATGCAGTGAACTTTTGTTCAAAACAACCTTCCCCAATTTCCTCCTAAAGCCTGATAAAAGCTGACCTTGCCTTTGTCTCTTTGGACTTGCTTATGGTTTGCCATAGTTTCCTTGCTACCTTGACCTGAATTGCAATTCCTCCGCTATTCCTGAATAAACTCATTTTGCTAGTAAAATAACTGGCTATTTTATTCTTAAGGTTGACAGTATGTTTACTTATACTTGGGATTCCTTCTTGCTCTTAAGTTCTCAGGACTCTCCAAAAACAAAATTTGCTCAACTTGATCCAGACCCGGTATCTGGCTTACATTTTAAGTCCGTTAAATTGCCTCAAATACTTTTGAGGGAAAAGAAAAACAAAACCAAAAAACCCAGGAGATATGCAAATTTCAAGAAATTAAAAACATTATAGCTGAATTACATTTTATAAGATAGGGAAATTCACATGAGTTTGTTTTTACACTAGTAAATATGTATGCATTATAGAAAAATATAAAATATAGATGAGCAAAAAACGAAAAATAAAAATCGCCAAGACTTCACAATTCAGGAGTTAGCATTGGTTAAAAAAGAAACAACAAGCCCAAACTGGTGTTGTTTGCCCCCCAGGGCAGCAAACCAAGACTTAGATTCAACCTTTCCCAGAAACGTGACCTTTTAGCTGTCACTCTGAACTTTCCTGATCAGCACTATAGTGAGGTAATCTGCATGACAAAAACCCTGCTGTTTCCCTTTCCCCCCAAACCAGCTATCCTGACCTGAAACGATCTTTTCTTTTGTTAATAGCTTCCTTGCCCCACCCTCCTGCCTATAAATACCTTCCATTTTTTTTTGTACAGCTCCTCAGAGCATCGCTCTACTTGCTAAATGGGATGCTACCCAATTCCTGTATCATTTAATAAAGCCAATTAGATCTTCAGATTTAGTCAGTTGAATTTTGTTTTCTAACATATTATTAATATTTTACTGCGTGTTCTTTCAGACTTTTTGCTGTAACTTGCTCTTTTTGTTTGTGATTTAGAAGTTTTATTTAAGTTATTTTGTAATTATCTATGCATTTAAATAGTTTTTTCCTTTGAAACGACTGCAAAATAATTTTTTTTTCATTTAAACAGAAAGGAAAACGAAATATTGGTACATTTTATTTTTATCCCTTCCCCCGTACTTCACCGTTTTTGTTAGAATAATCTGGGATATTTAATCTAGATTAGTTTATTTTATAATTGCATGTCCTCTCAAAAATTGTTTATATATTCCAGAACC
>CM052901.1:70323938-70340589 GCA_028534135.1 Potos flavus
CCCCCCCCCCCCCCCCCCCGCCCGCCTCGAGCACAGATCCCAATGTGGGACTTGATTTCACCACCCTGAGACCATGACCTGAGCCAAAGTCAAGAGTTGGATGCCCAACTGACTGAGCCAACCAGGCACCCCTCACAATTGCTTTTAAAGCATATTTTTTTTCTCTATTGAAATTACTTGTGATACACTTTTTGGTTTGTTGGAATTTATCCTTTTTTTGAAAATATTACTCATGGGGCATCTGGGTGGCTCAGTGGGTTAAAGCCTCTGCCTTCGGCTCAGGTCATGATCTCGGGGACCTGGGATCAAGCCCCGCATCGGGCTCTCTGCTCGGCAGGGAGCCTGCTTCCCCCTCTCTCTCAGCCTGACGCTCTGCCTACTTGTGATCTCTCTCTGTGTCAAATAAATAAATAAAATCTTTTAAAAAAAAAAAGAAAAAAGAAAATATTACTCAGACCAGAGCTTCTGCCCAACGGTCAGCCTTGATAAACTGTGGACCCTGGTCAGTGAGCAGACACAGGTAAATGCTGCCAAAAACAAGACTGGAGCTGCTCCTATCATTGATGTGGCATGATTGAGCTACTACACAGTTTTGGGGAAGGGAAAGCTCCGCAAACAGCCTGTCATTATGAAGGCCAAATTGTTCAGTAGGAGAGCCGAGAAGATTAAGGGCGTGTATATGGGGGGCCTGTTTTCTGGTAGCTTGAAGCCACAAGGAGGGAGGTTCATTAAATGCTCACAAGTACTTTAAAAAAAAAACACGAAAGAAGATACTGCTTAGACCTATTTGTGGATGGTACGCTCTCCTACGTTCTAGCATGACTGTAAACAACTTTCTATCCCAGCTTAAATAGGCTCTCAAAATTTTGTTGATGACGTTTCAGTGTCTTCTGACAATTAGCATTACAGAAAAAAGATCTGATACCAGCCTGATCTTTTAAAATTATTTTATCATATGTAACTTATGTCCCCCCTGCCTGGATTAGTTTATGATTCTCTTTCTAATCTTTGTGCTGTCCTAGGGTTTTGTTTTGTTTTGTTTGTTTTGTTTTCATTTCAAAGCAAGAAACTTCTTTCATTATCTTCTCTGCTAGATGGGCGACTCTGACCTAAAGCCTGGAGTTTTTCCTCTATTCATGTTATTATTATTATTTTTTAATTAGTGCTTATGTTAGTGATCCATCTATCACAGCTACTAACTCAGGAAATGAACCGGTGAACCCCATATGCTGCCCTGGACAACTGCTCTGTCCTAGGGGATTCTGGCAGGCGGCTGAACAAATTGAAAGCACAGCTCCCGGCTGGGTTTGCCAACACTGTTGCCACACAAGCTCATATCGACTCATTGCAAGAGAAGCCAATAACTCAAGAGACAAGGGTTTGAAAAAGAGACAGGGAGACATTTATTTTGAGGGCCGGCAGCTGGGCAGATGGCAGGCTCGAGTCTTAACAACCAAGCTCTCTGCCCACAAGATGGACACCTAGAGTTTTATAGAGAGAGGTTCAGGGGGGAACAAGTAAGAAAGCAGGCAGAGAGTGTGTGGTCATGGGTGGGGTGGGGAGGTCAGTGTGTGTTCAGCACAGGATCATGGGCAGAGAAGGATATGTGGAGTTTGGCCTTCTAGGCATTCTGTTGTTATTAGGGCTTTCCTGGCCTGGCGGTTGGGAAGTTGCGGTCATTGCAAAACATCTTTGTTAATGCCTAAAGAAAGTGTGCAATAAGAAATAAGCACAGAGGGTTTTAGTTAGAGCCTGAGTTAAAGCCAGCTCATCTATTTCTGGTTTTAAATTTTGGAGTCTATAGTTGAGCAACAAGGCTCATGGGTATATCTGTGCCCATCTCAAGTTGTGTAATAATGATGTAATTCTCAAATAAGGTAATTGAGTAGAGTTTAATGAGTTACAATGGTTTGGAAAGGGTTAAAGGAAAGCAAAGGGACGAAGCATGAGGAATAAAACAGCTGAGATTCAATGACCACCCCTGGGTCTGAAAGGGTACAAGGAAGGAGAGTTTTCCAGGATGTAGAAAGAACTGTGGGCTGTACCTAGATCTAGGAGAGGGCTAGATGTAGGGGTTGTGACCTTCAGTAGAGGAACATGGCCACTGTTAAACAGTGGGCAGCTCGAAGAATAGATATCTGGGCCTGGTTCTTCTCCCACATTCCCATTTCCTGCTGGCGCCTCTCATAGACTGAACCCTTGAAGCCATCTCGATAGGTCAGCCTCATAGGACAAAAAGCAGAGTGGAAAAGACAGCAAGTGGATCTGGAGGGACAAACAATATTTGCCTGAAGTTCCTATTCCATTGAACTTGCATCATCTGATTCTGTGGAAAATATAACAGAAAAACATATCCTTATATTTTTATTCATTTTTTTATTAGCTTTATTTCCTTATCCCTTCATCTTTTCCTTAATTGTTTAAAGAACTATTTATTCTTTTTTTTTTTTTTTTGCTTTTTTCAATCTGCTCTTTACCATCTCTGTTGTGTGTTTACATTAAGTAATCTTAATTTTTATCAGAATGCAGTCTTTCCCAAGGTTATATTCTTTCATTTGTTGCCAGGTGAACTGGGAGTCCTGAAGGTTCTTGGTCTTGTCACAGGAATGAATTCAAGGACAGATACACAGCATAGCAGATGAGTAACACAAGTGGGAAAATATATTAAAGTGAAAAGTACACTTTTGAGATACGAGAGCCAAGAAGAGAGAGAGAAAGAGACAGAGAGGAAGGGTGAGAGAGGGAGATGGAAGGAGAGAGAGAGAGAGCATGCTAGGAAGAGAGCTGTGTACCCTTGGGATTGGGTTTCTATTCTTTATTGACACTTATTAACTAGGGAGGCAGAAAATTTATTACATGGGGCAGGAAGCAGGATTTTGCGCTTTTTCTTCCTTATTTGGTCAGAGGTTCCTGTCATGGCATCTGCCATCTTGGGCTTGTCTGGTTTGATCCAGCTTGTGGACTGCTACCAGGTCAGGCCCCTGACCTTCCCCATAGCTGGCCATGACTTCCTGTTGCTGACCTCCGGGTATCCTGTTAGAGCCTGACTGTCTACTCTGACATTTCTTCCTCAAGGACTCTGGGCCCTTAAAATCTTAAGGGAAAATGGGTGATGGTCCATCTTTTGTAACTACTTCATGCAGGTGTGGGATGTTCACCCTGCTAGATGGCTCCAGCAGTCTTTGCTATCTAAGTTTTAGGAAACCTGGATGGACAGTGGGGAGTAGAAGGACTCTGTGACTACTTATTTCAGGGTTGTTGCAGGCCACCATCTAGAGATTTATCTGGCTGAGGTAAGAGAACATCCATTTTGTTAGTAACTTTAGGATATGAGGTCCAAACATTAGGATAAGGAGTATGATTATGAAGGGTCTAATAAGAAGGTATAACCAACCATGAAAGGCCTGGAAGCTAGAAGAACAAGGAGTCTCATCAAGAAGAGGAGTTAGGGATTGGTTTATGGGGAACTGTGGTCCATCCAGTTAGTTACTGTCCCAACGACCGGGAAGCTTTCTTTAACCTCTCCAGATGAATTGATCCATACACAGCACAATGTGTTAGTCACTGTGTAGACTCCCCTCAGTTTTGTGAGAATGTAGTCAAGGGCCTCTTGCAGCCAAGTGGCTTGCTGCCTGATTTTCTCTATATGGATTCTTACTTCCCAGGAGGAGTTAATATAGATATAGTAGGTGGTGTGAGCCATCATACAGACTGTGTTTGGTTTAGCAAGCAATCAGGTAATTAATAAGAGGCACTTCTGTGGAACAAAAGGAAAACATAGGTTAATGGTTGGAGCAAATTATACACCCAGTGCCTGATTCCTAAGTGCTGTCAGTGAGGAGATTTCTAAATGTCAGGCTCAAAGCCTCCTCAGATGGAGTGGGAGCAGGCAGTAGCAATCAGCTGGGTTTTTCTGGTTTGTGATTCAGATGTCTCTGGTGATCCTTTTGAATGGCCCGGAGAACAGGCACAAAGATTGTCTATACAGGAGTTCTGTGGCAATTTTTCTGAAGTTGACCTGAATTTGTCCCGCTTTAGTTTGTAGGGCTTCAGGAAAAAGGACAGTTTTAGTTTTTAACGACTTTAATTCCAGAGCATGGAAGAAGATTAGAAACCATAGTTTGGAGGGCCAGAGCCAGATATTTGAGGAAGCCAGAAGAATTTAGGATCTAGTCTAGTTTATAATAAATAGTATTAAAATCTAATATCTACAAAGATGTGTTACTGAAACATGATTTTTCTCTATAATCACCCTCATTTTTATCAAAAATAGCCAAATCAAGATTCATTTGTAAAACAAGTCCAGTTTAAACAAATTTGGCTGAATTATTTACATAAGCTCAGCAAGAATAGTGATTGGCCATATAAGGTTTTTAAAATTTGCTTTACTCGAACTTTTCACAAGGAATCTCTAGATTGAACTTTTAGTAGCCTCTTGAGGCCAAGGCCAAGCCAAATAATTGTCATCAGATTTGCCTTCATTACCTATAGATTTGGGTGAATTCCTCTTTTTGAGGTCCCCAAAACGTCCTGAGTTTCCTGCACCCTCCAGGAAGTGATATTCTTTACTCACCTGGTAAGGTGGCTGGGTACTTTATAAGCAAGGTACCTGGCCAACAGTTCCCAGGGGCTACATTGGCTCTACAACATCAACCTTAATTCCTTAAAGTTATCTGATCATATCTGAATCTATGCATGTTTCTCAAATAGGACATTCCAGTCAAGGACTTGGTAATATAACCAATGTTTCCAGTGGTGTCCTGTTACAGGGAGAACAGATTCTCACTGAACTTATGCAGATTATATTACCATGAAAGAAAGAATACTAATCAGAGTTTCTGAATTTCAGAAGATTCAGGTAGGGAGAAAAGATAAATATTTTAATTTGTTCACAAAGGAATATTTTATCATATTTCTCTAAGTCATAGATGTCTTAAGAGAAAACTTCCTTAAATCTAGAAGAGCAAACAGCAGAGAACCAGCAGTGTTTCAAACAAAAGTCGCAAAAAAACTATAATCATCTTCCTCAATTCATTTAGTCCTATGTTACTAATTCTTGTTCTGTTTGAATGCAGCTTTCCCATTAGTTCTGGAAATTCTTACTCAATGTAGTTTTATGATCTTAAGTATATTAGAAATCTGTATTTGTCAAAAGTCCTTTCCATGAATCTCCCTGAAGACGAAACACCTTTTGCAAGAGCATCAGAACAATAACTATAAATGACAAAAAAACTCAGAAATAGACATGGTTAAAGATCTGATGAGAGTTCATTATAATGCAGCTGACAAGGAAATCTAGTTATTTCTGTGACATGGAACATTTTAATAATTAGAATGTCAAGTGATAACCTTATGCCAGAACATATTAAAACTTTGAGAATTCCATAAAATTTCTAGAACAGTTACAGCTTTCGCCCTTACCATATACAACCTAAGGCTTATCATTATTTGTTTGACAATGCTTCCCATGTAACTTAACAGGCCAAATAGACAAGTATAACTAGTCAAAAAGACTTCATTTACAATTCAAACCTCAGGAAATTTGTTAAAACCCTCAGAAAGTTTTAAAGCATGTGCCTAAATAAGATTACAGATCATTACAAATTTAATATTCATACTTAACCAAGGTGGCAATAAGCAATTCTACAGGAAGTTATACAGTTGTTAGCAAAACTTAGTTCCTTTAATATCGAGAAGTTTTAAATTTCTCAAGTAATCAAAGACCTGATAAAGAAAAAACATAGAAGCTTTGGTTTTCTGGGCAGATAAAGAATTAAAAAAACAAAACAAAACCTTTGCTTACAATTTCTTACCAAGAGCAGATGAACAGTCCAAGAAAACTTTGTCTCTTTAACAGAAAGAAAAGCAGAATTTCAGTCATATACCAGTGTATTTTTAAAATCCATTCATTTCAGGGCACTTGGGTGGCTCAGTAGGTTAAGCGGCCGACTCTTGGTTTCAGCTCAGGTCATGATCTCAGGATTGTGAGATGGAGTCTGAGTTGGGGTCCATGCATGGAGTCTGCTCAAGAGTCTCTCCCTCTCCTTCTGCCCCTCCCTCACTAAAAAATCCATTCATTTCAATCTTAGTTCTGACTGTACATACTTCTTTTCTCAATGTATTCTCATTCCTCATACCTTTTTTTTTTTTAAAGATTTTATTTATTTATTTGACAGAGAGAGAGAGATCACAAGTAGGCAGAGACGCAGGCAGAGAGAGAGAGAGGGGGAAGCAGGCTCCCCACTGAGCAGAGAGCCCGATGCGGGGCTCGATCCCAGGACCCTGAGATCATGACCTGAGCCGAAGGCAGAGGCTTTAACCCACTGAGCCACCCAGGCGCCCCCTCATACCTTTTTTTTTAAATCAAAATACATCTTACTTTCCTTTCATACAGAGTTGCTTCTCTTATTTCTATCAGTCTTAATTACATTTAGCAGAGTTTTTTAAAAAGGTTTGTTTATTTATTGGGGGCGGTGGGGAGGGTGTGAGTGAGGGGAGGGTCAGAGGGACAGAATCTTTCAGGCTCCATGCTGAGTGCAGAGCCCAGTGGTGGGGGGGCTCCATCCCACGGCCTATGGGATTATGGCCTGAGCTAGAACCAAGAGTTGGGTGCTTAACTGACTGAGCCACCCAGGCGCCCCTATATTTAGCAGAATTTTAACTCTTAGAACCCTTAGTCTCCAGTGAAAATTAGGTAGTAACCAATTGTGAACTGTTATATCAGAATTCTTTATCTGGAATCTATGAATACATTTCATAATTTCTAAAAATTATGTTTTTCCATAGTACAATCTTTCTTGATTTTTCCCACAGTAAAATCTTTCAAGAAAGTATCAAGCATGTTTACCAACAGACCCAAGTATCCTGTTTCTCTGCAATGACAGGCCCAAAGGAGACAATCTGCATTCAGTAATCAATGCTTTAGTATTTTATCTTCTTTGAAGAATACTTCGCTATCCAATGAATTCAAGCCAGTTATCATTTAACTTAGCACAGCTTCAGAGTTTCAGGTTACTGAAAGTTTTGAAAGCTACTTAAAAGTTTTACCTATAAACCTTTTTGTTTATTCGACCTACTTGTTCTTAACAATTACCCATGAAAACTTTATGAGACAGACAAAATTAACCATCACATTAAGTCATCTTTTCGCTGACAAATTGCAACAGAGATAACAAGCTTATTTGACATTTAGCAAACCTGGGGAGAACCAAAGTTTTATATTTAATGCTATTAACTCTAAAGACATGTCTATCTTAATGGAGCCAACACACTTAACTCGCTTTAATACTGAATATGTTGCACCTGTGTCCACCAAAAGTCAATTTGTTCCCTGCTGTCGATGTACTTGGGGCTCCTGTGGGGAAATCTGAAGTGGATGGTTTTGAGCCCATGGGGCCCCTTCATGCTGATTTGAGAGATGATTTAGTTTGAACCTCACAAGCAGGTAGCCCAACAGCTGGGGGTGCTTCTCCCCCCCCCCCCCCCCGGTAGTGAGGGTCGGAAGGGCAGGAGCCAATGACACTGAAGGCACAGAGGATGGTATAGAAGCTGATTGTGCAAGCCGTGCCCATGGTGGTGCCCGAACGGGAGGGGGGAGGGGGAGGCAGAAGAGATGAGGTGGTGCCTACAAGGCTGGAGGCAGGGAACAGCCCAGAGGGCAGAGAGAGAGGACTCCCAGTCCCAAAGCTCCTCACCTCCGACAAATGAACCAACCCATGTTTTCTTTCCACCAACAAGTGAAAACAGGCAGTCCTTGTCAGGCCAGAGAAGACAGGGAACCTCTCCAAAATAACAGGAGTTTTGGCAGCTGCTTGAGAATATTCCTTAAAGTCTGCATCCTGAGGTAGACCAGCCAGACAACTGGCTCCAAGTATCATAGCCGTTAACCGGGGAAATGAATGAGGGAGAAAGCCCCCCATACCAGGAGAGTCAAGCAACATTCATCCAGTCCTCTGAGGATATATTCCAGATCTGACACACAAAAGCAGAAGCAGACAAAGATGAGACAAGTGACTTGGGGAAAAACAGAGGGAGGTATATGCACGATCTTGGCAGCAACTGTTTATAAGAGAGAAAATGGGCGTGGCACAGAGAACAGGGCAGAACATAGGTAAGGGAGCGGATTCACAGAACGGAGGTAGAAGTCACCTGAAGCCGCTGAGCTGATGGTGGATTGTGGGGTAGAGAGTGAGGAGAGGGGTGTCCTCAGGCCCTCTAAAGGAATATGGACAAATCAGGGTTTTGGCATAGGGCCGTAAAGGTGTGACCATGTGGGATTTGGGTCCATTTTCCAGAAGGGACCAAGTTGTAATATGGTGTTATGGTTAGGACTAGTATTTATTTATATTTTGTCAGGCGTCCCTGTCCTCCAGCTCATGTCGAGGCCAACGGTGTTACAAGAGAAGTGGGCTTGGGAAGGAAGCATACAAAGTGTCAGGGTCAAACTGGTTCCGGTTTCTCAAGATGCATCCTAAGGCGATATGGGATGCGATCGAGGATTAGTTACCCATTTAGAGAAAAGATAGTGACAGTCTCCTGGGCTAGAGATGTCCCTGCTGAACCCGAAGAGTACTGCCTTGGATAGGCTGGGCCCCAGGGACATCTCCCTCAAACCATCCAACTGTCGTCCCTGGTTCAGGTGGGTGTCGCTGACCTGCAGACCTCTTCGGCCTGGCCTGCCCCCGAAGGGGGAGCCCCTGCGCATCCTTCCTACCAGTTAACACGAGTTTCCTCTCCTACCCTGAGATTGTATGTAATCTGGTGAGCTAGCGGTTTTTGTTTCCTTTTTTAGGCCTTTTAATGGGGGCTGATCATAGTGTCTCAAGATACACCTTAGGGGAAAATCTTTGGAGACAGAGTGGAATTTTCCGCTGTCTTCAGGGAGAGTTGACTCCTATAAAAAGGAGCAACTAAACCTGGGCCCACATTATTCTCAAGAGAGGGCTCCAACCCTCTCCTAAGAACCCTGATAGAAGCCCAGGGTCCTATTATCCAGAAGAGAGATGATTCTCTCCCAGGATCTTGATAGGACCTTAATTAGGAACTCTCTCTCGGAGAGAGCCAGTGCAGGTAGAATTAACCTCTATTTTCCAATTCTCTGAATCCCTGAATTGCTTGGGTTGAATGGCACTCAGTTAAGTGGTGAATAAGGCAGACCCACAGGGAAACGTCTTATTGGGCAGGGTCCCTTGCTAGGAAGTGAAATGGCTTATAGCCGATTGGTGACCTACACAAACACAACAGTGGGAGTTATAATATCTCTCTGATGGCAGAGATCCTATAAGGTCCCAGAGGTGGGTCTCCTTTGCCCCACCACTGGTGGAGGAGAATGTGGAAGTAGGAAGCATGGGGAAGGATCAGAGCATCCCATGACCCAGGAGACATGAAACCAACCTCCAGACACTGCGTGGCGTAAGGGCAAGCCTCCCCCACTCTCAGGATCATCTCCTAAAGGGAACCCACTCAGAAATCGAAATCGTATCTTCCTCTTAAGTAGTTCTTGTCATACCATAGAGCTTTTTAAAATGCTCACCAAAGTAAAGAAAAACGTCCTTGAAAATGAGATTTCTGGGGTGCCTGGGTGGCTGAGTTGGTTGAGCGGCTGCCTTCAGCTCGGGTCATGATCCTGGAGTCCTGGGATCAAGTCCCACATCGGGCTCCCTGCTCATCGGGTGTCTGCTTCTCCCTCTGACCTCTCCCCTCTCATGGCCTCTCTCTCTCTCTCAAATGGATAAATAAAATCTTTAAAAAAAAAAAGAAAAGAAAAGAAAATGAGATTTCTATTTCTGAGTGTGATGCTGTGATATGTCAGACCTGAAGCCCAGCTCGTTTTTCTTTCCTAGTTTCATGTTGGCTTATTCTAACAGTACAAGGGAATGTTTGTTGTAAGATGTGCTACATAACCTAATGTTAACTGTGTGGTCTAAAGTGTTTAGCTATCAAGCGGATTCCTTAGTAAGACCAAATTTTTTTGTCACTGAAATATTCTGAATTTTAAAGAAGAATATTGGTTAAAACAATTTTCACCTTTTAGGGTCTTCTTCCTTTCTTTCTTTCTCCTTTTCTTTCTTTCTTTCTTTCTTTGAGAGAGAGAGACAGACAGACAGATAGAGATAGTGACAGAGAGCATGAGGGGGAAGGAGAGGGAGAAGCAGGCTCCCCGCTGAGCAGGGAGCCTGATGCGGGGCTGGATCCCAGGACCCTGGGATCATGACCTGAGCCAAAGGCAGGTGCTTAATCAACTGAACCACTCAGGCACCCCTAGGGTCTACTTTTTAAATTTTCTATGCCCTGTAGTTACCAACTGCATGTACCAGGCCTCTGGAAACTAGTATGTGAAACTGAACCTATTTGAGCCAATTTGATAGGAGTAACTGTCTATAGGGCTTGTTTTCCGAAGAAGAGCATTGTTGAGAATAGCCAAATTATAAGGCTACCTAGGCGTGTTGTAAGGCTGTCCAAAAAGTAACTCAGTGAGTTTTATGAGTGGAACTGTAGTACTCAAGTCATGTTCTGCTTTATTTTTTTTTTAAAGATTTTGTTTATTTATTTGACAGAGAGAGACTGCGAGAGAGGGAATACAAGCAGGAGAAGCAGGAGAGGGAGAAGCAGGCTTCCCGCTAAGCAAGTAGCCTGATGCGGGGCTCAATCCCCGGACCCTGGGATCATGACCTGAGCCGAAGGCAGACGCTTAACGACTGAGCCGCCCAGATGCCCTCACATTCTGCTTTAAAAGTTGTATCAAATACAAATGAATTAGGGGAAAAAATAAGGCAAACCCAAATGCATTTGATCTGCTCGGTGTGGGCTCTGAGTCATCCCCCTTCCAGCTGTTGTCAGATGGAGCCAACACAAAAGGGCTGTGAGGAGTGTCTTTAGTTAGTCAGAAAACATGAGAGAAACAAGCACATGTTAACACAAAAGAAAAGGACCAAAAGAAGTACTTCTGATGATACACAGACAGCCTGGGAATATGGGACTTTCACCTAGGGGTCGGTGTGTTGGATCTCTCGGTGTGGTGCTTTCGACTGTCACTTCCATGAGTGGCCATGAAGCAGTCTTGGTTTCTCCTGCTGCAAGTTTAAGACAACCAGGGGTGCTCAGAGCACCGGTTGATCAATCCTTATGTGTCCCAGAAATTAATTACCGTGAAAGGGAGTTCCCGGGGTGTCTGGGTGGCTCAGTCAGTTAAGCATCGGACTCTCGATTTCAACTCAGGTCATGATCTCAGGGTCCTGGGATTGAGCCCTGTGAATGGCTCCCTGCTCAGCGGGAAGTCTGCTTGAGATTTTCTCCTTCTGCCCCTCTCCCTGCTCTCTCTCTCTTAAATAAATAAATAAATCTGAAAAGAAAAGAAAAGAAAAAGAACTGCTAGGACTGCTACATGTCTCTAGGAACAACCTGAGACATTTCCCGAGGTCCTTAGTTGTCTAAGAACACCTTTTGGCAGGAAATAACAAGTGTCCCTTTATTCTTTGGAGTTGAAAATCAGTGTCTCATAAACGCTACCAGACTATCTGGGTCCCGGGTAGACCAGAAAGACAGAGTAGAACAGACAACAGTGGCAATCAACTCTCCAGCACACGGAGGTGAGCACTGGAGACTCACTGATGAAGAGGGTTGCCCGACCTGCTGTTACCTTTTCCCTTCGTGGTCGCCCAAAAGATGTTGCCTGATGAACTGGGGAGGTCTGGGGCCCTGGGGCCTCCAGCAAGCCAGACCCAAAGGAGTGTCTGAAGGTTCTTGGTCTTGGCATGAGAATGAATTCAAAGACAGACCCGCAGCGCAGCAGATGAGTAACATAAGCAGGAAAGTTTATTGAAGTGAAAACTACACTTCTGAGATATGCGAGCTGGTGAGCTCAAGAGAGAGGGAGAGTGAGAGTGGGAGAGGGAGAGAGTGGGAGAGTGAGGAAGAAAGGGAGGAGGGGAGAGGGAGACAGAGAGCTAGCAAGCTAGCAAGTTGGGTGACCTGGAGGTTGGGTTGGGTTTCTATTTTTTATTGACGATTGTTAACTAGGGGGCAGAATATTTATTACTTGGGACAGGAAGCAAGATTTTATGCTTTTTCTTCCTCATTTGGTCAGGGGCTTCCTATCATGGCATCTGCCATCTTGGACCTGTCTAGTTTGATCCAGCTTCTTCTGGAGTACTACCACGATAGGCCTTGGACCTTTCCCGTAGCTGGCCAAGACTCCTCGTTGCTAACCTCCAGATATCCTGTTAGAGTCTGACTAACCGCCTACTCTAACACAATGAGTACAGATTTCCAACAAATCTTATTGAAGATGCAAATTAAACTTTTTTTTTAACTTAACTTTTCTTGGTATAAAATAGTTTCACATGGATACACTTATTCTGAATCCCCAAGTGGCCTTTTTATTTTGCTCAAAGTACTTTTCAAAAGTCTAGTGGTTTTTCTTTATAGCCTCAGCTTTACCAAGGGAACTCCCAAGTTCTTTGAGTACTGAGATTTGAGATGGATTCTGTGTCAGAATCCAAATCTTCTAGTCCCAGAAATTGGGAACGTGAAAGTGTTTCTGTTTCCAGAAACAGCTATATTTTGTTAGAAGTTGAATTAAATTGTCTACATACAGTGGGGAGTGAGCTATGGAGAGAAAACCTCATGACAAGAAAGTTAATTGATTTTCCAAATGGTTTCTTTTCAGTGGCTGCCTGTGAGTTGTGATGCGTGCAGCTCAAACAGCCTTTGTAGGATTTAGATTGGTTTCAGATGACCTCCTCCACAGCTTAGCTCCCTCACACTGGGAACATGCTGTTCCTGGGTCAGGACAGAACTCTATTCTCCCAGGAAGAACTTTCTTCCCAGGAAGGAGCTTGGGAATGAACATGATGATTGATTTTATGTGTCAACTTGGCTGGGCCATGGTGTCCAGATATTTGATCGAATGTTATTCTGTTGTTTAGACAATGTTTTTGGATGAAATTGACATTGAATTGGTAGACTTTGAGTAAAGAAGATTGCCTTCCATAATGTGGGTGAGCCTCATCCAATCAGTTAAACACTTTAATAGAACAAAGACTGACCTCTCCTGAGCAAGAAGGACACACACACACACACACACACACACACACGCAGGTCCTATTGCTTCTGTTTCTCTGGGGAACCCTGAAGAACACAATTAGTAAGAACTCAACTTGATGGAAAAGGATCTGTTTCTTCTCTGAGTTATTTTGTTTTAGTTTTTATGTGTAGGTTGTGGGAGCTCAACCTTCTTCTGAAGATTCACCCATGTAAGAATCAATATAATAACATTTTTTACTTTCTTTTGTTTGCAACGAAGAGAAAACTGAGAGTGAATGCTATATTTAGCTAATCTTTCTGAGAAATTTTGGTATGATTCCTTGTGTACTTTGTCTTTTGTCACATCTACTTTGTCTTGGAAGCCCTTTTTTATAACTTCTTCTTCTCAGAGGTGGGGATTTTCCTGGTTCTGTGGAGTAACAGTAATTGCTTGCTTCCTTTATTTGCCAGCCAATCTTATTGAAATATGCCATATTTATTAGTTTCCTCAATGTAAGCCAATTTATTTTTGGCTTACAATGTATTTTTGGCCTGTTACTAATATCTGTCCTTACTGCCTAATCATTATACAGATTATGCCTTATTTTTACATATTTTTGGTCATTTTAGTAGAATTTGTTGAGGAGGGGGAGTGTCTTAGTTTAGATTTCCAGAGCACAGACCAGAGACAAGGATTCAGGTACAATGAGTTTATTTGGGAAATGACCCAAGAAGGATAGTGAGGAAGTGAGTAACTGAGGCACACAACAGACGAAGGTCAAGTGTACTGTATCAGGTTGTGTATAGGTACTATATCAGCTGCTGTAACAAAGTTCCATAAATTTAGTGGCTTAGAACGACAAAATTTATTTTCTCATCAGTCTGGTGGTCAGAAGTCCAACATGGTCTTTCTAGGATAAAATCAAGATGTTGGCAGGGCTGGGTTCTGTCCTGGAGGCTTTGGAGACAGTCCATCTTCTGGCCTTTCCCAGTTTCTGAGGCCACTCACATTCCTTGACTCATGGCCCCCTTCTGTCTTCAAAGCCAGCAAGGGCTGGTCAGGTGTTAATTACTTTGACACTGACTCTTCTTCTGCCTCTCACTTTCACCGTTGAGGACCCTTGTGATAACATTAGCCCCACCCAGATAATCCAAAAGAATCTCCCTATTTTCAGGTCAGCATCTTAATAACTTAAATTCTATCCCTTTGCCATGTAATATACCACACATTTTAGAGATTAGAATGTGGACATCTTTCGGGGTCCATTTTTCTGCCAACCACAGGAACATTAATGATTGAGTTACAACAGTGGACAGTTGAGGCAACTGATTTGGAATATACTTGTGGCCTAACCTGACCCGAAACAAGAGAATGAATTCTGGGAAATGTAGTTGACCTAGCCTAATTAAGACATTACAAAGCTATAGTCCATTTTTGTTGACTTTGAAATCAAGTACATCTCCTTGACTCATACTTAATCTCCAAATAAAGATTATCCTACATAAAACAGAAAATATGCTACTCCTTTTCCCAGAAGAGGATAGAAATTTCCTTTTGTGTCTTTGGGTGACAGTCATTCTTCTTCCTGTTGATTCTTGTATCAGTCTTATGTAACTTAAAGATGATAGAAAGTTAACAATTATTAATAGATTCTATGTTAGATGATGAGATGACAGGAAAATAAATTAAAATATTAAATTATGTATAAAAATTAAATTATTAAATACAGATATTGAAATAAAGAATAAATACTCATAACTAACTACAGTCCTCATTTCTGCAGTGGTCATGTGGGTGTAGTAGGTATCTATAAATATTCCCTTTGTCCTTAGCAAGCACCTCATTTCCTTTGGATCTTTACCCGGTGGAGTGACCCAAAATTTCATTTCTCAAGAGTCTGGGCTTTTAGGAGCTCTGTCTGAATTAAGTTGTTGTGGTTTTCCACTAACTTTAACCATAGGATGTGGGAGCACCAAGAGGCAGACATTCCTCCTCATTCCTTGTCCCCATTGTATGATAGTAGTGACCCAATTTCCCCTTGGTTACCAGGATTAATCACCCCAACCAGAGTAACCGTCTTCTCTGCCTATTCGTTCAGTGACACAGGACACTCAGTCTGGCTAGACAGCAAGCTCAACTTTCAGTTTTGAGTAATCATGATTGGGTCCCTTGGTGGAAGCATTCCTCTCTTTGGAACTAAGGCCTCTAGACCACTGGAGCCTTAAGTCACGGGGTGGAAAGCAAAAATTCTGCTAGTGTATTACTTGGGGCAAGAGTGAGAGGTGCCACTCTCAATTCCACCCCTTGATTCCTGGGTTTATGGAAATTGGCTAAGGTAGAAAAAACATCATATATTGGATGCTGATTTAGAACTTATGGAGCCTCCTGGAGAACTTTGCTCAGCTTTGCAAGGTACTGATACTTACCTGGTGCTATACCTGAAGCTTCAAAAGGCCATTCTGCTATTCTATCGAGCCAGCTGCTTCAACATGGTAAAGAACATAGTTAGACCTGTGAATTTCACGAGCATGACTCCCCTGTCACCCTTTAGTTGCTATGAAGTGAGTTCCTTGATTGGAAACAAGGCTGCATGCAAAACCATGATAGTGGATAAGGCATCCTCTAATTCTATGGATGGTAGTTTTGTTAGAGGCGTTTTGTTCAGAGAAGGGAAATCCACACCCAAGTGAAATGTCTGTTCCAGTAAGAATAAAACATTGCCCCTTCCATGATGGAAACAGTCCAATATCATCAACCTGCCACCAGATAGCTGGTGTCATATTAAAGACTCTGGTTTCTGCTGCTGGTAGTTTGGGCATTCAGCAATGGCTATAGCCAGGTCAGCCTTGGTGAGTGGAAGTCTATGTTGTCGAGCTTATGCATAACCCCCATCCCTGCCACCATGGCCACTTTGTTCAAGAACTCACTAGGCAATGGCAGGAGTAGCCAGGGAAGGAATCTAAAAATATATATTTTAGTTAGTTTATTATGGTTTGCCAAAATGTTCTTGGCTTCTGAGGACAAACCAGCATACTGTAAATCATGGTATCATTTAGGAATTACATGTGGCTGCTCATGACGATGACTTTCAATCATAGTGACTTAAAAGAACTACAAGCTTATCTTTCCCTTTTATGAAAGAAGTCTAAAAACATTCAATGCAGCAGGGATATAGTGTCTTCCTCTCTTTTGCTATGGTATTCTTAGCAAATGGCTTCTATCCTCAAGGTTGCCTTATGATCCAAGATGGTGGCTAGGTCTCTAATAATTTCATCAAATTCAAGATTAAAAAGCAAGTGAGAAATACAAAAGGAATATTCACTAGCTGTCTCTTTCTCTTTGTAAGACTTTTCCCAAAATTTTCTCCCAACAACTCCATCTATATCTCATTAGGTAGATCTCAGTCACCTGGCCAAACCTAGAAACACAATAGGCTGGGAGATATCTTTTTTTTTTTTTTTTGGTAGATCTATTATCTTCCCAAGTAAAATTGGCAATTTTTAACAAAGGGAGAAAGACAGAGTGGATATTTTATTAGCAACCAGCAGTCTGACAGCTCAGCCAGCTGATTTTCCATATGCCACCCTCCATTTGAGATGATGTGCGGTTCTAAGAATATGTGCTTTC
>CM052901.1:70340689-70380711 GCA_028534135.1 Potos flavus
GTGAAGAACCATGAGAGACTGTGAACTCAGAACAAGGGACTGAGAGTTTTGGAGGGGAGGGGGTGGGGGGATGGGCGAGCCTGGTGGTGGGTATTGAGGAGGGCACGTATTGCATGGAGCACTGGGTGTGGTACATAAACAATGAATCTTGTAACACTGAAAAAATAAAATAAAAGTATTTGGGGGAAAAAAAAAAAGAATATGTGCTTTCATTGCTATGACAAAATGGAAGTGGATGAAATCGCCTCTAGCTCCTCTATTCTAGTTACTCAATGGATACCCGAATCCAGGTACACAATATATAAGATTTTATTTGTCAATATTTTCTCAAAGGAAAAGGGATAGCAAGTAATGAGATTTTTTTTTTTTTTTTAGTTTTTGGTTCTATTGTGTCTGTGTGTGTGTGCGTGCGCATGCCAGATTTGACACAAAAATATCCAGATTCTTCCTATCCCCCTAGAAACTTAATCTACAAAAACAGAATGATAGAAACTAAATGCCAGCCATGTCAATAGATAATTCGAAGTGATAAAAGGAAAGGACACCCCGGTATCACTCTGACTCAGATGATATAGCAAGTTGGGTGCTGAGGCCTTTCCGTGGGCATCTATACCAGGCTGCTCTGAGGAGCCTTCAAAATTGCTAGCTCCAAATAAAGACAAATATCTGCGTTCGTTATGGGTTTTGTTCACATTTTTCACCTCTTTTCTTCATTTATTAATAATGATAAGCAAGCTATGATGGTGTCGCTTTTTGAAGATAATGATTCATTTCCTTGTAGCTTCCTTTTTTATAAAGCCTGAGCCCTGAGCAGAATCATCATAAGACCTGTGTAGGCTGGGGGCAGTCACCTACTGAGTGTAATTCACAAGTGATCCTAAAACCCATTACTGCTTAAGAGTATTCACCCACAAGAAAATGGCTCATTTGGGTGATTTCAAAGCTCTTTAAAATAACCTCCATAAGAAGAAAACTTTTCTAATTTAGGCTATTAGTCGTTTCTAGCTGGATTATGAATTAATTACATCAGGTACTTTTTGCTGAACACCTAAATGAAAGTTAGTGTCAGGGCACAGGGTTTTGAATAAGGAGCTCTAGATAAGGAGCAGGCAGGAAGGGGGCTCAGAGGGTTTTTGCAGGAAAGAGAGAAGTAGAAATGGTAAAGTTGGATTGGAGTCTACATTTGTAGGTCTGGGAACATGGCAAATCCTTCAGGCAGTTAAAAGCAAGTGAATGTTTAGGAGATAAAAGATGACTCTTGGAGAAAAGGAAAAGAAATAAGTTAAACATGGAGTTCTTACTTATTTATTTATTTATTTATTTGACATAGAGAGATCACAAGTAGGCAGAGAGGCAGGCAGAGAGAGAGGGGGAAGCAGGCTCCCCGCTGAGCAGAGAGCCTGATGTGGGGCTCGATCCCAGGACCCTGAGATCATGACCTGAGCCGAAGGCAGAGGCTTTAACCCACTGAGCCACCCAGGCGCCCCAAACTTGGAATTATTGATAATTGCATTGACTTGACCCCCTTTATTTCCCTCTCTCACCCCAGATAGTGTCTATCAGCAAATCTCATAATCTGTGTTTAAAAATATACCCAAAATCCAATCACTTCTCCTTATTTCTATCACTATCACCCTTTTCTCCTGGATGATTCCAATAGCCTCCCCATTGATCTGTTCGTTTCCACCATTGTTCTTCACAAAGCAAACAGAAGGATCCTTTTAAAACAAAAGTCAGGTCATATCACTCTGTTATAAACTTTTTGATGGGTTTCTTTTGTCTCTTAGTAGAAAATCCTAACCATGGTCTCTGAAGCCTGGCCCCTGGGTCTCTCCTGATTTTATCTCCCAACTGGCTTCTTGCTGGACCTCTATGACACCAACTGCTTCAATCTTCTGGGCCTTTGCGTTTAGGATTCTCTCTCCCTAGAATGCTCCTCATCGAGAAATCTTCATTCATTCACTTCCTAACTTGATTCAGATCTCTGCTTATAGGCTATCTTTCTAGTGGACTTTTCCCTGAATACCTGCTCTAAAAAAGGCACTATCACTCTAGCTTATAACAGTTCATCCTTTGACCCTGCCATATTTCCTCCCATAGCGCCTATCACAACTAGACCTATCTGTTTTGTTTATTGATTCATTGTCTATATCCTCTCACTGGAAGGCTTGTTGCTTAAGAATGGATTCTTTGTCTATTTGATTCTCTGCTACATGGAAAGCACTTTGCAAAGTGGCTGGTACACAGCAGTGGCTCAATAAATGTTTGTTGGATGACTGTATGAATTGCTTGAGGCCTCAGAAAGGTTCTGAGAAATCTTAGAGAAAAAGTGGAGGTAGTCTTACTATGAATGGAGTAAATGTTCAGCATCTTCTCCAATCAGATGCTGATCGCTTTTGCTCTGACCTAAGAGGTGAGGCTGCTTTGCTGAATCTCTGAGATAAATGTCTCTGTGGCACATTTAAAACACTGACCATCAAGGCGCCTGGGTGGCTTAGTGGGTTAAAGCCTCTGCCTTCGGCTCAGGTCATGATCTCAGGGTCCTGGGATCGAGCCCCGCATCGGGCTCTCTGCTCAGCAGGGAGCCTGCTTCCCCCTCTCTCCCTGCCTCTCTGCCTACTTGTGATCTCTCTCTCTCTCTCTCTCTCTGTGTTAAATAAATAAATAAAATCTTAAAAAAAAAACCACTGACCATCAAAAAATAAAAAAATAAAATGCTGACTATCGAAGATTTATTGATAAATACTTCCATTCGGTTACCCAAAATCTTTCCTGGGACAATTATCAAATGTATTTGCTAACATCAAATTTATCTTTCTGTTAAATGTTTTGCTTTGGCTGCGATCATTTTGAATATTAAAGGGGTCATAAATTTGTGCCAGACAAATCCCTTTTCAACCTTATTAATAAAGAAAAACAATTTGTGCTCATACATGACATACTTTCAAATTGTGGAGTTCTGAAGTTTCCTAGATGTTTATTTAATATGATTTTTACCCATTTAAGCTCATCATGTCTTTTATAGTTAGTCTTTGTAAGTACAGATTCTTCCAGCTTGGTTATTATTGTCATTTGAATGCTGGCTTAGTTGGAATCCTGCTTTGAACAAACTATCCTGTGATGGTTTTGTAATGTGTCAACTAGCCTAGGCTGAACTACATTTCCCAGAATTCATTGCCTTGTTTGTTTCCAGTTAAGGTCAGCTTCAAGGGAGATTCTTAGGAGATTTGGAGGCTGGAAGGGAAGCATTGGCCATTTTTTAGCTTGCATGTGTTCCAGTTCTTCCTCATGGGACTCCAGCTCAAGCTTGTTGGTTCCAGTCTGCTTGTCATGACCCTTTCTCCCTGCCTTCCCTGTGCAGTTGAAACCCTAGCATCATATGTCTAGAAACAGCCTTACAGAGACCATTTAACCAGCTCCCACAATCACATAAGGCTAATTCCATGTAATAAGTCTCTCTCAGGTAAACAGACATAGATATATAGATAGATATATAGATACACACACACACACACATACAAAGATAGATATAGATACAGATAGAAATACCAGTGTTTATCAACCTGGGGCAATATTACCCCTCAGGAAATTTGGCAATGTCTCGAGACATTTTTGGTTGTTATAATTTGGAGGGGGTAGGGGAATTGTACTATTGGCCTCTAGTAGGTAGAGACCAGGGATGCTACTGAATAAATTATGGCATACAGGACAGGCCCCCATCTCCCCACAGAAAATTATCAGCTCAAAATTTCAATAGTGCCACTGTTGAGAAACTCCGATATAAATACAGATATAGATAGATACTAGTGGTTCTGCTTCTCCAGTTTCAGTCCAACTGATACAGATTTTGCTACGAAGAGTGACTCCAGAGGAATGAACCCTTCTGAAGGAAATTTAGATGGAGTTTTCACAAGCTGTTGAGGTTATGCTGAAAATGCCAGATACAGTGTCTTTTTTTTAATTTATTTTTTTAAGTAAGCTCTACACCCAACGTGGGGCTTGAACTAACAACCCCAAGATCAAGAGTCACATGTTCTACAGACTGAGCCAGCCAGCGGCCCCTCCAGAGGAATGAAATCTTAAGGATGAGTCTCTGAATTGGCTTTGAGTCTTCTGGAAATGATTCTCTAATCTGAATGCACTAATGAATCAGGGTGCCTGGATGGCACAGTCAGTTATGCGTTTGACTCTTGGTTTCAGCTCAGGTTGTGATCTCAGGGTTTGAGATCAAGCCCCACATCGGGCTCCGTGCTCAGCATGGAGTCTGCTTAAGACTCTCTTTCCCTATCCCTCTGCCCTTCTCCCCTAAAATAAATAAATAAATCTAAGCAAATAATAAAAAAAAATAAACACAGTAATGAATCTATTTCCATTGGTAGGGAGGGTGGGTGCTAGTAGTCAACCGCATGATGTGGCAATAGAAATACACAAAATATCACCATTGGATACTCCTAATCAAATACTTACAGAAGGCAAGATTCTAGATGACCATGTATTTGATGCTTTAGAATATTTTCATGAAACTAAGGAGTATAATGGAATTGGCTGGTGTTCCTAACTGTGCTACAGAAAGTACAGATAGGATGAGCTGAGGGATTTGAATTCCCAGCTCAATGTTTACATAAAGGACCAGAAAGCTTCTACATCTGGCCTGAAATAAATCCTTATTTTCTGTAGCCACAGGGCTGAGATTTCTGAAAACCAAACCCAGAGTTTCTCCCTACCAGGGGCTGAATTATGCAAACTGAATTCCTAACCTTGAGGTATCTCTATTAATTAAATTAGGGCACTGATTGGGAAAGACTGAAATCCTGAAAAACTGGAATGTAGACCTATGGACAGATCCTGATAAAGCTGGGATCTCTAACCTTGAAGATCCACTGAGCCTTTTTTTGTGGCCCTTGCTTCAGACAGATAGCCCTCCTTTACCTGAAGAAACTGCGGTGGCCTGCCCTGAGGTAGTTACTCTGTAAGGCACTCTTGATCCTCTTCACGACCTACCTCCACCACTCCTCTTTGCTTGCAGACCTATAACTAGACTTAGGTCCCAGCAGGTCCCAGAGTGAAGTAGAAAGTGTGACCCCTGAAGGCCTGCTATGCACACCAAAATAATTGCATGATTTTGTCAGTTTACATAGTCAAAAACCTGGGGACTATGTGTGTGAATCAATCTTAAAGATATGGGGTACATAAACAATGAATCTTGTAACACTGAAAAAATAACATAAAAGTATTTGGGGAAAAAAAAAGATATGGGGTCAAGGTGAAAGGAATATGAAGTTGGATCGGGTTGAATTTATTGATACAGTCCTGTATTGGTTAGTTTGGATTGCCATAAGAAAATGCTATAGACTGGGTGACTTAAACAACAGATATGTATTTTCTCACAGTTCTGGAGACTTGAAGTCCAAGATCAAGGTATCAGCAGGTTTGATTTCTGGTGAGACATCTCTTCCTGGTTTGCAGATGGCTACGTTCTAGCTTTGTTCTCATATGGCCTTTCCTGTATGCACATGCAAAGAGAGAGGGGGTACTCTTAGGTGTCTCTTCCTCTTCTTATAAGGACACTAGTGCTCCCCACCCTCAGGATCTTATTTAACTTTAATTAATCTCCTTAAAGGTCCTATCTAAAATACAGTTACCTTGGGGGTTGTGATTTCAACATATGCATTTGGGGTGGGGAGACACACAATCCAGTCCGTAACAGGACCCACTAAGCAAAGGTTCTGTATGCATGTAGCTTGAGGGGCTTGAAA
Organism: Potos flavus; assembly: GCA_028534135.1. Classification (NCBI taxonomy): domain Eukaryota; kingdom Metazoa; phylum Chordata; class Mammalia; order Carnivora; family Procyonidae; genus Potos; species Potos flavus. The sequence continues at coordinate 70,346,446 of CM052901.1, forward strand.
TGGCTCGAACAGTTTGCTTGATCAGTTGGCTGAAACATAAACCCAAAGGTGATCTAAAGTAAATGAAATTGAAATGCCAGAATTGCCTTGGTAAACTGTAGAGGAAAGTATCCAGAAGCTTAGGGATATTGGAATGTCAAACTGGCTTTATCATATAACATCTGCTCACTTGCCCAGAGAGGGTTCAAAGACCTTTTACCTTTTACCTGGCTGTGAGAAGTAAATCTGTAAGGGGAGTTCCAGCATCCTTGATGAGCTTTGTGCCGGCTATTTACTATCGGTCAGAAATTACAGCAGAACTGCTACCATAGAACTGGAATCTACGTGAACTGAAAATGACAGAACGGGCCAAGTGGCAGCATTTAATTGCTATTGTAGGTTGAATTATGTCCCCCAGAAATATGTGTTAAAGTCTTAACCCCCACTACTTGTAAATGTAACTATAGGGTCTTTGCAGATGTAGTCAAGTTAGGACGAGGTCACACTGGATTAGAATGTAGCCTGTCAAACCTCTGGATTGCATCCTTATAAGACCCTGAGTAAAGAAACTAGGTAAGCCAGTCCAGACTCCTGAGGCACAGAAACTCTAAGATAATAAACGTGTGCTATTTTAAGCCACAATAGCAAATTGATACATGGTTATAGATGATTGAAAATCCAAAACTGGGGTACCTGGGTGGCTCAGTCGGTTGAACATTTGACTCTTAGTTTCAGCTCAGGTCGTGATCTCATGGGTTGTGGGATGGAGCCCCGCATCAGGCTCTGTGCTCAGCAGGAAGTCTGCTTGAGGATTCTCTCCCTGTGCCCCTCCCCTGACTCTCTCTCTCTCTCTCTCTCTCTCTCTCAAATAAATAAATAAATAAATAAATAAATAAATAAATAAATCTTTTCAAAAAAGAAAATCCAAAACCGCCTTCTGAGAGGCTGAGAAACTGAGCAAAATATCGTGCCTAAAAAGAAAAAAAGGTAAGGAAATGGTGATGGCCAAGAAGCTGAAAAGCTGAGGAAAGCTTCTGGAAGTTTAATAGGCTTGGGGGAAGGATTAAAGTGCAGAGCCTGTGAAGAAAGAGGGACCCTGCTCCACACCAAAACCTTTAAGTTGGGATTCCCAAAGACTTCGAATTTAAGAATGATGGTCAATGGCAAATGGTCCAGCCCTCGGAATGACTGAGATCCGGCTTTGAGACAGCTCAATACCTGATTGGTAAAGGTGATATGTCCCTACTATAATGGCCTTTCAGAAACAAAGTCAAATCCTCACAGGAAGAAGAAAACATAATCCAGAGCTTCCAGTTGTCTCTACAGGTTTTCCATACACAGGCAACAATAAAAGTAGTAAAAGTAGGCAAAAGTAGTAAAAAGCAGTAAAAGTTGTAAAAGCAGTAAAAGTAGGCAGGCAAATAGTCAAGGAGAAAAATTAAACAGTAGAAATAAGCCTTCAGTAGATCAAGCACAACATTAAGATAAATGTTGTTAATATATTCAGAGATTCCAGTAAAGAAACTATAAATAAAAAGAGGATTCAGTGGAAATTTTACAACAGAAAAGATAACAATAACTAAAATTAAGAGCACAACAGATGCACTTAAGAGAAGATTAGATGTAGCTAATGAAACAAATTATAAAATTGGAATATAGTTTAGAATAAAATGCTCAGAAGTGAAGCATGAAGAGGCAAAAAGAAAATATAAAAAAAAAAGAGTATAAGATCTATATGGTGCGTAGTGAAGACGTCTAGCATATATGAAATTTGAATTCCAGAAGGAAAGGACATAGAAGCAAATTTAAAGAGATAATGGCTAAGCATTTTCCAAAATGGGTGAAACATATCAACCTAGAAACTGGAGTAGTATTAGAAACCACAAGCAAAATACATGTAAAGAAAATGACATCTAAACACATCAGAGTGAAACTACTAAAAACCAAAGACAAAGAGAAAATCTTGACACTGACCAGAGGGAAAGTATATTTACTTTCAAAGGAGAAATACTATAAATTTTAAAGGACATCTCAGCTACAATGATGGAAGCCAGAAAGCAATGAAATCTTCAAAGGGATGAATCTTCAAAGTGAATGAAAATAACTGCTGACCTATAATTCTATACCCACCAAAATATTCTTCAAAAGGAAAGCAAAAATAAAGATATTTCAGAAAAACAAAAACTAAGAAAAAAAAAATTGATCACCCACACACCCACCTACAGGGAATTACCATAGGGAGTTCTTCATGAAGAAGGAAAATGATCCCAGATAAAGACATGGAGAGATCAGGAGGAATGAAGAGGTTTAAAAAAAAGGGGGGGGGGGGAACATGTAAGTCATTCTAAATAAATACGGACTGCATAAAACTGTAATGATAAGGTCCAAGATGGTTTATATACATTTCAGCAATACCACAAAGGAAACTAAGAGATGATTTGGTCAGCATCCATAGGTTATGTAGCAATAACAAACAATCCCCCAATATTTCAGTGAATAACATTGTCTTCATTTCAATATCCAGCCAATAAAATAACCAGTCTATGGGACATTCTATTCTCATGGCAGAACAAAAAGAAAAATGGCAGAATTATCCAGTGGCTTTAAAGTTTCTGCTTGAATAGCGCAATCACTTCTACTTACACCCCATTGGCCAATGTAAGTCATGTAGCCAAGCCTTACATCAGTGGGTCAAGAAAATTTACCACAGGGAGGTACTTCAAATCATGTGACAATGGGCATGATTATATAATCTTTTACAAAGAATACAGAAATCAAAACATATTTTTGAATCTGAAAAAAATACAGTCTACCACAGAATATAAATGAAATTAATGAGTTTTAAGGTCCTTATATTTTCTGGGATGTGGGGAAATACCTAATTTATATTATAACCTAATGAATACAGGATTTATGTTTTAATCTCTAGAATAATCTTGAGAAGAGTAAGAGAATGTATAAGTAATAATGCTAACAGAGGAGAACTTTAATAAAAAGGAATATTTTATCCATGCAAAGAAAACAAGAAAAGAGAAAATAAACATAAAATATATGGCATATGTAGAAAAATAAGTATAATGAAGATTTAAATATAAATATAATCAGTAATTACATGAAATGTAAATTTATAAATATTCTAGAGATTACCAGACTGAATAAAAAAACAAAGCCCAACTCTATTCTACTTATAAGATTCATACCTTAAATATAAGAATACAGGAACTGTGAAAGTAAAGGTTAGGAAAATACACAGACAACAATTTACCACAAGAAATTTGGTGTAGCTGGACTAATATCAAAGTAAACCTTTTTTTAAAAATTTTATTTATTTATTTGACAGAGAGAGAAAGAGATCACAAGTAGGCAGAGAGGCAGGCAGAGAGAGAGGGGGAAGCAGGCTCCCCACTGAGCAGAGAGCCCGATGCCGGGCTCGATCCCAAGACCCTGAGATCATGACCTGAGCCAAAGGCAGAGGCTTTAACCCACTGAGCCACCCAGGCGCCCCACAAAGTAAACTTTTAGACAAAAAGCATTCCTAATAAAAGAGACATTTTATTATGATATAAAGGTTAATCCACCAGAAAGATGTGACAGTTCTAGATTTCTATGTGTCTAATAATATACTCCCCAAACATATCAAGCAAAAAGTGACAGGACAATATGAAGCTGTAGCCAAATTCAAAAGAATTGTAATAAATTTTAATTCGCCTTCCTCAGTTACTGAAAAGCCAAGTTTATGAATCACATTATTCAAGTCTTTTATAAACTCGACAGCATATTTTCTAATTTTTCTACCATTTAATTTATGTTCAACATATTGAAGTACAGCATTTTTTTCCTTTTATATATTTTATAATTTTGTATAGTTGATCTAACATGAACTAGGAAAAGTAATCAAAGCCTTATGATACTAATGTAATTTTCTCTATCTTTTCCTCACATTTTTTTTGTAGTTTCTGTTTCATGAATGATAATAAAATGATATTCTGGTATATAAATATGTATAGATGTTACATCTCCATTGTAAATTGAACGTGTTCTAATTAGAAATTATGTTTGATTATGAGTAACAGAGTCATCCATCTAAATAGTAGTTTAAGACTGATGAATGTTTTGGGGCACCTGACTGGCTCAGTTGGTTAAATGTCTGACTCTGGATTTCAGCTCATGTCATGATCTTAGGGCTGTGAGATGTAGCCCTGCTTCCAGCTCTAGGCTCAGTTTGGAGTCTGTTGGAGATTCTCTCTCTCCCCCCCTCTACCCCTCCCCCCCCAGATAAATAAATCTTTAAAAAAAAGACTGAAGAAAGTTTTATTCTTTCACATAAAAACATCTTGAGGCCGGGACTAGTAAGAAGGCTCTTTAAATTAATTAATAGCTGGTCCAATTAAAAAAACAACCTTACTTGAGCCATGAGTAGAAATTACAAAATTACAAAACAGAGGAAAAACATAATCAAAAGCAAATGAATCACATGTATTAAAATAAACACGACTTAAAGGGTAAGAATTAAGGACAAGTTATAACTTCAGAAAATGTACAGGCAGCACAATCTCGTTTAAAAAAGGACTTAAGTAGGAGCTGGAAAATAAGCTGCCACTGAAAACTATGAGAGATAAAAACAAATATTAGAAATAAATGAAAATATTTAAAGAAGTAAATGTCACATTGGATGCCACCAAAGCTAGAACAAACAATATTTGAACCCATAATCAGGGACGTGGAAGTCAAGCTTAAAAAAATATCACAAGAAATGAAATTATGAAGAAATGAGTTACGAAATTATTGAAAAGGTGATAGATATGGAATAAAGATTAAAGAAAGGGGAACAGCTAAGATGAAAAAAGGTATTCAAAGATTTGATATAAGAGGGTTTTTTTTTAGGATTTTATTTATTTACAGAGAGAGAGAGAGAGAGAGCGAGCGCGCGCGTGCGCGCGCGCGCACACAGCTGTTTGCGCAGGCGCGTACCTGGGAGGGGGAGTGGCAGAGGGAGAGTGAGAAAGAGAATCCCAAGTGTACTCCGCACTAAGCATGGAGCTTGATGCAGAACTTGATCCCACGCCCACGACTCTGAGATCATGACTTGAGCCAAAATCAAGAGTCATGCGCTCATGACTCTTTCCTGACCCACCCAGGCTCCCTAGTAGAAGTGTTTTTGAAATAAAAGTCTTCACTCTGATGATCAAATTAAGTTGACTGTTTCCCTGGAGAAGTTACTGGTGAAGTTACTGATATTCAAAGACTAAGAAAAAAGTATCCTAAGGGAATCTTGGGAAAAAACAATTAACATACAAAAGGGCGAGTAATTGTGCTACTCTGAGATTTCTCTACAGGATACTACTTACCAAGATAATTGGAGGAATTCAATGAAATAATGTAATTATACTAGTTTTTGGTTGGCATCAGGGCATTCATAAACTTACTGAAACTGTATTCAAAATATTGTTTGTATACACATGCATAAATTTTTCTAGAATGAGGACAAATGACTTTTTACCCAATTAACAAAGAGATGATAAATAAGTTTAAAATCATAGCTGTCGGGCATGTCTCCCCAGTGGAGGACCTGATCTTTGTAGCGGTTCCCGGAAAAACTATTGTGTGTCTATAAGTTTATTACAGTATTTTTTTAACGTGAGAGTTCCTATTCAAATTACATCTGACATTAGTAAGAATAGCATTGCTATATAATGTGTTTGATTACCTTATAATTGAGCATATTTCAATGCACGTTTGCCCTTGTGCTTAGGTGACCACTCTGCACAAAAGAATCACGAGGCAAGTACATTTAAGTTCTCCTATGCCAGTAAGCACATTCTTAGCTCTTGTTCACCTTTCGTAATGCTACAAATGAAAAATTTCTAACACCTACCATTGTGCAAATATTGATTTCCTTAAATAATTATTGGGGGGGGACAACCCGACTCTTGCTGTAAAACAACATTAGTCTATGGAAGCTTTCGGTTTTGGCTTAAGCTATTTATTAATATAAAAGCCTCCTGTGACATCCTGAAAACTACTGTGTGCTTTGGAGCCCTGTTTTACTTAAATTGTTTTGGGCTCATCAAAGAGACAGAGGCAGCATTAACATGTGAATGGCCCATTCACGTGATAAAAGGACTAAATGGTATTCTAGAAACTAAAATAAAAGGCCTCAAAATTGTTTGAACAAAGAAAACAAGGAATATGACACGTCATATTTGTATAAGTAATATTAACTATGAGCACTAGTTTGGTTTCCACGAAACATTCTCTGCTATGTAAAATTAATGTTGTTTATTTAAATTCTATTGGTTGTGTGATATGATGAATTCGACTTTTAATTCTGATTTCATAATTGTATAAGAGATAGTAGCATAAGAAGTTTATTCCTAGGTTACATCTATACATATTTATAGGCCATTATAATAAAATAAGAGTTTCTGTCATCACTGTGGATCAGCAGCAATTTCCTTTTTGCTTTATAAGAAATAAATACCCACACAGAGCATAGTTCATACAAGCTACTCATTGTTTCCATCTCAGTATGGTTTTGCTGCCGGCAGGCCGCCTTCATTCTCTAGCTAGGTGACTCCACTCATCTGTCTCAAAGCAGGGAAAATTGAGAGTTATGCCCCAGCAAGATAAGCTACAACGTGCCCCCCAACCAGTCAGGGTCATTCCCAAATAGGACTCTTACCCATTTGTTGGCCCAAACTCAACACAAACAAATCCTCTAAGTTCACATTTACTTAGTAGAAATTAACAAATGCATGAAAAGTTACAGTCTTCCCTGTGTTGTTTTATTCTGAGTCTTCTAAAAAACAGAGCATGAAGGCATGATAACACAATTTACATGCTTGCTTTTGAGGAGGGTGCAATCTTAGTGAACCAAGAATGAGGGAAAAGGGAATTTCGGTAAAGGAGGGAGCAGGATGTTCACAGATGTACAAGAAAATTGGCTGATTGGTCATGCAGGATGTCTTCGGAAAGAATGTGTGGAACCACAGTTTTCTTGAACCGTCCAGTTGTGTTGGGAAAAGATCCTTTCTGTCTACTGTCTCACTGGTCAAAATTCACCTATGGGGCATTAACACATCACCTGATCTCACTAGACAGTCACCTAAGAAGGCAGAGCCACTGTCGGTCCAGGTAATCAGACCTGGGTCTTGGAACCGTCGTGACTCCCTCTGGGGTAAACATGACAGTGGCCATGCTGAAGCCAAGTTCTTGCCCCCCAGAGGAAGGGGAGATGATCTATGATGTCAAGAGACAGCTGTGTCAAGGAGCCTGTGCTGAAACAGAACTCATACCTCCCGTAACTGGGTACCATAGTACTCAGGGTTTAGACAGAGAAAGAAGCTACTTATGTAATAGCAGAGAGAGAAGGAAAAAAGATGGAGAAGGAAGAGCTAAGCAGAGCTGAGGGTCAATTCACCCATTTGTAATAAGAAATACAAGTGACACTGGAATATGTTGATCAGGAAGTTCTCAGCATGCCACATGAAAAACCAAATTATATCAGAAGGTTGCATTCTGAGCTTGAAATCACAGCACGAAGATCCATTTGTACATTTTTTAGCCTGAAGAACATCAGGCTCTGACTTCCATATTTAAAATTATTCTTGGGCCAGAATATCTTTATCCCAGGAATCATATCCACTTTAGCATCTCTGACTCTCCCTTCTCTGACTTACTGGTCCCCACTCTTTGGTCTTGGGATGATCTTTGGCCAGTAGAATGTAGGCGAAATGATATGCCAGTTACGAGGCTAGACCTCAAGAGGACTTGCATGCTTGGGCTTGACCTCTTAGAAATTGCCCAGAAGCCTGCTGCAACAGGAGAGACTACACGGAGGAGAGATGAATTGTACAATATGAAGTCATCCAAGAAAAGCCAGCCTGCGGCAGCTAACCACAAATGCACAAATGACCCAAAGAGAGACCAGAAGAACTCCTCAGATGAGCATAGCCTGAACTGTCAACCCCCAAAATTGTTTGTTCAGTAAATGGTTACTGTTTTAAACCACCAAGCTTTTGGGTAGTTCGTTGTATAGCAACAGTTAACTGATATGTTTGGTATCTGAAATATTGAGTGTTTTCCCTTTTTCCATTGATAATCACCTTTCAGCTTTAAAATGTTAATTAAAATGTTGATTTCCCCTCAAAATAAATATAAGTAAGTTGAATTAGTTTTGAAGGGAAGACCAGCTACCAGGAGTTTCAGCTGGCATTTTAATATGTTCTGTGACTACAGATAAAAATTTTTTCTTCACAAATTATCCTTTTACTTTATAGCAGAAAAGAGTTGCCTAACACACAAAAATATTTTGGGAACACCAAGGGATTATAACTTCTGCAAAACATAAGGTCCCTTTCTCCTCTTTCATACCTATGCAAGTGGTTTGGAGGGATACACAATAAAATTATTGAATTCTTCTCTTTTTTAAGATTTTATTTATTTATTTGAGAGAGAGAGAGAGAGAGAGAGAGCATGAGCAGTGGGGAAGGGCAGAGGGAGAGGAAGAAGCAAACTCCCTGCTCAGCGGGGAGCCCGATGAGGGGCTCAATCCCAGGACTCATGACCTGAGTTTCTAGAAGGCAGATGCTTAACAGACTGAGCCACCCAGGCGCTCCGAATTGTTTTCAATAGAAGAGAAAATATTATTGAATGATTGAAATGCCAACCATTAATCCTAATCTTCTGATCATACTCAGAGCCAGGAGACTTGGAAGTTCTAGATTCTTATTCAAGTTGTTCCTGATCTGGGAAGTCCAAGTGAATGAAGAGTCCCAGAAATGAAATATCAAGTTCAAACCCGCTTTACCTAAAACTATGTGTTAATTGTAACTAACACATTACCCTGTTGGCAATGGAATTTTGGTTAATTTCAGACCTGCCATTAGGGTTGAACTAACTCAGAAAGAAATAGAATGTTTTCTGCACCAAGTACCTGTTAGGGAAGACAGAATAGGAGAGGACAGTTCTTTCCAACCCAACTCTGGAAATCCTGAGTGGTGTCCTGGCAGCAAGGGGATGGAATTTCTGATCTGTGGGATTAACCTATCTTGCTTCATAGTGGAACTCTCAAAATTAATGTTTATAAAGATTCACGGATTCAGAACTGAAAAGTACATGCCAGATCGAATGATTATGATTAGTTTGAAAGAAAAATATATCTATGCTCCTTAGAAATAGGATCTAAAAGAGCTTTTATTTCCAGCTATATGAAGAACTAAGAATCTACAGATAATGAAAGGAGGCATGGTAATACTCGCTATAAATACACTTATTTATTGTCCTTTCATTATTTGTCTTCTGGGTCAGCTTGAAGCCATGAGAATGATGATAACATACACCGAGGGGAAAAATAGGAAGAGTTAATGTCAGCTCATATTCTCCTTTATTCAATTGCTACCAAGCTTTCCATTTCAAAGCACATGTTCTCACAACTGGAAAGGGTTCCATTGTGCACCTTGAGATCAGTCTATTATATGCCAACTACAGTGCAAATAAAGGAATGGCTATCCTCTAGACAGAAAAAAAAATCAATTAACTGAGCAGTTCGCAATTCTTAGCCATTACTAATCTTTCCACATAGTCTCAGCAGGCTTCTTTTAGAAATGTGAACTTTTGCCAACCATTATCTCCACCTCCCCAGCAAATGACATCCAGTAGTTCAGTGAAAAAAAATCAAGAAAGTAAAGATTTCTCTATACTCCAGTGGTTATTGACATTTTTTTTTTCTGGAAGACAAAAGGGTAATCCTTTAGAAACAAACATCTCTTTCTAATAAGTGGCTATTGCTATGAAACAAATGTTTTCTGCAATGTACACTGACTTTCAAAAACAGCTAGTTTAGCAGAATATATATATGTATGTGTATGTGTAGATATAGATAAAGAGAAAGGGAGATCTTGTTTTTTTTTTTTCCTAGAGAGCTAAGTAAATATTCTGAAATACGTCAGTGGTAAATAGAGGCATTTAAAGCTCAAATATGGTTTCATCCAAATAATTTCGTGTGCTAAAAAGCATGGCTTTTTTTTTTCAGAATAGATCTAGGAAATTATTGTGATAGTGTAATCTTTTGCTAGATCCCTCAAAATCATCAGAGTAGCCTCATCCTTGCAAAAGAGCAAAAGCAGGAATGTAAACCCGAAGAAGAGTTTAGGGAGTAATCTAAAGGGTTGCACATTAAATAACAATACATTAAAATTTTTGACTGGTAATCTTGTGAGGCTAAAGATATCCAGTCCATGGGGACCATAATTATTGAGGAGTGGAAACCCTTGACATTTACTCAATGACTATTAGTGAACGACTGCTATGTACCAAGCACTTTTCTAGGCACCGAGCATATAATGGGGACATAATAAAGCTCATGCCCTATAGAGATTACGTTCTAGAAGAAAAATAGCAACAAGCAGGTAAACAAGTACACACATTCCAGTGAGGATGAAGAAAATATTTTACAGGGTAATATGACAGCAACGAAAACAGGCTACGGATGAGTGTTAGCTACTTGCGTGCTATGACAAAGCTGTGCAAAAAAAAAAAAAAAAAAAAGACAAAACTGTGCTGAGAAGGTGACATTTGCTTCAAGGCCTGAATGATGAAAAAGGAGCAGGCATTTTTTTAAAAATTGGCAAAAAAAAGTAAAAAAAAAAAAACTGGCGCTGAGAGTTCTAGGTTGGGGGAATAATAAATTCAGAAAGAGCACAGTATTCGGGATAAACTTAACCATGATCAAAGATCAGAAAGGCCAGTGTAGGCTGCGATTTGGTGAGCTAGGAGTAGTTCATATTGGGCCTTAGCCGTCAGGAGGAGGAAGTGAGATTTTGTTTCAAGTACATGGGAAATTCATGAAAGGGTGGTTCAGCTGGAAAGAAACTGAATGTGACTTATGTTTGAAAAAATCAATCTGGAGCAGGCATGGAAGGAGCAAGTCTAGTTGGGAGGTTGTTATAATGGAACAGAGGAAAGATGATGGTGGCTTGTTCCAGGGGAATATCTGTGAAGGGCGTTTGTACTGGGAATGGAGAAAGTAGATAGACCCGGTGACAGATTTGACATGGGTGTCAAGGATGACTCTTGGATTTCTGGTTTGCACTATTCGATAGGAGAGGAGACACCAAAAGAGAATAAAATTTGGAGTCCTAGGGTTTGGAGATCATGAGTGCTTTGTTGAACTTGTTGAATTTGAGATAACTTAGCACCAAGGAAACGAAGAAGGTGAGTAAACAGTTGGACATGGGGGAAGAAGGTGAGTAAACAGTTGGACACGGGGGTCTAGGATTCAAAGAGGAGATCTGGGTGAGAGGGCCTGGTAAGACCAGCTTTGTCCTGTGGTCATGACACTTCTACCCACAGCAGTATTCAAGATAGGCCTAAGGAGCACCTGTTTCTGGTGGGCTCCTCCTCTGGGCCTGACTCCACTCTCTGTAGTCTATTAAATAGGTCCCTAGGGCTCAGGGTGTTCCAGGGAAGAATGCAGCTTGACATTGTTAGGGCCGTTGATAGCAACTATCCGTCTCAATAGAATAGAGGCCCTGATGAATCTCTTTCTCCTCCCAGCCTGTGAACCTCCCTCCCATCCCGGTTTTCATCAGTTACTACCAGAAATCCAAAGCTCTCAGGTCATCCATCATCATCCAGACTTTCTCCCCATCCAGCTCTGTGTAGGTGTAAGTCTGATCTCATGGCCCACACTTCTCTGATCCTCAGTCCCACATTTTCTGAAACTCATGGCTTGTCATCAGCAAAATCTCCTGTAACTTCTACCTCATGTCTTGGTGTTGCCTTTATCTTCTTGTTTTAATCATAGTTTGGCTGTTTCCTGAGGACATTGCCTCCTTTGAAACCCTTTTAAATGTACTCATAAGACCTCATTTAATCTCTATCCTTTATCAAAAATCACAGGTTTCTGGGGCGGCTGGGTAGCTCAGTCGGTCAAGTGTCTGCTTTTGGCTCAGGTCATGATCCCAGAGTCCTGGGATCGAGTCTTACATCAGGATCCCTGCTCAGCAGGGAGTCTGCTTCTCCCTCTGCCCCTCACCCCACTCATGCTCTCTCTCTCTCTCTCTCTCTCTCTCTCTCTCACTTGCTTTCTCTGTCAAATAAATAAATAAAATTAAAAAAAAAATCACAGGTCTTTGAATTGCATTACCCCAGATATCACAACGCTTGGCTCATTCTTTTCTTTTTTTCTTTTATTTTTTTGTACATGGGTATAGGTTTCATGTTTTATTTTTTTTATTTTTTATTGTAAATATTTTATTTATTTATTTGACAGAGAGAGAGAGAGATCACAAGTAGGCATAGAGGCAGGCAGAGAGAGGGGGAAGCAGGCTCCTTGCTGAGCAGAGAGCCCAATGCGGGGCTCGATCCCAGGACCCCGAGATCATGACCTGAGCCGAAGGCAGAGGCTTTAACCCAGCCACCCAGGCACCCCTAGTTTTCATGTTTTAGAGTATACATTTAAACTTGATCATTAAATACTGAGCTGAAGTATGTTTGCCTTATGTCCAGATGTCTGAAAAGTAAAGTTAAAATGGATGGTTTTATAGGAAGCAATTCAAGAATCTAGGGGGGGGGAATTTTATCTATATACTTACACATTTAGTGGCACAAGTAAACTCTGTGGGGACAGGAAGATATGTAAAACTTTGCATTGCAGTTGGAGGAGAAACCCGTTCTTCAAGACTGAAGGGAGAGGTCCTTGGTTGCTGACAAAAATCTCCGCTTAGCTTTGGACTTTAGACAAACTAAGGAGTTTGTCAGTACATCAAAACCACTGAACTGCACAAAATCTCCATTAGTCAAGAGAAAGAGTATTGACAGGCTAGATGAAGAACTGGCTCATGCCAGCTTGGGTTGTGGGGGCTGGCCAGTCTGCAGTGAGCAGAGATGGCTGGGCTAGATGTTGGAAACCCAGTTGGAGGCTACATCTGAAATCCAAGATCTGTAGGTTAGAACTGCAGGCTGGAAAGAGGCTAAAGGCCAAGTGGTTAGTGCATTCCTCAAAAGTCCTTGCTTTCTATGCAAGTTCCTAGGATGCTTTCCTCAATCAGGGTTGGCCCATTCTTTTAGAAGTCATCAGATAGGCTACTCCTGGTCCTCAGCCTAATTCATGATTAACTTCAAACATCACCAGCTCTCATCATAGCCTTCTATGTTTCCAGCTCACTAATCTATTAGCCCTTTTCTAACTATTCTTAAATCTTCTCAGGACTTCTAACCGTTGACCAAGGAGGCCTCATTGAAGTGTAGCGAATATGCTTCATCTCGCTTGTGAAATTGCTATGCTACTCTTTAAGATGTCTGTGTCCTACCTTTTTTTTTTCTTCTCCAACCCTCCAACATACCCCCATCCTTTTTTGTTCCCATAGAATCTATAACCTATTCTATCAGAACTGATATCCTGTCTCTGCCACCTATAAAAATAAATCAATACTAGTAACCCCTACACTGATACGCTGTATCCTCCTTCTCTTTACCACCTGAGGTGTTTGCTCTGGAAATTATCCTCTCTCTACAGGATCATTCTCATCATCATATAAACGTTTATAAAATCTTCCTTCTTAGACATAATATTTGCAATATTTAAAAAAAAATACCTGCCATTGTCTCATGTCTTTTCCCAGCTGAGATTCCATTTATCTCTTTTCTTTTATAGCAAAACTCTGCAGGGTGTTGTCTATACTTACCGGCTCAAATTCTTTGTCTCCTTTTCTCTCTTTAACCCACTCTAACCAAAATTCTTCTCTCTCTATTGCACGGAAACAGTTCCTATCATGGTGAACAGAACCTCCTATCACCAAATCGAATGCGGAATTATTTGTTTTCCTTTTATTGAGATATTCAACAGCATTTAACAGAGATGACCATTCCCCTCTCTTGAAAATACATTTTTCATTTGACGTTTGAGTACATTTTCCTGGCTTTCCTTCCACATCATTGGTTTCTTCTTAATCTCCCTTTCTGGCTTCTCCTCCTCTTTGTATCTTTCTATATTAGAGTCCCCAGGGCTCATCCCTCAGACGTCTTCTCTTCCTTATCTTCAGGGAATCCATCCAGTCCTGTGGCTTTGAACATCATTTATATGCTGATAATTTCCAAATCAGTGTGCTGTCCAGAGTGCCTTTTGGAGCAGCAAACTTCTGTATCAGTATTCAACTACCTATGTGACATCTCTGTTTTGATGTCTAAAAAGATATCAATCTTAACATATCAGACACCAAACCTCTGGTATTTGTTCCCAAACCTCCTCTTCATTCACTCTTGTTCATTTCAGGTAATAGCAGCTACATGTTTTCAGCTTCTCAAAGGGGTTTATCCTTGACTCTTTCCTGTCCTGATTCTTCACATCAATCCTGAGGCAGTTATTTTCAGCTCTACTTTCGAAATATATTCTGATTCTGACCATCCTCTTCGCTGCCACCTTGGGCCAAACCACTCACATTCATTACGTAGCTTCCTAACTGGACTTCCTCTTTTTGTTCTCTATAGAGCAGCCACAGTAATTTTTTATTATTTTTATTTTTTAAAATATTTTATTTATTCGAGAGAGAGAGAGTGAGGGGGAGCAAGCACGAGCAGGGTGAGGGGCAAGGGAGAAGCAGACTCCCCACCAAGCAGGGAGCCCAATGCGGGGCTCAATCCCGGGACTCCAGGATCATGACCTGAGCCGAAGGCAGATGCTTAACTGACTTAGCCATCCAGGCTCCCCGACGGTGATTTTTTTTTAAAACTAAAATTCTCTAATGGTTTCCCATCACACTTAAAAAGCAATCAGAATTCCTACCTAGGACCGAAGAAGTCTTGCCTACCTTTCTGTGCCCTACCTTTCAGTCACTAGAACATGAGCAATCCAAATATGTTCCTGCTTCTGGGGCTTTCTGTTTGTTGTACCGTCTGCCTGCAATACTATTCCTCCACATAGTCTCATTCTTGATCTTCTTCAATCAGGTCTTTGTTCAGATGTCACGTCTGCAGATCGGCCTTCTGTGACCACCCTATTTAAAATAGCCAGAACTGGGGCACCTGGGTGGCTCAGGGGGTTAAGCCTCTGCCTTCAGCTCAGGTCATGATCTCAGGGTCCTGGGATCGAGCCCCACATGGGGCTCTCTGCTCAGCAGGAAGCCTACTTCCCCTTCTCTCTCTGCCTGCCTCTCTGCCTACTTGTGATCTCTCTCCTCTCTGTTAAATAAATAAATAAAATCTTTAAAAAAAAATTTAAAAAATTTAAAAAATAGCCAGAACCATCCCTGCCCCTACCCTGTCCTACCCCATATTATTCTCTATTTCCTTACCTTGCTTGAAAGTCTTCATAAAACTTTTGCCAGCTGGAACTATTGTATTTATTTGTTTGCTTTCTGTCTTTGTCTGTCTCTTCCCTCGCATGGGATCCTCAGCAGGGAAGAGATCTTGTCTTTTGTTCACCTCTTCATTCTGAGAGTCTCAATAGTATCTGACATAGTAGGCACTCGTTAAACATTTGGTTCGTGAATAAATAAATTAATAAAATAGTTAACAAATGAAGGGATGAATGCAATCATAAAAGTCCATAGAAGGAATACAGTTTTGGAGACAGATAATTTTAATTTTGGAGGAGTTGAGTTCGAGATGCTGGTGAAGCGTCCACGTAGAGATGTCTAGAAGATCATTGAAAAGTCGGTTCTAGAATTTGGAAGAATTTTCAGAGTGAGGAGTAAAGAATTGAAAAGATAATTATATCAGTTCCCTACTGCTGCTATAATAAATCACCACAAACTTAGTGACTCAAAACAATATAAATTTATTATCTTACCATTTGGGAGGTCATAAGACCTAAAATCAAGGTGTAGGCAGGATTCTAGTCCCTCTAGAGGCTCCAGGGAAGGGTTCATGTCCATGCCTTTTCCAGCTTACGGACGCCACCCACTTTCCTTGGCTACCACCATCCTCAAAGCCAGCAGTGTGCCATCTTCAAATCTTTCTCTCTCTCATTTTCTCTGACCTCCACCTCCATCATCACATTATCTGCTCTGACTCCAACCTTACTGCCTCCTTTTTGTAAGGACCCTTGTGATTACATTGGACTCTCCTGGATGATTCAGGAATAATCCTCCCCATTTAAAGATTTTTAACATAATCACATCTGAAAATTCCCCCTCGGCCATGAAAGGTAACATATTTGCAGATTTGGGGGATTGGGATGTGGACATCTTTGAGGGGCCAATATTCTGTCCACCACGGAAGTTAATGAAATAAGTTCACAGAATAACTCAAAGAGACTAAAGAGCTTGATATTGAGTAGCCTTCAGATAGGTAAGCAGAATTCCAAAATATGCTATGGAAGCAAAGGGAATGGAGATTTTTCAGGAAGAAAAGACCCGTCCACTTGGTCAAATGCTGGAGAAGCATCGCTACAGACAGGAGAAAGAGAAGTTTCAGCGTTTGAGAATTAGGGCATCACGGGTGGCTTTCCAGAAAACAATTTCTCTCTGGTTTTGGTGGGAGAAGTCAGATTTTAAGTAATGACAATGAGTGAGAAGTAAAAAGAAAAAGAAAAAGGGATATTAGACTTCTTCCCTTTCAGAAAAATGAGTCGGCAACGGCTATTACGTTAAGTAGAATTGGAAGAACTAATCTGGGATCAGAAACAATGTCTACCTCCTCCTCCTATAGAGTTTTCTAAGGAGAATGAGGGTCAACCCTTCAGCCCTTCTTTCTGCATGAGGTAATAGGCAGGAACATAACCGACTCAGTGTCGCGGAGGGAGGCAAAGCAGAGCAAGAACACTGGTTTACACCAGCTTAAAAGGTCATGGCCTTGTATGAGCGTCCTGCTGGCATATTAGCTGTAAAGTCCACTCCCGATTCAATGTAGCAGATTGTAAAGCCGATGCCTTGCCAAATTGATTTATAAGACGCGGTGCTGCTGTAGCGGGGTTGAGCATTTGAGTCCGGGGTATAAATGGACAAAGAGCATCGGCACTTCTCTCCATCCCTATTCTGCTGCTCGCTCAGCACCGTACCCTCTTCTCTTCCATTCTACAATCTCGAATTGCTCTGGCAGCGCCCAGGATGGACGGATGTGAAGGCAAATGGGACCAAAGAAGCCGAGAGGCGAAGATCTCTTTGTGACGAAAATACCACTGAATAAATGCACCAAACACAGTCTATTTTCAGCATAGTTAAAATGATAAGCTTTCACTTGGCCCGGTATTAAAGAAATGCAGATTAGACCCACTAGTCATTCAGACAGCCTCTTACACTGACCAGCTGTATCATCTTATGGGGGTTGCTTAACTTCTCTGAGCTTCATTTTCCTTATCTGGAAAGACGGAGTAATAATAATAGCTAATTTAATCTTCACAGATGAACTCATGTGAAAAGAGCAACGTGATTAAAAATGGTCCCGGAGAAGGGTAAATATCAAACATTGCGATAAGCACTTCGTGTGTTACCAGCTTGTTTATACTTATGCCAATCTCCTAAAGTGTGTATTATTTTAATCCTCATTTTGCAGATGAGGGCTCTGAGGCATAGAGAGGTAAATAGACGGCTAGTGAGTAGAAGAGCCGAATTCATGACACGTGCACAATTAATGACGAATAATAATGATGATAATGATGTTGATTTTAAAAATCAAATGCCCAGGCCTCGGGTAGTGTGAGAACATCGATATGAGAAAGTGATTGCTTTGAATCTCTTTAGTAAATAATTTTAGTTTCAGTGATACTTTTTTAATTAATGGGCACTCCACCTCTTATAATATATTATGTATTATATATATTATACGTATATATAATATATAATAAAAGGGGTCACGGCTGGTATTTTCTGTATTCCTTTGGTCAACTGTGCTGTTTTCTTTGAGCGTTTGTCCCAAATTGGTCGAAAAACTGCTCGTGCTCATTTGTGAACAAAGCACCCCATAGTCTGAAAATAGCATTTGTTGGGGAAGGAATCTTCCAATCTATAAAACTCTGTCCTCAATCCATCTTTACCATCACTTTCTCTTGTTTATAGAGGGAAATATCATTATATGCTTCTTCTAAAGAAGTCACTCAGCACTACCTCATTTCTAAACAGGTCACATGAAGGACTAGCATCAACAGGACTTTGGAAGGCAAAGAGGACAAAAGAACCAAGTTCATATTTCCATTTCACACTTAATAGGTCTATTAATACGATAATGGGCTGAACTGAACCAGTGTGTCTAGAGAGTGAATACATTGGTTCCATGTCTTCATCAACCAGAAGTTGACCCTGTTTCCTCCATGAAGCCATTAGTCCCTACCCGGACGAGAGGCTGTGATTTCTTTCCTTGTCTTGGATCAACAAATCTCAGTCGTCGCTTCACTTGCCTGATCTTCTTACTGTTTACTTTCCTAGGAACTCAGGCACTTCATTTCCAAAGCTAAACATTTGTTGTTTTTCCTGGTAGTTTGTTTATGTTGTTCTTTCCTAAGTCAGCCCTGCCTCTCTTGGGTTATTTGTTCTCATGTTCCAGAGAACTTACTGCCTAACTTGGTCATCAATACGCAATGTGTTAGGAAGAAAATCCTATAAATGAAGCTGGGTTTCAGGGTTGAGGAGGCAGGACAGATAGGTCCTTCATTATAAAATGCAGCAAACGGTGTAACTGCCAGAAACTCATTTTCTAGTTTTACGGGGAAAACACACACACTGGTTTCACAATGATGACCATAACCATAAGGATAATTGTAAAAAATAATTACCAACAGGACGATAATTTAATGTGAAATAAATTACATCAGAGTGAGTATGTAAGGTTTGACAGGATGAAGTGGAGGGAAAGGTAACCAATTAAGCAAGATTGGGAAGAGAATATAGACTGGAGCCAAAGGGAGTGAGAATATGATTTCGTAGGCAGGAAGAAGGCTTTATTTGGGGTTGACATGACCACGAGTCCATTGGATATACTTAAGTCTTTGAGATTAGACAAAGAAAGACAGGAAGGGAGTGGGTAGAGCAAGGACTATTGGCAAAATTAGTAAAGAGAGAAGTGGTTGCTGGGGAGCTACAAGAGACAAGCGATGTGGTGAAGGGATAGCAAATATTCCTTTTGGACACAGCCCTGGAAAAGATAAAAGACTTCAAGGCAACTTGAACCACAGGCCACTAGGCCCTCCCTCCTTCGGTATCAGGTAATTTGTGGGTGAGGTGTGGAATGTAGCCAGGGGAGAATTTGGATTGCTTTCTGCCTCGCTTCTGTGAGAGAAAATCATGGTGAGCTGGGGATATGGCGGTCATATAGACATGAGAGAAAAAAAAAGAAAAGGAGGGGAGGGCACTGAGTGGATATGCTACAGTGGTTGTCACTGAACTGGGCCAAAGTGGAATAAGAAAATGGCTTTTGGGGCACCTGGGTGGCTCAGTTGGTTAAGCATCAACTCTTGGTTTCGGCTCAGCTCATAATCTCCAGGTCTGGAGATGGAGCCCTGAGTTGGGCTCCTTGCTCAGCAGGAAGTCTGTTTCCCCTCTCCCTCTGCCCCTCCCCTTGTCATGCACGTGTGCGCTCTCTCTTTCTCTCTCTCTCAAATACATAAGTAGAGCTTAAAAAAAAAAAGAAAGAAAGAAAGTGGCTTTCATTTCCTGGATTTTTGTCCCAAGTGAGTTATCCTTTATCTTGAGAACCTCAACCACTGAATGGAAATAGGAACAGGGAAGGGAGAAGATGGAGAAGTAGCGAGAAAACTGTAAAAAAGAGGAAAATGGAAAAACAAAGTTCCAGAGCGAGACTTCAGTTGGGTGCACAGATTTGAAAGGTTGGCACTTAACTCAACAAATGAAGGAAAAAATCAGTTAAAAAAAAAAAAGTTCCAGTTAATAAACACGGCCTCTGATTCTAAACTTAACTCACAAGATAGAAATGCTCCTGAGTAGGCCCATCATTTTCTTAATTTGAGAAAGCATCAAATTAGTGGGTTTTGAAGTAAATCTGATTGATGTGCTTAGGAATAACACAAAAGCTCTGGGTTTGTTCTTTTGATTTTCCACAGATTATGCTGATGAGCTCTTCTCCAACAAGGAGAGGAATCACTCATGCATCCCAGTCTAGCTAAGCTCCTGCTATGTGTAGAGGACATAGAGATGAAGGGAGCCCAGTGCCCATACTTCCGGGCCTCTGTTTCCTGAGTGTGTCAATGTCCTTGCTCAGTGCCCTGAGAAGTGACCTGGGTAGACTGTCAGCAATCTCCCTGGCTTCCCTTTGACTTCTGCTAGTTGCGGAGGGGGTTTTTAGGAGAGATGGGGTAGGGGGAGGATTGGAAGGAGGGTAGAGAGCAAGTTGGGGGATTTATTTTCTCAGCTTTTTTCCTGCGGGTCCACACCAAGCCATTTATGTCTTAGTGCTTGTCAACGGCTCTCCTCCTCCTAAGTCTCTAGATTCTGGTAATAGCTCCCTCTCCAAGACCTTTGGGGCCGAGAATAGGTTACAGATGATGAGCCCAGAGCCTTGTTACTAGCCCTAGGCCCTCCGCCATCACTTATGGCTTCCCTACACCCCACCCGCATCTTTGTAAATAATCTTTCATTAAACTGTCCAGAAAATATTGTAACTTAAGCATACCATCCGTTTCCTGATGGGACCCTCACAGCATAAGAAAGATAGGCATGCCATGTTTTCTGCCCTAGAATACCCATCATTAAATTTAACTGAAGAAAAAATGAAACCAAATTTGAAATGCCGAATGAAATTGAAAACTCCGTCTACCCTCAACAGATGTACATACCAGAAATCATCACTGCTTTAGGAAAAAATAGCACACAGTTTAATTAATAGTTTAATTGAAAGCTATTTAATTAAAAGTTTAATTAAATAGGCTTGAGAGAGGTAAAGCTAGCTTGAAATGATGAAAAGTTTAAACTATAGAATCATATATGTATTGTTCTTCACACGTATGAATGAGTGGTGAGCCACATATTCTAAAACAGAAGTCTATCTACATACTTTTCAATTTCAGTAAACATTACTACTGGATTCCAATGCTTTCAAACACAGGTACACCGAGTCATTTTGTTTAATAGGATGAATACTTCCCCTATATTCTTATTCTTATTATTTTTACAAACCGGTATTCTGTTTCTAATTAACATCAACTTCAGTAGAGCCATACATGATCAGGGATTTATGAGATTTGTGTTCAGTGCTATTTCGATATTTTAAGGTCCCGTTGGCAGGAACATTATCTTAAATGTGGGACTTTCAAAAGGATTCGATGATATTGATGAACGCACTTCATGGAAGAGCCCCATGTTCTGATCCCCTGTGGGGTTGGAGGTGGAAGGGCAGAAGGTTCTGAGAGCACACCTGACATGGGTCATTTATTCCTGTGCTTAGACCTTCGGTCTCTCCAACGTCTAGGTTGCCTGACCTTGGCCACGTGATTTAAGTTTCCAGATCCCAGTGTCCTCATCTAGAAAATAGGGAGGATGTTAAGGGCTTACACCAAAGGGTAGTTAGGAGGATAAACTAGATAACACATCTCTAACACTCATGTACTGGCTGCCCGACAGTAAGTGCCCAATAATGTTGAACGTTATTATGTGGAAATTTGATAAAGCATGATCTCCTGCTACTTTGTAACACAAGTAATTTCAGGGATCCCTCTTCATTTCAGTTGTTATCTGAATTCTGTGAAAACCAAGCGGCTCTGCGATCATGTCATCTCCCAGCCCTGAGCAGGCACTGGCACAGAACGGTTTTCTGAGCCTCCGTGCAGATTGTCTCAGACATAGTTCATAGTTCATAGTTCATAGACGTAGTTCATAATTCACCACTGTAATGGTAGCAACTCTCAACGCGCAGAGCTTTCTCTCCATCTTGGATGTTGTGAAATGACGTATTCATTTAAGCACATTATGATTGCACTAGCTATCTTTACTTGATGTTGCCTACACAGTCACCCTTAAATTTGTTTTATTCATTATTGGGATTAGGAAGGAAGGAAAAGAATGGTGTTGAGAGGGCACAAACTTCTTTGGTTCTAGAAAGATAGAATGGCTAACTTGGCTGTTCCGTATTGAGTTCTTCATTAAAATGGAAATAGCCCTTGGCAATGACCCTTAGCTAGGTCCTCTGCACATTCCCCTCGTTGTATTTAAAAGGGAACTTTTTAGTAGAGGTTCCTGACTTTGGAGATTTTAACAAGAATGGGGCCCAGCATAGGTGATAGGGAGGGAGGTGTTTTCAGACTGGCCCGGATATGAATAAAGAATTTATGAGTCTGGTCATGGTCTCTCTTCACTGTTAAGGTGAATTAAATCCAAATTAAATTTGTTAGGTGCAAATTAAAAAAAATGCAGGGGGTTTCATCAAGTAGTGTAGTGAAGAATATACATATTAAAATAGAGCAGATGTCATAATTTCATAAGTTCTATTATAAAGATTATGAGATGCTATTGGGGCTCTGCCCAGATGCCCTCAGTTCCCTTTTACCATATCTGGGAACCCATACCCAGTTTCTGGATGGTTTTTCTTCGGAGTGAACAAGGCTTCTGTATTCTTACTAAAGAACTCCCCTTGGCGGTTAAAGCTACTTTGCCTTGACGTACTGAAAGCCTGAAAGGCCTGGGATTTTATATCTTCTAGGAATGAGGGGCTTAACCAATGACTGGCAAGTGAGGGGGGATTCTAGGCTCCTTGCCTTGGGTCAAGATAAACTCTTGTAACTTAGACTCCAGAGCTCCCCTGCAGGATCAGCCGGAAGCTGGGGCTTTGGCTGAAAGCCTCGCTTTGCTTGGATCCCTCCCCTTCCCTGTCCTCCTTCCCCACTCTCCTACCAGTTTCTCCTGAGAGTATTTCCTTCATAAATCACTTGCACACAAAACTTCATTTTCTGGTCTGCTTCTGGGAAACCCGACCTAAGTCATAAAGGTATTTTTAAAAATTGTTGAGAACACTGAAGAGAGAGAATGGAATTTTGAGAGAGGACTATTTCATAGAAGAAAAGACATTTGGGTTGTTCTTTGAATAACAAGAAAGCTTTCAACAGACACGGAAGAGAGAGAGACTTTAGTCAAAGAACCAGAATTTCTCTAAGGCACTGTGGACAGCCACGTTTAGGAATGAGAATATAGCCTGGAGTCAGTCATCTTGTATTTTAATCTGAGTCTTTCTTCTTATATCGGGGGCAATTTACTTGATCTCTCGTGCCTCAGTTTTCTAATTTGTAAAATAGAGATAGGGGCGCCTGGGTGGCTCAGTGGGTTAAAGCCTCTGCCTTCGACTCAGGTCATGATCTCAGGGTCCTGAGATCGAGCCCCGAATCAGGCTCTCTGCTCAGCAGGGAGCCCGCTTCCCCCTCTCTCTCTGCCTGCCTCTCTGCCTACTTGTGATCTCTCTCTCTGTGTCAAATAAATAAATAAAATCTTTTAAAAAAATCTTTAAAATAGAGATAACAACTGTACTTGCCTCTTGAAAAATTTTTTATTATGGTTCAGTGAAACAGCATTTGTAAAGTACTTAGCACAATGCCTGGCACAAAGTAAGTAGCCCATAAAACTATTATTTTTGTTGTTATTGTTCTGATTGATAAGAACAACGGGAGGGTATAGCATGTAAGCCCTCTGAAGAGGTAAACTATAGAGGCGCATGAATGTCCTGATACAATGTTTGGAATTTATTATATTTTGTTTTATCTTATTTTATTTTTGGTTCCTAATAGTTTGTTTTTTTTTTAAGATTCTATTTGTCAGAGACAGAGAGAGCACAAGCAGGGGGAATTGCAAGCAGAAGGAAAAGCAGGCTCTGTGCTGAGCAAGGAGCCTGATGCAGGACTCGATCCCAGGACCCTCGGATCATGACCTGAGCTGAAGGCAGACACTTAACTGACTGAGCCACCCAGGCATCCCAGTTACTAATAGTTCTTTATTTTTTTATTATTTTTTATTTTTTAAAGGATTTTATTTATTTATTTGACAGAGAGACACAGCAAGAAAGGGAGCACAAGCGGGGGGTGGGGGGTGCGGGAGAGGGAGAAGCAGGCTTCCCGCCGAGGAGGGAGCCCCATGCGGGGCTAGATACCAGGACTCTGGGATCGTGACCTGAGCCAAAGGCAGATGCTTAATGCCTGAGCCACCCAGGCACCCCTACTAATAGTTCTTTAATTATCCATGTTTGAGACATGCTGCAAGTTTTGGACACTTCTTTCTAGTCACTGGAGGAAAGGGATATGTCAGAGGTTCTGCTTACCATTCACTCCTCCTCCTTTCTGGGATTCTGTCCGTTAAAGCAAACACACTGGGCACCTGGATGGCTCAGTCGGTTAAGCATCTGCTTTCGGCTCAGGTCATGATCCCAGGGTCCTGGGATCAAGTCCCGCATCGGGCTCCGTGCTCAGTGGGGAGCCGCTTCTCCCTCTCCCTCTGCCTGCTGCTCCCATTGCTTGTGCTCTCTCTCTCTCTCAAATTAATAAATAAAATATTTTAAAAAAAGCAAACACACAAAAGTCAAGATCAGATCGGGCCCAGATAGGATTTATTACTAGCTTGACAGGTGATCGAAAATATCCACCAAGTACAGGGCTTTTAAGTAAGATCAGATTTAAGAATCTGATTTGGTCCTGAGGCTGGAACGGAACTTTCTGGTCCTCAACCTAAATCTTGTCTTGGGACCTATCTGCTGAAGTGGCGCTCAGGAGACACGAATGGTCCTGTAGCGTAGACTTTTAGGTCCATTTAATCCAACCAGCTATGTGGTCAAGGGCGCTAGAGCAGCCTCACACACACCCACTAGCAGAAGCTTAAAAAGGCTCTGATTGATTTATTCATTTCAATGAAGCAAGAAGTTCAGGAATATCTATCAAGTTCCTGCCCAGAACTGAAAGCACAAGTGAAAACCAAACCAGACAAATTTTTCTAATAATGCTTTAAATTTTCTGTATCAGATTTTCAATTCTAAGAACTCTTTCTTAATTTTACATTTTTTAAGATAGGATTTTGTTCTGTTTCATGGATGAAATATTTTTCACTCTTCTTTTTTCTTTTTAAGGATTTTATGTATTTATTTGAGAGAGAGAGAGAGAGAGCGAGCGAGCATGAGCAGGGGTGGGGGAGTGGCAGAAGGAGAGGAGAAGCAGACTTCTCTGAGCAGGGTGTCCCATGCGGGGCTCAATCTCAGGACCCTGGGGATCATGACCTGAGCCGAAGGCAGACGTTTAACCGACTGAGCCACCCCGGTGCCCCTCTTTTCACTCTTCTATTTGAGGATAATAATAATGAGTCTTTTCTTTCTCTTTCAAATTTTCTTCTACTTCCTGTATTGTCTCCGTTTCTTCTAAATTCCTTTTATTGCTGTTCGTTTGTTTTCTGTCAAATTTTCAAATTACAGGGTTTCTTCAAATGTCTGGTGATGGTGGGGGAAGAAAAATCAAAGGAATCCATGAGTAACGGCAAACAGAAGGAGTAAGAACAATATATAGATGAAATTCAGCAGAATGGGGTGAGACAGTGTGGGGGAAAGAGGAAGTCTTAATGGAGAGTGGAAGATATGCAAATGTTGCTATCAGACTGAAGTATTTGGATAATAAGGTGACAGATCCATTAGCAGTACAAATTAAATAGCAGGAGAAAGAAAAGTCTGGCTTGACAGGACTCTTGTTACATGGGAATGGGCTCAAGCTTTGACATGTCATGGTGAGCAAAAGAAGGCCATCAAGATAAAGTTGAGCTAACATCATTTCTAATATTCCGAGTGTGGGCTGGGGAACTTTACCCAAAGCCTGCAGCACCTGGGGTAGGAAGCTGGGCAGTTCATGGCACTGAGCTCAGGAGGTCTCACCTGGCAGATGGTACCCGGTAGGGGAAACTTCCAGACAAGTGAAAGTCAATAACACAGAAGTCAGGCAGAATCATTGTAGAGGCTCTGTCTACTCTCATTGGTCTAATCAGTGACTAAGGGGGGGCCCAAAGTCTTCCATGAAGGCAACTAGCAAAGGGAAGTCTCTATATAAGAGATCCGAATTCCCTACCAAAGAGGAAGTCTTGATATGAGCAGTTCTCCAAAGAGACCACAGAAAGGGCATTGGCACAGACGCACATTCCTCCATACTGGGTCATGGCTGGCTGGGAAGAGCCAGGGATTGCCAAACAGCATCCCAAGTCTGGGTTGGGTATAAGAAAGAAAATGTCCAGCCATGAACTGGATCTCTTTGCTTGCTCAGATTTCACCCAGGAAATGGGCTGAGTCCAGGCCAAGAGATGAGGCTCACTGATAACTCTACCTGTAAGAGCTGAGGAAGGCAGGCAAAGGTGAAATGAGACAGCAGACTAACATCAGAATCTTGAGGTCAGGGCCACGTGGACTGACGATTCCTAAATTTCACTGTACATTACAGCCCCTTGGGGAGCTTATAAAACAGTTGCCCAGATACCGCACCCAAAGATACAGATTTATCTGGGGTGAGATCCAAGAATATTTATCTATTTAATAACCTTTCTTCGTTTAGAACAGCTTTCAATTTATAGAGTTATTGTAAAAAATAATACAGAGAGTTCCTGGATACCCCTATTAACACCTTCTATTAGCACAGAACACTCGTGACAATTAATGAACTGATACTGAAACATTACTAACTACTGCCTACGTTTTATTCCGATTTCCTCAGTTGTGCCCTAATGTCCTTTTTCTGTATCAAGATCCAGTCCAAGATACCACATTATATTTAGTTGTCATGTCTCCTGAGGCTCCTCTGAGTTGTGACAGTTTCTCACACTTTCCTTGTTTTCCGTGACCTTGACAATTTTGAGGATTACTGGTTAAGTATTTCATAGAGGGTTTTTCAATTGAGATTGTGTTGATGTTTTTCTCATGATTAGACTGGGGTTATAGATTTTGGAGAGAAAGACCACAAAGGTAAAGTGTCCTTTTCATCACATCATATCGGCAGTACATGCTGTCAAATGACTTGCCACCGTTGATGTTGTCCTTGAGCACCCAGCTGAGGTTTGTCAAGTTTCTCGACTGTAAACTTGGGCTTTCTTCCCCCTTTCCATATTATTTTCTTTGGAAGAAAGTTACTAGGCACAGCCCACAATGAAGGAGTAGAGGATTTTGCTCCGCCTCCCTGAGGGTAGAGGACTCACTACCTCTTTTTTTATTATGGTAAAATCTACGCAACAGGAACATACCAATTTTTAGATGTTCAGATTTATTTTCTAAGCTTCTCAGTAATTCTAATGCATATGCAGGTTTGAGAATCA
This sequence comes from Potos flavus, assembly GCA_028534135.1. NCBI lineage: Eukaryota > Metazoa > Chordata > Mammalia > Carnivora > Procyonidae > Potos > Potos flavus. Next base: position 70,373,619 of record CM052901.1, read on the forward strand.
CTCCGACACATGGAGGGAGGGGACAGCGGAGGCACACGGAGGTGTTGAGAATGCCGCAGAATATCGGACCAGATGTTAACATCTTCAGTGGATAGTTTGGGGAGCAACCTTTACCCTCCTAAGCTCCTGCCCCTTCCCGCCGCTTCCGTAGGCTTCTCTGTGCAGGTGGTTGCTGGGAGGAAGGATGTCTTGGTCTAAGTGGGAACGTGCAATAAATGGATAGAGGGAAAAAAACCTCATGTTCACACCTTTGTGTCTCCCACAGCCTCAAACACAGGGGTTGGCACAGAATATTAGACAGTTTATTAACCAAGGAAAACACTGGATTTACAACACAATGTCAGATTTCACAACATGCTGTAGGTGAACTTACTCCCACCATGCCCCAGGTACGGTTGACCCGTCCCGGAGCCATGATCTGTCTCAGATAATCCCGCCTCTTTGAATCATATGCTCATCCTCTTCTTATTCCTCATTTCCTGAGAAGACAGGTCTGATCATTATGACCATTTGGAAGAAAGTAGGAAAGGAGTTCCTTCTCTCTGTAAAACAAAAACAAAAAAAAAGTGGTCTTTCCACTTACTTCTCTAGAAGCCTGAGAACATGGACAAAAAGGAGGTCTCCTCCGGAAGTTACTTCTCAATAAATATTTCCTCACCTATCAATAAACATTTGTCGAAATAAGGCCCCAGATGTGATGGTCAATGAGGATGCTATTACAAGAGCTTAGAGATCCGACCAAGCACTTGGCTGTAATAATGGATAAAGTGACAACCTTGAACAGGTTTCAGCAGCAAGTCGTGTTTGCTTTCAATACGAAAGAAACAGAAGAGAGGAAAGGGTCGACTGTGATTCTAAGACATTCTTGACAGCCAGCTGAATTTTTATAGTGGTCACGTCTCCCATCGCGACGCAAAAGCTTAAGCGTGGGGAGATGGTGTCGGGAGAAAAAAAAATGTAAGCTTTAGTCACCACTGCTGTCAAGAGCCATGGAAGCAGATATCACTGCAATCCACAGGGCGATGCAGAGCCCCGGGGCTGTGGCTTGTGGGGCGGAGCAGCGGGCAAGAACACCGGCAGAGAGAGCCGTACAGGGAGGGGAGAAGCCACGCTGCCAGTCTGTCTCTCTCTCTCGAGTGGTGGAAGTGGATGGCAGAGCGGGACAAATGAGTGCAGACAAGAACACAGCCAGCCAGAGCCAGAACATCTGCTGAGGGCAAGCAGCTTTCCCTGCTGCAGAGCTGAGCCGGGGTTTGCACAACGGGAAAGGAACTTTTGTAAACACAAATTCCAACAATTAACTGCAGTTCTTCGAGAGATCCTTCGTCCCTGCCCAATTCCAGAGACAGCAACCCAGCAATTCCAGAGAGCAACCGAGAGTCAGTGTGCCGAAGATGGTGGCTCGATTTGGGCCGAGGTAGCAGGCAGCCTGGAAATGGTGAGATCTGGGAAGACTCTTACTCTCCCAAGCTATACCGTTAGGTTGAAAATAAGCTAATCTTAGTGCTGCATTTTGACTGGCTGAGAGTCTCCTCTTCTGACATAATTCAAAGTAATGTGCTCCCGAGCTTCTAAAGGGGAGAGGTGTAGCAAGAGCATTCCTCTCTTGGCCACGTTTTTGAATGAGCTCCCAAGTCTGCAGACAGCAGCAATGCGTGGCACAGCATCCCTTCTGCCTACGGCACCCAGGGATTCTATTTGTTTTCATTTCCACTAATGAAAACAAATAGAGGCAGTCAGCTATGGGGAAAAGAGATACTCCTGCTCTTACAAAGGACCAGGGTCTGCTCTTCTAGAGGGCTGCGATGGGCAAGCCCATTAGCATGGAACATTTAAATAATTGGGAGAAACACCAGGAGAATTCACAGAAAGCACACTGGCCCATGGCCGCTTAAATGCATCTACGTAACCTCCCCCTCCCTGCGTAACACATGCACCCACGTGCGCACACGCACACGAGAAGGCGTGTGCTGAAAGAGACAACCAAGAACAATTTCCGCTTTCTCCTTCACCATCTGCGACGGTTATCATCATGTGTATTTCCATTTAAGAAAGGAAAAGAAGAGCAAATATTCTCCAGGTAGTGGATGCTCTGCAAAATTGACATAGAGTGGTAAGGATTTTCCCTAATCTTCAAATGAGAGGAATTTGTAAGTACATGGTACCTATTTCATGGGTAGTATATTTTCAAGGCATTCTCCAGTTTAAAAACTATGGTTATAAGAATATCTATGTTCTTGGAGCGCCTTGCTGGGTCAGTTGGTTAGGCGACTGCCTTCGGCTCAGGTCATGATCCTGGAGTCCCGAGACTGAGTCTCGCATCAGGCTCCCTGCTGATCAGGGAGTCTGCTTCTCCCTCTGACCCTCCCCCATCTCAGGCTCTCTCTCTCATTCTCTTTCAAATAAATAAATAAATAAAATCTTTGGAGAAAAAAAAAAAAAGAATACCTATGTTCCTGAGAGCAGAAGCGACTCCTTCTAGCCTTTCCGTGCTCCAGGTAAGGACTTTAGGAAAGGAACAGAGATGTCTAATGGGAACATGGTGTGCTCTTTGAAGATGGTTTAGTGATACATGTCCTTTATGTGTCCATGAACTCCTCAGAGAAAATATCCACTTCCATCATGTGTTGTACAGTTGGTTCTACTTTGGGGAACTCCTATGAAGGACAGACTATGAATTCAAAGTAGGTGTAAGGTAAGAGCTGAGGAGCCAAAAGAAATGTGAGCTACCCCCAAAATGCTTTATTCCATTTCAGTTTCTGGATTTGCTTTTCTTAAAGGCTGTATTTACTCTTTTTTTTTTTTCAAAGATTTTATCCATTTATTTGACAGAGAGAGAGATCACAAGTAGGCAGAGAGGCAGGCAGAGAGGGGGAAGCAGGCTCCCGGCCGAGCAGAGAGCCCGATGCGGGGCTCGATCCCAGGACCCCGAGATCATGACCTGAGTCGAAGGCAGAGGCTTTAGCCCACTGAGCCACCCAGGCGCCCCTGTATTCACTCTTTTTATCTCTTGATAGCTACAGACTTGAGAGCCGATTACCTGCCTCCTTGAGGAACGAAGTGGGGGATATTTCTAATGATGTCTTAAGCAGGTACAAACAACAGAATGTAATTTAGGTTTTTTTTTTTTAAGATTTTATTTATTTATTTCAGAGAGAAAGAGATTGAGTGCACGCATGAGCAGGGAGAGGGGCAGAGGGAGAAGCAGACTCCCCGCTGAGCAGGGAGTCTGATGTAGGACTCCATCTCAGGACCCTGGGATGATAACCTGAGCCAAAGGCAGACACTTAACCCACTGAGCCACCCAGGCACCCCTGTAATTTAGTTGTTTTGACTAAAAAAGATTACAGGTAAAGACAAAGGTGTTCGCCCAAATAATTGTTTCCTAGAGAAATGGTCAAAATCTTATCTCAGAACTGGCATGAGGAAAAACCACCTGTTTCCCTAGCTAAGCACTAACTACCAAGAATTTGACTTTCCTCAGCCATTACTGATGCCAGCCATGGTGCTACTTTTGCATCAGGAACTCAAAATTTGTAGCACTAGAACCAGAACTAGAAGTGCCCTTGCTATTATCTGTGCTGGCACACACAGAAACTCCATACTAAGGTTGCTTCCTTTTTGCTTATTTTTATACTGAAGTCTCTTATAGATCTGTCTGACTCATGGAGCCTAAGTCACATGACTGCATGCTTGCTGCAAAGCATGCTGGGAATTTGAGTTCAGACCTCAACACTGTGGAGGCAGAACTCATGAGCTAGGGGTTTCCTCAAATGCAGAAAAACTTTTCAAGAGATGATGGGAAGGGATACCTGGGTGGCTCAATCGGTTAAGTGTCTGACTTCAGCTCAAGTCATGATCCCAGGGTCCTGGGATCGAGCCCTGCGTTGGGCTCCCTGCTCAGTGGGGAACCTGCTTCTCCCTTTGTCCCTCCCCCTGCTCCTGTTCTCTCCCTCTCTCTCTGTGTGTCAAATAAATAAATAACATCTTTAAAAAAATGATGGAAAGATATGATTATAATAGATGTTTACTAAAACAGTGGGTGTATCCCTCTCTTTTCTGGCATTTTGATTTGTGTTCTAGTCACCTCTTTAGCCCACGATTCCAGCAGCTAGGTTCTATACTGTATTTCCCAACATTTTTATACTTGAATATTTCCATGTGTAAACTAACTGGCTTTAATTCCACAATCTGAGCTATACTGGCTAGGTTAGAAGTTCACTGTTGAATGCTCCAAACCTTCAGTTTTTACTTAACCAGCAATACAACCTTATTCAAACCCATAACGATCTGTAACATTTTTATACCTTAGCCATCCATGTCAATCTGATTTTTTAAAAAGCTTTCTTTTTTTTAACTTTTTTTTTAAAAAGATTTTATTTATTTATTTGACAGAGAGAGAAAGATCACAATAGGCGGAGAGGCAGGCAGAGAGAGAGGGGGAAGCAGGCTCCCCACTGAGCAGAGAGCCCGATGCAGGGCTCGATCCTAGGACCCTGAGATCATGACCTGAACAAAAGGCAGAGGCTTTAACCCACTGAGCCACCCAGGCACCCCTTAAAAAGCTTTCTTTACCGCCACCAGTCTCTAGCTTTTTCTTTATTTAAGAAAGAGAGCACAGAGTGAGAGAGAGAGAGAGAGCATGAGCAGGAGGGAGTGGGAGAAGCAGACTCCCCACTGAGCAAGGAGTCCGATGCGGGGCTCAATCCCGAGACCCTGGGATCATGACCTGAGCTGGAAGGCAGACGCTTAACCAACTGAGCCACTCAGGCGCCCTCTACCTGTGTCTTTCATTTAAGATCGTTTGCATAGATAGAGCCACTGTGGAGGAAATGTTCACATGTGGACAGCTGTATGAAGGGTATGTGGGATTCCTTGTGCTCTCCTAGCCACGTTTCTGTAAGTCCAAAATTATATCAATGTAAAAGTTAAAAACAGAATTGAGAGCTTCTCTGCAGCTATGACTTAATAAGTAGACGACACTTTCCTAATACTGTTTCTATATCTGGTGTGTAAGCAAGGAATCTATGTCTCTAGAAAGTTCCAGTCTACTAAGTATTTGACACATTCTTGACTTTTCTTACTGACAATGTCGTATCTGCATGTAGAGGGAAATATCAAGCTGAATTCTTACTCTGGGCTTAATTCTCACCAACAAGAACAACAGAGTTCTTACAATGAGTATGACAGGAACTTTGGAAGAAAGTGATCTTGGAGCTTTGAAAAGTGAAATGTTGGCAACAGAAATAACAGTAGCCTGGATTTTAGAACGCCATATTCTTAAAAAGTCAGGTAGAATATGATTATAATCTATCTCATGATCAGGGTTTCTAAAAAGTATTCAAGAGAGATGAGAGGTTCTAGAAATTCTTATAATGGAATAAGAAATCAGGCTAAAGAGAAATAAGAAGGTAGGAGGAATCCCAAGATAGTAATGTGACTACACAAGGGTCCTCTGATGCACCCAAAAGATAAAAGGAGGAAGAAAAACCCAAAAGGAAGACCGGTGGCAATTCAAGTTTTATTTCTGCATTTCCTAATGCCTAGCACGCAACACTGTAGGAGGGGAAAAATGCACAGAAAATTCAAAAGGCACCTGCTCGGTCATCGCAACAAGACAGTGATATGATTGACAGAAGGACACCAACAGATATTGTTGCTGAAGATAGAAAATGTCTTCAAATGGCAAAAAACGTAAAAACTTACGAGATACCCTACAGAAACGGGAGCTAAGACACGGTGCTCCCTGCTGGATATAGAACATCTCTGGCCTTTCAGAGTTCCCCACAGAAACACGGAACCTCTCTTTGCCCAAGTTCATACCCTCCTGGCCACCTACCGCTTGCCTGTAGAAAGTCTGGATGCTACTCGGTGTAAAGAATTCTATAAAACTAACAGGGCACATTTGACCGTGTACAGCCACACCTGATAAAGCGGGCAGTTTCCCAGGACAATCCCCCAAAGACTCAGGCTTCAGGCCTGCCTGAGGTATACCCCTTGATCCTTACCCTGACATAAGATGGAATATTTTTGCAGTCTCAAATTACTGCGTTGATGAGTGCGAGTGTGACCTTAAGGTTGAATATTTTTGCAGTATCAAGTTATATTTATGAGCGTGAGTGTGTAGATGCTTGACATCGCAGCCAGACTGCGATGACTTCTTGAACTAGCCACCGAGAGGACAGTCTCGCACAACTGAATAATGAATTGATCGCAGCTTTTTCTTTAATTGAACAATTTGTTAATCGCTCTCACTTTTGTGGAAGACTGAGTATCAATTAACTGACTCACACAGGCTGGATTTTTCCTGTGGCTTATTATGTTACATCCTCCTTTTCAGGGTTATCCTAGACTTATGACTTCATTTAGTGTCTCAGTTCACTGGACAAATTACTGTCTTTTATTTTTTAATTTACTTGAGAGAGAGAGAGAGAGAGATTGATTGAGAGAGAGAAAAAGCATGAGTAAGAGAGGGGCAGAGGGAGAGGGAGATGCAGGCTCCCCACGGAGCAGGGACCCCGACGTGGGACTCGATCCTAGGACTCTGGGACCATGACCTGCGTCCAAGGAAGACGCTTCACCGACTGAGCCACCCATGTACCCAAATTACTGTCGTCTTAATTGGACGCACGGATTGTCTTTATGAGGCCACCAGCAGCCCTCTCTTTAGGCCATTGGTTCTCAACATTGGCAACGTCTGGTGACATTTTTTGGTCGTCAAAACTTGGGGGGTAGATGCTACTGGTATCTAGTGGGGAGAGGCCAGGGGTGCTGCTAAACATCCTGCAATGCACAGGATGGCCCACACGTCAAAGAGCTATCTAGCCCAAGCTGGAGAAACCCTGCTTTGGAGGCTAATCTCGGTATCACTGTTATCATCACCTGCAGACATCCTCCAATTCATCCCTCCCTTCCCTCTCACAATGTCCTCCATGTTTTTTCTTATGCTCCACACGTAAGTGAGACCATATGATAATTGACTCTCTCCTCTTGACTTATTTCACTCAACATAATCTCTTCCAGTCCAGTCCATGTTAAAATAAAAGTTGGGTATTCATCCTTTCTGATGGAGGCATAATATTCCATTGTATAT
>CM052901.1:70381211-70398944 GCA_028534135.1 Potos flavus
TTCCCTCTCACAATGTCCTCCATGTTTTTTCTTATGCTCCACACGTAAGTGAGACCATATGATAATTGACTCTCTCCTCTTGACTTATTTCACTCAACATAATCTCTTCCAGTCCAGTCCATGTTAAAATAAAAGTTGGGTATTCATCCTTTCTGATGGAGGCATAATATTCCATTGTATATATGGACCATATCTTCTTGATCCATTCATCTGTTGAAGGGCATCTTGGCTCTTTCCACAGTTGGGCAATTGTGGCCATTGCTTCTAGGAACATTGGGGTACATGTGGCCCCTCTTTGTACTGCATCTGCATCTTTGGGGTAAATACCCAGTAGTGCAATGGCAGGGTCATAGGGTAGCTTTATTTTTAATTTCTTGAGGAATCTCCACACCGTTTTCCAAAGTGGCTGCACCAACTTGCGTTCCCACCAACAGTGGAAGAGAGTTCCCCTTTCTCCACATCCAAACATTTCTCTTTCAAACAAAAGTTCCAAGAAGAAATTGCTTCTCGTACACTTTAATCAATGGATGTTTTATACCTCATTGAGACACTTGTGATTTCTACTTGAAGAGTGCTGGATCCAATGAGAAAATTATTTTTGAGTGGCTGTCTCAAAACACATTTTTAAAACCGCAGTTAGTTCACACAAATAGCAGAGCTCCAAGGTCAGAGCTGACAGTCACGAAAAAGATTTAGTACACAAAATTTAAAGCATAATTATTTATAATTAAAACTCTAATGCGGGGGCGCCTGGGTGGCTCAGTGGGTTAAAGCCTCTGCCTTCAGCTCAGGTCATGATCTCAGGGTCCTGGAATCGAGCCCCGCATCGGGCTCTCTGCTTAGCGGGGAGCCTGCTTCCCCCTCTCTCTCTGCCTGCCTCTCTGCCTACTTGTGATCTCTCTCCTCTCTGTCAAATAAATAAATAAAATCTTTTAAAAAAAAAAAAAACTCTAATGCGGACCCAGGTAATCCGTATCCACTTTTTCTGATCAGGTCAGGAAAGGTAGAACTTGACTTCATTTTATCATTACCTCCACTTCCTCCCACATTTATAACCTCTTAGTTTATAAATTCTTACCGTTCTGAAAGTCTGCTGCCTCTGACAAAATGTAAAATAAAAGGCAAAGGATTTTCTAAATCTTAAAAAAAAAAAAAAAAAAAAAGGATTTTCTCTGATTAACTTTCCTAACCCTCTATCTCCCTCGTCCACATCTAAAATGCCGTCTACGAGAAACACCCTTGGTCTCACTTTCCGTTATTACCCAGGCTGAGTTTTGTGATTGCATTTTCTGCTATAATACCTCAGGTATCTCTGACCCTTTGGCTCGAAGCAACAGAAGCGACCAAGAAATGATAACTGCGACCACTCTCAATATTCAACCCAGGATGCCAGGCCGCGGGGAATCAAGGAGATAATTGACATACTTCACTGAAACACTTCTTCCTTTATTCTTAGCCACGCTTTTTTATTTATTTATTTATTTTTGCAACCAAGATGGTCCACTTGTTGCTAACATAGGATTCTGGTATTAAAACTTTCATGGTTTCTATAGTTCTCCTAATCAACTTAGCAGTCAGAACCCAAGGATTGGCGGCAATTCCATTTAACAGTGAATCAGTGATATTATCCACAGAAAGACAACAAAAGACACATCTAGAAATGTAAAGTTTCTACGGAGACGGTTAAATGAAGTAGAATGTCCGCGATATACCTCCAGGCGAAGGTACAATCAGCTGGGGAGCACGTGGCCAGCACGGACCAAGTATTGCACTCGGCACAAGAATTTCTCCTTGCTGTTCTCACGGAGATTCAGGACCTTCTAAAAGTCCTCCACAACCCACATGGTTATTCTGGAAACTGCCTACCTTCCCACCAGCTTCGCAGCAACCGCAGACCATTCCTGAGCGTTTGCTTCCGGTTTAGGCAGAGACAGCAATTTTTAAAAAGCAGCACCCAGCAGTCCCAGGCTTTAAGCCTTTTCGATGTTCGCCCTTGCATCACCTAAATCGAACTCGTTACCTCACCCTGGAGCTCCCTTTGCCTTCTGTGTATCACATACTGATTGTGAGCGGCAGGATACAGTCAAGCAAGGAAGGATCTCGGAGCTGCCTTTGACTTCAGGTTTCTAGCCCTTGCAATCCAATCAACCTCCAGGTTCTGCGGACTAGCTCTTAAATTCATTCCTTTTTCTCCATTCCCATCACTCCTGCTCTTGTTCAGACCTCCCTTACTTCTCACTTAAAACAAATCCAGGAACTTCTGAGACTATGCCACCATGATCCCGCCATAATCTTTCACCTAGACCACTGCAACAATGCCATCTGGTCTATGCCATCCCACTCTTGCTCATTTCTAATCCATTTTCTACACCATATCAATAACATTCAAGAATATTCTTTTAAAACATGACTTGGATCATATCACTTGCTTCAAACTCCTCAGTGGCTTCCTGTTCATTTAAAACTTGTTGCCATAACCTGCAAGGCCCTGCCTATCTTGAACTGTCTCATCTCAAACCATCAACTCCCAGTTTGGGTAATAAGCTCCAGCTACCTGAATTTCTTAAAGTTCTTACGAGCTGCTAGACTCTTTCTTGCTTCAGCCCTTTGTGGATGCTGGCCTTTATGCATAGAATGCTATTTTCATCTGTATTTGTGTGACCGAATTCTCATCTTACAGGTCTCAGCTCTGTTGTTACTCAAGCAGGCTTCCTACATATCTGACATAGGCCACTCTGATTATTCTTGAGCAACAACATGAGTTTCCTTCTGAAGACATCAGCACTTATAGTAGTTGTATTTGGTAGTATGTCTCCTTGTTTTGGTCTTGTTCTTTATCTGTGCAGTTCCCCACAGTTCCTGGCATATACTTAGATCTTAATGATCTACTGTTGAGTAAGTTATTTTCTATCTCTCTTTTGTTTAAAAATCTTTACTGTTTCTCACTTGCCTACAGGATGGAGTCTAAACTCCATAGGTCATCACTTTCAAGTGTGGCTTTTGGTTTCATGACTACAAAAGGGCTGCTGAATCTCCGGGTGTTGCATCCAATTTCTAGATCAGAAAACAACAACAACAACAACAACAACAACAACCCTTCTCCTTATATAGTTGTTTCCTATTTATTCAGAAAACAAAACCCTTCCCAGATACCTCTACTCACATCTCATTAGCTAGAACTGTGTCACATGATCATCTCTAGCTAACCAGGGAGACTGGGGGATTGAGTGTTTTTAGGCAGGTACGTTTTCTGCCCCAGACAAAATCACGGACCTATGAGTAAGGAAGAAGGGGGAATGGATATCAGGTAGGTTTTATTAGTATGTACCTCACTGTGCATCCTCATGTTCTCTATATGGGACTATTTTTCACAGTTCCCTGAAATACTATGCAATTCTACAAAGCTTTTATCTTTTTGCTCCCACTGTTATCTCTACTTGGAATGCCCTTTTCTTGCTTCTCAACCTGAAATATTCTGCTCACCCTTCAAGCTTGACCTTGAACACCTCCCATCTGGAGCCTTCCTTTATCCTCCAAGGCAAGATGAACACTCCCTGGATTCTTGGGAGGTGATGCAGGAAATAAGGGCCTTGTCTTATGGTTGTATCATCAGCATTTAAGCAAGTGCCTGGAATATTGAAAGCAGCTAAACAATGGTAACCAAAGTGAAAGAGAGGAGAAGTCCAGGAGTGCATGTTTCTCTGTTTTAATCCTCACCATAATCCCAGGAGGGGCCCATCACCCATTTACAGATAAGAGAACTAAGCCTAAATGAAATAAAGGTAACTTGCCCAAGGCCACACTGCTAATAACATGGTCCTAGAAATTAATTAATTGAGGGCTATGCCTTTGCTTTGCCCCCATCAATTGCCACATTTTATTTTTATTATTTTTTATTTTATTATATTATATATAATATTATATAAGTATATATAATATATTAATAAATATTATTATTATTTTATTTTTATGTTTATTTTATATTTTTATTTTTATTATTCCAGGGGTCAGCACACTGACACTCATTGGCAGGCCTCCTGTTGCTGTAAATTAAGTTTTATTGGAACACAGCCATGCTCATTCCTTTTTGTATTATCATGCTGCCTTTGCATATGACAGCAGAAGGGTTGAGTCACTAAGACACACCATATAGCCTGCAAAACCTACCATATTTACTCTCTGGCCATCCTGACTCCTAAATTAAATCAAAAGATAAATGCCATAAAAAGAGGCTTAAAATGATCATTTCGAGACCAACATTATGAAGAAGAAAAGACTAGGGTCTCCACCCAAGGAAGATGTAGCATTTAAAAAATGACAGACAAAAAAAAAAAAAAATAAAAAAATAAAAAATGACAGAAGGAGAAAGGGAATTCAGCCATTCTGACTTCTTTCTGTGTTCAACAAGAAAGAGAACCAGCATTCAAAAGAGCTGGGGTGAAAAAGAGAATTGATTAACCATTGTAAGAATAATTCTTACTTCACAGGGCTGTTGTAACATCGGAATGAACTAAAGCATGAGATAAGGCACAATGCTCAAGATATGGTCAAGGCTCAATAAACAGTGACTATGCTCTAATGCGGCGTAATCTTCATCAGGTCCTGTTGCTTCTGAGCACGATCCTTTCTTATTGTCAGGACTGCTCTTTTGGGTCAAGGGAAGAAAGAAAGGCCATTTTTACTGTTTCATGTCCAGAATTCCATAACGTCGGAAAATCGCCCTGATCTATCTTGGGTCCATTTTCTGCAGAGAGCCATTCCCATGCCTAGGAGGAAATTGCAGTCTCAGGTAGGAAAGCAGTTAAGCCTGAGCCTGTTCACTGTTGCTCTGTCTGTAGCCCAAACAGCTCAGTTACCAGCCCTTCTCTCTCTCGCATAGGAAGAGACAGGCTCTGGGGAGACCCCATGAGAATAAGGGAGTCCCAGGGCAACCTCGCCAAACTCCGGAGCAGCGCTCATCACAAGCCTTTCGAAATTCCTTGGAGGAAAGCTTTCCAGATACATGAGGGGAGGGGAAAACCTCCCTAGTGGAAACCTCATATAATCTCAGTGCAGAAACCAGCTGCGTCCTAACAATTGCAATAGGGTCATTTCGTGCATTTACTAGAAGCTCCATCATTAATACGCTGAGGAAGACAGCAAATCGTCGTGGAAAGGAGGTGAGGGGGAAAGAAGCGATGGCCACCTGGGTCAAAGGTAGCAAAACATTGAACACACATGGCCTAGAACGTTCCCACCAGAAATAACTTATTTACCACGGGGCGTTTTGGCTTTCAGAGAGCCGAGCCGGAATGCGTGTTTTCTGCAGTGGCTTTTGTTTCATAGCACAGACTGAACTCTGGAGAGAGGATGTTAGGAGCCAAGGCTCCTTACATATTCTTAATGATTGGTAAGTGTCTGGATTTATGGCATGAAAAAATGCAGGCTATAAAAGCAGAGTGGTGCACGATGTAAGAAACTGCTGTTTGTTCCTCTTTAGTAAAATATGGTCAAATCATGGCAACATTCAGTCAAAAGTTGCAATTGGAGAACGATAATAAATAAAATACCCCTGAATCATACAGTTAACCAGAAGATATCTGATTATTAAAGCTTCGTTCAGGGGCGCCTGGGTGGCTCAGTGGGTTAAAGCCTCTGCCTTCGGCTCAGGTCATGATCTCAGGGTCCCGGGATCGAGTCCCGAATCAGGCTCTGCTCAGCAGGGAGCCTGCTTCCCCCTTTCTCTCTTCCTACTTGTGATCTCTCTCTCTCTCTCTCTCTCTGTCAGATAAATAAATAAAATCTAAAAAAAAAAGTTTTAAAGCTTCACTCAAGTACATTGCCATCTTAGTACTTGGAGCAAACCCAGCACCCCAAGCACCATGTAAATGATCATTCTCGGAGATTCAGGAACTCCCCACTGTTGACATGAATAATGTGGACAACCTTGCACATACTAATGGTTAAGACATCAAAATAAATCATGCCATTAAGAAGACATGAGCGCCCTGCCCTAATGGACCCACTTTTGCTTGTGCGGAGTGGCGCAGGAATCCATGAGGCAGCCATTTTTCTTTTTTTTTTTTTTTCTTCTTCCTGCCTCTTGGCTGAACATCCTTGATTGCATACATTTGTAAAACTCAGGAAAATATTGGGAGGTATTGCTATTAGCAGCTACCAAGCTATCTGAAACAGACTACGGGATATATATTGATAAGCTCTTGCCAATTCGCAGCAGCCAATAACTATCATTTCTCCTTGTAGTTCCAGTTTCTGAAGTGTGCATTCTGTTACTATAGCAACTTTCATTTTGTTAACCTGTTACTCACATTAAAAGTGTTATTTTTAGCATAACATTTCCAGAAGTCTTTGACAAAGAAAAATGGGAAGAGATTGTAGCTTCAAGATGAATGTATGCCCAATATGAATTCTAATATGTAGCTTATTTATTCAGTCAGTACATCATCTATTACAAAATTATAGAAAATATAGACTTAAATGTGTGCATTTATGGACTTTGAGAAAGAAATGCCATACCCTATATATATATATATATATATATATATATATATATATATATATATATATTTTGGAACAAGGGAGAGTATAAGTAAATAACAATATGCAAATGGATTTATTTCCTACAGATTTTCACTTACATAAAATCTAAGGTGAGGAACATATAGCTGAGGACTTTCTGTGTGTGGTAGAGTCACGGCTTTTGCTACTGGGTTTCAGTTTTAAAACCCGATGTCGTCTCAGGACATGTAGGGCTAATGCGATGAATTTCAACTATGAAAAAGTCATGTAGTAAGCCAGATGGGGGGAGAGAGCAGTTCTATACCTAGCTGACACTCCTAATAAATTGTGACATAGCCTGCCTTTTGACCTTCCCACAAACAAATTGCTACCTTTTTCCCCAAAATACTGTTTTATCTTTCACTTCCTTGTCAAAAATGGAGTCGTGTGCAGTTTGAGGTAACATGACTGGAAATGAATGACACGAGCACTGCTTGATTAATCCACTCTCTGGATGCAGGTGAGGAGAACATCGCCCTTCGTTTATTACAAGTGAACCCTGAAATTAGACTCGACTTGAGTTCTAGATGAGAACAATTATTTTCTCATGTTGTAGCTAATATTCTCTAATTATTAGAAAGGCAGTGGAGTGGAGTGGATAAGGGCCTGGCTTCTGGAACCAGACTGCCTGGGTTTGAAACCCAGCCTTGTCAGTCCCTGTGTGACCTTTGGCAGTGTGCCTACTCATGCCACACTTCAGCTTCCTCATTTGTGGAAGAGATGATAATGGTACCTATCGTAGGGTTGTTGTGAGAATTCAATAATTTGCCCATGTAAAATGAAGAGTAAAATTAAAAGACTAAAATTAAAAGAGTACCTAACGCACAGTTTGATTAGTGGGGTTTTTTTTTCTTACTTCAAGGAGTATGGTTTTTTCAACTATTTTATTTTTTTTTATTTTTTAAAAATATTTTATTTATTTGAGAGAGCACAAGTGAGCATGTGCACAAGCAGGGGAGGGGCAGAGGGAGAGGGAGAAGCAGACTCCTTGCTGAGTGTGGAGCCTGATCCAGGGCTCGATCCCAGGACCCCGAGATCATGACCTGAGCTGAAGGCAGCCGCTTAACCTGCTGAGCCACCCACATGCCCTGTGGTATGGTTTTCTTTCACTGCCTTAATTCGGAAAATATCCGCAATTACTTATCCTTTTACTGGCTGGCTGATACAGTTGGGTACAAATGACTATGTCATTTTCTTTTTTTTTTCTTAAGATTTTTAAAATTTATTTGACAGAGAGGGAGAGACAGCGAGAGAGGGAACACAGCAGGGGGAGTGGGAGAGGGAGAAGCAGGCTTCCCGTGGAGCAAGGAACTCGATGCAGGGCTCGAACCCAGGACCCTGGGACTGTGACCCGAACCGAAAGCAGATGCCCAACGACTGAGCCACCCAGGTGCCCCACTATGTCGTTTTCTAATAGGTAAATTGCCAAAGGTCACAAAGTTAGTGATGGATGAGGCTAGGATTCCTACCCAGGAAGTCTGGTTCCAGAAGCCAGACCCTTATTCACTCCATTTTGCTGACTTTCTAATAATTTGAGAATTTTAGTTAGAACATTAGGAAATAATAGTTCCCATCCAGAATTCAAGTCATAGCTACAATTCATCCCATTAACCCATTGCCTTTCATAGAAAAACATATTACCCCAAAGATTGCATCCCTGTATGAGTTCACACCTCTAAGCATTTCCCCAACACACACACACAGACTCAAGGTAAGAGGTCCTAAAGGACACTGGCCATGCCCTAGAACTCATTCTCACCCACCCCAGGTTTACTGTGGTCTAATTTACATAGAATAAAATTCACCCTTTTAGTGTAGAGCTCTGTATGTTTTGACAAGCGCTTATAGTAACCACCATTATACTAAAATACAGAACATTTCCATCGCTCCCCAAAATTCCCTCCTGCCCCTTCATGGTCATATTGCTTCTCCCACTCTTGGCTTCTGGCAATTATTGATCTATTTTCTATCCCAATAGATCAATCTTTTTTTTTTTCCTGGCTCCAAGAATACACAATTCTAAACCAGATAAGGATCATATAAAGTCCCTCAAAAGTAGCAGATACCTGATGTTACTTGCATGAAAGGGGAAATGAAATGGGGTCACTTATGTCAAGGAGTTTTCAAATGCAGCCAGGAGGTCATTAAGGAGGTGGGCCTTATGTATGTCCTCACGGGAGGAACCATGAACTTTTGAAGTGGGCCAAACCACAAATACTCCAAGGACTCAGCCCAAACACCTGAAACTTGCTACAGTAACAGACTTTGCTTAGTGATAGCCTTAGCAACCAATTATATTCAGTCAAGATTAGCTTTCTGCTGCCAACACCCAACCAGAAATTCTTTGTAAACAATGTCTACAAGTATTCCCTTTTTGCTTTATACACCCCTGAATTTTACTCCCTAGTAGGACACTATTGGGGTTGCTACCCACATCTGTGTATCCTGAATTGCAGTTCTTTGTTTCCAAATCAACACTTATTTTATTATTACCTCCTGACAATTTTAGGTTCACACCGGATATAGTAGAGACTAATAGGAGCTCCAATCATTGAAACTCATGAAACAGTTGCTTGGTATTATGTGTGGAATCTCCTATCTTATGGTTCCAGTGGGGAGAGGGAAGAGTGAAGGACTGTGGAAAAGTAATCTTAGACACAAATCCCATCTCTGGAGAGACTGTTAATTAGTAGAAAAGGACAAATGCAACAAAGCACAAAAGGTACACAAATCCATCTTAATTAAACAGAATTATGATCATAAAAGCTATAGCTTTCTCCTTCCCATCAATGCCCTTTACTGAACAGGAGAAACGAGGTGTAGTGGATATGTCTTGTGAATCACTATGCTGGCCCTCAACTTGAGCGTGTCTTAAAGCAAAGCTCACATTCATTTGCCTTTGCCATTTCTCCTTTTGGTTCACGGTACATGATAATTGGTAGGTGCTCATAAAATATCTGTTTAGTGAATGAAAAATGTGTTCTTTGGCAGGAATGTTAACAAATAGGGAATTGTAAATTTGGCCCATAATCTCTTAAAACTCACATCTTTTCATGGCTGATCTGGGCTGAGATACAAAAATTTCTGGTAGTGCTCTCTTAGCTGCACCATATAACCTTCCTAAGACGTCCCAACTGGATGACGATTCCTCACGGTTGTAGGTTGATGACTTGTCTCTGTTGCCAAGGAAGGGCGATGGGAGAAGCAGAATTTTCAGTTACTTCGTTCCGGTGATTCAATCTAAGTATTTGAAAACCTGTTATCAGTCTGTTTTCTAAGCAGTACTTTTCTCAACTGACTTTTAGTTATTACCTATATTTGAAAGCAAGACTGAATGTTATCAGGCATTTGACCCTAAAAGTCATCGTCTCGTAAAAAAGTTAACCTTTTTCTCATTAGGACATTTTCCAATACAGTAAAATATTCTTGCCATAAATGATAAGAGTAAGTATATGAAGAAAAATTGCTTGATAATCTCCATCTGGGTGAAGGCTAATTACTCCCATGAGCAAGACTAGAATTTTAAGTATAAAATTTTGATATTTGCTAAATTTTTCAGGGCTCAACTTCCATGACAAGCCTGCACATTCAGATTTACTAGTGTGGATTATGACATGTGCAGAAAGGAATGTTTTTGGCTCCAGTCACTTATAAGGGGGTTGCTTACCTTGTCTGCACATTCCATTCATTCGAACTAAAATTTATCATCTGGGCCCACCGAGTTCGAGTACTTACATATAAGTAGGTATTGAGGGGATTTTTAATTAAAACTCTAAAAATAATAAAGATTAATTGAAAAAAACCCTGAATATACACCAGGGGAGAGAACTATATACAATTAACTTCAACAGAATTACATACAACACAGTATAAATAATTAGAAGTATAATTTTGGCATTTAAGTGCAAATTCTTTCTTCCTACTTTATTCCAAAGTGGATTGACCACATTAGTCTTAGAAGATGAAAAGATACAGGACTAGAATTCTGAATATCCAAATACTTAGCCAACCATTGGTGTCATGAGAGGCAGATCAATGAGAGGACCCCAATCCTTCCTGAGCTAAATCGAAACACAAGGCTGGCCTTTGTGCTTCTGTGTGAAGGACACGTTTTAGAGGAGACGAGCTGGCCTCCAGGGCCCCTTGCTCCTAGGTGCACCTACTAATCTTGAGCCACAGCATCTTTCCAGTTGATGGTAAGTAGAGTTAAGGAAGGATTAATCAAAGGTGAAAGATAGAAAGGGAAATACCTATTCCCTCCAGAGACAAGAGTAGAGATATCCTGCGCTGACCAGCCATGCACTTGAGGAAGATAAATCCTCAGAGAGTTGATTCAAAAGAGAGCTGAAGCTGGAAGCCAAAGAAAGGATGACAGGGAGCTTTTTCTAACCAAGATGCAGTAACAGGGAGTAGATTTACCGTCCCGTCCGATATGAATAAGATACTAGATGAAACATACGAAAGAGTAGATTTTAAGTCATTGGATGTCAGGCTATAAAGGACATGGTCTCCAAGAGACAGAAGCCTACTATTGCCCCAGCTTAAACCTTTGAGAGAATTTCTAGGCCACAGTGTATTGAAGGCAAACCCAGATGGAATGCATCAAATTCCCTGTGTTGAACCGATATTGTTAGCAGACTCTGGAGAAGTAAATAATAGAGTTAACAAAACCTAGCACTGGAGAGAAGAGAGCTACACAGGAAGAAACTTCTGCAGATTTATAGAGGATCCCTCTCAAGTGTTCAGCAGAGTACCCAACTGCATAGGCATGTGAGAAAACTACCCAAAGCCAAGGGAAAACCACCCAAAAGAACCATAGGGAACAGCACTTGGTGATAACACAGGACCATTAATAGTGCCCGTTCTCACCAGCTGGACTGGTAATCTTCATAATTCATGGAGTACTGAGTAGAGTCATTAGAAGAATTTTGCCTCAGTAGTGGAGAATAATTAGCCTTAAACTAAATGCTGCTCCATTCCTGACATACAGGTCTTAAAAGCAAGACCCAAAAAGGATTAAACGGTTTCCAAGTAACTTCCTCCCACAGCAAGATCAAGAATATTTATAAGAATACAAAAATACCCAGCATCCAACAAGGTGAAATTCACAATGTCTGACATCTTATTAAAGATTACCAGGCAACTAAGGAAGCAGGAAAAAAGAACTCATAGTGAAGAGAATAATAAATCAACCAAAACAGGCCCAGAACGGGCACAAATGTGGCAGACAATGCCATTAAAACAGTATAACTCTATTTCATATGTTTCTTTTTTTAAAAAGCCACAGGGAAGATTAAATATGTTAAGTGAAGTCATTGAAGATGTTTTAAAAAATTAAGACCTAAATCAAAATTATAGAGGTAAAATCCAAAATGTGTGATGTGAAAGGTATACCGGATGGTATGAATGGCAGATTTGATGTCGCAGAATAACTGATTAATGAACCTAAAGACATGGTATAAGGAACCAACTGTAACACAGACACTAAAACATAGAAAAGAAAAAAAATGGAATGGACTAATCACCAGGGAGCTGTAGGACAACTTTACATAACTAATATGCATGTAATTGGTGTACTTATAGGAAAGGAAAGATAGATGTGAATAGAAAAAAAATATTTGAAGAAATAATGACCCCCAAAGCTCCAAATTTGGTAAAACCTAAAAATCCCAGAGATCCAAGAAGATCAACGAACCTCAAGCACAAAAAAACGTGAAGAAAACCACACAAAGACACACCATAATCCAATTCTCAAAAACAGTCATAAAGAGAAAATCTTAAAAGCAGTCAGAGAAAAAAGATATGCAAAGATGACGGCAGATTCCTAATCAGAAATAACGCAAAAGGACAGTGGATCGACATCTTTAAAGTGCGGAAAGAAGTAAACCGTCAACCTAGAATTCTCTACTCAGCAAAAACAGAATTCAAAAATGAATGTAAAATAAAGACCTTTCGGACATAAAAATGCTGAAAGAATTCGTCACCAGAAGACTCTTATTACAAGAAAGTTTAAAGGAAGTTGATCAGGCAAAAAGAAAATCCTGTAGATGAAAATGTAGATCTACACAAAGGAATGAGGCATGCCAGCATGGTAGCTCCTTAGGAAAACATAGGAGATATTTTTGTTATTTGAATCTTTTAAAAAGACAATTGGCTGCTTAAACAAAGGTAAAAATAATGTGGAATGATGTAGTGGGGTTTACAAGACAGGTAGAGGTAACATGTATGTTAACAAAAGCACAAAGTCCAGGAGGGGAGAAATGGAAATTTACTATTTAAAGTTCTCATACTTTATGTGAAGTAGCCTAATATCAAATGAAGGTAGACTGTGACCAATTTAAAATGTATTCTCTACATTAAAACAGTAAAGAGCAAAGCCAATAGTTACAGCCAAGAAACCAACAAAGGAATTGAAAAGAAATTGTAAAAAATAATCAATCGAGGACCTAAAGGATATTATGCTAAGTGAAATAAGTCAGATGAAGACAATGCTATGTGATTTCACTTATATGCGGCATCTAAAAAAGCAAAAGAAATTAACAAATAAATAAACAAAAGCAGAAACAGACCTATAAATGCAGAGAACAATCTTGCGGTTGCCAGAGGGGAGAGGGTAAGGGGCTGGGCAAAATGAGTGAAAGTGAGTGGGAGGTACAGGCTTCTAGTTATGGAATAAATAAATCACGGGGGTGAAAGGTGCAACATAGGGAATATAATCAATGATATTGTAATAACGCTGTATGGTGACAGACAGTAGCTACACTTGTGGCGAGCAAAGCGCTAGGTACACACTTTGTTGAATCACTATGTTGTACACCTGAAACTAATGTTAACGCTGGGTGTCAACATACTTAAATTAAAAAAAAAATGTTTTAAGGGGCACCTGGGTGGTTCAGTGGGTTAAGCCTCTGCCTTCGGCAGGTCATGATCTCAGGGTCCTGGGATCAAGCCCCGCATCGGGCTCTCCACTCAGCAGGGAGCCTGCTTCCCTCTCTCTCTGCCTGCCTCTATGCCTACTTGTGATCTCTTTCTCTCTGTCAGATAAATAAATAAAATCTTTTAAAAAATGCAAATTCTCAGGCTCCACCCCAGGATTATTAAGTCAGAAATAGTGGGTTGGACCCAGTCATCTGTGTTTTAACAAGCCTTCCAAGTGATTGTGATTCATGCTAAAGTTTGATGGAGCTAATTACCTTCTGATAGTTTTATTCATCTACTTGTCTAGTTCACTGTAAATTTATTTAGCTGCTCCCTTGAGACTGGAAACTTCCTGAGAGAAGGACGCGCCCCAAATGTCTACGCCCCCTACCCTCACACTTCACTAGAATCCTGTTGAACGATCATTCCAAGATAAATGATCTTAATAGGAGTCTGTATTTCAGCCTGAAAAGATCAGTTAATGTTTCCTTTTTCTTTTTTTTTGAAAAAGAGCAATTGGATTCATAATACAGAGATGTTGTTAATTGACCCATTTATTTTTCACAAAATGTTGAAAAAATGCCACATAAGACGATGCCAAATGGAAAGCTCAGTTGGCAACTCCTACATGCATTCATTCTCATATAATTTTCTCAAGACTTCGAACGTCAGTAGTTACAGTGAGGTGGGAGCAAGGAAAGGAAGGGGTAGGAGACTTAATGAAAGAAGCTCTGAACTTCTCCCAGGGCCTTACCATTACAGTAAGGACAGTGCCCTGGGGAACCGCAATGATGCACTGGGCTAGACAAAGTAACTGAAAACATTAACAAAGCCAGTTCCTGTACCTATGTCCTGATTTTAATTTACATTTATTTTTTCAAAGCCAGACTGAATAAAATCAGCTAAAATGCTGTTACAGTCACACTGTGGAAATTCTGTATAGAATAATTGATGCTTTTGGAGTCAAGATCATTTTAAATTCCAAATGGAGAGTCATATTTTCCACCTGCTATCACTGTATACAGAGGCTTCTAATAGTCAATGAAGTCACTAAAAAATACACATTAATGGAATGAAAAATGATGACAACTCTGTCTCTTTCAGATACATTTTAATAGAGTGCAATGCTCATCGATATTGGTATTTTTATTCCTACAACGTGGTTACATAAGATAATATTAGATATCATCACTTTTGCTTGTCTTTAAAATAAAAAGTGTGGTGAATATTTGACTATAGTTTTATCTGGTTTTCATAGAAAAGAATATGTTCCGTATATTGTGCACAGCTCACCCTGGAGTTCTTCTACCAAATAATAAGAAAACTATGTTCTCAGGTGATCTTTCCATCCTAGCATAGTCAGTGTTCTAGGGATTTCTTGTCGTTTCATCTTCTGAAAGTTTAGCATTTAGAAAAATACAATTCTGTGAAAGATTCTCAATATTAATTTTTATTGGCATTTCTGTATTTCTGGTTTAATTTAAAAACAGTAGGGCAATGAAAAACTAAGAAGCAATATCTTTTTGACTTGTGTGATTACAAAAAGGTCTTGCATTGGACTCATGAGGCAAGTAAATGCAATCTTTTCTATTATTCTGTCAATATTGACTTTTAGAAAATTGTTCATTTCAATTTAGGCTTATGTCCTGTGAAGCTGCTTTAGTAACAAAACTCCAGGACCCTATTGACTACACACTATCATTTTACTCTTGATTTAATATTAATTTCCTTTTCTTAATCCCATCTTGTTCTTTCTTTTTTTCCGCATGCACTTGTTCTTCAAGTGAATTTCCTTGTTTTTCCAGTTTTCCATTATTGTGAGTTGATTATTTAGTATTGAAAAACATCAGGGAGCTATGCTTTCTCTGACTACAAAACTTTTTTTTTTTTTAAACTCTGACCCCTTTGAAAGATTTTCCTGAATCTTTATCCTCCAAGTATTCCTGACACATCTCAAAAAGGGCACAATGGAATTAGATAAACTGTCCAGATCATTTTAAAAACTCAAAGAAATGAAGGACAATGATAAGAGAAGACCAAAGTGGAATTGCCATTCCAATTGCAAATAACAAGATGTAAATAATTTTATGGTAATATAGTCGGATTATCCTCATTTCCATACCTATGATACCTATGTCTATTGGGTCAAAAAGGTTAAATGGGAGAACTAAAACTTATATTCATTCATGCATTTTAAAAATATGATCGTTTCAACCTTACCTCCTAGAAATTCTTACAGATCTCTGACCTGTGCCCTTCCGATACTTTCCTTCTGAGAATTCAACTTCCTGTAGAGTTTTGCTACTCTAGTAAGGAAGTCCAGGGCCTGGTCCCTCACTTTTTCTCCCCCAGGGCTGTAGAAGGGCATTTTCTCTCGATACTGCCAATGAGACCATCTGACTTAGCCATGTAGCCTTTTAATCACAGATTCATCTAGTTCAGTATTGTGCTGACTTGATCCAGTGCAATGGCCCCCAACAGCCATCCAATCCCAAATCCTTTATATTACTACTTCGTCGAAAATCCCAAATGCCTGAGACATTGTACCTGCTGGTGCATCCCACTCCACCAATATCCCACAAGAAGATTTAAAATTTACCACCAGTGTAAATTTTAACAATTATACAACCACAACATGCCAGGGGCTTTCCATAGTCCACCTACTACCAGTGTTGGAACCTATATCACCAGCCAGCCTATAGATGATCCGTCTTCAAAATACCATTTTAGATCGTGCTACCTAGGACCACTTCAGGTTGCTGGAGAAAAAGACTCTGACACTCTGAGATTTGCATGCAGGAGGTTTACTGGGGAATGTTTTTGGACCAAAATACCTGTGGGAAAGCAAGGGAAGCAAGACTGGGCAGAAAGAGAGGTTGAACGATGGTATGGTTGCACTACCAACTTCGGCTAGTCCAATGGGGTTGCTCTGAAGCCAAAATGGCCTTTCAGAAATGCCCTGCCTCAAGGCAAAGAGACTGTGCCTCTGTGCTCCAGCATCAACCAGTCATGAAATACAGCCTTACGTGGTGCTGCATCCTCTGACCAGGGATGAGTCCCAAAGAGGACACAGCTGGGACCTGCTAGTAGCCAACACTGCAGGCAGATGGTGGAATAAGTGATTCTTTCCTGAAAGGGCATCAGGTGGCATGGCATGCTATCTACTCGGTCCATAATACACAAAGAGACCCACAACTGAATTGGCACAAATAAGTTTAAGTGAAAAAAAATCAATTCATGGAAAAGGAAATTCAAATGGAAGAAGATATTAAAAGATGCTCAGCCTCATGAGAAATTAGGAAAATTCAAATTCAAACAGCAAGACATTTGCATATCAGATAATATGTATTTTAAAGATTGATAATATTCACTAGTGATGAGAACACAGGGAAGTAAACACTTCGCACATTGCTAATGGGAGTATGTCTGTAAGAACATAACTCAAGGGGCGCCTGGGTGGCTCAGTGTGTTAAAGCCTCTGCCTTTGGCTCAGGTCATGATCTCAGGGTCCTGGGATTGAGCCCCGCATCGGGCTCTCTGCTCAGCGGGGAGCCTGCTTCCCCCTCTGCCTGCCTCTCTGCCTACTTGTGATCTCTCTCTCTGTCAAATAAATAAATAAATAAAATCTTTAAAAAAAAAAAGGAACATAACTCAACAACCGGGACAGTATGTAATAACATTAAAATTCAAAATAGAATGCCTATTTTCAATTAATATATAGAGTTAATGCAATCGCAGTGAATACCCAGGAAAATTATTTGTGCACATTGACAAGCTGATTCTAAAATGCGTGTAGAAATGCAAAACATCAAAAATCACCAATGCCATGTTGAAGAAAAAAATTGCGAAGCTTTCATTACCAATATCAATACTTACTATAAAGAGACTTGAATGAAGAGAGAGTGGCATCGGCATAGGGATAAACTAATAGACAAACAGAACAGAATAAAACAGGGGCGCCTGGGTGGCTCAGTGGGTTAAGCCTGTGCCTTCGGCTCAGGTCATGATCTCAGGGTCCTGGGATCGAGCCCCGCATCGGACTCTCTGCTCAGCAGGGAGCCTGCTTCCCCCTCTCTCTCTCTGCCTGCCTCTCTGCCTACTTGTGACCTCTCTCTCTCTGTCAAATAAATACATAAATAAATAAATAAAAATCTTTTAAAAAAAAAGAAAATATATCTTTAAAAAAAAAAGAACAGAATAAAACAAGAAACAGACCATCCAGATTAACATAGATGGTCACCCAGTTTATAACAAAGG
>CM052901.1:70399044-70471120 GCA_028534135.1 Potos flavus
GGGGGGGGATGGGGTGGGGGGGGTGGTGTCCTGGGATCAAGCCCTGCCTCAGGCTTCCTGCTCAGCAGGGAGCCGGCTTCTCCCTGCCCTCTGCCCTTCCCCCTCAGCTCGGGCTCTCGCTGGCGTGGGCTCTCACAGATAAATAAATAAATAAATAAATAAAATCTTAAAAAAAAAATGAACTCCAGACTGGAGACAAGTGAAAGCTTAAAGTTTCTGAAATAGCACTATCCCGTAGAACTTTCTGAAATGATGGAAGTATTCTCTCTCTGTGCTAACACAGTATCCACAAGAGATTATTGAGCACTTGGAGCTTAACTAGCGTGACTGAGAAACCGGGTTCTCAATTTTATTTCATTTCGATTAATTTAAATGTAAGTAGCACATGTGGTCCCCTTATTGGGTATTGCGGTTCTACCAGATGACATAAGAGAGTATCTGTGGTAACTCTTTGGTGTGCCAGCTTGACTGGGCTGAGCCGTAGTTTCAGGGCAGATTCTCTGGCAAGAGCTGAGGAATGGAAGGGAGGCAATAGCCCTTTTGTAGCATGCACAGACCTAATCTGGGTGCTGGTGTAAAGGGAGTTTGCAAATGTGATTCGAATTCGCAATCAGTTGACTTCAAGTTAATCGAAAGGGACATTTTCGGGGCGCCTGGGTGGCTCAGTCGGTTAAGCGTCTGCCTTCGGCTCAGGTCATGATCTCAGGGTCCTGGGGTCGAGCCCCGCATCGGGCTCCCTGCTCGTGCTCTCTCTCAAATAAATAAAATCTTTTTTTTTTTAAAGGGACATTTTCTTTGTGGGTCTGATCGACTCTGTTAATAAAGGGCTTAGGCCTTTCCTGAGCTCAGAGACTGCAAACAGCACCTCGGTCTGCAATTGCTCTCCTATCCCTCTCGGATCTTCCTTCCTACCTGCTGTCTGTGGACAATAAGCTTTACTCGTGCTGTGCTGTTCTAGCCTGCTGGGGACCTTCCCATCCTGCCTGCCTGCTCGCCTCCCTGCGTGCGAATGAGCTACAGCCCATGCCTGTAGGATTCCAGCCTGCTCATGATCCTGCCTTCCTGATTGCCTGCCCTACAGATTTGGGGCTTGCTTAACTAGGCCCCCACAAAATGCACTAACGGTAAGGGAAATGATTGGCTAATCGTGCTCCATTAAAACTAGGAACTTCTCTTTATTAAGATGGTGAGGCAAGATCCTGACTGGGAGAAGATATTTGAGAGATATCTATATATCCATATCTATCAATCATCTATCTATCTATCTATCTATCTATCTATCTATCTATCATGTTCAGAATATAGATTTAAAAAAATGCCTCCAAAGATAAGGATTTTAAAGGACTGATAAAGTTAAAGTGAGGTCTTATGAGGGTCCTCATCCAATCTGACTGTGTCCTTCTAAGAAGAGGAGGTTAGGACACACATAGAGGGCAGATCATGTGATGACGCAGGGAGGGAAGGTTATTTGCAAGTCAAAGAGAGAGGCCTCGGAGAAAACCAACACTGCTGACAATGTTGATCTTGGACGTCCGGCCTCCAGAATTGTGAGCAAATGAACTTCTGTCGTTTAAACCAAAAAAACGAAAATGAAAACAAAAATCTCCACAATCAATGAGAAACCGACAACTCATTTCTTTCTCTTTTTTTCAATGAATACAATACCTTAGTGGAAATTTCACAAAAGGAAGTGTCCAAATAGTAGCCAATGAAAAGGTGCCCGCCTTCATTCATTATCAAAAAAGTACAGTTAGAACCACAGGGAGATTCACACCAACCAGAATGGCTAAAATTAAAATGGAAACAACTACAATAATAGTAAAGTTTAAGAACCTTCTAATACATGGGTTGACGAAGGCGTATCAACTGGAGCTCTCAGATGCTACTGATGAAGGTAAACATGAATACATTTACTTTGGAAATCAGAGCAGAAGGGGTGTGTGTCTGTGTGTGTGTATGTTTAATTTTTTTTTTTCAACTATGATTGGTGCTTTTTCTGTTCTGTTAAGAAACTTTGGCAATTCCAAGGTCATTTATTCATATAACACAATATGCTTTTATGTACTCTTCTACGCTTTAATATTTAAGTCTGTGATTCATATCAAATTGTTTTTTATATATGTGTGAGGGACAGGGGGTCAAGGATCATTTTTTTTTTCCATGCAGATATTCAATTGCTCCATACCTATTCATTTCTCGCTCATTGAAAAGACTCCCATTTCCTCCAGCGAAATGCATTGGCATCTCTAGTTCTTTTTACCTTAAACTAGAGATAAAAAGAAAAAAGAGGTTGCGTGAAAAGATCTGTAGGATGATCCCATTCTTTTGTGTAAAAGAATAAAATAAGTTTGGGTATTAATATGAGATTCTAGAAAGATACCGAAGTTACATAAGAAACATTTCACATTGGTTACCTTGAACGGGGGGTGGAGACTGAAGGGACGGAGGAGCAGATTATGAACTGTGTCCTCTAATGCCTCTGTATTATTTGACTTGTTATGCAACGTCTTATTTACTCTTGTAACTTACAAAAGTTTTGAGAAAATGATGAAGCAAGACAAAGCATCCATAAAGCAAAACAAGGAAAGTAATCATTCCCTTTTTTGAAATTTCTCTTCTGGGCCCCACCATCTTCTCCCTTGCATCAAAGATGTTTGTATATCTGTCCTGATTACTGCTCTTAAAAAGTGTGCCATCGAGTAGTGGGACCACATTATACTTGTCTTTGCAACCCTGGTGTAGCCCTTTCCAGTACAATGGCAGGTTGTAAGCAGATGAAAGACAATGAGCAAAACAGGGATTCTTCTCAGTTTGGCTCCTTAGGTGACATTTGTGAATTAATTCTTTTATGGTAAATAATTATTTCCTTTGCATGAATGGTAGATCATTATATGGCTCTCTTTCATTTTAAAATCTCATTATTAATAAGAATACAGGCCTTTTAAACTAGATACATAATGAGTTCAAAAGGCTAGCTTTGAAAACTAGCTCAGCCATTAACGTGGGCTGTGCTTCTTATATTCTGAAAGCCATGCTGAGGATTCATCTGTTTCTCCCTTTTAACTTTTGCATCTAATTAATCTTTGTCTGAAGGGCACATTCCTGGTATTCAGAAGCATGCCTCAGTGGTGCTAATGTGCAGCAGAGTGACCTTGAGTGAGAAAACAATTTTCACCCAATCGTTTTCCAGCCAATTATCTCCAAAGGTACAGAGAAGGAGTATTTATTATGCTCTCCTCTCTCACAAGAGAAAAACATTGAAAAATTAATTGTGTTTCCTTAGGAGAGATTATAAACCTTCACGTAATATATTATGAAAGGGCAAGGTATTGTTGACGCGATTTTAATATACCTTGGAATTTTCAGGCAGCCCTGAGGGGATCTCCAAATACGGTTTAGTTGTCTGTAATGTATGCTTGGTAAAACAGGAAACTCCTAGAACAAGGACCTAAGTATTGAAATGAGAGCTTTTTTTTAATACATGTGGAATTTTTACATATGCAGTATGGAAGTCATACTAATGAGCACTTAACCAAGTGGCATCTGGGCCCCAAAGAAGAAACACAAGGTTGGCAAAAAATCGCTCCAATAAATTAAAAGGTTTCAGATCAATAAACACCAACGCCTACAATACTATGCTTTTGTCTTATAATTGGCACCAACACTGGGGACCTGAGAGAGTGGGAAAAACTTGAACAATCACAGCCTGGCGAAAACTGTTTGGGATTAACAGAAAATTTTAAAACCTGTTTACAGGACCACAGTCAAGTCACCAAAAGCAGAGTTAGATAACATGGAAGGTCCTGAATGTCTTGCCTTGCAGTCAGTGGTGAGTCTATATGATGGTGTCATATGATCAGATATATGTTTTAGAAGATAGTTCAATCAAAGGAAAACTATCACATAAATATCTCTACAAATGCCCCCCCAAAGAATGTGATAAAATTCCACATGTTGCACTGGTAAAACTCTCAATGAAAAAAAAAAAATTATAGGAACACTTATATTGCATTTGATCTGTGCCAAGCACCGTTTGATATATTTCACATACTTTTTAAATAAATTATTTGATCATCACAACAAACTTACATGGTAAAAATATTATAAAAATATTATAGAATATGGTATTCTGATGGAGCAGATTCTTTAATAAATCCAAAACAGAGGGTGCAGGGAGGAAGTAGGTGAGGTTGGAAATGAAAGCAGGGGTTGTACCATGGAAGTTCTTGAATGTCTTGCTAAGGAATTTCACATCATCTTATGCAGGTAGGATGAGTCCAGATAGGGGTGTAACATGATCAAATGGGTGTTTAAGAAAAATGAGTCCATGAAAAGAGAAATGCCATATGAGTATCACTATAGACACCACAAATGCATTTGATAAAATCCAGCCTCTAATGTTGATAAAATTCTTAACTAAATTAGAATAGAGTAATAATAAATAATACGTATACAATACATGAAATATCATTGTTTTAGTATATTATGTATTGTTTAACTATCTTATTGTATTATATTATGCTATATTATGTTGAAATTATATAAGGAAGCATTTATATAGCAATAATTATGAAACGAGCACGTTCTAAGCAGTTTTTCATATTTTTAACATTTTTAAATGGATTTCATGTTGACAAAGCCCTATGAGGTAGTGTTATTATTGCCATAATATTCAGATGAAGAAATTAGTACTGAAAATTTTAGTAGCTTGCCCAAGGTCATAGCATGTAAGTAGCAGAGCCAGAATTTGAACCAGGATGATTTCTTACATCTCAAACTGAAGGCCAGCATCATGTTTAATAGTGAGAAACTCAACAAATTCCCAATAAAGCAAAAACAAGGCAAAGACACCCATTATCATCAGAAATACTTATTATGTTCTGCAAATACTAGTCGATGCAAATAAATGAGAAAAAGGAATCAGAGGAATAAATGTTGGAAAAGAAAAGGTAGAATTTTTTTTCCTACAATTTTGTAAGTGTAATTTTTGAAGCCTTAAGCCAAAAGGAAAATGAGCAAGGAGACTATTCACAAAATCGATGTAAATAATACACAAAAAAATGTCAGCTGTCTTTACACAAATAAAAATCACTTAGAATTAAATAAAAATAAAATGAAAAAAATTTAAAAATCACTTAGAAAACCCTGTTTAGGGTGTCTGGGTGGCTCAGTGAGTTAAAGCCTCTGCCTTCGGCTCAGGTCATGATCTCAGGGTCCTGGGATCGAGCCCCGCATCAGGCTCTCTGCTCAGTGGGGAGCCTGCTTCCCCCTTTCTCTCTGCCTGCCTCTCTGCCTACTTGTGATCTCTCTCTCTGTCAAATAAATAAATAAAATCTTAAAAAAAAAAAGAAAACCCTGTTTAGGAGTCACTGACCTTAGAAAATGTCAGTGCCCTTTAGGCAAAGACTGTCATGAACATACTCAGAGTTGAACACATTAGGTTTATCGCTCATCATGAGGGAGGATGCAGGCCACAAGGGATCATCTCAGTTAAGAGGGTGCCAGAAAGGACTTACTACAGGATTCAGGCTTGCTCCTGGTCCTTTAGGAGAGAGCCCCAATGAGACTTTGCTCAGAATTTCGTGCTGTCAGGAAATGGGGGGTAATTCTGTGATTGAGTATTTTAATAAATCTTCTCTTCCAGAAGAGAAGATTCAAGTGAGGCCAAAGCTCTAATTGATTAAGAAACAACAGTCACTCGTGTTAGCTGGGAGAGAGATCATTTCTGTGGTTTGAAAGAGTTCATGTTTTTGTCTGTGTGCAGACATGATTACGGAAGGATCTGGCTTTTGTCTTGACAGAGTTGCAGGGTGGCCTTGTGGGTGTTGGTGTTCTATGAAATTGTCTTTGTTTATGCTCACCTGGAAAGGGCCAAGCCAGTTCCCGGATGTCAGTCACTTGCTTCCGTCTTTCTCAAAAGGGATACAAGATCTCAAACTGTACAGGTTACAACACCTGGGGATAAATTAACAAGGAGGGAGGTGTAATGGAGAAGGTGCTCACAGAGGGCTTCTAGGCTGCTGACAATGTATTTCTTGACCTGAGTGGTGGTTGCATATCTTGTTATAATTTGATAAGCTAAATATTTATGGCTTTTGCATTTTTCTCTAAGTGTGTTATATTTCACTATATTTAGATACTTTAATATTTATTCAATTTAATTAAAATTGATCAACATTAATTTATTTAAAAATACACTTCCTCAAAAGAACTAGGATTCATAAATAGTAAATAAATAAATAGAACACAGTCTGTGTTAGTCAGGGATCTCCAGAGAAACAGAACCAATGTGATATATAGAGAATATACAAGAAGAGATTTATTCTAGAAACTGGCTCACATGGTTATAGAGGCTGAAAAGTCCCACAATCTGCTGTCTGCAAGTTAGAGACCCAGGAAAGCCAGTGGTATAATTCAGTCCGAGTCCAAAAGCCTGAGAACTGGGAGCTCTGATGTCTGAGGGCAGGAAAAGATAGACATCCCAGCTCAAGAAGAGATAGAGGAAGAGAATTCACCCTTCCTTTGTTTTTTCTTATTCTTTTTTTTTGTTCTGTTCAGACCCTCAGTGGATCAGATCATGCCCACCCACACTGATATGGGTGGATCTATCTACTCAGTCTATTAAATCAAATGCTAATCTCTTCCAGAAACAGCCTCACAAACACACCCAGAAGTAATGTTTTAAGAGCTATCTGGGCATCCATCAGCCCAGTTAAGTTGGCGTATAAAATTAACCACCACACAATCTCTCTTTATAAGGACAATTATGATTACAGTTAGCACCTGTTGGATAATCCAGTGTCCTTGTAGAGAGAGGCAGAAAGAGATTGAACTATAGAAGAGGTGGCAAGGTGACAAATGAGGCAAGATATTGCATGACTGGCTTTGAAGATGAAGAAAGAGCCCACAAAACAAGGAATGCAGACAACTTCCAGAAGCAAAAAAAAAAAAGAAAGAAAGAAAGAAAGAAAAAAAGCAAAGAAACAGATTCTCCCCTAGAGTTTGTACTTGATTTCAGCCCATTGAAACTGATTTTGGATTTCTGGCCTCCAGAAGCATAAGCAAATGAATGTGTGTTGTTTCAAGCCAGCAAGTTGGTGGTCATTTGTTACTGCAGTGAGAGGAAATGAATAGAGTCCCATGAGAGTTTCTTAAAGGAACATGTAGCCAACAGAGCCACATGCTGCTGAGATGGCAAGCCTCAATTCTGTTGCATTTAGAAATGTGGATATTACTGCTGTCCTTA
Source organism: Potos flavus (assembly GCA_028534135.1). Lineage (NCBI taxonomy): Eukaryota > Metazoa > Chordata > Mammalia > Carnivora > Procyonidae > Potos > Potos flavus. The sequence goes on from CM052901.1 coordinate 70,406,291, forward strand.
GTGAGAACCTTTTTTATCGAATGATAGGAACAAAAGCAGATGGGAGTGGTTGAAGAAAGGCGTGGGAGGCAAGGAAAGCCCTCCTATATTCTTGAATCACCACTGGAAAGAAACGAACACCTGAAATGGCTGGGAGAATTATTTTCCATTCCTGCTATTCTACAGTGTTAGAAAGAATAACACGTCTTTCATTTAAAAAAAATAATAAAAAATAGTTAGCTTTAAGTGGTATAAATAAAAAAGACATCATTAAAATAGCTAAATGAAACAAAACAGATGAACATATGGGAAGGAAAAAAAAAAAAGAGAGAGAGAGAGGGAAGCAGACCATAAGAGACTGTTAACTGTGAAGAACAAACGGAGGGTTGCCGGAGGGGAGGTGGGCAGGGGATGGGCTAGATGGGTGATGAGTATCAAGGAGGGCACTTGTCATGATGAGCACTGGGTGTTATATGTGAATGATGAATCACTAAATTCTATTCCTAAAACCAATATTACAGGATATGTGAACTACCTGGAACTTAAATAAAAATTTGAAATAAATAAATAAATAAAAGCTTTTTGCTCGCTCGAATAAATAAATAAATTAAATAAATAAAATTGCTAAATGAATAATAGATAGCATATAGATATAATAATAGAAGGCAGGAAGGTTAACTAGGTGTCTATTATAATAGTCCAAGCAAATAGCTATGACTTCAATTGAGGTAGTAGGTTTGATGGTGGAAAGAAGGATAAATGTGAAAGATGTTAAGGATGAGGAATTGCTGTTGGTGGGAATGCAAACTGGTGCAGCCACTCTGGAAAACAGTGTGCAGTTTCTTCAAAAAGTTAAAATTAGAACTACCCTACAACCCAGCAATTGCACTACTAGGTATTTGCCTAAAGGATATAAACATAGTGATTCAAAGGGATACATGAACCCTAATGTTTATAGCAGCATTATCAACAATAGCCAGATTATGGAAAGAGCCCAAGTGTTCATTGGCTGATGAGTAGATAAAGAAGATGTGGTATGTACATACACAATGGAATATTATGCAGCCATAGAAAAGAATGAAATCTTGCCATTTGCAACAATGTGGGTGGAGCTAGAGGGTATTACACTAAGCAAAATAGAGAAAGACAAATACGGCATGATTTCACTCATATGTGGAATTTAAGGAACAAAACAGATGAACATAGGGGAAGGGAAGGAAAGATAAAATAAGGTAAAAACAGAGAAGGCAGCAAACCATAAAGGACTCTTAATGATAGGGAACACACTAAGGGCTACTGGAGGGGAGGTGGGTAGGGGATGGGTTAAATGGGTGATGGGGATTAAGGAGGCACTTATGATTAACACTGGGTATTATATGTAAGGGATGAATCACTAAATTCTACACCTGAAACTAATATTACACTGTATGTTAATAAACGAATTTAAATAAAAACCCTAAAGAAAAAAAACCCCAAAATTTTAAAAAAAGATGAGGAATTGGTGGTACTTGATCACCAGTAATGTGCGTAGGGGTGAAAAGAAGTGAGGTAGCGTACTTTCTTGCTTAAGTGACTGAGTAGGAAGGGCTAACATTTATCTCTCTAGAAAACACAGGGCCCAGACAGTCCACATTATGCCTTCTCATTTCCTGTGTGTTGATCTTCTCTTCCCCATTAAGTTATAAACTCATATAACGTTTAATGTTTAATTTACATTTTCTCTGCCATTGTTTGCCCCAAGTCCCTGGACCAGAATCTGCAGACAAGCTCCCTATTTGAGGGCCAGGCATGCGATCAGCAGAAATTTCTGTGTGCTCCATCCTGTGTTAGATATTGCACAGGGCGCAGGATTAATAGAATGTTCTTATCTGTGGAACCGAGGTCCAATGAGTGCTGCTGTGAGACATCTTGGTACTTCAGAAGCAGGAGCTAGTGAAAAAGGAGACAAAACTAGGACTAGTAAATCTGGGAAAGTTGGAGAGGCTTGCCCTAGGAAGGATGGCTAAACAGAGAAATCTGTTGTGCTACAGGCATACATAGCATGTCAGGCATTCTAACTCTGGAGGCCCAGTCTTCAAATTGGGAAGGTCTTTGGGAAGGTCTGGTTTGGATGTCAGGTGGCAGGGGTTAGTTTATGAAAGTTGATGACATCATGTTTCCTTTTTTTTTTTTTTAAAGAGAGAGAGAGCGCGTGTGTGAGTAGGGGAGGGGCAGAGAGAGGAGACAGAATTTCAAGCAGACTCCCTACTGAGTGCGGAGCCTGATGCAAGGATTGATCTCACAACCCTGAGATCGTGACCTGAGCTGAAATCAAGAGTTGGACGCTTAACCAACTGAGCCACCCAGGCGCCCCAATGATAATCATGTTTGTGAACACTGTCCATTCAAAGGCAAACCTCAGGTAGTGGTGGGGGATATCCGGAGTAAGGTCTGGTAACTTTAGAGAAGAGTTTGACAAGAATTTAGCAGGACTTCAACCCAGTTAAGTGGTAGGTAGATTCATGGGGAGATTGTGGGACTAACTTGGCTGGGCTACTACATAGAGATTAGAAGAGAACATGCATCCCCAGGACACCTGACTCTTAGCTAATTGCATTAAAACTGAATTCTAAGTTCCTCTTGATATGAGCTGGAGCTTCAGATACTTATGGCATCCAGGATTGACTCAGAGCCGGAGACCAACCTTCGCCTAGAGGGAAAACCTACCAATGGTTACAGGAAGTTGGACAGGTGAAGGAAAAATCAGGAGAGAGGAGCTAGGGGAAAACAATGACTCCATGAAAGGATTAAATTCAGACCGAGGGAAAAACTCCCAACATCCCTGCGAAAACACAACCAGTGATACACGACTGCGTGGGTAGTCACCCGTTGCTAGCACAATGCCTTCTTTCCTTTCGAAGAGGAGAGCATATATTCCTGAAACAGGTCATCTTTTCTCCTCAAGGAACAATGTAATCATTGAGATTGTGTTTCTAACGAAGAATAAGGTATAAAATAAATTATATACAGGGACAACAGTGTGCTATAGAGGCAAAGATGCAACAACTACAAACCTCCATAGCAATTTAAAAGAGTAAAATTATGTGTCAAGTCCTATATATAATGGGCAGAAATATATTGTGCACATTGATTACACAAAAGGGGCTCTGATGTACCATAAAGAGCATATACGGCACATAAAAATACAGCGCTCATGAATCATAAATTTGACCTAAACTATTATGCTAAGTAGAACAAACACTAATTAAACATTGACTTATCAATAATTTCATGTGCCTTCTTAAAAAATTAAAGGGCTTTTTAAGGGACAGTTTTGCTGACTTACCTCTTTGAAGAGATACCTAGGAAAGCTGAAAAAGATGCCTTTCTTTTTCTTTTAATAGACTTTGCAATATTAAAGTAATGACGTGGGGCACCTGGGTGGCTCAGTGGGTTAAAGCCTCTGCCTTCGGCTCAGGTCATGATCTCAGGGTCCCGGGATCGAGCCCCGCATCGGGCTCTCTGCTCAGCAGGGAGCCTGCTTCCCCCCTCTCTCTGCAAGTAGGCCTCTCTGCCTATTTGTGATCTCTCTCTCTCTCTCTCTGTCAAATAAATAAAAGCTTAAAAAAATAATAAAGTAATGACGTATTGAAGATGATTTCCCTGTCCCTATTGATGTCTCATTAAGAGTAAGGCGATATGATTGAATTCAACATACATTCATTGCCTATCTATCGAAGGTTGGCCCTGTGTTAAGTACTGGAAACATAGTGATGACAAAATGTGTGTGTGCTCACAGTTCCTTAGAATCATCCTCTTCTTTTGGTTATGTCTCTCCTAAGAACAAGGACCTCCTTTATTTTTCTACATATCCTCAGGTCCTAGCAATATGCCCGGCACAGAGTAAAAGTCAGTGATTTTTGTATTGAACTACTGGATACATATTGTCTGTGATGATTGTCTTTTCTTTTGAAACTTAGGGAGGGATCCAACATGATTAATTTTACCTACCCTGAACTCCTCTTAGACTATTCAGCGGTGAAAAGCCAAATGTCCTCTCTTTATCCAGACATCAGACCAAAGTAGTGATGATGGGAGAGAAGGAAAAAAAAAAAACAAAAACCCACAGGAACAGTTGTTAAAGGCCTCTTTCTTCGTGTCCACAGCTACAGAGAAGAAAAAGCTATTGACAGCTATTAGAAGGACTTCACACTTCATTGGAAAACCATAAAAAACAATTACCAGGTCTTTGGCACAGAGTTTTCAAGAGGAGCTTCAAAATATCTCTCATAGAATTGCTAAGACAAGCATAAAACTGGAAACCTATTGTCTGCTTTTTTTGCCTTTATACTTGGATTTTGACACTAAGACTCCAAAAAGACTAGGTTAAGTGAGAGACAGGTGAGGCATGGGTGTTAATTAAGGCACCGATTTGCCTGGGACTTATCAAAAGACAAGAGATTTCATTAGAATTAGTGCCCCAAAAATGATGGGCTGTCAATAGAGTTACTGTGTTAGGTAAGGCTTGACGAAAGGGAAAATGTTGAGCTTGAACATGGGAAAGGATTAGCGGAGGTAAGAGCCTCAGTCTTGACATGGACTTATAGAAGACCCCTGGGGTTTTCTCATGCAGGTGAATAAACCAACCTGCCCTCTCAGGTTGGCTGTGTTGTTGGCTAGTAAGTTGCGTCCACAGGATGTGGCAAAATCAGTAGAAATTTGGATCAGTTTCCTGAGATGACTCAATAGTTTCCTCGATTAACAATTATATCCCAAGTGTGGACTTCTGGTTAACATTTAAAAAAAATACATGTTTCGGCAACCAAGTTCTGAAATGAAAATTCTATTTCAAATATCTTCGACCTATGCCTCCTGCATCTACCAAATGGAATTTCGTTCTTAATCACGGCCAGTGAGAGCCCATGTGAGTGTACATAGCTGAAATATGCGTGCTGGTCTTCTCCATCTGTGGGTTAATGAGAAGGTTAATTTCCAGTTAATTAGATGGGGTGTGGGAGATGAGCAAGCTTTTTCAGTAGCAGACTCAGCAAAATTCCGGGAATCTGGGGAAAAAAAAAAAAAGGCAGTGAAATGTGGAGAGGGAGTTTCCCTGATCTTCCTTCCGATTTGTGAAAAGCCCAAGCACTGAATTTCTGAGGCCCCAGGCCAGCTTTAAAATGAAGATGAGAGTTCTTTTGCAGGCCTCGGAGATAAAATGTGCCATCTCTACCTGGGGACAAGGCAATTAATCTCATTCTCGAACAATCTGGAGTGTTCATCAGATGAAATTCCCAGCCTTTCATGGCCTCTGAAACTCAGGGTAGTTGGAGAGTTAAATACTCACTTGGAACAGAAGGAAGCTGGCCTTTCTTTGCCAGGGCTAAAAACTGCTATACTGCTATGCACAATACTCATCATGTCGTGGTCTCTGGAACTACGCAAGTTAGCATCGCAGACCCCATCAGCTCTAAGAAGGGTCAGTGGTAGAAAACAGGGAAATGAAGTTCACCATGAAGTAAACCGCAGTCAGACGGCACCATGTTCGAACACAGTCTATTACATCTCGAAGGCTCCAAATACTTGTTTTGTGACTTTGAGCAGCACGGAGTCTGCTCCTCCGCCTCTCCCTCTGCCCCTACACCCGTTTGTGTGCTCTCTCTAAATAGATAAATAAGTCTTAAAAAAAAAGAACAATTCAGTAGAGAGTATGATGTATAAAATCATTCCTCTGTAGGAGTCAACCATGAGGATCCGGCATATCGCCAACACTTGCTGGTGTTTTCTTCTATTCTATGAAGTACAGCTCAGAAGACGGGCTGGCCCCCATTTTTCCTTTATTTGCTAGGTATCTGCTAACACCTCACACATACAGAGGTGACTATCAGTTGGATGCTACGTAAACTGGCATTTGTGACTTTGCAATTAGATTTCAACACGCGTACAAAATAAAATTGAAAGTCATCCTCGTCTCCAGCCTCTGTGTGAAGAATAGAACGAGCTAGAAAATTTTAAAAGCTTACTCTCTACCCTCCCATTTTCAGGTTTATTGTATTTTAGCTCCTTGTCTTAAACACACCAAAGCTGGGTTCTTCTCTCTCTCTCTCTCTTAACATTCTATACTTGTTTAGAATTACTATCATGCTTTCCAACTTCTTTGCTCCCCATTGTGTTTTATAGCCTACGTATTCCTTCTGGATTATTCCTGAAGCACTTCCTTTCATTCTTTCGGCCAGCTTCTGTGAATAGTAATCTCTCTTGGTTCTCATATAACTCTAATGCCTTTATCTGACACAGTGTTCTAGAGTAACGAATATTTTCCCTCAACACTTGGGAAATACTGTTTTTCGATCATACCTGGCCAAAAGCCTCTGTCTATCTTTCTAAGTAAGCTCTCTTTTCTCCTTGACTGCTTAGAAAACAAACAAACAAACTTGTTTTTGTTGTTGTTGTTGTTTTTTTTAAAGATTTTATTTATTTATTTGAGAGAGACAGAAGGCACAAGCAGGGGGAGGAGCCGAGGGAAAGGGACAAGCAGACTCCACGATGAGCAGGGAGCCCAGTGTGGGGCTCAATCCCATGACCCTGAGACAGGACCTGAGCCAAAATCAAGAGTCAGATGCTTAACGAACTGAGCCACTCAGGCACCCCTTGTTTTCATTGTTTTAGGCATGTATTACAGTGTATCGAGGTATTGAATTTTAAAAAATTCTGCCTGGGACTCAGAATGCAATTTGCATTTGTATTTGCTCCTTGACTCAACTAACAACTTCTTTCTTCATTTCCAATAGATAGTATTTTCTGATTCTATGTTTACTTTCTAGTTTTATTAAACTGGAATGAGAGAATATTTCTTGGTTTCGTTTGCTTCCTTTCTTTTTGGAATTAACTGAGCTTTTTGTTTTGTTTTGTTTTTTGTTTTGTTTTCTTTTTCTTCAGAGACCAATACATGGTCCTTTTTCTCATGATTGTTTAATGGGGACTCAAAAAGTTTATTTAGTATTTTCAAGATAGAGTTTGATAAGTAAATATTAGACCCATCTTATGAAAGACATTTAGTTTTTGTATCATCAGAAAAGAGGTGGCGAATACTTAAATGAGACAACTTGAAGAGAGATGATTGATAAAAGGACAATTTACAATGGTAGAGGCAAAGTAGGGGGGAAAGCACAAGGGGTAGAATAGTAACTCAGATATTTAGAGGGTGCCATTCCCACATACAAACCCGAAGGTGAAGGAAAAGGAGAGACAACATACCTTGAGATGGAGAGCTTATGTGAAAAGGGCCACTTGACAGGAGCTTTGGTAGAAGGATCTTGCTAACCTGCAGCAACTCAACTGGGATTGGACTCAATTGGAATAAATACTCTGCTCTCATTCTCTTTCCATCCTCTGTTCTATCACTAGTGCTCCCTATTGACCGAACCTCACCAGGAGCCAGAGACGAGGGGACCCAGTGATGCATTTGGCATAGTCCACAGAAGAGTTTGGTTTCCCAGGACACCAGAGCAAGATAGAAGAGTGAAGAATGTGCATTTGGAGAAGCCAAGTGAAGATCCAGTGGCACAGGTATTCTATAGACTTCCTCATTTTTTAACAACTTGATTTATCTTGGATAATGAGAATATATTCTAAGTTTCCTGCTACTAGTGCATTTCTACTTACTGTATCATATTTGAAATTAAGATCAGGAACCCTCTTCCTTTTGGTTTGGTTTATGCCTAGTACACATTTACCAGTTCTTTATTTTTAACTTTTTCGAATCACTTTTTTTATGGGTCTGAATTTATTTTATGAACCAACTTAGAACTTTTTTAGTGAAGGGCTTTAGCCCATTTAAATTTATTGATATGAAAAACATAGTCAGTTTTATTTTTGTCATAATAGTTAATTTTATGTTTCTGTATTTATAATTTTTCAAGTCTTTTGCTGTGTGGTCTCTTAATATTTTTTAGGAAGATTTATAGCCTGACACCAGTAATTTCTTTATAACTGTAATCTGTTCCATTTTTATATAATTTTACATATATTACAAAGTTGTAAACATAGCATAAATGAAACTCTGTACTGTGTTTCTTTGATTTAATATGTCAAAATACCTGTAAAGTGCTCTATGCCATGTTTTAACATAGTCTTAATAATTACATAAAGAATGCTTTTACAATATTCCATTGAGTTGATGAGACATAAAAATGAACTTACTGGAATTTAGGGTTGAGCTTATTTTCTATTATGAATTGAGACCTGGAGGCAAATCTTTTGAGTTTATTTCACGGATGGGAAAAGTGAGCTCCAGAGAAGTCAACATTCTCTACCTCACAGGAGTTCAAGGATCTATGAACTGATGTGTGGAAAGGCTCTAGCCTTGGGCTGATAATTTGCAGTGACCTGGCTATCCCGTGTTTTAGTACTTACTTACCAGAAGGGAAAAGATATGTTCCATGTTTGTCCTCTTCCCTTGTCTAAAATTTCCAGAGGGGTGCAGATTGCTGGTCTCATTAACGTGAGACCTAGTATATAGAAGGTTCTCCGCAAAAATGCATGCACAGCATGGTGGTGGTGAGAAAAGCTGGATGGCTGAATCTTTACTGGTTCTTTGTCTTTCTTCATGTGGATTCAAGTCACTGTCTACTATCCTTTCATTTAAGCCTAATAGACTCCCATTAGTATTTTTGTTTTTTAATAGCTTCAATAAGATATGAGTCACATACCACACAATTCACTCAAATGTACAATTCAGTGGTTTTTGGTTATTCACAGCTATGTGCAATCACTACTACAATCAATTTGGGAACATCTTCATCACCGCAGAAAAGAAGTGCTGTTCTCATTAGCAAACATTCACCTATTCCTCTCTCCACTCCCTAGTCCCAAGTATTAACAAATTTACTTTTGGTCTCTATAAATTTCCCTATTTTGGATTTGCACAAAAATAGAGTCATATAATATTTGGTCTTTTGTGACTGGCTTCTTTCAGATAACACAACATAACATCTTCAAGGTCCAACCATGTTGTAGCATGTGTAAGTACTTCATTCCTTTTTAGGACTGAATAATATTCCATTGTAAGAATATGGCACTTTCTGGGGCGCCTGGGTGGCTCAGTCGTTAAGGATCTGCCTTCGGCTCAGGTCATAATCCCGGGGTCCTGGAATCAAGCCCCTCATCAGGCTCCCTGCTCAGTGGGAAGCCCGCTTCTCCCTCTCCCACTCTCCTTGCTTGTGTTCCTTCTCTCGCTGTCTCTCTCTCTCTGTGAAATGGATAAATAAAATCTTTAAAAAAAAACAAAAACCTTCCATTAAAAAAAAAAGAATATGGCACTTTCTGTTTATCTATTTGTCAGTTGATGAACATTTGAGTTGTTTTTAACTCTTGGCTACTATGAATAATGCTGCTATAAACATCCATGTGCAAGTTTTTGTGTGGACACGTTTTAATTTTTCTTGGATATATAATATACCTAGGAGTGAAACTGCCCAATCATAGGACAGCTTTGTGTCTAATCATTTGAGAAATTACTGGAATGAAAAAAAAAAAGAAATTACCAGAATGTTTTTCAAAGCTGCTGCATCATTTTATATTCCCACCAGTAGTATCTGAGGGTTCTGATCACTCCAAATCCTTGCTAATACTTATTATCTGACTTCTTGATTTTAGCCATGAGTATGTGTGAAGTGGTAGCTCATTGTGGTTTTGATTTGCATTTTGCTGCTGCTGAATGTTGTGCATCTTTTCATGGTTTTATTGGCCATTTGTATATCTTTCTTGGGCCCTTTAGTATTTCTTGTAAGACGGGTCTGCTAGAGAGGAATTCTCTTAGTTTTTGTTTCTCTGGTAAAGTCTTAATATCTCCGTTTTGAAGGATAGTTTTGCCAGGTATGTGATTCTTGGTTGACGGCTCCAACTTCTTCCCCAACTCCTGCCCCCCCCAGACACACACATACGCATTGACTATGTCATCTTACTGCTTTCTGGGCTCCCTGGTTTCTGATGAGAAATTGTGAATCTTATTGAGGTCCCCTTGTATGTGATGAGTCACTTCTCTCTTTCTGCTTTCTAGAGTCTGCTTTGGCTTTTGTCAGTTTAATTATGTGTCTCGGTGTGGATGTCTTTAAATTTATCCTACTTGGGATTTGGTGAGCTTCTTGGATATAAAGATTCAGGTTATCTCATCAAATTTGGAAAGTTTTTGGCTATCATTTCTTCAAATATTCTTTCTGCTTCTTTCTAGCCTCTCTTTCAAGGACTCCTCTTATGTGTATGTTGGTATGCTTGATGATATGCCACAGGTCTCTGAGGCTTTGTTTCTTTTCTTCATTATTTTTCCTTTCTATACCTCAGACTGGATGATCTCAACTGACTCATCTTCAAGTTTGCTGATTCTGTCTTCTGCTTGCTCAAATCTGCTATTGACCCCAGTAGTGAATTTTTCATTTCAATAATTATACTTTTTGACTCCAGAATTTCTATGTGGTTCCTTCTTACAATTTCTATTTCTTTATTGGTATTCTTATTTAGTGAGACATCACCTTCATACTTTTATTTAATTCTTTAGACATTGTTTCCTTTAGTTCTTTGAACATATTTAAAAAAACTAACTTAGAGTCTTTGTGTAATAAGTCCAAAATCTGGGCTTCCTCAGGGACATTCTCTATGGCTTGCCTTTTTTTTAACCTGTGTATGGGTCACGTTCTTGTTTCTTTATGTCTCATAACATATTTTTGATTGAAAACTGGACATTTGAAGTAATATAATGTGATAACTCTGAAAATCAGATTCTTCCCATTCTCTAGGAATTGTTTTTCACTTGTAGTTTTTGTTATTTTTTAATGAGTTTTCTGAACTAGTTCCATAAAGTCTGTGTCTTTGTCATATGTGGCCACTGAATCTTTACCTGGTTAGCTGAGTGGTCAGCTAATGATTGGCCAGAGATTTTCTTACATGCCTGAGACTGGTATATCTCTCTTGGTTTTTGCTGAGGGGCTCTGTGTATGTGTCGGGGTATGCTTTCAACACTTAGCCAGGCAGTTTAAAACTTCGCCCTTCACTTCTTATTTCCACAAAATCTCAAGGTCAGCCAGAGGAGAGAGCTGAGGGCCTCCTCAGATCCTTTCTGTGCACAGGCACGGCCCTGAGCATACAAACAGCCTTAGGCATTGTGCCTGGACTTACAGATTTCCTGTAATGTATCAGAGCTTTTGAATGGCCCCAATGGAATTTCATTCCCCAACTTTTGTTTTCAAGGTCTTTCGGTTAGTCTGTTGTTTGCCTCAACTGTTATACACTGCCTCAGGCATCCATGAAGGTTAGCAATGGTCTATAACTACTTTTTGATAAATGTCCCTAGGGAATAAGGCTTTTCACACTGGGTAAGCTCTCAGTCAGGTAAGATACAGAGAGCTTGCAAATATGGTTTTACGAGGTCACAATTGACAGGCAGGTCACAAACTGACAGTTTAGGGGAATGGTGCTTTGAAAGAGCTTCGGCGCTATTCTGCTTTCTCCAGTAGTTGCCAATCTTCACCATCAATGTGCATTGTTTTGTTTCAAGGCAACCATGCTTCTGGGAGGCAGAGAATGAGTCCAGGACAAGTTAAGATGCCCCAAAGCTTGCTGTTTTTACCAAGGTTTACCAGCTGTTTTTCTTGCATAAACGTTCCCTGGATTGCTGCAAGCCTTTAGTTAATTTCCAGAGTTCTGAAAAAGCTGATTCTTTATTTTTTGCCAGTTTTCTCATTGCTTTTATGGAGGAGAGAATTTTTGGCATCCTTACTTTGCCATTTTCACTTTATAACTGTAAATTTACATAATACCCTTAATCTTCCATTTCTTAAGCAGTATCTATTATCTGAGTAATGATAAACTTAGGATATTTTTTCTTCCTTTTCATTTCCTTCCTTCCCTTCTACCACTCAGTTTTAGTTAATTATATTATATTTTTGTTTACCATTTATAGTTAACTATGCTTATGCTTCTATGACTTCATATTTGCAACTTTAAATTATCTTCTTGGACTCCTAGCAATTACAGATGAAGCAGTTGGATATGTGCAATACTTTATATTTACTTTCTACCTCCCCCAATCAATTTTGGCTGGTTATACTGTCTTAATTTGGGTTTCCTCAGAGGCACATCATGAGACAATGATCCAAGTGTAACTTCTTTATTTGTGAAGGGCAAGAATACCAATAGGAAAGGAAGAAAGTACACAGGAAAGACAAAGCAGCCAATAAAAGGAGTATTATGCCGGCTCTTTCTGTGGGTAACTAGAGCTTAATATTGTGAAGAATTTCTGGGAAACACTGTAATACACACGCATCAGAGTTGTCTCTCCAAGGATGAAGGGATCCAGAGTATTTATTCACCAAATCCCGTCAATCATTTGTTGAGGGCTTCTCCTGGGGGGATTTTAATTCCATGGTACTTCTTTTATGGTGCCCTTGGGGAAAAGACACATATATTGGTAGATAGAATCAGCTAGAACAACCTGAAGTGGTAAAGTTGCAGTGATACAGATGGGGCATTGACAGAGTCCCCTAGGTATTATATCACTTCTCCATTATTACTGTGTATAACTTTTACATTCTATTTTGTACTTTCTTTCCCACATGTGTTTCAGGCTTGTTTCTACTGTTAAATATGTTCAAAATTCGTTGTAAAGTCTTGCGTAATTTCCTTGTTAGTCTCTTTATATAAATTTGTCCTCCATTCGTTTTCTCAGAAAATGCTCATGGCAGTGATATTCCCTGAGCTCTGGCATGTCCAAAACTATTTGTCTTTATCCTTTTGTATTTTAAACAAAACTTGATTGGATAGAATATTCTTGGCTCACATATTTGCCAGGGTGCTACATCAGCGCATGTGAGCATTAGCGCATTCCATGATTTAAGGAAGTTAAGGTTGAGTACTATCTCCCCAGAGTTCACATTTACCTGGGACCTCAGAATGTGACCTGATTTGGAAATAGGATCTTTGCAGATATAATCAACTTAAGATGAGGGTATATTGGATTAAGATGGGCCCTAATCCAAAGGCTGGTGTCTTTATGAGAGAAATTTAGACACAGACATGCAAGGGAAAACTCTATGAAGGAACACAAGGTAGAATGTCATGTGAAAAGGGAGGCAGAGATTGGTGCGATGGCGCTACAACCCAAGGAATATCAGGGATTGCCAGTAACCACCAGAAGCTAGGGGAGACAAGTGGAACAGATTTTCCCTCAGAGTCCCCAGTAGAAACCAACCTGGCTAATACCTTGATTTCACACTTCTGGCATCCATAACTGTGAGGGAATCCATTTCTGGTTTTTTTTTTTTAAGCCACCGCCCGCTTTGTGACACTTTCTTATGGCAGCCCCTGGAAACTACTACAACTATTAAAAGTGACTTCCTGATTCCCTGAAAGACAGCAGCAGCCTTCCCTTACTGGTTCCAAATGAGGTTTTAAAGTTAATTTCAGTACTTACAGTTATTTCCTCTTGTGTAGAGTGTGCACACAGAATTTAAATCATGTATTGTATGAAGTTGAGATTTGAATTTCTCTTGAGTAACTCTTCTACATGCAACCACAGGAGGGTGGCTAGATTCTTTGCAATTTTTCAAGGCCGAGGGGTAGAAAGCATAGATGTGCATGCATGTGCATGGGTACACACACACACACACACACACCACCCAGTACGATATCCTATTTGTGGCGTGGGCTTTCACTAATGTTACTGCCCCTGCAGCTGTACTCTCACAAGCTCTTAAGAACAGAATTAATAAAATTTTATTCCAGAAATGAATGATTGGTTTAACATCCACAAATTAATCAATGTAATACACAACATTAATAGAATTAAGGGCATAAAAATGATCATTTAATAGAGGCAAAAAAGCATTTAAAAAAAAATCCAACACACTTTCGTGTTGAAAACACTCAACAAACTGGGGATAAAAAGGAACTTCCTCACCCTGTTAAAGAGTGTCTTTGAAAAACCCACAGATAACATCATACATAATGGTGAAAGACTGAAAGCTTTCTCCTTAATAACATCGGGATCAATACAAGGATGTTTATTCTTGCCACTTCTCTTCAACATTGTGCTGGAAGTTCTAACCAGAGCCATTAGGCAGAAAGAAAGAAGGAAAGAAAGAAGGAAGGAATGAAGGTAGGAAGGAAGGGAGGAAGGAAAGGGAAGGAAGGAAAGGGAAGAAAGGAAGGAAGGAAGGAAGGAAGGAAGGAAGGAAGGAAGGAGAAAAAAAGGAGGGAGGGAGGAAGGAGAGAGAGAGAAAGGAAGGGAGAGCATAGAAGGAACTTGCTAAGTACTATTGAGACGATGTAAAATGTATATAATTTTCTTTTCATCATTGACTTTTGAGTATCTTTTACCTGGACAGATACCAGAATGTGTGGGCTCCATTAGTTGGATTACTGACCAATCTTCTTTCAAGCAGGAAACCATGAACAATGGGCCTAAAGATCCATTTGACAGGACTGAGCCACCTCTGTATCTAAGGATTAATCTTAGGTGGAGTGATAGACAGTGTAAATGAAGTGCAATTTATATTTGATATTTTCTTCCAGAAAAGGCCTTCCCCCACTCCCAACATTCAGGAACCTTCCATTCAGAGGTGGTCAGTTGTGGAACTACTCCAAATGGTTACCAGACATTTTTATAGGGGCCTATGGAATACTTTGAACTTTGGCACTTGTTTTGGGTATGGATACCAACAAAAAATGTAGCAGAAATAGCCTGATAATCAGACTTTGATCAACCTTACCCCACTTGCTTTGTGGATAATCAGGATCTGTCTGGATAAAAGAATACGCTTTTTGCTATTATAGCCATTTGTGATACCCAGATGCCTATCTTTTTGCTATTTTCTACAAAAGGAGAAGTTTATTAAGGTTTTTGGGATGCCTGGGTGGCTCAGTGGGTTAAAGCCTCTGCCTTCGGCTCAGGTCATGATCTCAGGGTCCTGAGATCGAGCCCCGCATCGGCTCTCTGCTCAGCGGGGAGCCTGTTTCCCCCTCTCTCTCTGCCTGCCTCTCTGCCTACTTGTGATCTCTCTCTCTCTGTCAAATAAATAAATAAAATCTTAAAAAAAAGTTTATTAAGGTTTTTGCAAGATTGCATTTTAAGATTATTTTATGCAAATATTTTTTTAAATTTTATTTATTTATTTGACAGAAAGGAGAGAGATCACAAGTAGGCAGAGAGGCAGGCAGAGAGAGAGAGGGGGCAGCAGGCTCCCTGCCGAGCAGAGAGCCCGATGCGGGGCTCGATCCCAGGACCCTGAGACCATGACCTGAGCCGAAGGCAGAGGCTTTAACCCACTGAGCCACCCAGGCACCCCTATTTTATGCAAATATTATACCCTTTTGGAACATCTGTCCCAGAACATCTCTTGCCACCCTTCCTCCCAAACATACACATACCACACACACACACACACACACCCCCCACATACATTCCTTACTTTGCAACCTCCTTGGCAGCATATCTTAGTCAAGGACTGGGAAGGACCAATCTTCTATCACTGGAAACTGTTGCCAGCTTTGTTACTGAGCATGCTGAAGGGGGAAACAAAGCTTTAATGAATACTTTTGCGGTAATCCCCTCCCCCTTTTCTGCATGGGTATTTATTTTGTTAACCCTGACTTTAAGGTCTGACAGTCCTGTGGCAACACTATTCTGTATAACCTCCTTCCCTTCTCTCAGCCCTAACCAACTTTAAGCCAGAAATCCTCCACTATATCCTGAGGTAAAATCTATGCTGGCCCACCTTCTTATTACTGTGACCATGTAGAGTCACTCACGTGCCATGAGAATCATTTGAATAATGAAAGACTTAATAAATAACCATGCTTCTTACATTTCCTTTGGCATGATGCCTTTTTCTGAAAGACGAGCTCAGTACTGAATGCTATTTCTCCTCTTGCCTAAGCTGCTGTTATCCCAGCCAATCGTGTGAAAGAAAGACTAGTCTGGCTTTATTTTATTTATTTATTTGAAAAGATTTTATGTATTTTTTTTGAGAGAGAGATCACAAGCAGGGGGGGAGGGATAGAGGGAGAAGCAGGTTCCCTACTGAGCAAGGAGCCTGATGCAGGACCCGATCCCAGGACCTTGGAATCATGACCGGAGCTGAAGGCAGACGCCTAACCAACTGAACCACCCAGGCGCCCTGGTCTGACTTTAAAAAAATCCTGAGTGTGAGATCACTACAAAATAGTCCCCAGTGAATCATATCACCTTGAATTCATGGATTTGAGCAGTCTAATCGTATAGGAAAATCAGCCTTATAACTTGCTTGGACTGATAGAACGCAGCAGAAGTGATGCTACTCAAGCTCTGGACTAAGGCCCTGTGAGGTCTTACTGCTTCTTCTTATGCTGTCTTGGAAACCTAAGACAATCGTGCTGCAAAAAGTCTGAGATGAAAAACCGCACGGAGATACCCAGCTCTCCCAGCGGTTCTAAGAGAACTCAGACCCCACCTGCCCTCTCTGCTCAATAGAGCTTCATAAGTGATTCCAGCAAAACCAGCATAGGAACCAGCCAACTAACTCGTGGAATCATGAGAAGTAATAAATTGTAGTCCAAAACCATGGAGTACTGGGGCGATTGGTTATGCGGCAATAGATAACTGACACAGCTAATGGGTTTCAGGGGCTGAGAGTTGGTTTCCCTGACCAGGGTGAACTACACGGCCTTGCAGCCACAGGCTTCTGCATGGGCCTATAGTTACAAGGAGAGCTGAAGCCAACTTTTTCATTTGAGCCTGGAAGGCCAAATTTTCCAGTGATGTATATTTCTCAGTGCCAGCTTATATTACTATGTACAGGGTCTGAAAGAACAGTGGAAGACATGACCTGCTTTTTTAAGAGCAGCTGGCAAAATGCCTAGTGAGAAAAGCATACAAAAATCTTCTGCAACTCTAGGTAACTCTGTCCATGTTTGATCATTTCATTTTCCAATGGCAATGTCTCAGCTGTGCCCCAGTGTCTCCGCAGCTTACATTTGTGTTCAAATGGAAAGTCTTCCTAATTTCTCTCCTCTGTTGTTTTCTTATCCAATTTCTGGGTTTTCTTGCTCAATTCCTCATTGACAGAGCCTTTGGTAAAGTACTTCTGTGCCTAGAGAGTTATTTATGCTATTTATCACACCCGAAATCAGTGAGAAGAGTCTCATTTTAGAAACAGAGCCACCAAAATGAGACCCTCACCATGTAGAGAGGCAGAAGAGTGTAATGGCGAAGTGTATGGATTCTGGAGCCAGATTGCTTGGTTTTGAACCCTGGGTCTGCAAGCTGCTAACTCTATGACCTTGAATAGGTTATTTAACATCTCTTTGCTTCGTCTTTCTTATCTGTCAAATGGGCATGACAATAGTCACAGAGACCTTGGACTTTTTAAGATTTGGTGTGCTGGTGTGGGGATCCATTCATCTTGCTGCAGCCCAAGACAGGCCTTGTATTTAGGTTCCTTTTGCTTATTAAAACTGCCACCTGCCAGCTTGGTGTGGCTTGCTTCTTTCTTTGGTCTCTCCCTGCCTTCTGCCTACAGGGATCGGTTTCAGATTACATCCGGGAGGCTCCCAAGAGGGTTGGAAACCAACGACATGCAAATTTGGAACTTTGTGGCTATGTCTGTACTTTGGCTGTTAGCATGATTTTGATTCTTATGGAAGAAGAACTGAATATAATAGAAGACAAGGATTTTAGATGCAGATCTTTGACAAACTAAACACTTGACCTTGGGTAAATTACTATGTCTCTGGGTCTCAGCTTTTTCATCTATGAAATGAGTACTGTAAGGACGTTTTCAACTAAAAAATTCAAGAAATCTATGAACTGTGTAAAGAAAGGCTAACTTTGGCCTCTCAGACCATGACCACCAAGGGTAAAATATTTATTTTCCTTGTCTAGAAGGGACCAGAGATGTCTTCATGTGTAGCATTGTTTCATGCACAAATCAAGGCCTCATTTTGTTTGGAAATGTGGTTTCAGTTGTAAACAGGGCTATTTCTCACCTGGGATTTGATGAATAAGGACTGGTAGAAATTGAGGATTAAATAACCATCCAGATAGGGAAGACCCACATATTCACATACTTTTTTACTGGTTTAGGATGATTTTCAGAAGGACATTCCAAGATCAAGGAGGCCAGTACATGCCAGTAGAGAGAAAGGAAGTCCACAATACCATGTTTGTTACTGGCCAGCAGGAAAAATGGAGACAAGAAGGGGTTTTGATGGCACATGAATCAACCAAGAAGAGGTGTTTGATCATAGGATCAGATGTGATACTGCTTTTCTTCCTGACTTTCCTCCCATCCATCTTCATGCCTCATAGGCAACATTGTGGAATAGACATTAGTATTTAGCCCTTTGTAGTTTTGTCAACTTGTAACTTAAGGCCAGGATAGCATTGTTGCTATATAACCAAGACCATTATTTTCCTTTCCTGCTTTAAACTAACCTCTACCCCCATCCCACCCCCAAGCTCAGAGATCAGATTCATCTCAAGTCTTATCTATCTATCTATCATCTATTTATCTACTATTTATATTTTTAGAGTTTTTGCTGCAAGCTAATCCCCCATTCATAAAAGCCTTGATGAACTTCCAATATTGTATGAAGAAATAATCATACATTCGTATGTACACACATACACACATGCTCATACCTATATGAATGGCCTTACAAGGTCTAGCTTTACCTTACTACAGGACTGTTAGAAGTCATATAGGATGCATGCTAGTTTTGACTAAAAAAAGAACAAAAGTATCACTACAGAGTAAGATAATCAAAAGAATTCTTTCCTTTCAACATTCTTCTTCTATAATCCAAAGCACTTCTAAGGCTCTTATTTTGCTATAGATGGCAAATGACCACATATGATTTTTTCTGCTCTCTCAAGAAACCCTATTAAAATAGTAGCAAAGTTACTGTAAAGGGGATGAACCCATAAGAATGAAAAAATGGGAATGCAAGTCATTATCAGATAAGAGATACCAACAACTTTCTAGAATACAGAAAGAGAATAGAAAGATAATAACACATGGAGCAAAGCGAAGAAAACTAAAGCCTAGACTATATACCCAGGGATGGGTGGCAGTGGATAAGTGGGGGGGGGGGGGGAATAACTGACTTGGAAACAGGCTGGAAAGGAATTCAGCATGGAAGCTAGCAGGCATGACAGGTACAGGAATAAGAAGTGGTGGTAAAAGCAAGATATGTACATGTAACTGTTGGTTTCCTGAGTCTCTCTCCAATACATGCATGCAAAACAGCATACAAGATGTTATTGTGCATTCCCCATCTCTCAGTGTTTAAAGGAGAAGGGATATCCAAATAAAAGAAAGAAAAATATATGGGGTAAACTTGGGCATCTATGATGGATTAGGGTGTTCCAGAAGACAGCCGCCCCATTCTGGAATTTGGGGAATCCCAGCATGATAGTCACCTCCTGACTGCATCTCACCTGATTGCTTTAATGTGAAGTCCATAGCTGACAAACACCAGCCATTTGCAGAAAGTTCTTGGTCAGTGTATCAGTCAGGGTTCTCCAGAGAAACAGAACCAATAGGATATATGTATAGGATATCCTATTATTATATAAATTGATCAATTGTTAACAGTAACCAATATCTTATTGGAGGTATATATAGATATACACACATTCACGCACACACACATATATCCCAACAGATTATTGTTAACAATTGGTTAGTATATATAACAATAGGATACACATACACACTATACACACACATATCTCATATAAATATATTTTCTATTTCTCTGGAGAACCCTGACTAATAAAATGACCAAGATCTTTTTGCAAATATACAAAATATATGTTACATATAATATCAAGAGATTTACTGTAAGGAATTGGCTCATGTGATTATGGAGGCTGAAAAGTCCCAAGATCTGCAGTCAGCCAGCTGGACACCCAAGAGAGCTGATGTGTAGTTCCAATCTCAGTTTGAAGGCCTGAGAACCAGAAGAGCCAATGGTGTAAGTTCCAGGTCAAAAGCTGGTGGGTTCAAGGCCCAAGAAAAGCCAATGTTTCAGTCTGAGCTTAAGGCCTGGGAAAAAAACAAAAAACAAAAAACAATGTCCCAACTCAGTCAGGCAAGAGGGAAGTTCCCTCTTACCTGGTTTTGTTGTTCTATTCAGGACTTTGGATGAGGCGCACCCACATTAAGGAGGGCACTCTGCTTTACTTAGTCTATGGATTCAAACGTTAATCTCATCCAGAAATGTCCTCAGAGACACACCCAGAATAATGTTTAACCAAATACCTGGGGACCTCTTAGCCCAGGCAAGTTGACTCTTAAAATTAACCGCTGCAGTTCGCCTTCTTGTAAATGCCTATTCTTGTATTTGCTTTAAAAGCCAAGGATCTTTAGATATCTGGGGGAACACCTGACATGAATAAAAAAAAAAATTAAGATAGAGAACGAGCTTTCTAGAGAAACAGAGATAATGCTAGAAGCAGTTGGAAACTTAAAAGGAGAGTGCACAAAGAGATTTGTGGCATTATTGCACACAGAAAACAAGAAGAGGATACAAAGGTAAAGAAATGATCCCAAATCAATAAAGATCTCTTTGAAATTGAAAATATGATTACTGAAGTTTCAATTAAAGGTTGTTAGATTTAGTTCAGAAAATTTCCCAGAATATTGACCCTCACAAGACAAAGTGAAAAAAATTATGAAGGAAAATAGAGATATAGAAAATCATCTAAATGTCTCACAAATACATACCGAAGGAAGTCTGAGGAGAATATTAGTGAAGAAATAAGGAACTTTTCAAAAACTGAGAAAAAAAAACTGAGAAGAGTGGCGATTCTTTAATTGGACGGTCTAATTTAAAGGTTTACTGTGTGAAATTTAAAGACACTGTGAGATTTTAATATAATGAGAATAAAGGACGAATTTCCAAAACCTTCCAGAGAGATAAAAATACGTCATAGAAATGAGAATTACCTTAACCCCAACATAATCATCCACATTGGATGTTACTCTTCTCAGTTTTTTTTTTAATTTTATAAACAATGCAACAGTGAACATCCTTGTACAAGCCTCCTAATGCCCAAGGCTCTAATTTTTTGTAAAAAATACTCTTCTCTTTGTTTTTTCTTTCTTTCTTTTTTGCCCATGATGAATGTCACCAGGACCTCCTTGTTTTCCTATTTTAGCCTTCTGTGAATGTGACAAGTTTTGTTATGTCACTTAAGGTTCATGATCTTTTCTTTCCGTCTGTGTTGTGTTGAGTAAGATTAAGGGGCCTTCTGACAGAAATCTCTAAACTATCATTTTTATGTTTCATTTCTGCACTAAGACATTTACTCTGTATTATAGAATTATGATTTCCTATCTCAAAGGAAAAAGGTAGGATTAAATTCCCTAAGATGCTTTTCTTGACAAATACTTAAAGGCAAAAATCAAGCTGCTGAATCTTTTACCTTTTATGTCTGTTAGCTTTGAATTATTTGAAACTTGGGCTTTCAGGGTAAATTAGCTGTTCTAGCCATTACAACTAAGAATCGGTCAGCATTTAGGTCCCAAAAATCTATTCTTAAGAATTCTCAAGTATCCATAATCCTCCTTGCATTGCATCTTTCTTGGGAAGTCTTTTTTTATAGAAATTTTCTTCCTGTGTTTAGCGATTGCTCTTGAAAGAAAGTCACAAATACAAAATGTATTCAGATGCCTAAATCTGCCATCCACAATTGAAGAAAAGAACAAGAGTCAGTAACATCTGTTGGTGTCTTAGATGTACTTGTATGCACTGTGTAACTTAATCCTTATCACAAATATGAAAGACAAATATTGCCTTTGTTATATAGAAGAGATATATATATAACATGTAACGAAAGCATGGAAAGAAAAAGTAACTTCCTTTTAGTCTCACAACATGTAAGTGATAGGAAGGACCTCATCATATTTCAAGGTCTCATTTGGTGCAATGAACACCATCTCGGTTCAAATCCTAACTAGACCTCATTTTCACAATCTACTCTTAAGCAAATCATTTTCAGTTTCCTAGACCTCTCTTCTCTCTTCTGTGAAATAAAAGGACAAATTATTTTATGGCCCTAAATTTATATAAATCATTTATTGGATACCTGTTAAACATTAGTGGTGACATTAAGTAATGTTAACACTAAGTATACATTTATTCTATGAACGATTAGTAAATAAAAATTTGAAGTGCTCTACTGTAATGCCAACACAAAACTATAATTTTTTCAAAAGGAAACCACATGAACTTAATAACCCTTCAAAAAGATGCTGAATCATATTTATCCGTTAGAAGATATTTTCTAAGTTTCTACTAGAGGTCAAAGGGTCTGCCAAACACAACAGTGAGCATAAATAGATGCACGTCTTGCCCTCTTGAAGCTAAAAATCTAATATAGGAGAGAGATGATGGTAGGTTGAATAATGGCCCAAGATGTCTATGTCCTAATCGCTGAAACCTACAAGTGTGACCGTACATGGCAAAAGGGACTTTGTAAATGTGATTAAGTTAAGGATCTTAGAGATGGGGAGATTATCCTGCGTTCTCTGGGTGAGCCCAGTGTAATGTCATGTCCTATAAAAGGGAGGCAGAGGGAGACGTTACTACAGAAGAATACAAACGTGAGGACTGAAACAGGATTCTACACTGCTAGTTTTGATCATGGAGGCAGGGGCCTTGAACCAAGGAATGAAAGGAATGCAAATTCTAGGAGAAAAGGCAGGAAACATATACTCCCCTAGATATTATGGAGAGAGTGTGGCTCTGCGGCCACCCTGATTTTAGCCCAGTGACACTGATGTCAGATTTCTGACCTCTAGAATTGTGAGAGAATAAATGTGTATTGTTGTGAGACATCAAGTTGGTAATAATTTATTACAGGAGTAACAGGAAACTAATACAGAGACCTTATTCAAATAAGTCCACAGACAGTAGACATCTGGTAGGGAACTCCATTCCCACTGCTCAACATTCTGACATGTGCTCATGGCATACCTCTCTCTTGGTTTCCTGTGCTCTTTCTCTCCCCAGCGGTTGTGTTATATGCTTACCAAGAGTCAGTTGAATTTGTTCCTAAGTATGTTGACTCTAGAATATCCACAACAGGGAATTTTCCAAACTAAGAAAGTAGGCCAGTGGCAGGCCAAAAGAAAAACAAAAGACAAATGTCCACCCAGCTTTGAAAGAAAATACATGCCATTATGACACATATACCATGGGAATCTGAGGTCGTCTGGGGAGTTGGAGAAAGTCTCTATGAGGACGTGTTACTTGAGCTGAGATCTGAAGGAGAAAAAAGAGTTATCCAGCCTGGGAGTGAGATTAGGGGTGGAGAGGATTGCTAGGGGTGGAGAGGATTGTCTTAAGGGAGAGAATATGGTTAGTGGATGAATCAGAAGGAAGCCAGTATGATGAAAGCAGGGAAATCAAGGAGCATCATGGCACAAGAGGTGATAGGAAAGTCAGGGGCCAGACCATACAAGGCTGTGTAGAACTTGTGAAGACTGTAATCTTCATTTTAAGAATTACAGAAAGTCTTTCTACTGTTCGAGGTGATTGGGGAAGAGGAGGCTTGGCTAACATGATCAGATTTGCATTTTGGAAAGCTCACTCAGGATCCTTGGTGGACAACTAATTAGAGGGAAAGAAATGGATACAAGGAGATCACTTAGGAGACTATTCAAGCAGGAGGTGAAGGTAGCTTGGACTGGAGACATCATGGTAGAAATGGAGGTAAATGGACAGACTCTTTATGCTTTGTAACAGTATAAAGAAATTGGCAATAGTTAGGATTGATAGATAAGATATAGGGAATGAAGAAGAAAAGCAGGTCAAGGTGACTCCAGTTTTTGTTGTTCATTCTTTTGTTTTCTTTGGCATGATTTTATACTACCAGGAGGACTGTGGTACCATTTGCTGAAATACAGCACCATGATACAGCACAATGGAAGAAGACCAAGGAGAAGGGATCATAAATTTGGCTTTGAAATTGTTGAGCTTGAAAATATTCAAGACACAGAAGTAGAGGTGCCAAATAAGAGGCTGAAAATCAAAGGTCTGTGTCAGAGATATAAATTTGAGAATCACTGCATATAGATGGGATTAGAGTCTTAAGCATGGATGAGATGGGCTAGGAGCAGAATAAAAAGGAAAAGAGAAAAGGGCCTAGTATTGAGCTTTGAAGAAAGTTCTAGTAATTGCCAAGTTACCAGAAAACACAGAGGTGAAATACAGAGGTGGAATAAAATGATTTTAAACATTTATGGAGGGTTTTTATTTGTTTTTGTGACAAAACGTTTTCTGGGTCGAAAAATATTTGGCCTACTTAAAAGCTTTCAATTAATTTCTTTAAAAAATAATACCCAGAAAAATAAAATTAATCTGTGGTCAAATTTGGCCTCTTGGCCACCATATTGTGACTTCTGTTTTAATTAGAGCAGACCTGGGGCATAGACAATGTTTGGAAGAATCACGTGAGTGACAATAGTGCACCATTTCTACTCAGATGGGAAAAATATTCTTGGGATGGTGGGAAGTAAGAGAGACAGAGGAGAAGCAAAGAGCCCAGAGGCCTGTGATTCCAAGAGAGAGAAATAATTCTGGGCCTTTCTTTTTGAGTTAGTGTCCTGAGGAGTTAGAAATACCTCAGTGGAAGCTGGAGGACCAAGGGACAAAGGGATTTATACCTATAATAACTGTTTGGATTCCCAAAGGGGCAACAAAGTCTAAGAGAACAAATTGTTGGGAAGAGGGCCACGCAGAGAGGTATAAGATGTCTCAACATGGCCTTGACGAGATGGATGGCCAACAACCCACTAATGCCCTGGCACTTGGCAAGGACGTGAGGGAAAGGGCTTCCTCTCCCATTCATTGTTGGTCATATGATTTGTGGGTATAAATTTAGTGTTACCTCTCAACATAAATAATGTATGAGCTTTAACCAAGAAATTCTGTGTTAAAATTCAACTGGCAATGATAAAATTAGAATATCATTATTTTGCAGTCCCAAGGTGTGTCTAGTCCTTGCTACTTGCTGCCTTGGAGATTCTGTAGGGTATCTGCTGTTCTTTTTTTTTTTTTTAAGGTTTTATTTATTTATTTGACAGAGAGAGAGATCACAAGTAGGCAGAGAGGCAGGCAGAGAGAGAGGGGGAAGCAGGCTCCCCGCCGAGCAGAGAGCCCGATGCGGGGCTCGATCCCAGGACCCCGAGACCACGACCCGAGCCAAAGGCAGAGGCCCCAACCCACTGAGCCACCCAGGCGCCCCCCTGCCGTTCTTTATTAAATCCCCTTCTGCAGTAACTGGCTAGAATGGACTGTTGCTCACAACTAGGAATTCTGAATGATGTACTAAGAATCACAGAATTTTGAGGCTGATAAGACACTTAGAGCTATTTTTTTTCCAATGCCTTTTCAGCCACAATAACCCATTCTTTTATTTTCCCATTTGAAAATTTTTTACTAAAGAATTAAATTATCCTTGATTTAATAAAAGACATAAAACTGCAAATTATTCTGAACTAATAGAATTCTAGACAAAGCCAAAACACTGATAGTGTATTTACTGGCTACAAATATAATATGGATCAAATGTCAGATTTTCATCAGTCTTTTTGAAATATTAAAAATAGGGAGTATCCATTACTAATTTTTTGCTTCTAGTTTGAAAGACCCTGCTATATCCTTCTCCTTATTTTAATGATGAATCAAGTACAGCTCAACAATGTGGATCCTTTGTCTAAGATGACACAGCTAAGTCAAGGCAGGCTTGCATGTGAACCTGCCTTTAGGTAACAATACACTTTATCAGGCACCAAAGAGAGTCATACCACCTCTCTGAGGCATCACCATAAGATTCATCCCAATACTTATTGAGTGCTTAGTCTGTGCCTAGTACTAATTCAGGCACCAGGGATATACCAATGAATAAGATGCATTATGTCCTGCCTTCTGCTAGTGGGTAAAGACAGACAGCAAATGAGAAAACAGAGATGAACATAATTTTGGGTGGTGATGAGTGCTGTATTTAATAATAATAATAATAATAATGATAGACAAAAGGGTAGAGAGTGTTTGGATAGTGGGGGTATTAATTTTGTGTGGGTGTCAAGGGAGGTTTAAAGGGAGTGGCCTTTGGGCTTAGACATTAAAGCCTTGAATGCAAAAGATGAAAGACAGAGTGAAAGGAGGAGGTGGGGCCCCAATAATACACCACCTACTGAGAAAGGAATTGGGGTTCTTTTTCTAGATCCAATGAAAAGACGATAAAGTCTTTTGAGCAATGGAATAACTTGATCTGATTTACTGAAAGGTATCACTTTGGTTCCTGCCTAGAGAATGGGTGTTAGAAGGGACAAATTCATTTCTCTTCTACGGTACCGATAGTAATGAAGGACTAATATATATTTGGGAGACAAGAGCAAGACTTACAATTCACGTTATTTTGGGGAGATGCAAGCTTACGACTACTAAAATATACATAAAAAATGCCATGCCTTGTAACCACACAGTCATACTGTGATTTGAAATATTTGCTTTTGTAATACAAGCCTTGCCATAGTAACTTGTCCTCATATCCATTTCTACTACACATATACATATTAATTTAATACCAGTTGAACACTAAGACCGCTCAGCATAATAGATGGCAATGGCTCCGAAGGAGCTGAAATAATCTGTCAATTAAAGAATATGTGTTTCAGAAGTACTTAACCAAGAAACCATAATGACTCAAAATGGGCTTGTTAAAGTGCAACAGGGTAATCCATTCCTGACAGCTCTTCCTGAGCCAGTAAGAGGGCAAGAGATGTTGTCAGCACCGCTCTGGATGATTTGGCCAAATAGGTTCAAGGCTAGATTGCAAGAAAGTACAAGTTTAAAGTAATACTCTTTCTCCTGTGTTCTTCTCTTTTAAGTTTTCGGACACTCAAGATCCAGCCAAAACAAAAGTTCAAAAGCAAACTATAAGGCTGGCCAAATAATGGCAGGGAGCTGAGTGCATGTGTTGGCTAGATCTTTCTCCAACAGAGCAGTAGGAGGAACTTCCAGTAGAACAAACTAATACGAATACTCTCATGCTTAGAATGTTATGTTTTATTCTTTTCTTTTTTAATATTTTATTTATTTATCTGTCAGAGAGAGTAAGGGAGAGAACAAGCAGGGGGGAGCTGCAGGAAGAGGGAGAAGCAGGCTCCCCGCTGAGCAAGGAGCCTGATGCAGGACTCGATCCCAGGACCGACCTGAGCCGAAGGCAGATCCTTAACCGACTAAGCCACACAGGCATCCCAGTGTATGTTTTATTCTTATTAGCCATGGTCCTAGTTAGCCTCGTTGACCACTTACTGAGTGCCAGGCACTGAACCAATCAATGTTCTGAATGATGCCTCAGTTGATTTCCCCTCCCCCCCCCACAACCGTATCAAGAAGATATTAGCATTTTACTTGATTTGTACATGGCAAACCAAGGCTCACAGTGGTTAAGTAATTTGTTTTGGTTCACAAAGATTCTAAGCTACGGAAACAAGGATAGAATCTGGCCTCCTCCATCCTTACAGTGTTAACTATATTAAATTGCAACACCCTTTGTCAGAAGTTATTGCCCCTTTATTAACTTCTGGTAGCATCAAGATGAGATCACCTGACATGACCCAGACTACAAAGGCAAGGTTTTGAAAATGGGCCTTTTATTAAACTGCCAAAGCCCACAGTATTTTTTTCAACAGATCTCCTCTGGTGTATCTGGCCAAATGATTTGCATCTTAAAAGGTGTAGAATTGCATACAAACAAGTTCAAAGCTTGAATGAATCTTTATAACTAATTCCCCTGAAGCAAAGAGTCTTTGTTTTCTTCTTTGCATAACAACTTCAAAATTCTAGATGTCCTAGATCATCTGAAAATCACATGATTTGATAATTTTTGTCTCCAAATGGAGCCAAGGGCCATGGAAGAGTGCACTTGAGGGTTATCAACACAGTACGAAATATGGCTAAGCTGCTTCTGCTCCTGATCCACAAAATGAATACCCAGCTTTCTTTTACTTGGAGGTTGAGTACGATAATTATGGAGTGGCTGTGAAGGTTTCCAGCATTCTAACGGACGGTATTGGGCTAAGCATGAGGATCCTTATTATATTGGTATTCCTTCCATCCTGCCCTCACACGCTAATTTTACTGCCAAGATCTAAACACATACATGGCCCCTAGGTCCTGGTGCTAAGGATGGAAATATTTGCCTAATAAATGAACATCTTCTGAAGTTTGGAAAGCCTTTACATAAGTATCTACCTATAGATCAGAGAAGAGAGTATCAGTAAATCACAAATTAGAATTTGATCAATTACATAGTGTTCTTTAGTTTTTTTTTTAACTAACTGATCTCCTTAGGGTAATTTTAATGCATTAAAAAGGCAGATAAAGTGCATATCCATTTTATCACATTGTTAGGATGAAGAGAAACCATATCATTATGTGATCGGCCATTAAACAAAATTTAGATGCACACACAATTTGCTCAACTACTATGTTGATTCTTACTGGATGGTGTCAAGGACCAACATTTAATAGATATAGGGCATACCTCAGCCCCTTCCCTTGACAATCTGTCTTGATGTCCCCACCCATCTCCTAGTTGCCCTCACACTGTCTAGTTGATGTTGACTCATTAAATACATATTTGTCAGGTACTTACTATGTATCTGACTCTTTGTAAGAAATTGGGATATATCTGATCCAGACAAAGATCTTGGAATTCATAGAACTTACATTCTAGTGTCCTGGGAATACATTTTGATTGGTATTCATTTTCTGCTTAATAAAAGGAGCTTATGAATCACAAAAGCAGAATTAAAGACCAGGAAAATTATTTTTAAGCTGATTAAAACTTTAAATAAGAAAATGCTTGGTTATATTTTTCTAATGGACCTGCAATAGTTGTTTCCTAAATATTAAATAATAACAGCAAGTCACAGAGCAATTGATATACTTTATTAAAAACTATGTTTGTGTAAGTATAAAAACTCCATCAAGAAGTACACACAGGGACGCCCGGGTGGCTCAGTCGGTTAAGCCACTGCCTTCGGCTCAGGTCATGATCCCAGGGTCCTGGGATCGAGTCCCGCATTGGGCTCCTTGCTCAGCGGGGAGCCTGCTTCTCCCTCTGCCTTCTCTGTCTGCTGCTCCCCCTGCTTGTGCTCTCTCTCTGACAAATAAATAAATAAAATCTTAAAAAAAAATTATAAAAAAAAAGAAAGAAGTACACACAACAGTTAACACAGGGTTGGAAGGAATATAAAGGGTCGATTGCTTCTTCCTTTGCATAGATATTCAGTTTAAATCTGTTAAATGGAGATATATTCTTTTTGTAAATTAAAAAAAATCCAATCCATATTTATTTAGGGGCTAATGTGACCTGCTTTTCAAATCATCAGTTGAGAGATTGAACTAGATTAGCAATTCTCAATCTTTCCTCCACTCGTGGCAGTTGACATTCCCTGTGTGACACATTCCCAAAGGCATAACCACGCCTATGTGTAATTTCCTGGCAGGAATCTACCTTTTTCTCTTCCACTAAGAATAGTGTGTCAGAAGCTAAATGTTGTAGTGAAGCAAGATTTGCCAGCCCAAAACGTGTCTCTTTGGCATGTGGATTATTTCAGGCTGATAACTTTTAAGAAATGGAAAGCGTAGGAAGAACCTTTGACCTTCCTTCTAACTGTCTAAAAGAATTTAGATAGAGGACTTATTCCAGAGAGGGAGCTATCACCACAGATAACTGCAGTATAATACAAACTAGGTGTGGTAGACAGAGAGGAACCTAGTAAAGTCTGTTAAAATGCCTCTCTGTGTCTCATTGCTTCTGTATGGCCCAGGAAACATTTGTTAACCAAACACTTACTCTTTTTCGTCTTTCTTCCCTTTGAAGTTCCAGACTTTAGCCCCCTTAGGTCTGGACAACATATAAGCCTCAATTACCTGACTGCCCAAGGCCTCATATTCTTATGGAGCCCCCATACTTGTGTAATTAAATTTTATTTTCTCCTGTTAATCTGTCTCACGTCAACGTAATTGTTAGATCAGCCAAAAGAATCTTAAAGGGTGGAGGAAAATTTTTGCTCCCCAAAAATGTCAAAGAGAGTAATGTTATGGGGATAATCTTAAATTACTTTGATTCATAGAAATAGCTATAACTAGAGACAGAGATGGAAATATGCATAGATATGCAGTTACAGTAGAAGAAACTTGGTGATTAACTAGCCTTGGTAACAAATTACCTGCGATGCAATTACAAAACACTACATGTCTAAAAACTATAGGTTAAAAAACAAACAAACAAAAAACAAATAAAACTGGCCTTAGACCTTGCTACTCAAAATGTGCTCTGCAGATCAGCAGCATTAGCCTTACCTGGGAGCCTCTTAGATTTGCAGAATCTCAGGCCCCGCCCCAGACCTGCTGAGTCAAAATCTGCATTTTAACAAGATCTCCAGATATTTCATAAGCACGTTAATGTTGAGAAATATTGGCCTAGATAAATCTTGAATTCCTTCCAAGTCAGACATTTGGGAAACCTAGGTAAAAATGACAGGACTGGGTATGACATCAGCACCTGCAATGACATCTAGCCTTGCATCGCTGCTTCCATGCCTCCTGAATTCCAGATGACCTTTCAACGACCTTTTATCCTTCAAGCATAGCCATGCTACCGAAGGAGACAAACTATTTCCTAAAGAACAGTTGCTACTCAGCACTGTGTTGCTGACAGATTGTTTCCACACAAAACAATAGCAAATGCAATTCATAACTCAGGCATCTGCTCTAACTTTCCAGATTCCAAGCATTAGTTGCAACAGTTTGGAGTTTGTGATTTCATCTTCATCCCCATCCTCATCCCCATGACTGTTGGCACATATCTAAAGATCTATTGGGAAATGAAACCATAAAAACAAAATGGTACTATAATTTGAAAGACAAAAGTGCTTTGAAACTTTTCATTATGCTGTCAAAAAAGAAAAACGGTGTTTGTAAGTATTCAATACTTTATGGTGGTTTTTCTAATACATTACTTCATGTCTGCACTGTGATACCCAGTATCAATTTTGCAACAATGCATTATGTATGCATGCATGTCACACTAATGATTTTCATCTTGTAGTCCAGAACCCATCTGAAAATGACTTTCTCAGCTACAGGTTCCTTGATGAGCAGACAATGGGAGGGACTTTTTTCTTTGTCAGATTGTTGGGTCACTAATTCAAGAAGCCTACTGAAAAGTAATAAACCTCATGATACACCAAATCTCACTTTCCTGGTGTTTATTCGCTTTTCTCTGTTTTTCTCTAAAGGAAAATTTTCAAGATGCCTTTGAAAATGTTACCAGTCCAAGCCTAAATTCGTAAACCTGATTCTTCTATTTTGCTTTGGCTATTGTCTTCTCTGGTCCTTCAAGGTTTTGTATTTTTTTTTTTTTTTAGAGCCATGCATCTCAGTTTCCTGTTGATACTCAGAGGGGAAAAAACGTCATCTTAATAATAGTTATAAGTGGCCCAAGAGCCATTTCTCATTAGGTGATGACAGGCCTTGTCATACTCAATACTTGCCCGTAAAAAAATAAAATGAAAAAAGAGACTTTATTTCTGAAATGTTTGGAAGTATAATGGCACAGAGAAATGGAAAATGGAACAATTCAGGTCACAACTGACCCTAATAAGACTTAAACAAACAATGGAGACAGAGATGAATTGCCTGAGCCATGAAGCAATATTCTGTTTTATCTTTTGTTAAGTGCATATTTCTCCAAAAAAGAACCTGATACTAAAATGTATTATTTTGAGCACAATTATCTGAAGTGGCCATTTTACATTGGGATGGGGGCTAACCCCTTTGAAGAGTTGTGTCCATTTACTGCTGGAGGATTTTCTATTAGGGTAAAGGCAGCCATCAGCTGGAACGGCCCCAAACAATGACTGTCTAATGGACATGCTTGCACTGATCCCTGCTGTTTATTACCACAAGCTTCATCAAGCCCTTTCTGTGCGCATTAGGAGCTATAGAAGACACAGAGGACATCAAAAACAGGATCTCTACATGTGAGGTGCTTTCCATAGAGCTCTAATTGGAGTCCTTGTAAAAATGAGGCCGTGAGAGCCACTGAGATTGGCTGTTGGATGAAGCGTGCTTAGACAAATATGACCAGCCTGACCTGCAGGGGACCATCTGCGAGACGAGATTTCAAGAGTGCCAAGGAAGTTGCACCGTCCAAAAGCATATACCCTGCAGCCACTAGCAGATGCCTAAAATACCACCGACCCACTATCCTATCGAGTTTCTTTGGGTCTGTGTAACCTGTTACAGTGACGGTTCCCTGGGGAAAACTATCAACTAAGAGAAATGGACTCTGCCTTTGAGGAATAGTTATTCGTGTGACTCTGGTTTGCACTGAGCAAGTGCAGACGGCACTAGAGAATCAGTTAGAGGGAAGGCCGGAGAACCCACGCTGCCAACTCCTCCTTCTACTTTTCTTTCTACATGTGCAGTCAACTCAAGTAGTCAGTGTGAATGTTTGATGAAACAAAGAGCTATGGGCCATTCTTGTACATAGTTATAAAGGGAGTAGCCATTCTTTTGTTGCAGTATGGTATGGATCAGTCCCTCAAAGACCATTTGGTGGTTTTTTTTTTGTTTTTTTTTTAAAGATTTTATTTATTTATTTGACAGAGAGGAGAGAGGTCACAAGTAGGCAGAGAGAGAGAGAGAGAGGGGGAAGCAGGCTCCCTGCTGAGCAGAGAGCCCGATGCGGGGCTCGATCCCAGGACCCTGAGATCATGACCTGAGCCGAAGGCAGAGGCTTTAACCCACTGAGCCACCCAGGCGCCCCCCTCAAAGACCATTTGTGCTCTCATCTGTCAGACCGCCTTCTCCATCTTCTGCCTGAAGTCCTCTTCCCTGGCCCTTCTTCACTTCCGTGCTTAGTTCAAAAAACACCCACTCTACAAGGCCTTAATTGGCAGAATGAACTCCCCCTCCCTCTGTGCTTCCCTTTGTACTTGCTCATCTTTCCAAAGAGTAGAGCACAGGGTCTCCAGCTGTGGACCTGGATTTGTCCGAGTCACCGGCCAGAGGGGGCAAGACCTTGCTCTACTCCACTGGTTTTCCATGTAGCCCCTGGACCAACACCATTCACATCACTAGGGAACTTGCTAGAAATGCAAATTCTCACATTCCTTCTGCCCGGGGACCTACAGAATCAGAAGCCCTGGGGGAGGGGCCTAGTACTCTGGGTCTTAACAAGCCCTCCAGGGAGTTCTGCTGCACAGTGAGGTTGGACAACCACTGTTCTACTGTCTTCGACTCCCGCCTTCCTGTCAGTGTCTTTGTGGCTGCCATGATCCGTTTTGCTGGCTTTGTTTAAATACAACCAACACATAGGCATGACTAAGATGGAACCAAACTTCACTACTAGGTTTACGTCTGTTTATTAGAGCCGAAATGTGTTAACCTTACTTACTGGACTGGTTGTCAGAAAGGAAGAAGATTCTGTCGGGTTACATCAGCCAGAATAAATTGCCAGCTGACAATCTTTGCATGGGGTAGTCACAAATACTATAAATCATTGACTGGAATTCGGTGACAGCTTTCCTGCCCCACCTCCCTGCAGACAGCATCTTGTTAGTGAGTCATGGGGATGCTAACAATGTATTTACTGCAGCTTCTAAGAAATCTGACGATTCTGTGAGTTATTTTTCTTTTTGCGTGCGAAACATCATAAAAAAGACTTGCAGCGTTTCATTTCTTTTTCTATTACCCTCTCTTGCTGTTTTTATAATGCTCTCTCTAAAAAATATAGATATATAATAACAAGAAAATTTGTTTCCCAAATAGAATGGATCACACATCGGGTTATATCTCCATGTGTGTGTTTTTCTCCCCAGCCATATTTGTACACATGGGAAATAATCCTGTCTATAATGTCATCTTTAAAGGGCTGCCTCAAGGAATCTCAGTGTTGTTGGCAAAATTGAATTTTGCTGCCCGGGATCACATTATTGCTTTTCTAATTTGACTATGGTTCATCCAGAACTAGAAAACTTGGTCAGCTGGCCTATTGATTCCTTGCCCAAAAAACTTTTTCACTTGTGCCTCAAGCTGAGCTCGTACCTCATATTTTAGCTTGCTACCCAGAGAACACAAGGTTCAGGATTTTAATCCTTCTGAAATGGTGGTTTTGCTCTTTCTTTTGTTCTTTCCAAGTGCCAGTGCTACTGGAGAATGGTGTAGGCCAAGGAGGCAGAGATGAGAAGGGGGTTGGATCTAACCTTGGGGAGATATCTGATTTGGATATGAGACACGTGCTGGGACCCCGACTCCCGCCACTTCTAGAAGAGGTGTGTAGCAAGCAGGAAAGCACACTGCCATAGTGGTCCCAGAAGACCTGGATTTTTAGCGCTGGCTATGCCACTAACTGCCTGTGTGACCCTGAACAAGCCACCATACCTTCCTGATCCTCAATCTTCTCTGCTAGGCAATGAGCCCTCTGGGACGACTATGGCAGTGTACTTTCCCATTTGCTACACACCCTTCTAGAAGTGGTGGCAGGCAGGGGTTCCAGCATGTGTCTCATATCCAAGTCAGATACCTCCCCGAGTTTACTTATTTTTTAAAAAAATATTGTATTTATTTATTTGAGAGAGACAGAGATAGTGAGAGAGAGCACAAGTGGGAAGGAGGGGTGAAGCAGACTCCCCGCTGAGCAGGGAGCCCAACGCGGGCTCAATCCCAGGACCCTGGGATCATGACCTGAACTGAAGGCAGACGCTTACCGACTGAGCCACCCAGGTTCCCCTTCCTCCTCAAGTTTAGATCCAACCCCTTCCCATCTCTACCTCCTGGGCTTGGCTGATAGAACTTTCAGGATTTCCATCTAAGCCAAAATAATACTTTCTGGAATCTAGCTTTATGTGTATATATGAAAATGATTGATAAAACCATGTTCTAGTTTATCAATAGCTCCTTCCCTGACCAAGCAGGGTCAAGAGTAAGAAGAGGAACCACCTTTCATTTTCCTATGAAACATCTTAGCGTCCTTTAGGGAACAGGAAGAATTCTCTCCTACAAACGCTTCAGCCAATCCCTGCAAGGCCTGTTTTCTGATACCTTTGACTTTACTTTCTGTATAACTCCTGGCAGACATTCTCACTGATGATCTTTCTCTTCATTTAATATTCCCAAAC
This sequence comes from Potos flavus, assembly GCA_028534135.1. NCBI lineage: Eukaryota > Metazoa > Chordata > Mammalia > Carnivora > Procyonidae > Potos > Potos flavus. Next base: position 70,441,489 of record CM052901.1, read on the forward strand.
TGGATTATCCCCTTGAAGGGGGGCTAAGTTGATGTTTACCATGTAACATCTGACATTTTCAGTGATGCCTTGTCTCCTTTGTGACCTGCTCTCAGTGACTATGATTGTCAGTCACTACAGTAGAAAACCTCCTCTTGAGGAGTGACCACTCACAAAATCAACACTTGGGATAACCAAACACTCATGCTTTGGCCAACAACTCGCTTTCACAGTGGTTTTCGAATTGGCCTCTTTCCTCAGGTCCCTGTGAGGCCTTACGAACCACCTCTGAGCTGCCCAATGATGATAACTCTGGGGTCCCCACTTCACTCAGACAGACCAACTCCATTGCTTCCTAGCTCCAATGTTATCAGTGGTTACCCTGGAGTTCTATGTAATATTTCATTTGGGGAAAAAAAAAAAGTTTTACTGCTTTCAAACTTTTAATGAAAAATATAGAAAACCGTCACCTCGCCGAACCTCTCTAGATCTGCCCATATTGTCAGACTCCTTTCAAAAGGCTTTTGTCCACTTTCCTCAGTTCATTCACCCGCTTTACAGGAATACGGGCACGTGCCAGAGTTTGGACAGATGTCAATTATGTGTGAGGTGCGGGGGAACTGGAGATAAAATGCACGATCCTTGTCTTAGTCTGGGTTCTGCCTGTAAAAGCAGAGCTGGAGAGGAAGACTTTCATTTGGGACTGTGAGCCCAGGGAGCAGGATAGCAGGAGAAGGTTTGTGAAAAGGGATGGGAGGAAGCCAATTGGCGGTCCACTCCCAATGCTCCAGCAGGAGTCCAAAAGTGCAGGGAGTGAATGCCCCTCCCTACTCCCAGCAGGCCCTAAGTAAAGATGGCAGCAGTTAATGCATAAATATACTCTTACACCCTCACCCGCGAGGTGGGGGTGAGCGATGCGGGTCACTCTTCCTCATTGACTCCCAGTTTCGCAGGAGGATTAAGCTCTAGTTGCCCACAGGAGGAACTGCTTTGGTGGTGCGCCCTTTGTCTCCTGCCCTCCCCCGTCTCCCTTCCCCACTCCTCTACCAACGTTTTCTACAATTCTCTTCTGAAGTATAGACTACTTGCCTTTGAATCCTTGTCTCAGGGTCGCTTTGTAAGGGAACCCAATCTAAGATACAGATATCTAGTAGAATATCAGAAACCCGGGTTTGGAATATGAGAGAGAGAAATTGGGCAAGTAACAGATTCAAAACCAAAGAGCACTTTTGTTTTTCATACCACACAGTATCTAACATAGTTCTCCAAGTACTATGGATAATTCTTGGATAAACTGATGCATGCCTTCAGATACCACGTGGCTAAACTAGTACTAGTCCCCATTTCCGGTAGCATGATTGGTCCCAAAATAGCCCACTGCCTTCTCAGAGTTTTACTAATCTATCACTAATGGCAACCAGTGGGACATCTGGGATACCTTCCTTGTTGGAGGGAACTCCTGGTTTCTTGGGCATTTCCACCTTTAGTTGAGAATTTCTTTGTTCCGGGCTTGGTTCTCCTTTTGAACCAACCCCCATACTTACGGCGCTTGGAGAATGTCTCCGTGGAAAAGAGATGATTCTCAGGGGAAGAAACGAAGCTGTGGAGTGAGTCAGTGCTCCGCAGAATTCTCTGATCCTGTGCAAACATCGGAAGATTCAAATGACATTTTAAATATATCAGTAATATTTGTTAAATGTTTTTTAAAACTGTGATAATAGAACAGCATGGACATTAACATCAAACATTAACCCATTGAGGACCATCAAAGCGCCACTTTGCTTTCTGTGCATTTGCAATGAAGCTTCTGCTCTTGGAAATACAGTGGATGGCCGCTAAATATTTGTCAAAAGGACTTTCTAGGCGTGTATCTAAATTTCATATAAAGTATCATTGACTGGGAAAGTTTTAGTTAGCCCTGGAGCGTGCGTGTGTGTGTGTGTGTGTGTGTGTGTATGTGTGTGTGTGTGATGGAGATTCAGACTTACTTGTTCAGCTCTTGTCCTAGGGCAATAACAAGCAAATGGCCTAAAGGAGGAGGAATATTGGAAAGCCTGCTGATCTTCTCTAACTCAAGCTTGCGGTAGCGTTGCTGAGATTGAGAATTTTTAGTTTGATGACAAGAACTCAAAACTTGGGTTTTTCTTAGGGAGCCTTTCACTAATTAAGCAGATAACAATTAAGCAACAACGGTAGGTGAAAAAGGATTACTTTTCACTAGTAAACAACTGAAATCTGTCAGGCCTGGTGGTTTCCTTCTTTAAACCATGTTGTCTGTGACCCATGTAATAGGTCACAATCACAGGGCTCCTGCCCCAGCATGAACCGCCTTTGTGCTACTGAAAGATGAATTTCAGAAAGTGCGAGAAGGACCGGATCGCTGACTCATTATATATCGAGCAGCTTGTATATTCAGATCACAGTATGTGGGGGTGGGTGCCGTGTACGGACAAAAGCAAAATCCCAGTGCACAGGAATCAGCATCTCCCTTTAACATCCCGTTCACAGCTAAACATGCACAAACCCACTGTGCCTACCAGCCAGGAGGACTAAGCACATTTGTGCTGCTCTGTGTTGCCTTGCAGCTAGGCCTTTTAAAAGGGTACCCTGGAGTAGTTCTGAATAATGGAGATTGTTTTTTTCCTCCCCTCGCATACCGGAGGGTTTTCCTACAGCCTTGAATATCAGCTTTTGAATCCCTGAAAGCCCTCACCACAGAATACAGCTTTCTTTCTTCTTTTTTTTTTTTTTCAAAGAGTATGGTATCAGGAAATTCTTTTTCTGAGATGAATAACAGTTTTAAAGTGATTGCAGAGTTCCTGAAGTTAGTAGGACTTTGGAGAATACAGGACAACTTGAACTTAAGGTGCTTAAGACCCTTGTAAAAGTTTTATGGTTCTTTCATGCTTTTGCTTTTGTGTTTCGAAAATGCAGAAAGACCTTGAGGGAGAGAAGAGGAAGCAAAATGTTATCAGAGGGGAAAAAAAAATCTTGTGAATACTACCTGGAGGGGAGAATGTGAAACTGGATCTTAATTTCCTTTTTGTTTTTTAGAAGAATGTCACTGCCTGTGAAATATGAGGCCTGTGAAGGACAAAATGTTCCAAAGTCACTCCTATAACAGCTCCCAAAGTCCACATATGAGTTTTTGGGTTTTTTTTGTTTTTTGTGTGTGTGTTTTTTTTTCCCCCACGCGACTAACTGGACAAATTGAAACTTACTTTAAAGGCTCTAGAGTTCTCTTTCCTCTATTCACACATCTCGTTCTTCCAGTTCCCCATCACCTCTCATTTATTATTCACTCAATAAATATTTTTGTAATACCTACTATGTGCCAGGTACATCCTGAGGTTGCGAAGATACAGAGCTGGAGATGATGGTGAGCAAAACACATCTTCCTCCTTCCTCTCTTGGAGTTTACCATCTAGTGTGCCCAGATAGTATAATCACAACTGGCAAGGAGAATAAGAGAGGCCAGGAGAGCACAGGAAGGCCCATCTGCCCATTCGCCCATTATTGCCAATAAGGCAATAATGATTGAGCTGAAAACTGAAAAGGCCTCTGGGACAGGAAGGGAGGTGGATGCTCTTGGCACAGAAAGGCCAGAATGGAAAGCTGGAGGTAGGACGGGGAGACTTCAGTGGGAGAATACTCCAGATGTATGCCTGAGCGGTTCAGAGAGCTGCCTCTTTCGGCCTCTTCTAGATTTGAGTCTTTATGTTACAGAAAATGGGCAGCTGTTAAGGGGTTTGAAAGAGAGATGTGACAAGATTTGAGGGGTGTTTTTGAAAAACCACTCTGGCTAGAGGGTGGATAAGAGGTTGGGAGCCAGCCGGAGGGGTGAAGGGGGGCACAGTTCAAAGGCTGTGGCTGTAGTCCCCCCGGGAGGTAGGGGTGACTTGAATCAGGGTGGTGGTGGAAGAGAGAGAATTGGAGAGTTTCTCGAGCTATTTAGGCCAATGCCTGAGGGCTGGATTGGAGAATGAGGCACAGTTCCAGCTGGTGTAAGGGACTGGATATTGGGGCCATTAACCAAGAGGTGGAGCACGAGAGGAAGACCAGGGGTTTTGGGCGGGGGAGGGGGGGTGCGTGCGCTTGTGTGTAAGTAGGTAGCGGAGAGGGAGGTGTGCATGGCGACAGAAGGAAGGAGCAGAAGGTAATCACCTTGTAGGACCTACACCTCCAATCTTTTCAACCAAAGCAGGGACTCAAATTTTTGACTGGGACCCACAGTAAGACATACGTTTTACATAGCCTCTGGTACACAGGCTACATAGAAATTCACAAAACAGTGCTTCTCTGTTTCGTGTGTAACGCAGGGATATTTCCCACATTAGTCCTTAAAACAAAACCAAAAAAAAAAAGCCAGCATGGACAGGGAGGCGGTGATGGCCGCCATGACGTCAGCCATGATGTCAGCGGCCACCTCTGTGGCGTCGTCTCCGTGTCCTTTGTGACGTTGGGTCCTGGTGCAGCTATTAGGCCGTCGCGGCCGGTGCCCAGAACAGACCGAGCTGCCGCTTCAGCCAGGAGGGCGGGCAGGCGGCTGCGGCGGCCCAACCCTCCTGCGGCGGCCTCTGGCTCCCCAGGCAGGCATGGCGGCCTCGACCGCCTCACACCGGCCCATCAAGGGGATACTGAAGAACAAAAGCTCCACTGGTTCCTCAGTAGCTGCCTCTGCCCAGCAATCAGGGGGGACAATACAGGAGGTACAGAGAAAAAAGTCCCAGAAATGGGACGAATCCAACATCCTGGCAACACACCGGCCAGCTTACAGAGACTATGACTTCATGAAGATCAACGAGCCCAGCAGCCCCTACTTCAGCCCGCAAGACGATGGAGAAGATCCCGTGAATGATTTTGAAGCAAAGGAAGCCATGACCCCAGACAACTTAGCCAAGAAATTCGCCGCCAGTGGTACCTCGGAATTGAACTGCCAGTTGGGAGAGCCGGAGAGTGACGGAGCACACAGCAGCAAGATCCTTCTCGACAAGCAAGAAAAGCAGCGGCAGTTCGAAATGAAAAGGAAACTCCACTATAACGAAGGCCTGAACCTCAAACTCGCTAGACAACTCATCTCCAAAGACTTCCAACACGAGAAAGACAAGGACGACAACGAAGAAACTCTACATGGTGACAACAACGAAGACAACACTGCTGCCGAAGAATCCGATGAAGGTGCTACAAATGACGAACTGCAAACCCAGTCATTCTGCACCTAGACAACATTTGCTCTGCCCTGCCATTGCTTGTCCCATACGAACTGCTACGAACTTACCAACTGCTACGAACTGCTACGAACTTACCAACTGCTACGAACTGCTACGAACTGCTCCGAACTGCTACGAACTTACCAACTGCTGCGAACTGCTACGAACTGCTACGAACTGCTACCAACTTACCAACTGCTGCGAGAACTGCTGTGAACTTACCAACTGCTCCGAACTGCTCCGACCTTACCAACTGCTGCGAGAACTGCTGTGAACTTACCAACTGCTCCGAACTGCTCCGAACTGCTCCGAACTGCTCCGACCTTACCAACTGCGGCGAGAACTGCTACGTACGAACTTAACCAACTGCTACGAACTGCTTGCTCTGTCGAGGCCAGGCTTCAAGTACTGAAAATACCTATCAGTTAAACTGTACCTCCATAATTCAATGGTGAACTTAGAAAACAATACACTAACGGCAAAACGGTTACTTGGTATTTTTGTGTGTGGTTCTTTGCGGCAAATACTGATAGCCATTTAAAACCGCGTGGCTTTTAAAAAATTATTGGTTACTGTATAATATAGCTTTTTAGATGTTAAAGGGGACTAATTTATAGTCACTTGTAGATGTACCGGCTTGTTTTTGTTTTGTTTTGTTTTTATCGACTGGCTTTTATAAAAAGGTTCTAGTTACAAAATCAAAGTGCAGTAGGTACAGTTAGGTTACAGAGTCTGATGAATACTCAGGCTAGAAAACACTTGTGTTTGGGGTGATTTGCCTGTTTAATTGGGGAGGGGGAGGTATGTTAAGAGTGATTGTTGCGTTTCCTGAGCTTAGTACCTTTACATTTTCTCTTTATTTTCTTTCAGTGCTTACAAGGAAACACTACCTTTTTTCTCAGCAAAAATAGTTCTTTTTCATGAATTACTGGGTTCAAATTGTGCCAGTGTGTATTCAAACTATGTCTTGTACACCAAGGTGAACAGATTAGACGTCGTATATTTTAAAAAATCTAATGTTATCTCAGTACTCCCTTCTCATAAGGGTCTTAGCCTCAACCCTTTGTTTCCTCAATCCTCCCGGCAGATACACACAACCCTTTATGGAGTATCATTGATTCTCAAGACATTGGGGACCCCTCCTTTCTCAAATATTCTATCATTTGTTGAAACAGTGTTATTTCTACCTTGATCACTATGGCCTATTCACTCTTCTGAGGTATAGAGAAATAGGAAATAGAATTCAACTGCCAAGTTTTTACACCTTTTTGGTTTATAGCTTGCTAAATAACTTGCTATTATTAGTTTATTGTTTGACCTAGTTAGCTTTGAGAAAACAACTGAGCTTTTTTTTTTTTTTTATAACAGATTCCTTTGCAACCAGTGACATGATTATAGCTCCTGGACAGAAGTAAGCCCAAAGGTTTCTTGTGTGTGTATTTCCCTTTTTTTTTTTTTAATTTAAAAGTTTACTGAGATAATTGTAGGGTCACATGAAATTGTGAGAAATGATAGAGAGATCCTGAGTTCTCTTTACCCAGTTTCCCTCAATGGTAACTATGTTAGGGTTCCCAGACCCAATTCCAATGTGGGAGGAGCGGCTTCCCCCACACACAAAGCAAGCGATTCTCATGCTACCTGAAGCTAACAACCCCCACAGGTTAGGGGTTCAGTCCTACTCCCACTTCAGACACGAGTCACTACTCTAGGCCGTCAACTTTGCTTCTGACCGACCAGCTAACGATTGGTGGGTCCAAGGACGAAGAATTTTGTTTGATTAATTTGCTAGAGCAACTCACAGAACTCAGGGAAATGGTTACATTTGGCAGTTTATTAAAGGATATGAATCAATAGCTAGATGAAGAGATACACAGGGGGAGGTCCTGAACAAAGGAGCTTCTGTTGTCATGGAGCTCAGATTCCGGGTCGGTGGCACATGGAAGCATTCTTGTTCCCCAAGTATGAAAGCTCTCCCAAAAAAGGACCAAAAAAACCCTGTCCTCTTGGGGTTTTATGGGGCTTTATGACACAGTCAGGATTGGCTAAGTCATTGGCTGCTGGCTAATTCAACTTTCAGCCTCTCCCCTCCCCCAAGTTCAGGGGGTGGGGCTGAAAGTTTCAACCCTATAGTGACACGGGTTGGTTCCCCTGGCAACCGGCCCTTGCCCTTGGGTGGTGTCCCAAAGTCATTTTCATTAACAGTAAGACACCCATTTCACTTTTATGGCTCTGAAGCATTTTCAGGGAACTGTGGATCAGGTCCAAATATATCTGAGAAATATAATTTGGGTCATTTGGATGAGCAAATATATTATTCCTTATAAATCATTATATCCCAGTAACATGTTGCAAAACTATAGCACAACCCCACAACCCGAAAATTGACGTTAATACGATCAAGATACAGAACGTTCCCTCCCCACAAGGATCCCTCATGTTGCCCTTTTGTAGCCACATCTGTTCTCCATCTCTAGAATTTTGTCATTTCAAGAATGTTCTGTCAATGAAATCATACAGTATATAACCTTTTGGGATGTACCACACTTTGTTTATCCAGTCATCCGTTGAGGGACATCTGGACTGGTTCAAGGTTTTGATATTACAAAAGAAGCTGCTACGAACATTCGTGCACAGGTTTTTGTGTGAGCATAAGTTTTCACTTTTCTGGGATCAATGCCCAGGAGTATACTTGCTGGCTTGTGTGGTCATTGCAGTTTCTTAAAAAACTGCCAAACTGTTTTCCAGAGCGTCTGTGCCATTTTACCTTCCCACCAGTATATAGGGGCATTCCAGTTTCTCTGCATCCTTACCAACATTTGGTATTGTCAGTATTTTTAAGTCATTTTTATAAAAGTGTCCTGACGTCCTTATCTGCATTTCACGAATGGCTAATGATGTTGCACATCTTGTGCTTATTTGCCATCTGCGTATCCTTTTCCGTAAAGTGTCATTTGCCCAGTTTCTAGTTTGATTATCTGCTTTTACCGTTGAGTTTTGAGAGTTCTTTGATTTGCAAATCTTTTTTTATAATCTGTACCTTATTTTATCCTCTTACAGAGACTTCTGCTCTGCAAAAGTTTTCAGGTTTTTTTTTTTAAGATTTTATTTATTTATTTGAGAGAGAGAGCACAAGCGGGGGAGCAGCAGGCAGAGAGAGAGAGAGAGTAGCAGACTCCCCGCTGAGCAAAGAGCCCAACGTGGGGTTCGATCCCAGGACGCTTAACTGACTGAGTCACCCAGGTGCCCCAAAAGTTTTTAGTTTTGATGTGATTCGACTTACACAGTTTTTCCTTTTATGCATGGTGCTTTTGGTACCCTAGTCAAATGAAATCCAGAAAGATATTTTTTTTTCCACATTGTGATTTCCTAATTAAGTGACATAGCATTGGGCTGTATAGAAAGTGGACTTTTCTTTTTTTTAACTGTTGCTTTTTTAAAAGATTTTATTTTTATTTACTTATTTGTGATATCACAGAGGGAAAAGCAGACTCCCTACTGAGGAGGGATCCCAGGCAGGTTTGATCCCAGGACCCCGAGATCATGTCCTGAGCTGAAGGTAGATGCTGAACCTACTGAGCCACCCAGGCGCCCATAGAAAATGGACTTTTATTATTTAAGTTCTTAAGTTTCCCTTGGTGAAAGGAGTCTGAGAATGCTCAGTTTCAGTTTCAACCCTTTATCAGTATCATCTCCTCTAGTAACTCTTGTGATGTCAGCCTTTGTTTACTCATTTTTCAGTCTGAGACTCAGCAAGGCTGGTTATTTAAAACCTGGGACACATAATGGTACAAATGGATTGTTAAATAAGAGTAACTTCCCCTTGAAGGTTAAAGCAATTACATGTCCCCCTAGACTTTGAAATTGTTTGCATTTTTCCCTCTACATTAGTACAGTAAATAACATGTAATGAGGCACAATAATATAAAAGAACGGTAGTCAAGAGCCACTAAATTGGTCCCTTTCAATTGCAACCTGTAATTTGAAAAACACCGAACTCGAAGGATCTTAATATTTTCAGTTAAAGGATTCTGTTCTTCTTCATGTGCAAATATCCCCTGGGAATAACATCATGGGTGCTTATCAGCCGTTCACACCTTAGAATAAGCGAAGAATGTAGTATCGAACGAGTATTGATTGGGAAGGGAGTGGGTCAAAATTGGGGGTCATTATAAAAATGAAAGGAGAGAAAAAGGTAGCCAGAGTGAGAAATTGGGAAGGGAGGGGAGAAAAAAATGAGAAAAAAAAAGAATAGAGGATTGAGTTCACTAGCTCTAAAAGTTATGACTGGCTCTCAATGAGTCATTAACTCTCTAAACTGTCATAAAAAGGACACAAAATCTTTCTGAAGGAATGATGAGGAAAAGGATAGTTCTCTTTTCCACATAACCAAATAATTATATCAATACTCCTATGAGTACTATGGCTAATAATTGCCATTTCCTGAGTATATGTGATGGTCCAACACTGTACGAGGGCTTCAAGAACATTGCCCCCTTCAATTATGCCAACAATCCTTTGAAATAGTGTTGTTTTTTCCCCATTTTAGAGGTGAGGAAGTTTAAAATAAAGTAACTTATGTAATTTGTCTAAATCCACAGCTGCTAAATGATGGAATCGGATTCAAACCCAGACCTGTCTGGCTTCCTCAGGCAGAGCCTTTGCCCCCCCACCCCACCCCCACCATACAACACAGGTCCTTGATGGGGACTCAGGCTTCTTCCTGCACACCCCCTAAGCACACATGTCTACCCCGCCATGCTTCTCTGTACACTTATAAAGTGGGAGTGGTCTCAGGAGAATGTTCTCCAATCTAGGAGCTGCCCCCTCCCCCACACGTACACTGCCCTGAGCCCCAGGTCCTCTTGCTACTCCCTCCCACCCTCTGCATTTGAGTCCCTGCTCAGCGGAGAACCTGAGACAGTCACTGAAACAAAGATGAATGGAGCATATGTCACTTTCAGCCAGTGAACAAACATTTACCAAGCATGGCCATGCTGGTCAGGGGCAGTAGCCGCGCCTGGGAGAGAAAAAGACGAATGGGACACAGCCTCTGCCCCCAAGGAGGTCAGAGTCAACTGGGGGAGACCCGTATGGTTCTGAAAGGATTGTTTATGAAGTCTTCCAGGAGAGAGGAGGCCTGTATTAAAAGAGGGACACGAGTCCTTGTTTAGGTGATGTTAACGACTTGAAAGCCAGTAAGTAGTTTCTAGGTGCCTGCAAGGTGAGCGCCAGCCGTCAGAAGAGGTGCTCTCTTCTGAGTTCCTTCTGTCTGAATGTGAGGACAGAGGGAACCCAGCCCTCAGGCTCTGTTCCGGTTCAAGGGAAGAGGAGGCCCAGCTCACATGGGTTCAGGGTTAGGAAGGAGCACAGAAGGGATTAGGGGAAAGCCAGAGAAGGAGTCACAGGTGGGGAGGTAAACAGAGAGACACGGACGTCGGAGGGGATGACAAATGGTGGCGCATTGAGAGCGGGGTATCCACTCAGAGAATTCTTTACCACAAGATGATGCTGAGAGTTTTGTTTTCCTCTTATTTGAATGAGGCGTTATCGATGCTTTCTCTCCAAAGTTAAGCAATTATGTAAAATATGGACTATAAACCATGCTTCCTTTTGTTGGATGGTGCTCTATGGAACTATATTGTCCTGCTCCGAAACACTGGGTCCCATCGTGGAAACCCTGGGTCCGGGCGGGTGCTGGTTTGAGAGGCATGTATCCCTCTACCTTCAATCCTCCACGCCCAGCCTGATGGGGAGGAAGCGTGGAGAAGGCCAGGAGAATGGCCGGAAGGGAGGCGAGTCAGGCTGGAGCAGAGCAGAAGGGAAGGAGAGAGGGAGAGAGGAAAGAAAAAAGGAGATGAAAGAGCCAAGTTTTGTAGGGAAAGAAACAGCAGCATTCAAGACCATAATAACCCTCTTGGATTTTTCTAATGTGCTCGCAATTGTGTGTCCTTTTCTTGCATTATTGAGCCAATTCCTGTCTATTTTATAAATGGATTGTGAGTCCTGTGACTCCTGTGCTATCCCGGTGACAAATCAGGTCTCTACTGGCTCCATCGAGCCTCCAAAACCCAGATTTGTTGGGGAAGACAACTTGAATTTTGTTTTGTTTTTTTTTTTGTTTTTTGTTGTTGTTGTTGTTGTTGTTGTTGTTGTTTTTGATGAGACCCTTGATCAAATTAGTGGAGAAATTCAGTTTGCAAACAGTGGGCGCGGCATTCAATGCACATCGGGGATGGGGGCGGAAGAGGCTGAGCTCTCTGCCAGTGTCCACACCGGTTGGGCTTTAGCAGCTGAAGCTGCACGTGCAGGGGCTTTTGGAGGATTGAAGGATGCAGTCTGGGAAAAGTCTGGGGAAAACTGAAAATTGCAGGTGCGTGTGCGTGTGTGTGTGTGTGTGTGTTTGTGTGTGTTTGTGTGGGCAGGGGGGAATGTTGCCCGAGGCATTCTTCCTCACCAGTATAAACACAGTTCTCTAATACAAGGTTATACATTATTAGCTCCTAAAAAATATAAAGAATTGTTTTTATCACCGTGTAGGCAGAGCATTTTTGCACCACGAAGCCTGCCTATGTATGTTGGGTACTAATATCTTATTCTTTCAAGGAGCCTTTTTTTTTTTTCCTCTTCCTTTTTTTCGCCTTGTTTTAAAGCAGACTCTTTGAAAGGTGCATATGAACCCGGTTTCCATAGCAATTGCAAGCATCAGTGATAACCCAGAGCTTCTAAGTTATAATATACAGGCTACCCTATTAATGAGTTTCAAACTGCATTTCCATGAGACAACAGCTTAGCCACTGATAGATAAGGTCAGACCCCATCTCCAAACTTTAAATTAAATCAGGATAGATAAAAATGCAACAGAAGGAATGTCCTTTTGGAAAGTGTGCTGTTAAAAAAATATGTTCTTTGTGGAGGCAAAACAGTTGCTTTTGTGGTTTGTAATGCCCAGATGGAAAAATCCTAAAACAGATACAGCTTCTTCTGGGTTATTAATGGCATGTTGTCATTTCCTTATGCTATTTGTGAGCGAGGTTCCCCCCCTCCCCCGTGGTAGTTCAGACTCTAAGAAAGCACATAATCCTTTGCTCCAGGAAGAACAGATGTGACGGTTAATTCTTGCCAGATCTGGAATAACACTAGTTCAATTATAATTTATTAAGTTGTTTATTCATGCACTAAATGCTGAGACCCAGTGCCTGTCTTCATGGAGCTGCCAGATCTGTGGAGAGCTTGGCCTTGTCACCTGGCCACTTCCACAGTTTGCAAGAGGGTAGAGAGGCCCAAAGGGACGTTGCCACCGGTCTTGAAACACTGGCAAGAGAAATGGAATTGCATCAGATGAAGGGAGGCAGGCCCTGGGAGACTGGCATTCCAGATGTAGAAAAGAGGCAACGTGGCCTTTTCGGGGACCAGCGAGGTGTCTTTTCCGGACGAGGTGAGGGATTAAAGAGACAAGAAAGACTCTGAAAGGGTGGACGTGCCACACAAAGGCAAAGAGGACAACAGGGTCAGACTCTTCTTTTTGAAAATGGCTGCATGGGACGGTCTGGACTGGAACGGGGTGGGGCTGACAGAGAGGGAGAAGGAGCACAAATGGGACTTTGGTCTCAGGAAGCAAATGAGTTTAGTGTTCAGGTGCCAAATCTCTCATCTTTCGCTCCCAGCCAAGTGAGACCCCCCCCCCCCGCGCACTCCCACCCCACACGGGTGCCTGGCAAAGCATTGTCCCTAGACTGGTGACATCAACGTCACCTGGAAGCTGGTTAGAAATGCACATTCTTGGGGCCAGCCCCAGACTTTCCAAGTCCGCATCCCTGGGGCTGGTGCGGGCCATGGGTGCTGTAACAAGCTTCCCAAGGGATTTTTATGGACGTTCAAGTTTAAGAACCACTCCTCTACAATACGGCTTTTTAATTAGCTGAGCTCAACTCTGTGGGACAGACCACACTGTCACTGTGTGTGTGTGTGTGTGTGTGTGTGTGTGTGTGTGTGTGTGTGCGTGAGTGAGTGATGTGTATACAATTTTGCAGAAATTCATCACATTGAATGACAGGATTGTGCGTAGGTTTGCCTAGAAGCTTCCACAGTGATTCTGCCTAATTCGGATCACAGCTGTACTCAATCTGTCTGCTCCCCACCCCATACTTCTCTTTCTCTAGTCCTTCCTCCTTACCCTCCTGGACACTGTCCTCACCCACGGACCCCCCACCACACACACTCAGTTACCGGTGCAGAGCACAAGCAGGTGGAGGGGCAAGCAGAGGGAGAGCCTGATACGGGGCTTGATCCCAGGACCCTGGCATCATGACCTGAGCCGAAGGCAGACGCTTAATGACTGAGCCACGCAGGCGTCCCTATGTCTTCCCATTTTTATTGCATCTTTTACTCAGTCTTCCACATTCAGTGCAAACCACACCTCAAATCCCCGAGTCAAAATAGTGGGTACCTGCCTTGGGAGAGGCAGAAGAGGATAGTAATTGACAGGAACGGATTGAGAGTCCCAAAGCTCTAGGTTTGAATCCGGGCTCTCCCATATATCAGCCGAGTCACCCAAGGCGCAGCTTGTCACCCCTCTTGAGTCAAATTTCCTCACAATCAAATGAGGATAATAATAAATAATACCTTCCATTCACGGTTGTTGGAATGATTACATGAAAAGATGTTAGTAAAACACATGGCCTCTAGTAAGTATCCCATCAACGGTAGCTAGTATTATTTTTCTCCTGTGCACACATTTTCTCTCCACCTGTTAAGTGCCGATCATTTTCTGTAATAGCATCAGATGTATCTGAGCCTCTCCCTTTTCTCCCAGCAGACCGAGGGCCTCTTGGAGGCAGGAGCTGCGTACACCCTCAAATACAGCTTGTTACCTGTGTCCCCTCTAGCTCCAGCGCCAGGAGCTGCGAGGGACACAGGTGAAGACAAAGTGAAAAGGCGACTCTCCCAAAAGGCCAGGCTTGCGAGTGGCACCTGCCTCAAGTCACCTTCCTTTTGAAGATGTCCTTGGTATTTTCATCGCCCCTAAGTTTGCAAAGTAGGAGATGAAATGGGAGGACAGGAAGCAGGATTTAGATGGAAAGCCAGTCTACATTTTAATTTGAAAATGCTTTGAAACGTCCAGGACAGCGCCAAGTTTATGAAAGAAAGGAATTAATTCTGTCTCCCGAATCCGAACCACAGGTAAGAACCACATTCAGTTATTTATAGTAACACGCAACACTTAGTAGTCTCAGAATGTTGCTTTTTTTTTTCATCTGAAGTCTCTTTATTAGTTACTATGGACTTTGATAGCAGTGTACAATTTTTAGAGCTGGAAGGGGGCCTTCAAGACCGTTTGCTCCAACTCCCTCACCTTAGAGGTAAGTGTCTGTGTCTCATAAGCATCAGAGACCAAAAGATTGGCCAGGGCTTCTGAAGCCAAGGGAAAGCCATGTTTGTATATAGTCGCACGATCTGTCCTTTTGTATATGGGGAGCATAAATTGAAGGCAGATCGAAATGTGTTTTCAAATTGATTTGGGGGCTGCTCTTGCATTTAGAACTCAGGAAAGCCTTCAGGGAGCGTCTGTCCTTTCTTTAGAAAGCCTCCCCACAGACCAGCACCGGACACCCTCTCTTTCTGCCTGACACGGCACCTTTGTGGGGAGGTACCTTGCTCCTCTCAGGGCACCTGAGCGTAAAGAAAGGGGAAAAGGGCACCTGGGTGGCTCAATCGGTTAAGCGTCTGCCTTCGTCTCAGGTCATGTTCCCGGGGTCCTGGGATCGAGCCCTGTCTCCGTCTCCCTGCTCAGCGGGGAGCCTGCTTGTTCCTCCCCCTCTGCCCCTACCCACCCCATGCTCTCTCTCTTTCTCGCTCTGCTCTCTCTCTCAAATAAGTAAATACAATCTTTTTTTTTTTTAAGATTTTATTTATTTATTTGACACAGAGAGAGAGAGATCACAAGTAGGCAGAGAGGCAGGCAGAGAGAGAGGGGGAAGCAGGCTCCCTGCTGAGCAGAGAGCCTGATGTGGGGCTCGATCCCAAGACCCTGAGATCGTGACCTGAGCCGAGGGCAGAGGCTTTAACCCACTGAGCCACCCAGGCGCCACAAGTAAATACGATCTTAAAAAAAAAAAAAAAAAGACAGTGCAGGAAAATAAGAAAGATTGGTGGTGCCCCCCGGACAACCCACTAGCCCTGAATTCCTCATCTCCAAATGAGGGCAGAAGAGGCACCTGCAGTCCCTTCTGTTCTGTCCCCTCAGCTTCCTCGTTTGTGAGATGCAAAACTGGGCTCAAGATCGCGCCTCCTTCCTGGGGTGGCCCAAACCCGATGACTGATCGGTGTAAGCTTCTAAGGGGCCCATTCATTTGGACCCAACTCAAGACAACTCTGAAAAGCCATTCCAGCTTCTGAGCTCCCCGCGGAGCTGACCAAGACTTAGCCCTGAGACCTCATCGCAACTGGACTTCTCTTCAGCCCGGTCCCTTGTCCTTCCCCTCCTTCCTACTGGTGTTGCTCCCAAGAGCCCCTCTAATAGCTCCCTGAGTCGGCTTCCTAGGGAAACCGACCTGTGACAGACCTCTAGCATTAGAAATGCTGAGCTCGGAATGATCTAATGTTAAACCGCAACCTCTCAGTCCGGTCCTCAGAAATGAGTTATCTATCGCGTCTGTAGCTAGTGCGGTGTCAGAGATAGGTCTGGTTACTGGCTTTTTCTTGGCAGGGTGGCATGCAAAGCTAGTAACAAAGGGTAGTTCGCAGTGAGAAATAAACAGGGGACCGCCTTAAGCATTAGGGATTGCTTTGACAGGATTCCCCCCCCCGCCCAACTCTTGGCATAGGACCTGGGAGAGCCAGGGCTGCCCTTGGCCAGTCAGCTCTGTTGAAGCTTTATTCAGCCTATTGTTCAGGTCCAGCGGGACCCCCAAATCTCTTTTTATCTGTAATGTATTGGGAATTTCCGGCCCATTAGTTTGTCAGACTCTGATCTATAGTGACCCCCTGTGTGCACACTGACCACAATCTCAAGTCCAACCAGCAACAAAGAAATATCAGCTCCCTTCTTTTTATTTTTTTTCAAAAAGATTTTATTTATTTGTTTGAGAGAGAGAGTATGAATGGGGGCAGGGGCAGAAGGAGAGGGAGAAGCAGACTCCCCACTGAGCAGGGAGCCTGATGCAGGGCTCCATCCCAGGACTCTTGAGATCATGACCTGAGCTGAAGGCAGATGCTTAACCAACTGAGCCACCCAGGTGCCCCAAAATATCATCTCCATTTTTAAAAATCCATCCAACATATCCAAAATGTGGATGGTCATGCCATCTGTTAGAAAAGACATGCAAGTGATCACCATAAGTTGGAAGCTCGTCCATGTTAACTTTGAAATTCACTAAAGGTGTATCATAGTTTGAATGCTATATATAGTTTCGGTATATCAACTCCAAGATTCTAATCTATGCCCTTCTGGTGCCCCACGATAAGGAAGAAAAAAATGTATATTTTAATTTTTTGTCTACTTCTTCTAGCCCTAAAAATTATCTTCTGTCGGTGACACTGGATTTTGCAAAATAGTAAGATGGAGAAGACTAAAAGTAATTTGTATGCTATTTAGCGTTACTTGCTTATTTTCGTGCAATACCATTAGTATCCCTGGGGGTATCCAAACCTGTTTATATCCCATCTGTTTTCTTCCTGCCACAAATAAAACTTCCATTCCCTGGGAGGCTTTGATTCCACTGCTCTGAGGCTTTGGAAAGAATGTGTGCAAACATTCTGGAGTGTGTAAGCATCATGCAAGCAGAAGAAAAAAAAATTTTAAGAAAAATAACAAAAACAAAGGAATTCTAGAATCTATATCCTAAATCTCCTTTCAGGATCAGAAATAAGAGTAACCACTAGTGGTAGATAATATGTACGTTGGCAAGTTCTTGACCCTTGGGACTCCAGTCATTTTGTTTGTTTGTTTGTTTGTTTAAACATTTACCTTCTATGTATTGATGTGCTGGTAGTTCAGCTCATCTGAGATCTCAAGAGCAGTAGTAGCATAAACTTTCTGAAAAAGTCCATGCAGTGAGTCTCACGATTCTAAGTTCCTTGTCTCTAGAGGGCCCAAGAACGTGGAAGTGAGTACGTAGATTTGGTATTGTCACTAATGCCCCTCTGTTTAAGTAACTTTAATCAAATATCCTTGAACTTGAAATGTTACATAAATTTTGTTGATATGGCATCAGGAATGCAAAAATGAATAATCTAGTCCTTTAGCTGGGGCAAATGTTTACTTCATAACTGCAGCACATTATGAAAAAGATTTAATAGGGTCATGTTGAGAAAGCACAGATAAAGGATATTGAATGTCTATTTTAAATAGATCACTCCCCCCTTCTATGCATAGAATTTGCATAGCACCACATTTTTGGTTAGTGGTTAAGGAGAGGAAAGAGAATTTTGTGGTCATTCCCAACTTTAATCTTTAATCTTCTTAGCATGTTGAAACAATATGGTGTAAAAGAAATAACTTGAATTTGGAGTCAGAACACAGGAATTTGTATCCAGGATCTGTTTCGTATTAACTGAGTCTAAGAGTGACTTGACTAATGGCTCATAGTTTTGTCATCTGTAGAAGGGAGTAAGAGACAATTATGAAGAAAATAATAATAACAACAGCAGCAACAATAGCTAATATTTCTTGAGGACTTATTTTGTGCTAGGCCTTGTCATTCTTACCATGACCCTTTGAGGGAATTACCATTATTAATCTAAAAAATCAGGTATAAGAAATGTTAAGGAGTTTGTAGAAGATGAAAATAGATTTCAGCAAGTTAACTGAAACAAGATTAGAAACAAAGCTGTCTAATCGTCCTCACAACTATGCAACAACCAGTGTAACCTGATATACTCACCTAAAGGCTTGTAATGAGGCTCAACTGAGATATATGTAAATACTTTGTAAACTATCAACTTTGTAAACATGTGCATACAGATTTTAATTGTGCAGTATGTGTAGTTTAAGAACAATATTTGTGTACAATTATTAAATTTGGGTCATGTATAATTTAGCCATAGAGTATGCCAACCAGCATTTTAATATTTAGAATGCCAAAAGGAACTTCTGGAAACAGAATTTGAAAGATAGAACTACTACATAAAAATTAGCATAAATAGCCTGACTCCTTTCTGCAATTCTCTTTCCCTTGGAGCAGACTTCAGTAGAATGAGGTTTATCTAAAATTCATTCAGTCTCCTTCAGGATGGCAGGCTTCACTTTTGCTTCCCACACCTCACTGAAATGATAGTAAAGATGTATAAAAGGGAATACATCTATAATAGAACTAAAAAGGGGATAAAGGGCCAAGGATTGACCAGAGATTTTGACACATTTTTGAAAGACTGAAAACATCAGGGGTTATTTTGACAGATGAAATAGTGGTAGATGCAATAGCTCACAACACAGAAGGGGCAGAGGTCGCTGAATAGCCTCTGAAGGCGGAGGGATTCTGAGCTAGGAGCTATGGGGTCCAAAGAGTTGGATTGGGAAGTGGGGTAGAATTCAGAATGATGACCAGAAATACTATGTCAAAAATAGCTATAATCGGTATTCTACTCTGCGCACACCCATGTGGAGGGACTACCTCTGTTTTAGAACAGGAGAAGGGCTCTATAAAGAAATGCAACGATCTGGAGTCCTATTGTGGTTCTTGGGTGCCCTATAGTAAAAGCTTCTTTGTTTCAATTTCAAGGGAGATGTCCAGCCTGCCTCCCTTATTCCTGCCTCCCATATCACCCCCTAAAATAAAGCTCCCTTATGAATGATACGCCTTCCTTTTCAGGTGGAGAAAGATCTACACAGCTCCAGAGGGAAATTAATATCAACTACTTTTAAATAAAGAACCTGTTTCCATATTTCTTTCTTTCTTTTTTTTTTTTTTTAATTTAAATTCAAGTTAGGGGCACCTGGGTGGCTCAGTTGGTTAAGCAACTGATTCTTGATTTTGGCTCAGGTCATGATCTCAGGGTCCTGGGATCGAGCCCTGAGTCGGGCTCCCCCCGCAGGAGTGTGTCTGCTTGAGGATTCTCTCCCTCTCTGTCTGACCCTCCCCTGCTTGTGTGCATGTGCTCTCTCTCTCTCTCTAAAATAAATATATAAATCTTTAGAAAAATAAATTCAAGGTAGTTAGCATATAATGTAGTATTAGCTTGAAGAGTAGAATTTAGTGATTCATCACTTAAATATAACACACGGTGCTCACCACAACAAGTGTCCTCCTTAGTGCCCATCACCCATTTAGACCATCCCCCCACACCCACCACCCCGCCACCCCTCCATCCCCCACACCCACCACCCCTCCAGCAACCCTGTGTGTTCTCTATATTTAAGAGTCTCTTATGGTTTGCCTCCCTCTCTGTTTTTATCTTATTTTGTTTTTCCTTCTTTTCCCCTATATTCATCTGTTTTGTCTGTTAAATTTCACATATGAGTGAAATCATATATTTGTCTTTCTCCGACTGACTTATTTTGCTTAGCCTAATACAGTTTAGTTCCATCCATGTTGTTACAAATGGCAAGATTTCATTCTTTTTCATGGCCCAATAATATTCCATTATATATATACACACACACAAAATATATATATATATATATATAAATATGCATGTGTGTGTGTGTGTGTATATATATATATATATATATACACCCCATATTATATATATATATATATATATATATATATATATATATATATACCCCATATCTTCTTTATCCATTTATCGGTCGATGGATATTTGGGCTCTTTCCACAATTTGGCTATTGGTGATAATGCTGCTATAAACTGGGGTGCATATGCCCCTTTGAATCAGCATTTTGTATCCTTTGGATAAATGTTCCCGTATTTTTAAGTTCAAATGTACAATTTAAGATTACATGGCATTTGAAGAAACCAGTAGCTCATGAGAGGGAAATCCGATGTAATAATTTTTAAAAGACCCCAGAGGAAAAAGAGAGAATTCGAGGAATACAAGATAAGTTAAGAAGAAACCTATTTAAAATCCTCAGGGAGATTTGAGAAAATATTGCATGCATAAAATAAGAATAAGATGTTACAAAAAGGAGCATGCAAAGAAAATAAAACATTCTTGAAAATTAAAAATACCATTTATTAAATACATTTAAAATCAAGAGATACAGAAGATCACATATAGGAAGTTGAGTATTTACCTAATTGGAGTTCCAGGAAGAAGGAGCAAGAAAATGGAGGGAAGGAAATACCGAAGAAATAATAGAAGAAAACGTCTTAGTATTTAATAAAATCCTATCTTCAACTTTAAAATGCTCAATAAATGTCCAGCAGAATAAGTACAGAAAAGCCCATAGTGAGACCCATAATTAAAATTTCATAATAACAGTGATAAAAGCATGACCCTAAAAGCTTCTGGGGGTTAGTAAAGAATAGAAAAATAAACCATAATGACACATGATATTACAAACACCACATCCTAGAAGACAATGGGTCAATGTCTCAAAGTTCTGAAGGCACATTTTACAACATAGTATTTTATATCCAGGAAAACTTTTAAGAAGGTCAAGAAGCCAAATAAAGACATTTTGGACAAGCAAGAATTCAGGAAGTTTAATATCTATACACACCCCTGGGGAAAAAAAAAAAGTTACTAGAGAGTGTGGTTCAGCAAAACCAAAAATAAAAGGAATCCAAGAATGAGAAAAACAAGGAAGACTTGAGAGCCAAGAAACAGTGCAATAAAAAGAAATTCCAGGATAGCAATTATACAGCAAGCTTCTAAGGCAACAGGTCAGTATTAAACACAGGCATATGATGTCTCTATAAAAATGTCTTTTAGCATATGGATTCATTTTAAAAAGTGTATGATTTTGAAGTGGGTAGTCTTAGTGATTAGGTGAAAGCATATGCTGTATTTATTAACATGGGAAAAACGCAGGCAATTAAAAAGCCCAAAGGGGGGAAAAATGATCAAAAAGAACATGGTCAAAGTAAGAAAGCAAAATAAAATATGATGTAAATTTTACCAAGTGTGGTAGAGAAGGCAAAGAAGGCAGAAAATTTGAGGGTATTTTAGGGGGAGGGAGGAGCTATGAAATAATAGTGTTCTAACAAGGGTTAGTACATTCTCTTTTATCTAAAACATTAGAAAC
This sequence comes from Potos flavus, assembly GCA_028534135.1. Taxonomy (NCBI): domain Eukaryota; kingdom Metazoa; phylum Chordata; class Mammalia; order Carnivora; family Procyonidae; genus Potos; species Potos flavus. The sequence continues at coordinate 70,462,825 of CM052901.1, forward strand.
TAGGAAGAGACTCTGAGTAACTGTACCTCATGGACATTGATGGCTTTCCAAAGAAATGATGTATAATGAAATAAATTTAATACTAAAGCCACTTTGAATATAATTTAGTCTTTGATGATGCAGAAGAAATTTAAGATCATGCATTGATCAAAGGTCATGATTCTGAAAGTCTTGTTTTGATAAGGCACAAGAAGTATTGGGTAATTTATCTGGAAGATAAAAAGCAAGAAAGAGGTCTTTATTTTATGGTACACTGGTAGACACACACACACACACACACACACACACGCACACGGATGGATAATGAGGAACAGCGTTCAAGACTGTCAGTGTTTTCTGAACCATGACTAGAGCTCTGAACACTCATGCATGTTCTCCATGGGCGTGGTGGAGGTATTAACCGCAGTCTAGAATATTCGACTCATAAACTTCTCAGTGGTAGGAAGAATGGGAACTGTCTCCTCCAAGTCCTTCCTCTCTGCCACCCCCAGTGCTCTACCCCAGTCTCCTTACTTGTCTGGCGTCAGGTAGCATAGGGTTTTTGTTTCAAAGGATAGCCCATGGAGCATTTGAAGTGGCATAGAAGGGACTCAGGCTCAGATTTCGGAGGAGGTTGGGAAACACGTAACTCATTCATCTTTATCCTCATTTTCAACTAGAGCAGCTTCTCTCTTATCTGCTTTATTTATTATTCTTCCCTGTCAGTTTGCATTTGAAGAAAGAGCTTGCTTCTAGGGGAAAACGATTGCCACAAAATAACTACTAAATCATGAGCTATCGGATTTGAGTCTATCTCCCACACTGAAATCTGTGATGTATTGATTGACTTTGATTGGATTTGAGTCTATCTCCCACACTGAAATCTGTGATGTATTGATTGACTCTGCTGCCTCTGGAACATGGGACTGCCCAGTTCTACAAATACCCACCCACGGGTAGCAGTCTTCTAAACCTGGTACTATACAGGGTCATTTTCCCTTGCCCATTAGAATGTTTTCTTTCTAGAATTCTTCCTCTTGCGCATCCCACCCTTGGCCTTGTACACTGGTCTCAGGACCCCCCTTGGAACGCTTTGCTAGGACATCCCACTGAGCAACTCTCAGCACACATTGGCCAGATTTCTACTCTGTCTTTCCCACAGCTTAGCTCAGCTCCAGGTTGGGGGGTATCCCTTATCAACTCTCAACACTCAACTCTGCCTCGCCCATCTTTTCACTAAGAAGGCAGATCAAACAGAGAGATGAGCTCACTCTGAAAACTCAGTTTGTGGTAGGCATGGGAACAGAACCGGAGCGAGTTTGCATGCATGTGTGACTTATGCATGGTAGGCTTCTGCCTGACATAGTCTGGGATTTGGGAAGTCGTGCCTGCTGAGCGTCCTCGAGGGGCTACGGTACGCCTCCACTATCGCATTCCCTGAAAGGCAAACTCTGCCCTACTTATTCTGTGACTCACTCAGCGCCTGTTCCCTCTTGGAATTAACCCAAGGAAAAGAGTCCTCTCAGCAAAACAAAGTTTGCCTGCTTCCCTGTGTGTGGCCTGCTTATTTGATTTTTTGGAGCTTTACTTTAGAAGTGTAGAGCAGCCTGAGGGCCTTTTTTTCCCCCATTTTGTTTTGTGTGTCTTCTTAAAATTGTATCTTAGCTAGAACTACTCTTTCTCCCTTGGTGGTTTTATAGCTCACAATGTGAACCATGACCCTGAAAGATCAACAGGAATACCCTCAGGGTAGGTAAAAAGAGTATCATGTAATAAACATGCTTCCCAGCACTGGAACAGGGGCCTCAGGAAGAAGGACATGCATTCTATCTTGGTTATGGGAAAATGGGACTGAGAGAGACAGAAGTGTTCATACTTCAGGGTAACCTCTGGACGGAGTCGAAACCCAGTAGGTACCTGGGGGTGGGGAAGAAGTATGTTGGAAAAGTGCCGTAGGTTTGGAAATGAGATGACAGAAAGAATATGTCCTCATTCCTCTGAAAGCACCACTAAACTCACCTAAACTTACACCGAGTCCATGCCAAATTCTAAATATTTTCTTTTATAGGTCTTAGCCTGGGTTACCCAGGAAACAGCTTTAGGCAAAAGGTTCATAGGCCTGACTGTATTGGAGAGAGCAAATCCAAGAAAATAGGAGTGAGGGGAAAGGGGGTACTGAAGTAGGGAAGGCAGGAGAAAGGTAGTAGAGGCTATTTTTCCAAGGTAGCCACAGCTTTGTAACAAGTGGAGGCGACTGCCTGGTATTATGAGGCATCTTCAGAAGGTCTGTACAGACTATCGCATCTCAGAACAGTCCGCCATGATGGAAGAAAGAAAAATGTATCCTCTGGACAGAGCAGGCCTTCTCTCCTGACTTTAGAGAAGGTTTCAAACACAGAGATAAAGATGCCAGCAGTTGGAGGTCAAGCCTGGGTGCACTGAGATTGCTTGAGCCTAGAGGAATATGAAAGAGATATGGACAGTATTTGCTACAACTGGACTGATTGGGCAAATGTGCTAATTTTTCATTTCTCTTAGTCAAGTTTTAGAGATCATTTTTGGTTGTGGAGCATTTGTGGTGGATAGACTCTAGAATGGCCCCCAATTTTCCCTGCCTCCTGATAGTCACATTTTTGTATGATTTCCCTCCACTCTAGCGTGGGAGAGACCTGTGCCTTTCTTCCAACCAATAGAGTAATTGATGGGATGTCACTCCTGTGATTAGGCCCCAGGTCATTGTGACTTCTCTCATCCTAGCAGATTCTCTCCCTTCCTGGTTTTGATGAAATAAGCCACTATGTCGGAGAGGTCCTCATAGCAAGGAAACAGAAGTGGCCTCTGGCTAATGGCCACCAAGGAACAGAATCCTGTTGCAACCACATGCACTTAGAAGCAGATCCTTCCCCATTTGAGCCTCAGATGAGACTCCAGCCCCGGCCAACACTCAGGCCTCACGAGTGACCCTGATGCATCGGACCCACCTGAGCCACACTGGATTTCTGACCTATATAAACTAAAATAATAAGTAAGTGTGTGTTGTTTTATGCTGCCGAATTTGTGGTAATATTGTTATAAAGCAATAGATAACTACTATAGCATCCGAGAGGAAGCATTGCTAAGAATGTTAGTTAGGGGCCAAGATGAGCCTCTGGTGAGAGTTAGGAAGTATCTAAAATTGAAAGGCTCTGGAGAATAAGGCAGACTGGCGATCAGGTGTAGACTTGGTGATCCTTTTGGGCAACAGGAAGGGCCTTGAAATCCTACTGCCAAGTCCAAAGATAGTTTTAGGAGATTGCAATTGGAAATGCTCAATGACAAGAATATTCAATGTGAATGTGATTCATGTGTTAGAACCAGAGCCCACAAGACGATGAAGAAGAAACATGTTTGCACAAAGCTTTGCACATAGCAAGACTTCCCCAGATGGTTTTGAGTGGCCCGTGTCTTTTTTTTTTGCTCTAAGGCATTGTATGGTTATGATAGTGTGTAGCTGGGTTGGGGGTTAAGTGAAGCAGACAAAGATTTCTCAAAGCCCATGCCCTCTGTGAGACACGGAGGAAAGAGAAATGCAGTAGTGAACGTAAACTCCATGTTTGCTACATATGAAGGGAGAGAAGATGGAAGACTCCCACGGGACACATGGGATCCGACATCATAGCCCTGAGAGAGGATGGTACGGTAATGACAATGATCTTTTCTGCATTCGATGCAGTAGTAAGAAATTGCATACATTGAAGAGCAAATCACTGGTCTCAGAAAAATGTGTCTGGTGGTCAGGATCGTGAGGGACTATTGCTTTATTCCAGATTTCTTGAGTCATAGAATCCAGTAGCGATGGGTATTTTGTGTGTTCCGAAGGAGACGGAGAGAAAGAGGAGTTTGCCCATCTGTAATCCATGCTTTCTACGTATAGGCTGAAGTGTCCTCTTTTCTCTGCCATTTTGTGATGGCTAGATTTCCTAGACACAGTTCTGAAGCAGAGGCTGCAAAATCGTTGTAGTTTTGTGGCTAAATGAAGGATTTAAGAATTACTGCATATGGGTCTTCATGGTCGATGTGGGGCTAAGGGAATGGACTGAGGTGGAACATTCTAAACCCCAGAATACAGTGTTTTATTCCTACCTCTAAGACCGAGGTTGGAAGAGCTTGTTTATAAAATATCTTCAAAATTATGGAGTTCCTTCTATGTTTGAAAGCACTGTCCTGGGCCTTCTAGAACAATCAAAGAAATAGCTCAAAGGAAAAAAAGAAGAGCTTAGCACACATTTGAAGCACTGAGCTAACACCATCAAAACACTTTGGGATAGAACAATTGGTGGAGAAATCTTCCCCAGAACAATTGATTTTTCAGTGCATTCAACAACTGCCTAATAGTTACACCCATCAACTTAAGGGGGAAAATATACACTACCATATAAACCTCTGAATGTGCTTTACAATAGCTACAATTTCAGAGAAATGAGACCTTATTTTAAAGATGGATTCTTAAAGCTGTTGCAATTTTTGAGTAACAGTAATGGGCAAGGCAGGAGCTGGCTTTGGTAATAGTGCTTTACTTTTTTTTGTAAAAACTACTACTTAACAACCTACACCCTGTTGCTGGTTCCACATGATTCTCCCTACCCAAGGCTGGGTGCAAGGGGAGAGGGGGAATTTGAAAAAATCAAACACAAAGATTGAATTGCAGAGTGCCCCAGCAAACGGAACCCTTCCTGACACTCTCATTAGCCAGCAATCTTCTTATCCAATATTATTTTTTAGGTGTGAACCAACTAAAAATGTCTAAAAAGGAAAAAAAAAGTCCAAAGTCTTCAAATATTCCCTTTACTATTTCTTATTATGTTATTTAAATATGTAGGGACATAATGCAAGGTTATGATAAGCCACTCCTATGTATATGTTATTGTACAAATATAAATCAAAAACAGGCTTACAAATGAAACATGAGCAAAACTACAAAGTGACAAAATACAAATTAACAACATTAATGTGGGGACGCCTCGGTGGCTCAGTCGGTTAGGCGTCGGCCTTCGGCTCAGGTCATGACCAGGGTCCTGGGATCGAGCCCCGCATTGGGCTCCTTGCTCATCGGGGAGCCTGTTTCTCCTTCTGCCTGCTGCTCCCCCTGCTTGTGCTCTCTCTCTCTCTGACAAATAAATAAATAAAATCTAAAAAAAAGCAAAGAAACATGAATGTGATAAATAAGGTGGATGTGATAAAGTTAAACTAGTAATTGCAGTGTAAATATTCATTCATGTATGCATTTACTCATTCAATCCACGTTAATTGAGGGTCTGTTATTTCCAGTGGCACACTTCTAGGGGTAACAACGAACAAAATAAAAGTCCCTGCCTTCATAAAGCTCATAACCCAAAAGAAGCTAATAACCCAAATGCATGAGTGAAATGTAGAGTGTGTCAGATGATGATAAGCACAAAGGAGAAAAATCTAGGGAAGGAAAGGTAAAGACTTTGAGAAAAAGGGAAAAAAAGGGAATTGCAGTTTGTAATGCAGGAAGGGCCTCGTGGAGAAGGTGACATTTGAATAAAAGCTTGAGTGAGTATTTTTTGGGGGGTGAGGCATGGCGAGTGTTCGAGTCAGAGCGAACAGTGGGTTCAAAGGCTCTGAGGCAGGGGCGAGCCTGTTTCTAAGTGGTTCTTCTACAGCGCAGGCTCTTGAGTTCAGCAGACTTTTACTACCATGTGCCATATGGTGATTCAATTTTCCCACCACTTTCCCCTTTTGCAAACTATTGTGAAACTTTTGCTCTCAGCCGTGTTGGCTGTTAGGTCATTCGTCTTCTACAGGAGACTCAAGACATCTCTTATATATTATATCTACCTCCTTGTCTTTAAATTCTGTAGTGTGATGGTTAATTTTATGTGTCAACTTGACTGGAATAAACGATCCCCACATAGCTGATAGAACATTATTTCTGCATGTGTCTGTGAGGGGGTTTCTGGAAGAAATTAGCATTTGGTTCGGTAGACTGAAACATCCACCCTCTCCAACGTGGGTGGGCATGACCCAATCTGCTGGGGCCCGAACAGAATAAAAACTCAACGAAAGGGAAAATTTTCTCTTCTTGAGCAGAAACATCCATTTTCTCCTGCCCTTGGACATCAAAGCTCCTGGTTCTCCAGTCAATGGATTGGGAAATAACTGGCGGCCTTTTGGTTCTCGGGCTTTTGGAATCAGACTGAATTATACCACTAGCTTTCCTGGTTCTCTGGCTTGTGGGTGGCAGATTGTGGGACTTCTCAGTCCCTATAATCACATGAGCCAATTTCTATTATAAATCTATCTGTTTATCTATCTACCTATCTACCTATCTATCTATCATCATCATCATCTATTTACCTATCTATGTCTTATTGCTGCTATTTCTTTGGAAAACCCTAATGCAGGTAATGACAGTAAAGTGACATTTTATTTAACACCAGTGTGATAGTAAACCTAACCACACATGCAGACACTGAGATAAAGTGACAGGGCTCAGGATTAATTGGTCAATGGGATCATACGGATTATGCTTAATTAAAATATTTAAATTATTAACAAAATCTAAATATTGAAAATCAGTAAATTTTCATAGACGCTCATAGACTTCTGACCATGTGTTCATGGCTCTCTTGTGGTCTGAGGAATCCCACTTTAATGAACCAGGGGGGTGGGGGAAGGCTTTGAAGCTGGCCTTCTTATTGGTTGGCTTATGGCCATATGTTTCACTACTGGGTATAGACATGCAAGATATCTCCACTTCAGCCCTCGTGATGTGGCTGAGTGATATGACATATGCTTGGGGGAACTTGTGGGGTGCCTGGCTAGAAAATAAATCCAAAACAACAATCTTCAGTCTTTTGTTGTCATACCCACCTGTGAGAAATGCTTCTGCGATTTCGACTATTTATCGCCCAGATCCTCTGCCCACAATCATCTGGGCAGGAAACAGCTTTGTCAGTTTTGCAGTATAGAGAGGAGATTAGTCTAGGCAAGCGGCATCTGCACCATTTCTGTTGTCCCTCAAATCTACAGGTCAGCCAGAATGGAAGGCCTGAAAGCAAGTTTTATGATACTGCCTCATCAGTCATGTGGCCAAGACTGGTCTCAGGGTTAGGGGAGAAATAGCATGTAAGGCAATGAAGCTCAGGCAAAATGGCTTTTTGTCCATGTCTTAGGAGGCTACACTGCTCTAGGTGACAGTTCTGAGGAAGCTCTTTTTCAAAGAGCATAATACGAGAGAGGTAAATAGGGCCCTACCATCAGAAATGAATGTAGATGGCAATATCTGTCACAGTAACTGGCGCGCATCTGACATTTAAGATGAAATTGGAAGAACTCCAAGATATTTTGCAAAGGAATTGAGCATAGTAAAAAAAAAAAAATCTTACTATGGCCTGGAAAAATGGTTATATATTCTTGACCGAAGTTGTTTAGTTTATCTCTTATGGAAAAATAGATTGCTTTGGTAGGCTCTCCTGACTAATCTGGACTGGATGGAACAGCTTTAGGTTTCCATCCTTACATTTTTCTCATCAGGAGTGATTTCAGACCACCAGGCTAGTCTTCCTAACTTCTAGTGTAGACTTCCATGATAATCTAGGATACAATCTTGGCAGAATCATATGATTATTGCCTCTTACAATAAATACATTAGTTTCATATGTACAAAAATCTTTTCTTTTTTTATTTCATACTCCCTGCTTCATACCCTTATGACCATGAGCAGCACTTTCTTTTCAACACACACACACACACACACACACACACACACACACACACACCATATATGTATTTACATTTAAGAGACAAAACTGTCTGGAATTCCATGGGATTAATAAATTGTTCAGTCAGCTCCAAGAGGTGAGAAATGGAGATTTGATATCTAAGATCTCACATCATCCTTCATGTGGGCTTTCAGAAGACCCATGGCATCAGCATTTGCTATCACAAGGGAGCAAGCACTGGGATAAGGAGCAGGGACTCTAGAGGTTGGACTCCATGGATTGAAATCTTGGCTCTACTAGTCACCAGTTGTGTGAGTTACTTAGCCTTTGTGCCTCCATTTGCTCATCTGTAAAATGAGTTTTTTTTGTTTTGTTTTGTTTTATGAATATATCACGTTTTATTTATCCATTCATCCATTGATTGACATTTGGGTCATTTTTTTAAAATTTTTTATTATTATTTTATTTTTTAATTAACACATAATGTATTATTTGCCCCAGGGTACATGTCTGTGGATCCTCAGGCTTACACATTTCACAGCACTTACCATAGCACCTACCCTCCCCAATGTCCATAACCCAGCCACCCT
>CM052901.1:70471620-70604008 GCA_028534135.1 Potos flavus
TTCTTTTTGTTGTCTGATTGCTGAGGCTAGGACTTCTAGGACTATGTTGAATAGCAGTGGAGATAGTGGACATCCCTGTCGTGTTCCTGATCTTAGGGGAAAAGCTCTCAGTTTTTCCCCATTGAGAATGATATTTGCTGTGGGTGTAAAATGAGTTTAATAATTTTACCTAACTCATAGCGTTGTTACAAGAATTAAATGAGTTGATATTGGTGAAGCATTGGGAATGGTGCCTTACACATAGGAAGCGCTGTATAACTAATAAATGGGAAAAAATAAGCAAATAAATAAATAAGGCTTATTTTAGAAAAAAATAGCAAAGGGATTATCATGAATTGTGAAGACATGACAATGAGGCATTCAGAAAGTGTTAGAATCCTGAAATAATAGTAGGTCTTCATTTTCCAATTTGTGTGGGATTTTGGTTATGCAGATGACATTGTTTTTGAGTAGAAAGCAATCAATGCCTCAAGAACTAGCTGGCATTTTCTCCCCCTAAGGTGAAGCATGAGTTGTAAGAAAAAGTAATACATATTCATGAAAATGCGCTGATAGGTTGAGAAATCAACAACTGCTTGACATTCCTGCAATGTCTCTTTCAGTATTATCATGAAGGAATTCAGGAATGAGTGCCATTTGTAGAATAAAAACTCAGTAGACATTAATAACTGCAAAGACCCAAATGTCTTTAATTGTTGCAGGAGTGCTTGCTTTATATATTCCAAACACTGCAGTGGATGCTGCAGATTGAAACACTCATTTCTTCAGGATGTGAGAGTGTTGGCAGCTGCAAGCCTTCATCTGTTCACCCTCTCTAGAAGTTGTCCTTTGCTGAAGAGAACTACTTCATCCAAGGTCATACCCCATCCCATGTTGAACCTATATCTAATGATCAATCTGGGTATAGAAAGACCTGCCCCATGGGAACCAGCTCGAGACAATTCTTCAGGGCTATCCCCGATCATTGTAGTAATTGCTTCTCAATTCAACTTTTCCTCTACCAATCCTGCTTCTTCCACTCTCCCATAATTATTAATCCCCAAAGCACTCCCCAGTAAACCTCCTGCATGCAAATCTCTGTGTCAGAGCCTAGTTCTTGGAAACTTGGCCTGTGACAGGTACCCATTGAGTAGAGTGTATACCAGCTACAGTGATATGAAACCATGGGCATTCCGATATCTCATTTCCCTTTTGCACAGGGATACCTTTATGTGCTGCCATCCTCTTTAAGGGCTTCCTTAATTTCTTCAACAAGGTCATCATCTGTTGGTCCCTGGATCAGACTTCATCAAAGCACCTGGCTACAGTCAGAATCCAAGAATGCACTATCTCCATAGAACAATGACCAAGTCCAGGGTGAATAGAATTGTCCAACCAGAAGTCCTACACTTAAACTCATCTTTCATGAATGAGTGTTTAAATGATTCCAATTATAATTGTTAAAGAACAGGTGAGATGATATTGGGTGAGGTCAAATCATGTAATACTTTCCCTCAGGAAGTGAACCAAGGAGTTTATGGAACACCAAAGAAAGAGTGGAAGTGCTGTTTCAATGCCTTGTTTTTCAAAGTGTTCATGTGATTGCATTATCAGCGTAGCCAAGAAAGCTTAGACAATCTGTTTTGTTCAAATATACCTTGTCTGATTAGATGCTAAAGATCTTCTTTATTTATCATCTTAAGCTTAGAGGAACAGGTATGCTTTTATCCTTAATGTAAGGGGAGTCAAGATCTGGATCCAGCTTAAATGGATTTGTTTATCTGTGTGAGTTCCTAAGTTCTCACACAGTGCCTTGAGGATGCTATTACAAAATCCCTAAAGATATGTAATTCTTTTTTTTTTTTTAGATTTTTATTTATTTATTTGACAGAGAGAGAGAGATCATAAGTAGGCAGAGAGGCATGCAGAGAGAGAGGGGGAAGCAGGCTCCCTGCCGAGCAGAGAGCCTGACGCGGGGCTCGATCCCAGGACCCCGAGATCATGACCTGAGCCGAAGGCACAGGCTTTAACCCACCGAGCCACCCAGGCGCCCCAAGGTATGTAATTCTAACAGAACTAATGGCTCGAACACGGATACCCAGTATGATAAACCAGGCAGGTCCCAAGTTTTCTTGCTGTGCTCTTTTGTAACAACACACAGTAGCAAACAGTATGGGTATATTGGATAAATACTTACTGAGCACATAAAAGAATAGGGATGGTAGCAGTTAATTATGCAAATTCAGTGTAGATTGTAGTAGCATGCTGCATTCATAGAAAAGTTATCATTGTTATTTTGATGAATACTTGGTAATTCTAACAACATTGGCAAATGGCATTTAAAAAAAAATCGGAAATGTTATTACCAGTTATGGATTACGCACAACAGAGACACCTCCATTTTGAATTCAGGGCCATACTGCACATTACCGCAAATGCCACATGGCGGAGAAACATGTTGGTCCTGAAGCCAGGTCATGTGACCTGCTCTCGCGGCTCCTGAACTGCGTTTAGCGGCCTTCAATCGCCCTACTCTTTCAGAGGCAGTCCAAGTTCAGGCACAATGTGCATTTAGCATCCTCGAGTGAGCACACCTCCATGTGCTGGGATGGTAGACGTGTACCCAGGATGATCAATAGACCTCCCTGTGTTAGGCCAGTCCAGAAGACAAAGGGTCCATGTCTGTGCCTTACGTACAATGCTTATTCCGCAAAACAAACTGTGTCTCCCCTCTGACCCCTGCCCTCAACAGATTTCATATTATATCGAGAGTTATTTCGAATCTTGGTGAAGAATGGGTCTCTCTTGATGGATACTTTTCTTGGCTTCAAAAAATGACGGAATTTTATTCCATCCAGAACCACCATTGGATTGCTTTGTTGTAGACTCAATGCATAAGACATGCCTTCATATATTATGTAAGGACACTCTCTTAAATTACAGTGCTAAAATAAATGACACGGCGCCGTGAGGTAAACAGCAATTCCTTTACCAGATTGATTCTTTTTGTGACATTTAAGTCTCTAAACCATGACTGATTGTGCTGGGAAGGAGGGTGTGGCAGACTACATTTTTCAAAAATGGCCCACCCCACATGCTGTTCTATAGCGTGACCTTCCTACCACCCTGGCGGCAGGTGGAGTCTCTTTCTCTACCTTTTAAACCTGGATAGGCCCTATGAATGCTTTGACCTTTAGAATATGGTAAAAGTGACATGGTGCCAATTCTAGGCGTAATCATTAGTTGGCTTGGCAAAGTTTTCTTTCTGCATCTTAGAAGCCAGCGGCCAGGTTAGAAATGTAACCACCCTGAAACTATGATACTGTGAGAGGCCCAAACCACACACATGTTGAGATTCCATATGAAGGGGGATGGAAAGGGAGGGAGGAAGGGAGAGAGAGGGAGGGAAAAAGAGAGAAAGAGAGAGAGAACGAAGCACCAAGCATGTATGTGAAGAAATCACCTTGGAAATAGTTCATCCCGACTGGTGCCACATGGATTCAGGAAGGGCCCAGCTGAGGCCTTTCCTGGATTCTGGACTCATAAAATCATGGACAAAATAAAATAACAATTTCTTCCATCCACGAAGTTTTTTGTAGTAGTTTGTTATGTAGCCATTGATAACTGAAACAAAGGGATTTGCTAATAACCTGATTAATTGATCGAATATGCTGGCGACTACGGGAGGTTAAATGCATTTTCGAGACCGTGGTGCCATATGCCGTCTGCCAGTAGATTCGGGCTCTGCCACTTAAGAGCTCTCTAATGTTGAGCAACCCATGATTCAGTTCTCTCATCTGTAAAATGGAGGTAATAATAATCACTGCCTCACCGGGTGTTCTGGGGGTGGAATTAATGAAAACTTACAATAGCGCCTGGAACTTTAGGAAGCCTTACGTTGATTTTAGCTATTATTACTGTGACGTGGAGCTGGGCCTCAACAGTGTTGACCGGTACACTGCCCTTCTGTTCCACACAGTGGGAGTGAGCCTGTAGAGGCCAACAGAACAGAGACCAAATCCTAGATCAACCATCTGTGTGGGATTCTGGAACCTTCTCTGGGCCTCGAGTTCCCCATCTCTGGTAGGGGGACAGTAAGACTTCTCAAGGTCGGGAGCATTAGATGAACTCACCAAGTAAAGTGCCAGGCTCAGAGACTGCCAGGCAGTTCGTGTTTGGTAATTGTGGATCCCCTCAGCACCTCAGCCTCCCTTTTGCTTCCACGCACAATGAAGAAGAGAAGAAGGAGCCGACAGGTTTTCAGTTCTGCAGCAACGTTAAACACAGCGTGTACTCAAGCTTCATGGTGAAGCCCTCGTTCGGTTGTTTTCAAGAAATACCTGGAAGTGTATATATTTTCAAGAATAACCTGCTGATAGCCAGGTGTTTTTGTTTTTTGGGTTTTTTTGTTTTTTTGTTTTGTTTTTTAACAGGATGCTCTTCTTGTCATACAAAACTCTACGGTTTGGGTAGTGGAAAGTGGCTGAGAATGAACAGCATCAATGATCTATTACAACTCCAAGCTATCAATCAAAACACGTGTTATTTCCCATGCCCCAGGCAACCAAAGGCATCAAACTAACGAGAACTCAGAGGTGCAAGATAAACATGAATGTTGAGCAACGTTCCCAGGAACGCACAGAACAACAGCCGTCCCTATTCCCATCGGCTGACTCCGGCTGGTACCGGATAGAGCTGGAAACATAGAGGTGGTGGTGGAGGGGGAGTGGGGCCCCCCAAATCCCAAGATTGGGGCTGATATAAACTCAAAATGGAATGTAAATACTAACTCTGCTGCGGGGAGGAAACAAAACCTCATCAGAACAAAGGCAAAAGGGCTTGGCCAGTGATTTCTGGAGACTTGCCCCCTGGACGAAAGCAGTGAGAAAACTTAGAGTGATGTCTGCTCATGAGAAAATAATGGCAAAGTCAGAAAAAATGGAGAAGTAGATCAGAATAAATCACCTTTTAAGTGAGCAGAGTCAGGGACCGGGAAGGACAAAATTCCCAATATCTGTTTTAGATCAGCGTGGGAAACTAGCTCATTTTAACCTGTCATTGTGTATAAATCACTCTTCAAGCTTGGTGAAGGCAGGAATTCTTCTTCCAATACATCATTTTTACCTGTAAATGGGTTGCCATAAAACTATAATGGTGATTTTTGCTAAGGAATGTGTCAAACTATAAGGATCGCCGCCCCCACTCCCAAGAAGATAGGCACGAGGGGAGAGTGTGAAACATATTCTTAAAGGACATTAAAGCACAATCGAATTATTAGTATATAAGGGGAAAATAAAAGAAAATGTTCTAGCACAGTGTTGAGAGTTTTAACTAATGGTAGAATGAGCCCTGAATTCCGGATTCCTCAATTAGAAGTAATCTAGTAACCTCTACCCTACATCGAGATCCCAATAAATCATGTAATAACATGGTATTTATTGAGTACAGATTGTGTGCTAGGCCCTTCTCCTCTTTCCAAATGCATGGCTTTACTTAATCTGTATAATAACCCTAAGATGCAGGAACTATTTTTGATCCTCAGTATGTAGGTAAATAAGTTGAGACCAAGAAATGAACTTATTTGCCCAAAGTCACACCACTACTTAAGTATATTGAGTCAGTATCTGAATTGAAACCTCCTTGATGACAGAGTCAAAACTCTCGAGCTCTATGCTCTATTACTGCTCTTAACTCTAGGTAATATTGATGTGCTCCTGAGGACTTTGCCGACGTGATTACCTAGAAGAGATTATCCCATGTCCTCGGTAACTTTTACTCTCTATATTCTGTAACTATAGGGTAAATAAAACAAAGAAATAAATGAAGGCCCCATGTACCGGAACAGGAAGAGACAGGGCAAATATTTTGGGAAAGAGTCAAGCATATTTTTTGTTTGTTTGTTTTTGTTTTTGTTTCTTATTTATTTGTTTTTTACTAGGCGTCTAAACAAAGTGAGTTAAATGCCTGTCGGTCTACCAACAGTATTTGTTGTGTATCTTCTCTAAAAGGGTCCCCAGTGGTCCTGCCCCCTGATGTTCATACTCTTTGTGTAACCCCTTCCCCAGTGTAGGCTGTTCCCCCAAAACTGAATCCTGCCAATAACTACATGAGTGAGCTTGGAGGCTGATCCTTCCCAAGATGAGACTGTGGTCCTAGCTGGCATCTCGATTGTGGCTTGGTGACAGACCTTGAGTCTGAGGACCCCGTCTAGCTGCTCCCAGATTCCTGACCCACAGAAACTGGGAGATAATAAATGCTCCTGGTTTGAAGCCACTAAATTGTGGGGGTAATTTGTTATACAGCCGTAGATAACTAATACAGCGCCGCTCTATTCTTGTGACGACCAAAGGGTGGCGGGGCATAGATGTTTCCATTTAAGAACGTCCATGGGGGGAGGGGCGGGTGGAAATCTCACAGGAAATCTCGTTACCCCAGCAAAACGGGTGACTGTTTTCTCACACCCAGTGTAAACACTAGCTAGGAGTCCTGAGCGTTCTGAGCCCACAGATTTCCTCAATTAAAGGAGGAATTCGGTGTTGGGGGAGACATAGGTGGTGGGCTGCTCACAAGGCCTTTGGTCCAGGAATCGTACCACGGTGGCCTTTTTGGCATTCCAAGGCAGGGGGGTTGCTTCAGGACTGAGTGGAAGGGACAGTAGGGGGAGTAATTACTTAGTCTTTGGCAAGACAGATGGTGGCAAAGGCAGGCCAGGTAGATGCCCCGCTTCCAGCCAAATGGAAAGGACATCAGTTGGCTTTCAGCTACTTGCGGCAGGAGAAATATTAATGGGGACACAAACTGAATACTTAGCATTGGTTAAACGCTAGGTGGCTCAGTCGTTAAGCGTCTGCCTTCAGCTCAGGTCATGTCTCGGGGTCCTGGGATCGGGCCCCATGTCAGGCTCCCTGCTCAGCGGGGGAGTCTGCTTCTCTCTCTCCCTCTGCCTGCCGCTCTGCCCACTTGTGCTCTCTATGTCTCTGTCAAATAAATAAAATAAAATCTTTAAAAAAAAAAAAAAGCTCCATCCTTTTCAAGAAAGCCACTGCCATGATGTTATCTTACTGACACCTCCCAGCGACCTACTCAGATGGGCAGAGAAGGCATTGTTTTATGTTACAAACATAAAAGTAAGTAAGTTACAAAGTAAAGGGGTTGTTTTTTGTTTTTTGTTTTTTCTGATTCTTGCTTTGGATTTAAAAAATACTATGTGAGCGACTATCAGAGAAGTGAGTCTTCTGATACCACAAGACCACTGGGCGCAGAAGCAGGGTGAGAGCCAGGTGCTCCTTTCCCCAGTGCTGAGTCTTTTCTTCCCCCTGCCCCTCTCCTGCTGCTCAGACATTCTCCCTAGCAAACCCTTCTTTCCTGCTCTGGGAATATGGAAGCCCTACTTCCGAGGTAGCGCCCCTGAGCCTCCACGGGCACCACGAGCTTCTGTGTCTTTCCCAGGAGTCGTGGAAAGCCATCTGTTCCTTCACATTTTAAAAGCTGAGGTCCTTCTTGTAACTTGTTCCTATAGCAGCACTTCCGTAAACTTGACTCGTGCAGAGTCATCTAGGAAGCGAGTTCATGGTCAGATTCACAGGCCCCACCTCCCAGAGATTCTGATGAATTAGAACTGGACTGCGGCCCAAGACTGGATATTTTTTCCCCAAGTACTTCCAAGGAATTCTTTTTTTAAGATTTTATTTATTTATTTGAGAGAGAGAGAGAGAGTGAGAGAGCACAAGCAGAGGGGAGCAGCAGAGGGAGAGGGAGAAACAGACTCCCCACTGAGCAGGGAGTCCGATGTGGGGCTTGATCCCAGGACCCTGGGATCGTGACCTGAGCCCAAGGCAGACGCTTAACCGACTGAGCCACCCAGGCACCCCCTTCCATGGGATTCTGGTGGAGGTGATACACAGCCAGCTTTAATAAATGCTGCCTGACAACCTCCTCCTTATCAGTACCATGCTGTAGCAAAGAGCTAGAAGGCACACATGAGCACACGCGTGAATATACCCACAGAGGAATCTCTTGCGTTATGTAGTACACTGTTTTCTAAAAGGTTGTATGTGTATCACATTTTATATATCACCTCACATGCAAAATACTTTACATCCGTGTAGTATTTTTCTTCAGGGAAAGGACTGCCCCTTAAAGGTGGTTTTATCCTCGGCACCTAAGCGCAATGTCTGGCACCTAGCCTTGGTTGAATTGAACATTGGTCCAAAGACTGACTATTCAGTTTGCTCAAAGAGAGGGTAAGTCTGCGTATAACTTGATGACAAGTCAAAGACTCACTCACATCTTAACATCGTTCACTCTTATCTCCACTTAACGATTTGTAAAGCATTTCTCTTATCTGGCAATTCAGAAGATGAAAGACAAAATATAAGACGGATCCTGAAATAGCTCTGTGAATTAGAAGCTTCTAGAAACATGGTTACCTTAGTCTCAGAGTCTTTCTAACCTGAGAAGTTATAACCTCAGCTTTGCCAGGAGACTTTATGATCTATTACATTTGTAATTCCGAGAGAAGGAGAAGAGACATGATAAATGGAACCAACACAAGGTCTCAGATTCCCCTTTCCCAAATAACGGAGAAGACGAGCTTTGTTCCTGAATCAACGAATTACAACATATTGTTTAGCAAAGTGAATTAGAATCTCCCCAAGAGGTGTGAAACAGAGGTACACGGACTCACTAGGACAGAAGCTGGTGAGGCTTTGGCTGGCCAGAGTTAAGAGGTCAAAATACGGCAGATTTTCGGTATGGCTTCGGTACGCCTCTGGACCAGGCATTTTTCCTGAGCTGCTAAATGAAGGTTTTCAGCTGATTTGTTTATGTGACAGCTTGCCTGTTAACAGAAAAATATTGATTCCTCTGGCTTAGCAATGAGGCTCCTAAAACATTTCATCCCTAAACTCATAAATTGGTAATAAAAAAAATTAAGCTTTCCCAAGGAGTTTGCTTGGCCTCCAGTGTTTGATTGGACAAGGCACAGATATTTTTCCTGATTCTGCAGTTAAAAGCCAGACTTCCTGCTTTCTCTGGTTTGACTTATTGGATAAGCCTTTCGAACAACGGAACTCGTACTTAGTGTGCTTTATCTTAACCTCAATGATGATACACATCTCAGCAGTAAATTTTTAAATAGCTGCGTTATATATGCTGAATAAATGATGAACCCGATTGTGCTTTCAGCTATCCTCATAGAGCATCTGGAAGGTAATCAGGGTCAAGATTGAGAGACAGAAGGATTAGGGAGGGAGAAAGATTTAATATATGTCATATTCTGACAAGTTGGAGAACTCCTGATTTATGCCAAACTAGGCTTAAAAAAACCAAAACCATCATTTATGGTAAAATCGTTGGGGACACATTCCCCAAACACCAAGAAGGGTCTTTGTGTAAGTAAAATTTGTGTAAGTAAACATCATCAACACATGACAAAGTTGACAAGATATAGGCACAGATCATCATAACAGCGGCTCACATCGTACTTGGTTTCCAAAGCCCTTGCCTCATTTCAGTATCATTATAGTCCTTCCCTGTAAGAGTTAGGATCTTTCTGTTTTTGCTTTTTAGTCTTCAACGGCTTTATTGAGGCGTAATTGACATACCATAAGCTGACATACGATAATGCGATAATTTTGTAAGTTTTGACATACACCTACACCTGTGACACCATTACCACAATCAAGACAGTGAACATATGATCACTCCCAAAAGTTTTCTGGTGCCCCTTTATCATCTCCCTCCCACCCCTCTCCCAAGCAACCTAGCAGCAGATTAGTATCTGCTTTCCTTTTTTTTTTCAGTATTTTATTTATTTATTCATGAGAGACAGGGAGAGAGAGAGGCAGAGGCAAAGGGAGAAGCAGGCTCCCCACGGAGCAGGGAGTCCGATGTGGGACTCGATCACAGGACTCCGGGATCACGATCTGAGCCAAAGGCAGACGCTTAACCGACTGAGCCACCCAGGCGCCCTGGCATCTGCTTTCTGTCACCATAGATGAGTTTGCACATTCTTAAATTTTCTGTGAATAGAATCATGAACTTTGTATTCATTTTTGTTGTTGTTGGGGTTCTTTATCTCAGCATAATTACCTTGAATTTCATCCATGTTGCTGCATATATCAAAGTTCATTCCTTTTCATTGTCAAGTAGCATTCCATTGTATGGATATACCACCAGGTTGATGCGTTGAGGACACTTGGGTTGTTTCCAATTTGGGCTTATTACAGTTGAAGTTGCTGTGAACATTCATGCACAAGTCTTTGTACGAAGACTTGCTTTCTTGTCCTTCGCATAAGTGCTTCCGCGTGAATTGCTTGGGTCATATGGTAGTTATGTGTTTAATTTCTTAAGAAACTGCAGAAATGTTTTTCAACATGTTCATATCATTTATATTCTCAGCAGCAGTGTATGAAAGTTTCAGTTGCCTCTATGCACACCCAATCTTGGTATGGTCAGTCTTTATAATTTCAATTTAATATAATAGATGCATAGTGGCATCTCTTGGTGGTTTTAATTTGCATTTCCTTACTGACTAATTATGTTGAACATCTTTTCCTATGCTTATGTGGCATCGGTATACATTCAGGGAAATGTCTGTGAAAATCTTTTGCCCTTTTTTTTTATTGGGTGGTTTGTTTTGTTATTATTGAGTTTTGAGAGGTTTTAAAAAATATATTCTGAGCACAAGTCCTGAATCAGACATATGCTTTACAAATATTTTCTCCCAGTCTGTGGTTTTTCTTTTCATTCTCTTAACAGTGTCTTCTGAAGAGAAGAAGTTTTTAATTTTGTTGAAGTCCAGTTTACCAATTTTTTTTAATAGATCATGTTTTTGCTATGTTATTGTAAGAAATCCTTGCATCATCCAAGACCACAAAGATTTTCGCCTCTATGTTTTCTTCTAGAAGTTTTCAGTTTTCATTTTTATATTGAAGTCTAGGATCCTCGTTGAGTTAAATTTTGTATATGGTATGAGATATGGACTGAAGTTCTTTTTGGGGGGCACACGGATTTTCAACTGTTCCAGACTGTTGAAAAGACTATCTTTCTCCACTGATTTACCATTATATCTTTGTCTAAAATCAGTTGTCCATATAGGTTTGAGTCCATTTTTGAATTCTCTATTTTGTTGATCTCTTTGTCGATCTTGGTGTAATCCTATATTGTCTTGATTACTATAGCTTTCAAGAAAAAATAATTCTTGAAATCAGGTAGTATCTGTCCTCCAAAATTATTGTTCTTCAAAGTTGTTTTGGCCATTCTAGGTCTTTTGCATTTCCATATGAATTTTAGAATTTGATTTTCATTTTCTACAAAAAAGTCCTGTTGAGACTTTGATTGGGATTACATTAACTCTATAGACCAATTTAAGGGGGATTCGGATCTTAATTATATTGAGTCTTCTGACTCACAAACAAGGGGTACCTCTCCATTTATTTAGGTCTTGTTTAATTTCCCTCAGCAATGTTTTTAAAGCTTTGGTGTACAAGTCTTTCACATCTCTTGTCAGATTTATCCCTGAGTGCTTCATATTTTTGATGCTATTTTAAATGTTACTATTTATTTAAGTTCAGTTTCTGATTGTGGCTGGTATTTAGGCATACAACTGATTTTCATATATTGATTTTGTGTCCTGCAATTCTGCTAAACTTATGTTTTAGTTCCAGCAGCTTTTTTTATAGATACAATCAGATTTTTTTACACAGACAATCACGCCAAGAATAAAGTGTTTCACATCTTCCTTTCCAATCCAGATACCTCTTATTTATTTTCCTTGTTTGATCGTACCAACTAGACCTCCAATCCAATGTTGAATAGAAGTTGTAAGAGTAAAAACCCTTGTCTTGTTGCTGATCTCAGAGGCAAAGCATTTAATCTTTCACTATTAAGTATAATGTTAGTAGATTTTTTTGTACATGCCTATATTAATTTTCTGTTGCTGCCTAATGAATAAACCCCAAACATAGCAACTTAAAGCAACAAATATTTATTTTTTTAAGATTTTATTTATTTATTTGAGAGAGAGAAAGTGAGCGAGCGAGCGAGAGGGAGCATAAATGGGGGGAGGGGCAGAGGGAGAAGCAGGCTCCCCGCTGAGCAGGGAGCCCAACGTGGGCCTAGATCCCGGGACCCCAGGATCATGACCTGAGCCAAAAGCAGACACTTGACCGACTGAGCCACCCAGGCACCCCTGGCAACAAACATTTATTACGTCACCATTTCCATGGGTCAGGAATCCAGACATGGCTTAGCTGGGTGCATCTGCCTCAAGTTTTCTCACAAAACTGTGATCACGGCATTAGCGGTGGCTGTTGTTTCATCCAAAGTCTGAGCGTGGGGAAGATGTGCTTCCAAGCTTACTCATGTGGTTGTTGGCAGGATTCATTTCCTCACAGGCTGTTCGATTGTGGGTGTCAGTTCCTCTTTAGCTATTGACCTGGGGACTCCGTCAGTCCTTTGCCACATGGGGCTTTCCGTAGGCAGCTCAGCTTCCTTCAGAACAAGCCAACGGGAGAGCAAGATGAAAGTCACACTCATTTTGTAAACTAATCTCAGAAGTGACATCTTATCACTTTTGCAGGATTCTATCTGTAAAAAAGTGAGTCATCACTAAGTCTGGCCCATACTCAGGGGAAGGGCTTATGGAGGAGGCAGGGAACGTCGGAAGCCCTCTTAGAGTCCGCCTACCACAATGCCCTCTATCAAGTTGAGGAAGTCGCCTTCAGTTCTTAGTTTGCTGAGAGTTGTTTTTTTTTTTTAAGATTTTATTTGTTTATTTGACAGAGAGAGAGATCACAAGCAGGCAGAGAGGCAGGCAGAGAGAGAGGGGGAAGCAGGCTCCCCGCTGAGCAGAGAGCCCATTGTGGGGCTCGATCCCAGGACCCTGAGATCATGACCTGAGCTGAGGCAGAGGCATTAACCCACCGAGCCACCCAGGCACCGTGCTACTTGATAAAACTTTGTTTATAATCCTTACACCTGTGTTAATGCTATACAAGAGCTATTGGTCTGTGGGTTTGTTTGATCGTTTTCTCATAATGTGTTTGCCTGGTTTTGGTGAGAGGATGGTGGTGCTGGCCTCATAACACCAGATGAAGAAGAGTCTTTCCTCTTCAGTTTTTGGGAAGAGTTTGTGTAATACTGGTATTATTTCTTCTTTCTGTATTTGGTTGAATTTTTCAGTGAAGCTCTTTGGGTCTAGAGTTTTCTTCCTGAAAATCTTTTTAACTACGAATTCAATTTTTCTAGTGGATATAGGCCTATTCAGGATATCTATGTCTTGTTAAGTAAGCATGGCAGTTTGTGTCTTTCAAGGAGTTTTTCCATTTCATCTAAGTTGCCAATTTGTTAGCATCAAGTTGTCCATAACATTTCCTTCTTAACCTTTTAATATATGTAGGATCTGTAATGTCAACTTTCTTATTCCCAATATTGGTAATTTGTGTCTTGTCTCTCTTTTTCTGGCAAGATGTTTATCAGTTCTGTTGTTTTATTTTTCAAGTAAAGAATTATTGGTTTCATTGATTTACTCTTCTGGTGTTTTGTTTTCTATTTTATTGATTTCAGCTTTGACTTTCTTCTGCTTGCTGTGCTTTTATTTTCCAGTTTCTTAGGGTGAAGTTTAGGTCATTGGTTGAGACTATCTTTTTTTAAAAGATTTTATTTATTTATTTATTTATTTATTTATTTATTTATTTAGAACATGGGTTGGGGGAGGGGCAGAGGGAGAGGAAGGATCCTCTGTGCTGAGCTCAAAGCCCAATACAGGACTCAATCTCACAACCCTGAGATGATGACCTGAGCCGAAATCAAGTCCTTCACTTAACCAACTAAACCACCCAGGATCCCCTGAGACTATCTAATATAAACCTTTAGTGCTATAAATTTCTTTCTAGGCATCACTTTGCCAGCAGCCTGTGAATTCTAATTTTCATTTTCATTCAGTACAAAAGACTTTATAATTTCTCTTTTGGTTTCTTCTTTGATCCATGGGTCATTTAAAAGTGTGCTGTTATTTAGTTTCAAAATATTTGGGGATTTTACAAATATTTCTGTTACTGGTTTTTAATTTAATTTCATCGTGGTTAGAGAATCTAATTTGTATGACTTGTATACTTTTAAATTATTGACACTTGTATTATGACCCAGAATATGGTCTATCTTGATAAATGTTCCTTGTGTTCTGGAAAGGGAGATGATTTGATGTTCTTATTGAATGGATGATTCTATAAATGTCAATTAAGTAAAGTCATTTGATCATGTTGTTTAAGTCTTCTACATCTTTGCTGATTTTCCATCTACTTGTATCAGTTATTGAGAGGGAAGTATTAAAATCAACTATAATTGTGTATTTGTCTATTTCTCCAGATTTTACTTCATGCATTTTAAAACTGGTTTATTAGGTCAATAAATGGTTAGGATTATTATGTTCTCCTGATGCAGTAATCCTGTTTTCATTATGAAATGGTCTTTTCTATCCCTGGTAATATTCCTTGCTCCAAAGTCTACTTTGTTATTAATACAGCTACTAAAGCTTTCTTTTGACTAATGTTAGTATGATTATCTTTCTTTTTTTTTTTTAAGATTTTATTTATTTATTTGACAGAGAGAGAGAGATCACAAGTAGGCACAGAGCCAGGCAGAGAGAGAGGGGGAAGCAGGCTCCCCGCTGAGCAGAGAGCCCGATGCGGGGCTCAATCCCAGGACCCTGAGATCATGACCTGAGCCGAAGGCAGAGGCTTTAACCCACTGAACCACCCAGGCGCCCCTATCTTTCATCGTTCTTTTACTTTTAACCTATTGGTGTTATAATATTTAAATTGTATTTCTGTTGGTAACATCTAAGTAGGTCTTGTTTTCTTTGTCAATCTGATAACCTGCCTTTTAACTGGATTGTTAGATCATTTATATTTAATGAGATTATTGACATTCTTTGGTTTACACCTACCATCTTGCTATTTGTTTTCTCTTTATTTGTCCCATCTGTCCTTTGTTCCTATTTTCCCTTTTTGTCTGCCTCCTTTGTATTGAGTTTTTAAACTTTATTTTACATCCTTTGTTGACTTATTAGCTATAACTTTGTTTTATTGTATTATTAATTGCTTTAGGATTCATACCATGCATCTTTCACTCTTCACAGACTACCTTCATGTGATATATCACTTCACACATAGTATAACAATCTTACAATAGCATAGTTCTATTTCTCTCCTCCCAGATTTTATGATATGGTTGTCATATATTTTTGTTTAAAACTCTATTATATATTGGGTTTTTAAAATTTGTTTGTGTTTTTTTTTAATCAATTATCTTTTCAAGAGATTCAAATCATAAATGAGATTCTTACAAATTTACCCAGGCAGTCATCATTTCTAGTGCTTTGCAGTCCTTTGTATAGATCCACATGTCTTTCTGGTATCACTTTCCTTCTGCCTGAAGACTTCCTTTAATATTTCTTGTACTGATGGTATGCTGGTGATTAATTCTTTCAATGTTATATCTTAAAAAAATTGTTATTTTGCCTTCATTTTTGAAAGATGGTTTTGACTACACATCGAATTGTAGGTTGACAGGTTCTTTTTTTGGTACTTTAAAGATGTTTTTCTACTGCCTTTGAGTTTGTATTGTTTATGACAACAAATATGATGTCATCCTTTCCTTTATTCTGCTGTACATAACATGTCATATTCTCTCTGGCTGCTTGTAAGATTTTCTCTTTATCACTGATTTTGATCAATTTGATTATTATACACTTTGGAATAGTTTCTTTACTTTCTGTGTGTGGAGGGGGTTGTTTATTGAGATTCTTAGATCTCTGGCTTTATAGTTTTCTTCACATTTGGAAAACTTATACCTATTGTTTCTTCAAGACTTTTTTTGCCTCCCCCCCACCTCCCTCAAGGACTCCAATTACATACCTTTTGTGTTGCTTGAAGTTGTTCCACAACCCATTAATGCTCTTTTCTTGCCTTCCTTCCTTTATTTTTTTCCTTCTTCCTTTTTTCCTCATTCTTTCTTTTCTTTTTTCTTTTTTCTTTTTTTTTGAGTCTTTTTTTCTTTATGTTTTTCATTTTGGGTAGTTTCTATTGCTGTGTCCTAATATTCTCTAGTCTTTACTCCTGATATTTCTAATCTTCTGTTAATCCCATTTGGTATTTTGTTTTGTTTTTGTCTCAACCATGGTAGTTTTCATGATACTTTCCATGTTTTCTCAGGTATGGAAGTTTGATTTTTTTTTAATGTTTCCTGTTTCTGCATATAGAATACAGTAATAATAACTACTTTAGAGTTTTCATCTGCTAATTCTAATTCTAACATCTGTGTGCCAACACCGGGTTGGATTTGACTGAGTGAGTGATTGATTATTCTTCTCATTATGGGTCTTTTTTTCTTTTTTTTTTTGTGCCTGCCTTGCAATCTTTGATTTGATGCCAGCCATTTTGAATTTTACCTTGTTGGGTTCTAGGTATTTTTATATTCCTATAAATATTCTTCAGTTTTGCTTAGGGATGTAGTTACATTATTTGAAAATAGTTCAGTCATTTCAGGTAGTGTTTTTATGATTTGTTAGGTAGGTCTAGAGCTAATTATTCCCTACTAAGGCAAGAACTTCCTGAATACTCTACCTATGCCCCATGAATTACAACTTTTCCCAGCCTTGCTGGTGATAACCTATGATCCTGGCTCAGTGTGAGTATTAGGCACAGCTGTCTCTGATTCTCTCTGATGGTTCCTTCCCCAACCTCAGATGGTTTATTCACACACATGCTTTGATCAATACTCTCCTAAGTACTTGAGTGGAACCTTTTGAAGATAGTCACAGAACTCTCTCATTGTGCACCTCTCTCCTCTCTGGTATTCTGACCAGCTATCTCTAGTTACCTTGGTCCCCCCAGACTCTCAGATCTGTCTCCCCAACTCAGGGAGACCACAAGGCTCTGCCTGGGTTCCCCTTTCTGCACCACAGCCTGGAAACACTCTCAAACAGTAAGGTAGGGCAGTCATAGGTTTCATCTCATATCTTTCCTTCTCTCGGGGATCACTGTCCTTCACTGTCTGATTTTCAGTGACGTGAACACTTTTGTTTCAAATATTTTGTCTGGTTTCTGTGGTTGTTTTAGGCAGGAATATAAATCTGGTCCCTCTCACTCTACCCTGACTGGAAGTGGAAATATGATCATTCCATTTTAAAATGAAGAAATGATCTCAAGAGGACTTAGTGCCGTAGTAAGTGGGAGAGCTAGAATTCATGCCCTGTTCTGTTCATTCCTACTTCAAAAACATCATCTTAGAAGTATCTGTATGGCTGGAGAAACTGCAGGGCTTCCCTCCTCCCCTTCCCAGCCTATGGCTTTTCATAATTGTTCATTTATGTTTAATCCTTAATTTTGTTTGTTTGTTTTCAGAAGTAAAGGTGAGCAACTATTTAGGACTGTATATCTACTCTCCATCTCTCTTTTCAGGGAGAATAATGTCCTTAAAGGGCTGCATTCTCTAACGCCCGATTCATTTGTTGTGAATCAATAGAGTACCTTTCTCTCTGTGTTTGAAACTTGGATAAACGTTCAGCTTCTGTTGTCATTTCTTAGGCTCACTTATAGGTCATATACTTGTCCAGTTCAGAACCTTTGATTCTTCCTCTGAAAGAGTACTCTTCTGTCATTCTCATCATCAAATTCTGTCCCTCATTTCAACCCCATCCCAAGCTCTATTTCTACTAGGAAAACTTCCCCACCTATGCAATTTCTACCTCTAAAAAATCATGCTGGGTTTGTTTGGACAAGATGTTCCCAAGGTCTGTTCCAGCTCTGAAGCAAGGTTTGTGGGGCCTAATATTACTCTCTCCTTCCTAAACTATGCCATTTGGCATAAATTGATTCTGAATTATATCCTAACTTTGTGCCATATATCCTATGCACTCTGTCTAGCAAGTTGCCCATCATCAGTAAGTTCCAAATAAATCTCGTTGAAGGAAAGGATGAATGGCCTTTTTTTCCTAGTCATTCAATGTATGCCTTTTTTTCCTTCTTAACCAGAAAATAAGTTTCCTGAGGGCAGAGCTAATGTATTTTGCTTACTTGATATTACATACAGGACCTATGCTATGCTAGAGGCGTTGTTGAATGTTTGCAAGGACTCTGATTCCAAAGAACCACCAGCAACCTGATTTTCCAGAATCATGGTACCAGGCTCCGGTGATAATACATAGTCCCAAAGTAAATATATGTTGAATGAACAATGAGATGGCTCTGGAACAGAGTTTAGCAAGACATTCGTGCTTACACAGAGAAACAAAGATGCAGATAGTGCAGACACACTCAAATTTTATTGTTTATTTGATACATCTGCTGCTTTGAGGCTTATACTTAATGTGAGTCTGTTGAATGATTTACAGGTATACTCACGCACTGAGATGAAGGGCTTTATTATAAATCTCCCTCCTTGTGCTGTAGGATACTGTGCATTTTTCAATGCTGTAAACATAAATAGAAAAGTGTTTTGTCTGTGACAAGGACAAATGTCAGTTGGCAAAGCTCTTAAAGATGCAGACTTTTGAATTTGAGTTCTCATTATTATAGTGTCTTGATTCAAGAAGTAAGCATAAAAGATGCTTCATACTTATAAATTTTATTCCATAAACCTTTGTAATAAGGAAAAAACAATAAAAGTTATTATATAAAAGTAATACATGTAGAAAATAGTGTTATGCAAAAATAAGAAAATGAAAGCCATTCCTATCTCCCACATAGATAACCACTGATAACATTTTAGAGCGTATTCTCTTGGTCTTTTTATACACATGTTTAATTCAAAAATGTAATTATACTAAACATATTATCTTCTACATGCTTTTTCATTTAGTGACATGGAAACTATTCAGTACATATTCATAAAAATTCTCCAGATCATCATTTCTCACTGCTGTTTAGCACTTCAATGTATGGATCTACTGTAATTTATTTATCCAAACCTCTAATTTGGGTCATTTTTGTCATTTTCAGCATTTCTGCCATCTTGAAATTAGAGGAATGAGTGTCCTTGCAGCTAAAGCTTTATGTACATCCCTAATTATTCCCTTAAAATAATTCCCTAAAAGTGGAATTCTTGGGTCAAGAAGTGTGCAGAAATCGAAGGTTTTTCACACCAAAACTACCTCCATCCCAATTTAATCTCCCAGCAATGCATGCAGTACTTTTTAAATGTGATTTCATTTGTACTTATAACCTTTATGCAGGAAAAGTTTAAGGCATTCATATTTAGCAGTTGAGGAAGTCAGGGTGCAGAAAAATCAAGAGCATATACCATTAACACCACAACTATAAGCCTGCTTTCTCCGTTCCTTGTACTCTTGGAACAGTGCTCATTGCATCTCTACCAGTGGTATTTGGAAAAACTGAGTCTGGGCGATTCCTTGATCAAAGTTAAGATGTATTAGGCAAATACGTATTGAAAACAAAGTTAAACAGGCTACAAAGCATATACAGTAATAGGATGTGTCAAGCCTTTAGGCTGGTCTTTGCAATTTAAGTTTTTTGCCATCTGGAGGCGATAGAAAGTCACTTTCCACCCCCCACCCCCCAAGAAGGAAATATGCTTTTCCTGAGAAGCTAGTCTCTTTCTCTCTCTCTCTATCTCTGTTAGACAGGAAGTAGGATTTATTGGCGGCCATGAATAAGGAGGAGGCAGTGTCAAGGTTCTCATGAGTGCAGAGCCTGCCATTTGTCCAGGCGGGCCACAATTAGGGATGTGTTCGATCCAACAGCCATCAGAGAAGAACCATTTTTCAGCCACCATGTCTTCAAATTCATCTGCATCAAACTTAGTTAAGCCCCACTTCTTGGAAATGTGGATCTTCTGATGGCCAGGGAACTTGAATTTGTCCCTGCGTAGGGCCTCAGTCACATGCTCCTTGTTCTACAGCTTGGGACAGATGGGCACGATGACTTGACCAATGGGGACCCTGGCCACTGTGCCCTGGGGCTTTCCAAAGGCACCGTGCATACCTGTCTGGAGCCGGCATAGGACATCTTGTTGATAAGGATGAAGTGGAAGGGATGAAGCCACACTCAGACGTGAAAACCATCTTTGCCCCAACTTTTCACCCTGTACTTGTCAACACAAATACGGACAGCTTCCAGGGCTTCAGAGGAGAGCTGCTCTTATTCATGTGACACCATCTGGCCACGTAGTGGGCACTCATCCGCCTTTGCCTTCTTCTACCCCAGGTCAAAGGTGCAGATCTTGGCATCGGGGACACCCCTGTAGGAGCAAGGCTTTGGATACAGCTTGTTCTTAACAATACTGGTAACCTTGGGCAGTGTGCAACCCATGGTGACACAAGGATCTTCGGTGGCACACCAAGGGTAAAGAGAAGATAGTCTCTTTTCTACCTCGCCACTTGTTGAGTAATCACAAGCTACAAAACCCTGCTTTGTATCTAAACTGAAATTTATGAAATTAGGACTCCCAGTTGGATTGGATCAAATCAAGATTGAAAATAAGTTTTGTGTATTTCTTCATGAAATCTCAGCTCTTCTTAAAACTTTTTTTTTTTTTTTTCATGGCTAAGGGATTATCTCACTATATGCTTTGGGCTAGACTTAAAGAAGTGGATTTCTTTTTTAAAACAAGATTCTAACTCCAGTATAACTTTTGGCTCCTGATCTAGTTAAGTTTATGATCTTTAATTTTGCAGGATGCCACTGTGGAAGAAAAAAACAAAACAAAACGAAAACAAAGACACAACTGGATGCAATTCATCACTACCAAACAACACCTTAGTTATTTCCAACCTAGGAGGTGCTAAGGTGCTAAGGAGGTGCTAAGGTGTTAAGGGTAACCTGATGCCTGCTTTTCAATTTTTAGGCCTATCTCAAGGTAGACTGATTGCAAAAGATGGCACACCCGTCCATGCCCCTTTGATTCCATGCCCTTTGCAACCTGACTTGGAAACTTCTCTCATCAAAAGGTGGACTTTGTCTCCCCATCCCATGAAACTGGACTAGCCCTGTGATTTGGTTTGCCAATAGAATACAGCGATGTTGCAGTTCCAAGCCTAGGCTTCCTAAGGTCCTGCGTACTTCTGCTTGCTCTCTTGGACCCTGGAGATCTAGGTGAACAACGCTGGACCAGTCTTCGGGGATGGGAACGGTCCCAAGGAGGAGAGCCATCTCAAGCAAGGCTGTCCCAGACCAGCCAGTGCTCAGCTGCTCCACCAAAAAACAGCATTATTTATGACAATAGATATCTGTTACTTTGGATCTAAAGCAATTGAGCCAATAATAATTATTACCATTCCCCTGCTTGGGATTCGGAATGAAATAAGTCTGGGAGAGAAAAGATTCTGTTTCTGATTTGGCAGGTTTTGTGGATACAGATCAATGAAGTGGCCTGGCTTTACTTATATACACTGATGTATACCTCCTGATACTCTTTCTGATTCTGACTACTAATGCTTAGGAATTAGTTTAAAAATATTTAATTGTCCTGGTGTCCAGCCTTTCCAATCATATGTCATGGCCACATTAAATCATTCTTCATTCCCCAAACACAATAACACTGGCGTGGCTTCACTTAGACCTGATAATCTTTCCTTCCTTCTCTCTTTATCAAAATATTTTGGGTAGTCTATGAAGCAGCTGATTTCTTTTTTTGTTTTGTTTTATTTTAAAGATTTTATTTATTTGACACAGAGAGAGAGAGAGAGAGAGAGAGAGAGAAAGAGATCACAAGTAGGCAGAGAGAGAGGGGGAAGCAGGCTCCCTGCTGAGCAGAGAGCCCGATGGGGGCTTGATCCCAGGACCCTGAGATCATGACCTGAGCCGAAGGCAGAGGCTTAACCCACTGAGCCACCCAGGCACCCCAGCAGCCGATTTCCTTACAGTTTCCCTCCTCTGTGAAACATTCTTGATAGCGCATCTAAATTTCTCTTTCTTCTCTGCTTATTTTAATACCTATTTTGTAATGCTTGTTTCAGTTTGACTTATAGTCAAAGATCTAAAATTCTGCCAGTATTAGCTAATCTAATAATCTAAGAATAATCTAATAATCTAAGCTAATCTAATAATCTAAGAAAAACAAGGCAAATTTCAGATAGTGTTTTAGATATTTCCTTGTAGAATATGGTTATAATGTTCTGCTTTGGGGGGAAAAAAGAAGCAAAAGTCATTTTAGCCATGTTGAGAGTTCAGAAAGCGAGCGTGTTTTGGCTTAAACTATACCATGGAATCAGAATTGACTTTGTACTGGTCATTATGCCATGGCCAAATAATTGTTATTATTTTTCCTATTACATTTTTTTTTTTTTTTTTTTTAAGAAGAAAAATGGAGCAGACCTCTACTCCAGAGAGAGAAACAAAAAAGGTCTGGCTCAGTTCTGGTCAAGAGGAGTAATCAATGGAGAATCT
The DNA here is from genome assembly GCA_028534135.1 of Potos flavus. Lineage (NCBI taxonomy): Eukaryota > Metazoa > Chordata > Mammalia > Carnivora > Procyonidae > Potos > Potos flavus. Next base: position 70,494,009 of record CM052901.1, read on the forward strand.
CATCAGTGTTATGGATGCTACAGCTGGGATCCCATCCATCTCGTTAAGGGACCTAAACTCAAGCCCCCGACCCCCCTTCAAGCAGGACCAGCACAGCTAAGCCTTGATCTCACATAAGACTCAAATATCTCCTTTCCTGTAAACCGCTTCTAGCCTGAGAGGAAAAGGCTACAGTTTATAAACATTTTTATTGGTCGTATTTGACCATATGGCCAAGAGGGAAGAGTTAGGGGAGGGATGTTTGATGTTGGTTGGTTTAAAACACACACCTAAGTAGGTTTCTTTTCCCTTGTTAAAGAACTTTTCGTGATAACGCTTCATTTAATTGAAACCCGTTAGCAAGCTAAGAAGTGAAATCGGTTTATGAATCGACGAGCAAAGCTAGAAGCCATTTGGCAGCATGGAGTCACGGCGAGAAGACATTCAATTCCAGTGGCTAGCATAATGTCTCCCCCATAGAATAAACTCAAAAGAGATTTCTGTCTGCCAAGCAAAATGGACACAATTGAGTTAACAGAGTTTTAAATGACATTGACTAGAACATCAGTAGAAAGAATAAAAAGAAAACTGATTTTATTACAAAGTCATTGTGGATCAATAATACATAATAACATGGGCATGAGAAGCAGTCAGTGACACAAGACACTCAATGATTCATGAGCACATTAAGTTCATGAAATAATAAGCCCACAGTGTTACGTACTCTCTTTTTCTGAATCAATAGCTATGGAATTGAATAAGCAAGTAGAATATTTTCCAAAGGTGCAGTAATAAGGGTGACACAGTTGGGCGGAGTTGCTTATCTGGAGGATATCTCCACTCTGTAGCTACATAAGAATAAAAAAATTCCAAGGTTTAGCATGGTATACCCAGACATGTTCCCCATGACAAATTTATTAGACACATTAGTGGACCGTGATTAATTACCTTGTGTCAATGAATGGCTCTCTGCTCAAGCATCTCTTTTCTAAGATGGAAAAATCTTATATGCTGACTTTGTTTCCCCTCTTCCACTGGGTCATGGAGGAAGCAGTGTGTTCACAGCGATGCGAGCACCCCAAACCCCATCCCACTGTAGGATTCTGACTAGCGTGAGTTGAGGACAACTAGATGACCCGGATAGCCAAGGAGAGAAATGACAGTCAATGGAACCTATTTTCTGACCCTCCCCCAGACAGTACCATGCTGTCTCTTTCGGCAACCAAAATAAGTTTGCAAATGGATCCATTCAAAATCTCAAAATATGCCCTACCTAAAATAGCCCTTACTCTGGTCAAAGGTTCTCATCATACTTTTTATGCCAATTCCTTTAGACAGTCATTTTCTCTCTGTCTGTCTGTCTCTCTCTCATACACAGACACATACACACACAGACCACAAATACGAGTCTCATAAACTTGTACACCAGAAATGGAGATCTCAGAGGTCAAAAATGAAACACTGTTTTAAAACTCCTTATTAGCTTATTCTAAAACACAAAATGGAGATCCTGAGCCATATGGAAACCTTTATCTGGATCTTTATTTGAGTGCGTCTTTTTCTAGTTATGCTTATGTGTCTGTGTGGGTTTACAGGTGTATTCCTGTATCTTCTGTTAATACATCTGAAGTCTCTTCCAATCCATCTCTTCCTCTCTTTCTCTCTAATCTTCTTTCTTATTTATTCCAGTAACTATGGACAAAAGAGAATGGAAATGCATATATATTTTATTCGTGCTATTTACTGAATTTTTTTATGTTCGCTATTCCTTTTGTATAACTCAGAAAAGTCTAATGTTATACATTTCTCTTTTAAAAACAATAAAAGCCCAATTAAATTGCCTTTTCTGTATTGATTGCCAATGGTTTCTACCTTCCTTGAGCCACTGATCCTGAAAAGAAGCAAGCTTCACCTTCGTTCTGAACTTATCTTTATGAAGTCAGAGTTTTCCTTTTCAGTAAAAAAGGAAGGAGGGCTTCCAATTTTTTTCTTGCAGTCAGAATTTTGATTGTCATTGTTTCTGGATTTCGGTTCTTGACTTTGCTCTGTCAACAATGAGAACTTATGTTTCTATGTCTCTATAATTTTGTGTGTACGTCTTTGTATACGCCCGGCCTAAATTCCAGTCCACCCCTGGCACAATTTACCTCGCTCTTTCAAATGAAGGATTCAGCTTAGGAGACATCCTTTTTTTTCTCTTTTAACATTCTCATGTAGCCAAACAATTATCTTGCCTTAGAACCTCATTCACTTCCTGATGTAGGCAGAAAACAGCACATTCTAAAATTACAGCATCTTGGGGATAGAAGGGATTAGTCAATGTATCTAATTTAACTTAGTTGGCTCCTACTTGGATTCTCATTGGTTTAAAGGATAAGGCAAGAAATAAGGCTCATTAGTTGTTCAGCTCTCCAAACATTTATCAAAGCCAGGCACTGGCAGACACCAGGGATTCAGAAGTGAATACGTGGTTCTTGTCTTCAGGAAGCTCGTAATCTAGTGGGTGGAAAAGAGAAGTAAACAGTTACCGATGATGGAGATCATTTGCATGAGAGGGAGATACTGTGGGAGCAGAAAATCCAGGCTGGGGGCATTTTTTTTTAAGATTTAAAAAAAAATTATTTGACAGAGAAAGAGAGAGAGAGCGAGAGAGCGCATAAACACGAGGAGTGGCAGGCAGAGGGAGAAGCAAGATCTCCGCAGACCAGGGACCCCTCCCCCATGGGGGGGTGGTTCCATCCCAGGACTCTGGGATCATAACATGAGCCAAAGGGAGACGCTTAACCAACTGAGCCACCCAGGCACCCCATCCCAGGCTGGGGGACATTTTTAGGAACGGGATGCCTGACCCAGCCCCTGAAGGATGAAGTCTCAGAGATCCTCAAACTCTGGAAAGAGTCTCTGTGTGAGAGCATGATATTCCAAATGCGGTTGCAGTCGGAGAAGTTACTATCGGAATAACTGTAAAAATGTCACCTTTATACTCAAGATAGCACGGCATGGTGTCTGTGTGGTTTATCGGCAATGGTAGGCTTATTACTTTTAATGCTGTAATTTTCCCAGGGCCACCGTTCTACTTTCCCTGTTATATGTGTTACATAAAACTGTACTTCTTCGCCTCTATTGGAAAAAGCAAAAATGCCTATAGAGGAAGTTTCTTTTTGAGAACAGCAGATTTTCCATGAAGAAAATGAACATTCACTTCATTATGCTTCGCTCCCTCCATCATGGCTGCCGCTCTCACATCAGCTTCTTCTTTCCTTCTCCCCCTTCCATCCCCAGGGTCCCTCCTGTTGGCCTGGTGTGGTGACCCTTGCCAGACTAGGAGGACCTAGCCCGTGCTCTTGTTAAAGTTACGACTCAAAGTATAGATTGATAATTTCCTTTTTTCTTTTAAAGATTTTATTTATTTATTTGAGAGAGAGAGCCCATGAGCGGGGGGTGGGGGAGAAGGAGGGGCAGAAGGAGAGAGAATCTTAAGCAGTCCAAGGTGGGGCTCGATCCCAGGACCCTGAGATCATGACCTGAACCAAAGTCAGCCACTTAACCAACAGAGCTACCCAGGTGCCCCTAGATGGATAATTTTCCAATTATCTTTCACTATTGGATATTTCAGCCAAAAGAAGTCTGTCTTCATGAAAGGCCATTAGAAGCATCTGGAAAGCTAAGCGGCTTCCAGCGTCCTTGTAGTCCAAGAGCAGGGACTGCCCGGCTCTGATGAAACCTATTCTATTGCCCAGAATGTTAAGGAATAGGAACCCATTCCAGGGGCTCGGAGAAAGAGAGGAGTAGGCTATGGGGCCAGAAGAAGAGTTATAGGAACAGCTGAGTGGAACAGTGACTAGAAAACTGAGCCTTGCCACCGGACGGCCATGTTTGCTGCAGTCTGGTGAGGAACAAAGAGACTGGGCCGAGGTAAGAGCAGAAGCAGGCACTAGGGATGCTTGACAATGCAGTCTGCTAACGTGGGCTCCCTGGCACACCTCGCGGGCCCGTGCAGCCTGCAAAAGCCAGCTCGCTCTAAAGAGTGCCAGTTTTGCAGCCTCGCACCCCCCCTCGCTGCCAGGGCCATGCCTTGGCCCCCATTCAAGCATAATGAGAAGGTTTCTAAAATTATCACCCCAGCGCTGGCATTTGCACACAGCTGCGTTATCACACACAGATCTGCCCAGGCCCCGAGAGGGGGTTCCAAAACAAGAGGGCTGCTGTCCTGGATGCCACTGTGGCCTTCGGAGCCCCCGGACCTTGCCCAGGGCCCCACCGGACGCTGGCTCAGGGCCTGAAGGGTTTGCTTTTCCACTCTCCAGAGGGTTCAATTTTGAAAGAAAAAAAAAAAAAGCCCACCAGTGAAATTGCTTAATATCCTAGACCACAGAGCCAACTGTGAGCCAGTCTGAAGGTCGGAGGCTGGCAGAGCTCCTCGCTGGAACTTGCCATGGCCGGTGCCCCTCCTGCTCAGCTGGGCTGAGGGAAGAGCGCAAACACTAGAGGCCTGTGTATTCCTAGAGGCTCGGGTCTGGACATGTGTCCTGCTTTCTAGGCCCCAGGGGGGATGCTGGGAAGGAAGAGAATGACTTCTCACTGCCAGCTTTGGATGACAGTGAATGGATTCTCTAACTCGGGTGTCTTCTATCCCACCATGAGGCACGGGGGCCGGAGCAGAGGAGTCTCAGCATTTTCAGAATTAGAAAGGGCCACAGATGTTTGCGAGTCCAACTTCCCACTCAGTGTGGCTTCCCCCTTGGAAATATCCTGAAGCTGTCATCCAAGAAGAAGAAGGCTCTCCTTGGCTGCTACCCGGAACTGGCTGCTCACTCCTTGGCGAGACTCTGATCCTTGAGCATTCTTGCTCCCTTCATTCTACAATGGAACGAGAAAAATCTTACTAGGGGTCTCCGTGGCTTTACATCTACCAAGGGGCTCCCAGGGCCCTCAAGATCAAGTCCACGTTCACAACAGCTCTGCATGTTTGGCCCTCCCCACTCTCAGCCATCCTCGATGATATCCTCTCATTCACTTGGAAGAGAGAGAGACACTCAACATCGGGTTTCCTTTCATTTTCTAGAACAAGCCTCTTTCGCTCTCAGCCCTCCATCCCTCCCACCTATGAATTCCTCTTCTGGGAACAATCCTGGCCAGGCTGTCCTTTCTCCCCCGGCTCATCTTGCAAGTCTTTTTCTGGGAGGCCTCTCCAACTTCTAACCCAGATGAACTCCCTTTGCTCTGAGCTTTCGAAGCACAATGCTTGGCACATAGTAGAGGCTTAATAAGATTAGCTAAATGAGTGCCTGAACCCAATCTTCCTGTAACTTCTACTGTCTTGTGCTAATTTCACCCTCTTCCATATGACAGCCCTTGAAATATTCAAAGGCCATCATCCTAATCGTTCCAGCATCAGTATGAATCTGGTCCCAGCAGGACACAAATCACACACTCAGGCAGAGTAATTGAGGACAGCGTGATAAAAGGGGATTTACAAGGATGGGAGCAGGGTTAAGTGAATCTTAGGAGTACCCCAGAGCTAACAAGAGCAGGATCTTAAGCCTGAAGGGTCAAGGGGAAGGGAAGCTTACCCGAGGCCAGAGAGAGCAGCTGAAGCTGGAGAAGAGGGCCACCCAGCAAGCCAGTAGGGAGGCAGCCAAGGAAATAAATACCCACTTCACGCTCTTCCCACCCTCTAATCTCCCCCAGTGCCTCCCACTGACAGATAAAGGGCAGGGAGCCTCCTAGGATACAGAACTCAGTGGAAAAAGATGGAGAATAAATGGATAGGGAGAGACAAATGAAAAACATCCAGTACAATCATCCAATCCCAACAGCTACCCCAAATCTACTCTTGCCAGACTGAACAGCTTGAGTTGGTTCTACGACTGGTCAGAAGGTGGTGTCTGCTGGGCTCTTTATTATCCAATTCAATGCCATCCGGATAGTTATGGATTGCCATTCGTCGTCTGTCTGGAAGCACGTGGCCAGGAATACCACGATGATCCAGACAGCAGCCAGGGTAATGGATACCCATCTCTGCCACTCTGAACGCTACCTTTGTATTAATGCAGGTTTAAAACCGTAGTTCCTTGCTTGTTGAATGCATTTCAATTGTTTTTTTAATTGGGTTTATGATCAATTAAGTCCCCCAGGCTTCCTCACCCAAACTACTGTGAAATCAAGCTCTCTCCTAAATTGTACTCATGTCATTGATTTTTGTTTTAACCTAACTGCAAGATTTTACATTCGTCCCTGCCAGATCTTATCTTATTTACTTCTGCCCATTGTTCCAGATGATTAAATCCTTATATTGCTACCTAGTACAGCAGCTTTTCCTCTCCACTTTGAGTCACTAGCTAATTTCATTAGGCCGCTCTCTTTGTTTTCATCCGTATTGATGATGATTGAGCAGAATCCCAGACAGCTGGGCTCTGAAGACGTCCTCTGGTTGAGAGACTGAGTAGTATGGTGTGGGATTTTACCAAGGGTGAGGGAAAGAGAACACTATTTCTGCAGTGGGTCAGTGGTATAATGGGAAGTAAAAATCATGACGAAATCAATTTTGGGAAAACCCCGGGTTGTACAAGTTGAACGAGTTTCTTTCTTAAAGCATTCCTTAGAGCTATTAATAGGCTAGTATCTATGGACTAGGTCTGGAAGCAGATATTCAAGGCTCTGCCATATTGATTTGACTATGGTACACTCACACATGGTTGTGTGTGTGCATATATTTGCCCGTGAGCGTTTCACGTGGTGCATCTTGGGAAATGTTGACTGTGGAACTAACGGACCTGGGTTTCACTCCCAGTTCCACCACTTATCAGTTCGGAGTAAGATATTTAATCTCTCTAATCCTCGGTTTTCTTATCTATTAAGTGGGAATAAAAGAAGATCTTACCTCATAAGTTTGTGGTGAGAATGAAATAAGATAATGCCTGAATGAATCAGTACCTCTTACCACACTAGGATAGCAAATACTCCCTGCATGTTAGCCAACATTAAACAATAGCTGTGTAATTATAATTATCATTAATATTGTTTTGACATTGCTCCACTGGTTAGGCTCTGTATTGCAAATACATCAAAATATTATAATCTAAACAAGCTAAAAGATGTGCAAGAAGCTAGAAATATGTTTCTAATTAATGTGTTTATATGACTAATAAATGATGACTATATTATAAAGAAATGAGAAAAATTTCACAAATCAGCAAGAAAAAAATAATTTCCTAATAGAAAAGAAGGGACACGAGCAGATAATTGATAATAGAAGAAATGCAAGGTGGTCTTAGGTTGGAAATTTTTATCTTTATTTTTCATTTTATTGTATTTTTTTAAAGATTTTATTTATTTATTTGACAGAGAGAGAGAGAATATAAGCAGGCAGAGCAGCAGGCAGAGGGAGAGGGAGAGGCAGTCTCCCCCGGAGCAGGGAGCCTGATGCGGGACTCAATCCCAGAATCCTGGGATCATGGCCTGAGCTGAAGTTAGATGTTTTAATTGACTGAGCCATCCAGGCGCCCCATACATTTTTATTTATTTATTTTTTTAATTTTATTTTGGGGGGGGGTTCACTGACTTTTTTTTTAATTTTTATTGTATCATGTTAGTCACCACACAATACATCATTAGTTTTTGATGTAGTGTTCCAAGATTCATTGTTTAAGTATAACACCCCGTGCTCCATTTTTATTTTTAATGAAAAGGATTCACTGCTGGGGCCTGTGGGAAACGACAAGCACCACCACAATAACAATCGCTAATGAGAATTTAGCATTTAGTATATACCGGCCACTGTCCTAAGCATATTGTAAATATTTACTCATTTAATTCTCACGATGAAAACTGTGAGGGAGATTTTTTTAAAAATTATTTCTACTTTATAGATGAGAAAACTAACTACAAAAGATCAAGTATACCATTTCTGGGGAAATTTTTGTGAAATCGTGAAATTTTTGATGGTATCGATTGAGAGCTTTAAAATATGCATACGCTTTGACTCAATATAGTAGAAGCTGTGATGCATTGCCCAGATCCTCTTCCAGGCTTATTCCTCCAGCTGCTGCCATGCCATGGTCCTCAGCTCTTAGCCCTCTCTAGATATTGTCCTCTGTTGGGGACATCTGCCTTGCCAACGTATGACTTTGGACCAGCCCATGTGCGATGACTGGATGACACAGAAATATAAAGGCCTAGCTTCCTTAGAGCATATAGGACAACTATCTTGGGCCATCTCTGCTGCAGAGCTTCCCACGGGGTCAACTGAACCTTTGGTGTGGTTCTACCACAACTGAACTTCCCCCTCTGCCCAGTCCTGCTTTCCCCCCTCCCTTCCAGAGGTTTTGATTCTAAGAGTACTTCCTAACAAACTTCCGCAAGGTAATCTCCATCCTAGAGTTGGCTTCCTGGAGAACACGCACTGCAACACCCAGTCATATAACGTCTAAGACTATATCCTAAGTAAAAGCCTATTGCAAATGTAAATAATTACATATGAGCCCTAGTGGATGGTAAAACCACAAGAGGAAGGAATCTGGGTCCCTGAATCGATGCATGAAAAATTTCATCCACCAGTTTCAGCTTGGATCTCCAAGCCATAGAGAGCAGGAAAGAGCTTTGCTCTCATCCCTTCAACAACAACAACGAAAAGGTAAACAACTTGAAAGCAATGGCCTTGTATTGAACACGGGAGACAACCGAGGTCAGAGAACAAAAGACTGACCTGAAATCTAGTGATGGATAGGTGATGGTAGGGAAGAACAGGATGTTAGCATTTACTTACCTGGTACAGAGGTTGCCAGAAGCCAGATAAGCCAGGAAGAGGATTTAGCTAGATTTTTTTTTTTTTAAATCAAATTGCTAAAGGCTGAGTGTGGGCTAGTACGAGATTATAAAGCCCTTTAGCTGCAGACATAAAAGCTCACACCTTCTTGCAGAATTTTCCTATTGGGACCCACAGGTGCTTACAGAAGGGGATGGGGAGAATTATAGCACCCGCCCAAGACAGAAGCTAAAGCAGAACATCAGAGAACGCCCACCTCCCCCATACTGCCACCACCATGCTAACAAGTGTCAAGTGAAAAATCATAGTGGAATAGAGCTGGGAGAGCTGCAGAATAAAAACTGTCTTTTGAGGAGTACAACAATGAGAAGACCCAAGGCCAAGTGGAAAGCAAACTTCAAACTCAGCCCATCTCCAGATTATGTCACTACAAACTTTCAGACTAAAAAGCACAGGAGAAGGAACAGTATGCTCATCTCCAAGCATTAAAAAATGTATACCTTAGTATCTACTGTCCAACATAACATGTCCAGCTTTCATCAAAAAAAAAAAAAAATAATAGAGAGGCATACAAAAGGTCGAGGGAAAACAGTCTGAAGACACAAAGCAATTATCAGAAACAGTTCTAGTTATGTCACAGATATTGGAACTAGTAAGGAATTTATTATGATTAACGTGTTAAAGGCTCTAATTGAAAAGGTAGATTACATGCAAGGATAGTTGATTTCATCAGAGAGATGAAGACAATAAGAAGAAACAAAATGGAAATGCTAGAAACGAAAAGCACGGTGACAAAGATGAAGAATGTCTTTGAGGGGCACATCAATAAATTCAACACAGCCAAGGGTATAATCAATGATCTTGCTAGTAGATCAGCAGAGATTATCTTAAGTAAAATACGAAGAGAGAAAAAAAGAGCAGGAAGAAAAACAGAAGATCCAGAATCCAGAAGTGATATGGGGCAGTACCAAATGATACAACACGGTTGTAATGAAATTTCAGAAGGGGAAGAAAGAGAGACCAGGGCAGAAGAAATATTTGAACAAATAATGAAATAATGGCTGAGAATTTTCCAAAATTAGTGGCAGGCATCAAATTATAGATCCAAGAAGCTCAGAGAAGACTAAGCAAGGAGAAAACAAAACCTAGCTATATTGGTTTCCAGTGGCTGCTATGAGAAATTATCACAAACTTGGTGGTTTAAAACAACAGTGATTTCGTCTATCATAGTTCTGGAAGCCAGAGGTCTAAAATCAGAATCATGGGCCAGAATCAAATCAGGGCATACTTTCTTTTGAGGCTTTGGGGCAAATCTAGTCTTCGCCTCTTTCAGCTACCGGTGGCTGCCACCATTCCTTGGCTTGGGGCTGAATCACTTCGATCTTGAAGACCAGCATCTTGAAATCCCTTTGTTCTCTCTTCACAGTGCCTTCTTCTCTGGATGTGTGTCAAAAGCACAAGGGATAGGAGGAAGAATTAGAAATATACTGTTATATGGTTCTGACATTACACGTGAAGCAGCGTAAGAGTCTTTGAAAGTAGACTCCAATTATAAACCAATAAACATGTTTTTAAAGAAGTATAATAGTAATTCAATAGAAGAATAAAATGTACTCATAAGAATGTTAAATTATACCTAGAGAAAGCAGAAATGAGGAAATAAAAAGGAACAAATGGAGCAAATAGAAGACAGCTAACAGGATGGTAGATTTTAATCCAACCATGTATAATCCCATTTGGTGTGAATGGTCTAACACATCAGCTAAAAGACAGAGATTTTCATATTGGATTAAAAAACTTAGGACTCAACTATGTACTGTCTATAAGAAATCCATGTTAAATATAAAGACATAGGTAGGTTAAAAGTAAACCAATGGAGTAATGCATACCATGCAAACACTACACAAAAGAAAACTAGAGTAGCTGCATTAAGGACAGCAAAAGTAAACTTTAGAACAAGAAATATTATCAGGATAAAGAGGGACATTACAGGGGTGTCTGGGTGGTGCAGTCAGTTAAGCCTCTGACTCTTGCTGTTGGCTCAGATCAAGATCTCAGGGTCACGAGATCAAGCCCCACGTGGGGCTCCATGCTCAGTGTGGAGTCTGCTCGAGGTTATCTCTCCCTCTCCCTCCCCCATCCCTTCTGCTCCCCATCCTCCCCCCCCACTGCAATGTCTCTCTCTCAAATAAAGAAATAAAATCCAAAAAAAGAAGGACATTACATAACGATAAAGAGGTCAATTCTTTTTTTAAAGATTTTATTTATTTATTTGACACACACACACAGAGAATACAAGCAGGAGGAACAGCAGGCAGAGGTAGAGGAAGAAGCAGGCTTCTTGCTTAGTAGGAAGCTCGATGCAGGGCTCAGTCCCAGGACCCTGGGATCATGACCTGAGCCAAAGGCCAAAGCCTAAACTGACTGAGCCACCCGGGCGCCCCAACAGGTCAATTCTTTAAATAATCCTAGGTATGTGTGCTTAACAATAAAGCTTCAAAATATATGAGGAATAAGAAAAGGTAGATCTGAAAGGACAAATAGACAAATCCACAATTCTAATTGGAATATATTGATTGATATTTTGCCTACAAAATATCAGTATACCTATAGATGACACACTATTAACCAACTTGACTTAGTTGACATTTATAGACTGTGCCAAACAACAACAGCAGAATATATATTTTTTCTAAGTGCACATGGCACATTTACCAAGATAGACCACATTCTGGGCCATAACACAAGCCTTATGACATTTTAAATAGAAATCATACAAAGTATGCTCTTGGCCCATGCCAGACTAAACTAGAAATCAATAATGAAAAGCTGTTTATGAAAATGTCAAATATTTGGAAATTAAACAATGCATTTCTACATAATTTATGGGTCAAAAAGGAAGTCTCAGTGGAAGTTAAAAGTATTTTGGCTTAAACAGAAATGAAAATGCAGCATTTCAAAATTTGGCTGATTCTAGGGCTCCAGCGGAAAATCACCCTAAAGCGTCTGGTAGTAACAGAAAGTAAGGAAGTTCTCAAATGTAAATTAATTAATAAATAAAAGTAAACAGAAAAGAAATTTTCAAAGTTGGAAGCACATCAAAAAGATGCAGGAGCCAACCTGAAAGTGTTCCCAGTGATCAAAGCTAGAACGATTCAAGCAACAAAATAAATAACATTAATTTTGGATTATAAAGCTGGAGAGCAAATAAGTATCCATGATTTTACACTGATATAAATCATTAAGTAAAAAATATGTGGAGAAGAAAGGAAAAATTTGTTATAATATAATTCCAAAGAATACATGTTGAAGGAATGAAAGAAATAGAAAATCAGCATTAGAACATCACAGTAATAATTTCTGCGGACAGACTCTGATGAATGCAAAAAGTAATGGGAAAAACTTTAAGGAGACACAGAATATTTGCATGGCCTCAAAGTATCTCCCCCTAAATATTTATTAATTATGGTGGTGGTTTTAGCATATGTCCATAAAATCCTGGCTCCTCTTTCCCCTAGAAAATCGAGCTTAGTTCTCCTCCCCTAGAATACAGGCTAGTCTTGGAAACTTGCTTCCAAGGAGTGGCCTGTGGGGTGGAAAAAAATCGTAACTTTATGGTGGAGAAACTGTCAGACACTACCTTAAGCAAGAGGACTGAGGCTAACATAATCAGGGATAAGTCATGTGGGTATTACGTACCCCCTACTATGATGTGGTAAGAAGGCGTTCTTCTCGAAAATCCGTAACCCCAGTCCAATCACGGGCACACATCAGACAAACCCCAGTTGCTGGACATTCCACAAACCACCTGTCTTCAAAAGTGTCAAGGTCGTGGGAAGCAAGGGAAGACTGAGAAACTGTCACAGATTAGAGGAAACCAAAGAGACATGACAAGCGAATGCAGCGTGGTAGTCTGGGTTAGACCCTGGGACAGAGAAAGGATATTGTTGGGGAAACTGGTGAAATCTGATTTAAGTCTACAGTTTTGTTAACGGGGTCGTACCCATGTTAATTCTAGAGTCTTAACAACTGTACCATGATTATATAAAGTGTTAATATTAGGAAGAGCTGGGGTTTGGGTATCTGAGAGCTCTCTGTAGCATCTTTGCAATTCCTCTGTAAACCTAAAGTTATTTCAAAATAAAAAAATTTTAAGGTATCCATATACTGAATACTCCCACACTGGACTTGTGTGTAAGAAATTAAATTCTGTTGTGTTAAGCCTTTGAAATTTTGGGGGTTTCTCTTAATTGAAATTAGTGTCATCCTAATATACCATGGATCGTAATTATCAGGCAGAATCTTTTTGAATTAATTCTATTCCATGAACACTTATTTGACCGCTCAATCAAGAAGAGATTGCGTATTTGTTATAAGTTGTTGTAAGAGATCCAGAAAAAGTTGACCAGCTGCTCTTTTTGTAATTAGTTCTCCAAAATTAAACCCTAAATTATTCTCCACTTTGTCCTATGTTTGTTATTTTTATCTTTACAGCTATATTATGAGTACAACAAGATGCTGGAGATGAGAGTGCCTAGAGAATTCTGAACTTGAGCAAGACCTTGAATCACAGGGAAGATCTGGCATCGTTAAGTTCAGATGCCTTCGGCGGACAGGCAGGTAATACGCAGGTTTGAATGGGGCCTGCTTTGAACATTACGCTGATCTAATGAAAGAGGTCTGCCATTTAGAATGGTCCAAGGGTAAGAGACGATGCCTAGTAATGTAGATCCTATGGGGAGGAGAAAACAGAATGCCTTTCAAGTAGGAGGCCTCTCAAGGTGAAAGGTAGATGTCCACAGAGCAGGTTCAGAGTACGATGGCAATCTAGCCTGGTGTTTAAGGAGAGAAGGTAGCATGCCTGGGTCATTAGACCCAGAAGGGATTTGGGTGGTCACACAACTAAGTAGTATGCAGTGTGACTCTGTGTGGCCTAAGGGTTCACAGAACCCTCCTGAAGTCTGGGGAGAGGGGCTTCCGAAATTTACCTCCCAGACCTGTTTAGTTTGATCTACACATGGTATTTCCCTGTGATAATTTATTTGAATAAATAGTTTCATGTCAAAAAATAGGTTTAAAACCTCTTGATCTAAGAGCCCTAAGTCTTTTCATATTATAAAGAGGCCCAAGACGTTGAAGTGACTTGTCCAAGGTTCCAAATTTATATGGATTTCCTTAGATTTGCCCTGTACATCTGGCCCCAAAGCCGGTCCTCTTTCTACCGTACAGCCTCATTGTGGAGGTCTGGACAGACCTGGAATAAATATGCTCCTTGGAAGGACCCCACATTTTATTTTATTTTATTTTATTTTATTTTATTTTATTTATTTTTTTGGCCTGTGAGCTTCATGTTAGGTGCTCCTCTGGAATCAAGAATTTAAGGGACGCCTGGGTGGCTCAGTTGGTTAAGCGGCTGCCTTCAGCTCAGGTCATGATCCCAGGGTCCTGGGATTGAGTCCCACAACAGGCTCCTTGCTCGGCGGGGAGCCTGCTTCTCCCTCTGCCTCTGCCTACTGCTCTGCCTGTTTGTGCTCTCTCTCTCTCTCTCTGACAAATAATTAAATAAAATCTTTAAAAAAAAAAAATTTAAGAAGGAAGGTAAGACTTTGAATTATTTTCATCCATTCCCTAGGTGAATAAAACATCTGAAAGCAGGTTTTAACAAAGAGTAAAGAGCAATGGACATTTGAGAGACAGGCCGTAACAACAAAAACAACAATTATAATACCTCGTGTCTATTGAATAGTTGCTACGTGTTCAGCCCCGTCCCAAGCACCTTACAAAGATTTTCGGATTTACCCTCACACCAACCCCAGTAGGTAACTAGTATCATCCCCATTTGATAGGAATGAAAGTAACACCTCCTCAGAGAGGTTAAGTAATTTTCCCAAAGTCTAACTATATAATTATTAATCTCTTATTGGGACTTTTTCGATAGCAACTAAACGTGAATAAATCTATACATTTCCCTTCACTGTTTTGTCCAGAGCTGTATTCGCTGCTGTGAGAACTCTAGCCTTCTGCTGATGGGATAGTTGCTCCCGGCAACCCCCAGCCCACCCTCCTCCAGACAGGCTTTTAAAAATGGCATCTTCCCAGGGGCACCTGGGTGGCTCAGTGGGTTAAAGCCTCTGCCTTTAGAGGCAGGCAGACCTGACCTGACGGCTCAGGTCATGATCTCAGGGTCCTGGGATCGAACCCCGCATTGGGCTCTCTGCTCGGCAGGGAGCCTGCTTCCCCCTCTCTCTCTCTGCCTGCCTCTCTGCCTACTTGTGATCTCTCTCTCTCTCTGTCAAATAAATAAATAAAATCTTTAAAAAAAAATAAAAAAATAAAATAAAATAAAAAAAGGTATCTTCCTGAGTCCAGTAAAAAGGGGCGAGCAGATACAGGTAAAAATGTTCCTGTAGAGCTAGCACCTCAAGGTCAAGGCGGTAGGCCACATAACCCTGAGAATGAGGGAGCCCGGCTGTCGTCGGCCTCCATCAAATGACTCGGATAGTTGTCAGATGTGGTGGGTGGGATGAAACTCAAAGCTGTTGGACTTCAAACATTTCCCCTTCTGTTTAATACATCCTGTGTGTTCTCCAGGGGAAATGCAATCCCTTATGCTTCTGTGATTCAACACAGTCGTTGCTTTTAAGTATATTTGAAATCCCAGAGGTCCCTTGGGCAAATCCTTTTAAGTGAGAAAGCTACATTTTACTGAATCAGATAACTCAATTTTGAGTTCCAAGAAACTTGGGAATGGGATTTGAAACTTCCAACCATTAAAGTATGAGCCGGCGCAAAAGGTGGAAAAGTGCATCTCATCTTTGCTTGTCTGACAGCAGAGGCTGAGAACGTTCCCTCACTCACCATTTCGATGTAGAGGAGGGCAGGGAGGGGGAAATATAGAGTAGGAGAAGCGAATTCCCACACAGCCGGGGTAGGAGACTTAGTTCCTGCTCCTTCTCTCTCATCGACTGGAGAAGGAAGTCACAGGATTACAACCGCTTGGTTGTGGCTTGATGATAGTGTCTGGACCGCCACTTCCCATGGTACCCTAGCAGTGGCTACTGTTTGAACCTGAATGACTTCTGGATCCATTTAATCTCTCCACGCTTCTGTTTTCTCACATCTAAAATGAAAATAATAATAGTTCCAACCTCATTAGGTTGTTGAGAGTGTTCGATGAGTTAATCCCGTAAAGTGCATAGAATCATGCCTGTCACGTTGTAGGAATTCAGTAAAGG
The DNA here is from genome assembly GCA_028534135.1 of Potos flavus. NCBI lineage: Eukaryota > Metazoa > Chordata > Mammalia > Carnivora > Procyonidae > Potos > Potos flavus. The sequence continues at coordinate 70,509,990 of CM052901.1, forward strand.
TTAATGGTATGAAAGCCATGGTCATCTGTTCCTAAGAGGTTCTAGAGGTCCAGAAGAATCCTAAGGCTCTCGAGCTCTAAACATGATTTTGTCTCCCAGCCACTCTCTAAATCATGGGGGTGGTGGTGGTGGTAGCTAGTTCACAATTAGACTGACCCTTTAGAAGACATTCAAGAATGGTCTGACCCAGGGCGCCTGGGGTGGCTCAGTCAGTGAAGCACCTGCCTTAGGCTCAGGTCATGATCACGGGGTCCTGGAATCAAGCCCTGAGTCAGTCTCCCTGCTCAGTGGGGGAGTCTGCTTCTCCTTCTCGCTCTGCTCCTCCCCCCTTCTTGCGGGCACACCCTCTCTCTCTCAAATAAATAAATAAATAAATAAAATTAAAAAAAAGAATGGTCCATTATGACCACTGGTGTGGTCTCAACCCTATTCCTCCAGAATCACTGTGGAGTCTTCTGGAACACTTCAGACTCTAAATATGGACACTAAAAGAAGAAATGCTGAAACACAAAGTGTCACTGTAATTCAAACCACATGGTCAGTTGGGTAGAAAGCTAGCTGACGGTTGAGCAGGATGGTGATACACCCCAGATAATGCTAATGGAAGTTGCACTTGAGGAAGGTATAGATGCTGCATGTGGATCACGGGTTATGGTTCTAACTAAGCTTCTGGGGGCAGAAGAGGTCCTGCATTGGATTTCCGGTCAGTGAAGAGAAGTCACACAGCATTCGATAAATACTTTCTAAACACCTACTATGCTCTGGGTATCTTGTAAGACAGTTATTTCCGCAAAGATTTATTGAGCACCTACTATACACCAGCACATTTCTAAGTTCTAGGTATACAGCGGTGGATAAAATAGGCCAAAATCCTTAACCAAATGGAAGTTATAATTTAGTGGAAGAGACAGGTAAATAATGAAAATATTGAGTATGATGGATAGCAGTCAGTGCGAAAGTAAAAAAAGAAAAGAAAAGTGAAGCAGAAAATGGAGATAGAGTCAAAGATGGAGTAATTATGGCCTTTTGGATAGACCAAAGGAGGCGAAGGGGAGTACGCCATATGGATATTTACAGAAGGAATATTCTATGCCAAGGAAAGAGCAGATGCAAAGGCCCCAAGGCAGTGTGCCTGGGATGGTCAGAGAATGGCAAGAAAGCTTTCGGGTCTTGAGTGGTAGGAGATGAGGTTAGAGATGGGGTGACTGACCAAATCATGTAAGGCCCTGCACATTATTATTATTATTTTTAAAAGATTTTATTTATTTATTTGACAGAGAGAAAGAGATCACAAGTAGGCAGAGAGGCAGGCAGAGGGAGAGGGGCAAGTGGGCTCCCTGCCGAGCAGAGAGCTCGATGAGGGGCTCGATCCCAGGACCCTGAGATCACAACCAGAGCCAAAGGCAGAGGCTTGACCCACTGAGCCACCCAGGCACCCCAAGGCCCTGCACATTATTTTAAGGACTTTGGCTTTTACAATGTGAACTGGGAAGCCACCATAGGGTTATAAGCAAAAGATTGATGCGTTCTGCCTATGTTTCATGGGATTACTTTGGCTATGGTGTTTAGAATCAAGATGAAGGAGGCAAGGGCAGAAGTAGAACAGTTAGGAGGCTATGGCAACAATCCAAGTGAGACGTAACCATCGCTTGGGTCAGAGTTATAGTAGTAAAGCTGGTGAGAACTGGTCAGATTCCAGATCTATTTTAAAAGAAGGCCCATCAGGATTTTCTGATGAATTCGATGTATAGTGTGAGGATGAGAGGAGTCAAGGATGCCTTCAGGGTTTCCTGCCTGAACGCCTGGAAGATTAGAATTGTCATTAACTGATTTGGGTGGTATGAGGGAGACTTCAAGAGGAGGAGGCTTGGAGAAGAAGACCAGGAGCTTGGTCAGTTTGCACGTGAAATGCCTATTAACCTCCAGATGGAGATGTCAGGCAGGCCCTTGGGTGTATACATCTGAAACTCAGGAGAAGGTCTGAGATGGAGTCATAATTTAGGGAGTCATGAGCATATAGAGAGTAGAGAAATCTAGGAGATTGAATGAGATCATCGAGATGGTGAGTGTACCCAGAAAAGAGAAGATATTCAAACATGATGTCCTGGGGCTTCATTTAGAGGTCAGTGGGATACGGAGGAAGTAGCAGGGGATGGAGAAGAAGCAACCAGTAGGAAGGTAGGAAGCAAGCAGGAGAATATGGCGTCCTGGAAGCCAAATGAAGGAAATGTCTCAACGGGAAGAGTGATCAATTCAGTAAAAGGCTGCTGATCTATCAAGTGAAATGCAAACATCCAATGGACCCCTGGATTTAGCAATCTGGAGGTCATCCAAGCTGTGCAGTTTTAGGGAGGAGTGAGGAAGAATGACCTGGAAGAGATAATGAGGAGGAAGGAAGACACTACCCCACATCTAGACCTAGGGACATGAAGGGTCTGGGAGAGAAAATGGCTACCATTCGAGGAGGCTGCCAGGGAAGCAGGGGCCTCTGAGGAAAGGTAAGTTTCAGTTAGAGCAAAAAAGTGAAGGGAAGAGTCAAGGAAGTGTAAGGTGTCACGAGGAATGGGACAGAAGGAAGGGAGATGGTTATAGTCTAGTCTCCATAAGGAGACTAGAGGCCAGGGGATAGAGGATGGCTGGAAGCCCGAGATTTCTTCTGGTGACTGACACGAACAGGAATATAGGACGTGATGTTCCAAAGTAGATTGTGCTAGTAAGTGTCGGGCACTTTGAGAGGAGTGATGGGAATACAAAGAATCTGGCAACTACTACTTGACTTTTAATGATGGAGGATAAAGTCTGCATAAAGGAAACCTTACTCCGCCTAGCATGTGCGCTTCCTCTTTCTGATGAAGAACTAGGGAGGAGTGACCTTACCTTGAACTCACAGGAAATCTCTTGATCCTGGGGATGGTCGCTTGGCCAGCCAGCGCAAGAAATACTCTTACAGGCATGAGTGCAGCCCCTGTAGCCCCCAGCAAAGACCTCTCCACTTTAGCTGGTGAGGGGTTGTCATCACCATTGGCACTCCGGGTAGCCACATTGTCCCAACCCCCACTCCCAGGCTTCTGTGACCAAAAGTCAACCCAGAACCATTCCCTCAATCACTAGATCATCTCTACTTTGTAGGAATATTTCCCGTGATTGTTCTCTGCTAGCTTTGCTCCAGACGTGTCCAAATGTATTTTCATGTGGCCGAAAGTGTTTAAACATTCTGACATTTCAATCATGTAATACGGCTGAATGAACTTCCATAGTATTTGGCACAGCGGTGTTGCTTAATTCTTTTCTGACTGTGATCGCCAAGCAGGAACCTAAGAAGTGGCAGGTACTCTCTAGGGAGACACACAAGGCATATGTTGGCTTGTGATTGCAGAGCACGGTTGATGTAAAGACGTTCTCTTGAATCCAGTGGCAAATGGTGGGCATTATTTTGCCTGAAAATCAGAAGAGACTCAGAATTTTGAGAGGTCTGGAGCCTTGAGGACCCTCCTACAACTTTTTTTATTTTTCCCAGATGTTTCCCAGTGCTTTGCAGCTGATTCTCCTTCCTTGAGCTTCAACCCTGTCATCAACATACTGCCAACATAGCAAGCCAAAAAGTAACTTATCCAAATTATATTAGAGAACTTACATGTGTCTACCGCCTACTCATGTAGCAGCTAAAGGTTTGGAAGTATATTTTCTGATTTGATAATAAGGGCAAGATATCATCACCTTCATTTTACAGATGAGCTACTTTCTCTGTCACTCCTCAGGTGGGACTTATTTTCACCAAACTCTACCATTTATTCGCTCATTCATTCATTTATTCAGTACACCTTTATTTAGCCCTCGTAAGGGCTCATCAGTATTTTCACAGCCAATACCTCTGCTTAGGATTTGAACATTTGAACATTTTAAACAAATGGCTACTGAATTCTCACTATATGTGATACTCCTTCAAGAACTGTTTTTAGGAGGATACAAATAGCTAGGATATGGACTCTGCCCTAAAGGACCTCAAAGTCACATTTACAATATTTACTCTGAACTTCTTAGAGGAAACCCAAGCTGAGATGTGCCTCAGTCCAGCAACTTTTCTTGGTGTCTGTATTGCTTAAGGTAACCCTAGATGCTATGCCATACAAATCCCAACATATGTAATGCTTCAAACATAATAGAAGTTTCCTTTTTGCTCGTGTGAAGTCCAAAATGGGTGGTCCAACTGGTGGGCAGCAATCTTCCAAGTAGCGATTCAGAGACCCAGACGTCTTCCATGACGTTAGACCCAGTTTCAGCATGTAGCTTCCAAGCTTGTTGGGCTCATTTGCATCAAGTCGGTAGAATGGGAAACAACATGGAGGGTAGCATGTGGGAGGTTCTTATTAAGGGCCAGATGTGAAAGTGGCACACAACTGTTCACAGTTCATTCCGTTGGCAAAGACTAGGTCACGTGGCCCCACCTAACCTCAAGAGACGCTTGAAAATGTGATCTAGCTGTATACTCAGGAAGACAAGAATTAAGGTTTGATAAGGAGCCATTCTCTGCCATTTAGAGTGTGTGTGTGTGTGTGTGTGTGTGCGCGCGCGCGCGTGTGTGTGTAGCTTTGGGCATGAGAGGGTTTATCTGGGGCAAGATGGGGCAGCAGAAAGCTAGGCAGGTGCGCTCCCCAGTTGGCTTCCAAGGTGTGTTGAGAGAGAGGAGTTTTGGTCATTTCCAAGGTGTAGCTCTTCCTCACCAGGGGGACTCATGTTTGAGTGAGGAGCGTGAAAGACTCCGCCAAGATGGGGGAACTTTGCTTTCACTTCAAGTTCTTCTTGTCCCTGGTGCATTCGTTCTTCTGAAGTTCTGTCTACCCATATGATTAATCCAATGATCTCCTGCCCTCCAGCTTTGGTACTACCTCTGTCTCCTGAAGGCTTTTACAGAAAAGACTTGCCTTGACTCTTCTGATCTTGGATCGCACGCAATCTTACCCTTCGGATCAATCTAAGCCTATGGGCTAGTGGAACAGAAATACTTAAATTGAGTTCTGTCATATGTTTGTTAACAGGCTTGGTCTGTTGGTTGATCACACAATAATAGAGTTCTTTCTCAAGTTCTAACAACTCATTACTGTCTTTGGGAAAGCCACTTCCTATTTCTGTATCTCTAGTTCTTCTGGGGGTGGGGGAGAAATGACATTTTACACATCATAGCTATCTTGAGGGCACACGGTGGCTTCCCAGTAAATGCTCTCGACATACTAGCTTTCAGTAAAAAGTGATTCTGAAGTCCTCTGCAAATCCCAAAATACCAGCCAAGGGTTCCTTATTGCTGAGTCTGTGGGCACTTCCAAGTTCTGGCTGAGGGGAAAAAATAGCCTCCTCACACTTTTTACTTTGTAATTGGATGTTAAAATAGAAATTTCTGCTGAGACACTAATAGATACCAGATACCAAACGGACTTGAGATAAACTTTCCTATAGGACTTGCAGAAAGAAATGGCAGAACCCCAAAATTATGAGTTTTGTGACTCACTCACAACCTGGGGAAAAAGGGTTGAGGGTTAGAGTTTAGCAGAAGATTTTTTTAGATGTGATTTATTTGAGAAAGCTCTGTTGAGAAGACTGGGAGATACTTCTCTCTTTACCTCAGATCATGAGAGAGGGGCTCCGGCGAAACCATTTGGTGGGGTGATATGTGTTGCCCATCGTTTGAGGGGAGACTCGGTAGATGAATGTCTACTTCATACCTGGAACGGATGGACTGAGTTCTAGCGGGTGGCTGCACCGGGTGGACCAATGACCAACAGTTCTGGAATCTGCTGGAGAAAAGGATGCGTAAGTGTTTCCTGTGAAACAGATTTGGACGTGAGTGTGTGTATGTTTGAGAGAGAGAAACAAGCAGCGGCAGGATCAATTTAGGAATTATCCAGCAGGGCCCACTTAAAACAGTGAAAAAAAAAAAAAATCTTTGGAGAATAAAGCTGACAATACAGCCAAGGGAATAGCCAGCGACTGAGAAAACAGCAAAGAGATGAGACAGGAGAGAGTCTCACCTGGGGCAAGAGGACTGCAGGTGACAGAGCCCCAGCATTTGGTGTGTGTGTGTGGGGAGACATTTCGGTTACAAAAGGTGTGTCTCTCCCCCTGCCCCCAGCTACATACTTCTCCCTCTCACACCCCGGGGGGCAGGAGGCGTGAAGAACCAGGTGAACAGACCGGGGAAGAAAAACAAAGAAGAACTATTTTTTCTCCAGATCAAAAGCTGACCATGTCTCTCCCCACCCTACCGCCTGTTCCAGGCTTCCTACCAGCGTCGGGTCATGTTCAAAATTTTGATCATCACACAGACCTGGAAATTTCGGTTCCTGATAAGTACCATAAAGAGAATGTGTTTTGGACTGAAAGGGACCATAAGAATTTTTATTACCCAAGCACTCCAGAAAAGAAATGGAGGTCCCCTGGATTTTGTCTAGGGGCTGGGAAGGAATTCTCCTTCTGAATAAATGTAAAGGAGTAGGAGGAGAAAAAAAATAAAGTTACCTTGTATTTATGTAACCGCGTGGCGACAGCCCCTTTGGAATGTATTGGGAATGTTCCTCATCCCCCCCCCCCCCCATGACATTTATCCTGGAAAGAGGCAGATGATTGTTTTTCTTTAATGGACATATTAAATACCTCCCCATGTGCATCGTATCCCTTTTCCTCACCCCGATCTCAGAAGAAATGGAGACATCGTCATTTTCATTATCTGCACTTATTTTTTTGCCTGCAGTGCCTCAAGGCATTATTTTGGAGTCTATTTCTAAATTTTAAGATGCTTAATTAAATAAATGCATGCAAATTCTAGGTGCGCTTTTTTTTTCTGCTTAAACACGCAGCCACAAATTTATTGCTTCAAAATTGTGCTTCGATCCAGAATTTAGCCATAGTTGTGAGCATATTAGCATTGTACTCTGGAATGACATAACCATTTCAGCATCAGGATCCATTTCAAAAGATACTTCAGATGCCAGGAGGTCTCCAAGGGATTGATTTCCTCCCTCTCCTTATTTACTTATTTTCTTTCTTTGTATTGCAGTAAAATTCAAGGCTGAGGAAGAGCTAGCTCTCTGAATCCCAGGCTAGGAGTAAATAATTCAGCACAGTGTGGTACAGAAACTGCTTCCCTCTGCCTCATTTTTTAAAAACTTGTGTCTGTGTGGATTCAAGATCCCGCTGAGTGCTCTGATGTAGAGCAGGGCAGATGTCCTGGCTGAATTGAGAGATACAAACTTAGTGAGGTGTAAGTCATGGGACAAGGGGCTCCCCCGGTTCTGAAACTTGATGGAAACTGACATCGCTTTGAAGCTTTTGTTTTTCAAAGGAGTAAGCTCTATGAGGGGTGTTTTGCAGCCAGGTCAGAGCAACAAAGGGACACGCTATGTAAAGCAGGGGGAGTGCTGTCTGGTTACTTTCCTTGCCTACTGCCTTCCTCTTTTGCTTTTGGGTTGATGACTCAGAGTCCTGGGTACACAGCCTTGGTGAACTTCCGGCTGCTATGTTAGCTGCACTGATGCCCCCACCGATCTGGCAACATGTCTTCCCTGCCCCAGAACCTTAAAAAAGTATCAAAATTTACCTCCTGCCTTTAACTACCAATTCCACTGCCGGATATGGTATTTGTCCAACAGTGCTGTAACCTTCAAAGCAACCGTGCTGGCTTGATTTTGTGCATGATCGACTAGAACTCTGTTTGGACACAGCAGTTGCGGGCACTGTGTTAAGTGGGTAGGGACCGCAGAGTGGTCGAGGAGGCCCATCCTGCTAATGACAAGGTAGCAGGTGGTCTCGAGGCCCCGCCCACACCCAGTTCATTGCGCTCAAAATGGCTTCCAACTGCCAACATCTCCATGTCGGGGTCAGGAGGCCGTGTCCCAAACCACGGATGGCCACTCTGCCTGGGCATGTGGCAGGCTGGAAGCGTCAGGAATTAACGCTCCCCAAGAGCGGCCTCCCACCAACGATGGTCAGAGCCGGTGTACAAATGTGCCAAGTCCTTTTTCTCTCAAGTGGGATGCTTCTGAGATGTGTGTATTAACGTTGGTTGCCAGAATTTACCCACGAAATTTAGTGCCAGTCCCTCACTGGGATGGCTGGATTGATAATACCCCTTTTCTTGGTTTTTCTCCCTCGCTTCACTATTTCCCTGCTGGTGTTCCCCTGAACCTCCGGAATACACCTCTGAGACTCAAATCCTTATCTCTCTGAGTCTGCTTTTTAGGAACCCAAGCCAAGACCAAAACGCCAGTCATACCCCACTTAAAGCCTGAAAGGGTCTTCAAACTCAATATCGAATATCCAAGTATATTAGGATAATTCTTTTATTTTTTATTTTTATTTTTTTTAGGATTTATTTATTTATTTTTCAGAAAGAGCAAGACAGAGAGAGAACAAGCAGGGGAAATAGCAAAGGGAGAGGGAGAAGCAGGCTCCCCGCTGAGCAAGGAGCCTGACGAGGGACTCGATCCTGGGACCCCGGGATCATGGCCTGAGCTGAAGGCAGATGCTTAACTGACTGAGCCATCCAGGCGCCCAGGATAATTCTTTTAAACAAACATGTCCTAGGGATGGAAGAGTGACACACCTGTGCACAACCCTCATGTGTCTTTCCTTGCCTGCTCTGGTCAGGGCCACTGCAGTGTGGACAGAAATGGAAGATGTTCTAAGTTCTACACCATCCTTTGAACTCATCCCTCAACTTCTCCTCCCTCCAACCTGCCCTGTATCACACCGGCAGGCCAGTTCTCTCCATACCCCATTTTCAGGTATCACTCCCTATTCAGAAATCCGCAGCGGCCTCCCGATCGGGCAGCCACAAGGCAAAAAGTCTCTGCCTCATCCTAAGCCTTTCTCGTATTCTGGGGAGAGAAGCTGGTTGTTTATTGTCCCAACCCCCTTCCTGCTGATCTGTGCATTGGCAGTGCCTGCATTTGGCCACCGAAGGCCACAGTTCCTATTGGACACCCTCCTATAGCTACAGCGGTTACTCTTGTTCTTTCTTGTTCTTTAAATTTTTTTTATTTGTCAGAGAGAGTGAGAGAGAGCGAGCACAAACAGGGGGAGCAGCAGGCAGAGCAGGCAGAGGGAGAAACAGACTCCCCGCTGAGCAGGGAGCCTGACGCTGAACTCGATCCCAGGATCCCCGAATCATGACCTGAGCCAGAGGCAGACGCTTAACTGAGTCACCCAGGCATCCCTCCAGCTCTCTCTTCAGGTCACTTAACCACTCTGTCCTCTTGAGTCTCCAGGCTACCTTCTCATCCCAGGGTACTTGACTGTCGCTTGTTAGTTCTTTCTGGTAAGCTCTCTCCACTTAATCCTTCTGACTGTGCCATCTGTCTCCTGCCGGCCCCCCCATGCTAGCGGAGAAATCAGGAGTTCTGGGTTCCAGACTTGCCTCTGTCATTTTCTGCCTTGCGTGACTTTGGATCTTATCTGCGTGCCTTTGAGCCCTCTACTCATTATCTGTTAATGGAAACAATAAGGCCTATGCAGCACGCCACATAGGGTTGCTAGGCTAATAAAATTTAGTTTTGTGCTGGAAAAGATATTGTTTTATAAATGTGGAAAACCCCTTAAACCCCAGCTTTTGTTATTATCGTCTTAGAAGATTCTTGAGTGAGACTCAAAAAAACATTCCCAGAAGAGGAAAAACAAAACAAAACAAAACAGGAATAGGGTCACAGAAGGAAGTAGACAACTTGAGAGAAATATCCATGCCACTTATAAGTCACTTATGTCAGTGATTCATCTGGGGCCATCCTCACTCACACAGGGCCTCAAGCGCAGGGCAACCCTGTATGTTGCCATAGCAACTGCCAGCCAGAATCTGGAAATTCCAGCAGCTTACAATATCAATCATCAAGAGAAAAGGGGTCAGAGCAAACTGCAAAAAATGTATATCATGGTGGCCACAGAAAGAACCATAGTAGAGAGGGTCAGTAGAAGTTGTTGGAAAAGTATCCACCGTGGACCCACAACGTCAATTTCACTGGGAACTTACTAGACATGCGGAGACTTGAGCCCCACTCAAGACCTACTGAATCAGAAACTCTAGGGGTGGGACCCAGCACTGTGTTTTAATAAGTCCTCTAAGTGATTTCGGTGCATGCTAAAATTTGAGAACCACAGGCCTAAGGGCTGGGAAGTTTGGCTTCCACTCTCCGTGTCCGAACCTGCAGAGCTTGAATAATGAAGAGACTGAAATAAAAGTTTAAAAATGAAGGCAAGTATGATGTCATCTTTTCCCTGTGTCTTCCCTGAGTAGGAATGGTGAGTGCAATACAGCAGTGGAAAGTCTGACCGTGTGCATTCTCCGTCTCCGCCTGACAAATGACCACAAATTGACTAGCTTACAACAACACCCATTCATTATCTCACAGTGTCTGTGGGTCACAAGTCTGGCCAAGACTAAACCGGGTCCTCTGCTTTAGTAGCTCACAAAGTTGCAATGAAGGTGTTGGGCGGGACTGGGTTCCCATCCGATGCTTGAATGGAGAAGATTTTGCTACCGAGTGGCCTCATGTCGGCAGAATTCATTTCCTTGTGGCTGTAGGATTCATGGAAGCTTGCTTCTTCAAAGCCAGCCACGGAGAGAGAAACGTCTAGCTAAATGGAATCTTATGCAACAGAACGCAGTTATGGGAGTGACCATCCATCACCTTGACGTATTCTGTTGGTTAGAAGTAAGTCACAGGTGTCGCCCACACTCAAGGGGAGGATAGGGGATCACACAAGAGTGTGAACAGAGGGAGGTGGGGATCATAAGAGCCATGTGCAAAGAAAGTCTTCTAGAGTCTGCCCTCTGGCCCCCATGATTATTCATGTCTCTCTCACATGGGAAATACATTGACCCCTGTCCAAAGTTTCCCGGGAGTCTCATGGCATTAGAGTGTCAGCTCCAAGTCCAAAATCTCATCATCTAAGTCAGGTCCAAGTATGGAGGAGACTCTTGGGTGTCACAGATGCACAGCTCTGGGGTCACAATTGCTTTCCCGCCGTAGGCCCCGTGAAACTAAAGAGGCACGTTATCTGCTCCCCACTTACCCAACATACAATGGTGAGACGAGCATGGCACCACAGCTGGACATTCCAGTTCGAAAAGGGACAGAATGGAGAGGAAAAGGAGTCAACGGTCCAGTCCACAGCCGTTCTGAAATCCAAGCAGGCAAATAGTGCGAGTTACTTGATTAGATTTCAGGGTGGAAAATCATTCTTCCTGGCTCTCAGCTCCAACCTCTGAGCTCTCGTTTCTGTGTTAATCGTCCTTCCGTTTTCACGAGACGTAGCCTCTGTTTGCCACTTAGTAGTTTTATCAGCCTGCTTCCTGCCAGTGTAATTTTGGGGATCCAACGGCCTCTCCATTTTGTACTCTCTTTGTCCTTTTCAGTTCAAGATGGCAGTGTTTATTATGAAACAATTTTCTTGGAAACTTTGTGGGTGCTCCGTGGACTTCAATGGGGTTTGCTCCATTAGACAAAAGCCGCGCCCACAGATTTTTCTGGTTTTCCCCCCCAAAACAATCCCTTCTCTATTCGGACCTCTTGTCAAGAGGGCATAGAAGCTTTCTAGAAAGCCTGCGGTTTGACTGAGAGGATCTGTGAAACACAATCTCTTGAAAGAGTCCCTTGTACGACCGAACACTCTAACTTTTCTGACTTCTTGACCTTTCCGACGTTTTAGCAAAAGCGTATAGGGTTACATTCTTCCTAGACGCTCTTTGTCTAGACAGAGCTGTCTTAATTTTAGCATCTCTTTGCCATCTGAAAAGCCTGCATTTCCCAAATCATCAGGTCCTCTTTCTTTTTTTTTTCTTCCCTCAATTTATTTCTCTCCTCTCACATTTCACTCCAAGCAGCAAGAATAAACTAGGCAACACCGTTAATACTTGACTGGCAAGTCTCCTTAGCTAGATAACTGAGTTCAATGGCTTCTAAGTTGTGCTTTGCCCATAACTGCAGGAGATCCTTTTTCTGAGCCTTCTGCCCTACATAACAAGGATTCTCCTTCCTTCCATTTCCATTAACATATTCCTCTGAGCCCTCACCAACAGCATATTCCAACTCCAGACTTCTGCTGCTCCAGGCAATTTCAGATTTCTCTATAATGTTCCTCCAGATTCTTCCAGAGTCTATCTACCGCGAAGCTGCAAAGCCATTCCCACATTTCTAGGTATTTGTTACAGCAACATCCTACTATTTGTACCAAAATACGTTAGTTTTCTATCACTGTTTAATGAATTACCGTGAAATTAGCTTAAAACAAGATTCATTAGTTATCTCAGTTTCTGTAGGTCAGAAGTTATAGTATTGTTTAGTCTGGGCCTCTGTTCAAGGTATCACGAGGTTGAAATCAAAGGATCAGCCGGGAGTCTGAGGGCTGAGTGCAGAAGAATTTGACTCCTAGCTCCCTCAGGTTACTAGAAGAATTCATTTCCTTGGGGCCGTGGGATTCGTGGAAGCTTGCTTCCTCAGAGCCAGTGAGAGAGAGACCGCTAGGGAGATAGAATCTTGTATATTGTAACATAACCTTCAGGATGACATCCCTCACCTTTGCCATAATTTATTGGTCAGAAGCAAGTCACATCTCAGGGTCCTGGGATCGAGCCCCGCATCAGGCTCAGCAGGGAGCCTGCTTCCCCCTCTCTCTCTGCCTGCCTCTCTGCCTACTTGTGATCTCTCTCTCTCTGTCAAATAAATAAATAAAATCTTAAAAAAAAAAAAAAATTGAGTAATCCTTTAAAAAAAAAAGAAGCAAGTCACAGATTTCACACACATTCCAAGGGAGAGGATTAAATAAAGACATAAACGCAAGAAGATAGAGATTTTGGGAGTCACCCTAAAATCTATTTGCCATGCTGACCTTTTTCAAAATAAACAGAACAAACAGAAATTTTTGGGGGAGAATCCCATCACATGAAGAACGTGTGTAAATTAAAACCTAGGAGCTCACAGGTGGGTGGGAAGAGAAAAGCAATGAAGCATGGAAAGAAATTTTTTAAAAGATTTTATTTATTTATTTGAGAGAGAGAGCGAGCAAGAGAGAGAGCACGAGTGGGGGGGAGCAGCAGAGGGAGAGGGAGCCTGACACGGGGCTTGATCCCACGACCCCGGGATCATGACCTGAGCCGAAGGCAGATGTTTAACCAACTGAGCCACCCAGGGGCCCACTGGAAAGACATTTAAAAAAAAACAAGTTTCACTACAGATTGCTAAGAGAGGTGCGGAGGGTGCTTTACTAATAAAGATGGTGCAGAAAGAAGGGAAAGATCCCGAAGGATAAACTGGTTAGGAAAAGATATGTAGGTGAGTTAAGACTTAAAATGTACTTCAGGTAGTGGATAGTATTTAGAGATGAAGAGAGCATTTCATTGCGTAGTGAAGAGGCGAAAACTAGTTAGAGTTGGTAACCAGCATGGGACATAGATGGGACGGCCAGGAGACTGAAGTGATTCGGTGGTTCTCTATGTGGCTACACATTCGAATCACCTGGAAACTTTAAAAAAGTACTGATTCCCAGGTTGATCCCAGGTGTCACATTTCAGCTGGGAGGAGATGAAGCCCAGAAGTGAGTGGTTGATAAAAGTGCTCGAGCTAGGGGCACCCAGGTGGCTCAGTGGGTTAAAGCCTCTGCCTTCGGCTCAGGTCGTGATCTCAGGGTCCTAGGATCGAGCCCTAGCATCGGGCTTTCTGCTCAGCAGGGAGCCTGCTTCCCCCTCTCTCTCTGCCTGCCTCTCTGCCTACTTGTGATCTCTCTCTCTGTCAAATAAATATTAAAAAAAAAAAAGTGCTCAAGCTAATGGCATCTTGGTCCTGAACTTGTAGCCTCTGAACTGTGAGAAAGTAAATATCTGTTGTTTAAGCCAAAAATAAAAATAAAAAATAAGAGTGCTCAAGGTAAAATTAGTGTAGAGCAGGGCCGAGTGCTGCAAGACTGATTAAAAGAGCATACTCCCATGAAACTAAGCAGCGGGCCGCATTATGTCAAATAGGATGGACCGTAGGTTATGCGTATCACCTGGGACATAGAACAAAAAACTAGTTTAGACGCACCCCAGTTCCTCGTATCCGTAGAACATAGATGTATCAGACATTTCTGATGCCTATTTCAGATCCTCTTGCTCTCATCTATGTCATTTATGTTTTCTTTTCAGCTGTTGTGGTGACAGGAAGTTTGATGAGGCCTTTCTTCCTCTGGTCCCCATCAGAGTGTCTCCCCTCCCACCTGAACCTCATGCTTCTCTCCTTGGTACTCTGGTCCGCACCTTCACCTTGGCCTGCACAAACCAGAAGTGTAGGCTGCTTAACATCCCGTGGAGTAAACCTTTGACCAATGGGATCCAAGAACCAGTGGATAAATCTCTTCCTCTTTATCCACACGCTGTCGCCAGCGGAGTCCTTGAGTGCTTTTTATAGCGATATTTTCTTGGGGGGTCAAGTGCCACAAATCTAGCATTCTGTTGCACTTAACAACAGTGGGTTTAACAGCACCATTTTATGTTTGTTCTACTTCAGCTGTCTCACTCTCTTCCTCTCCTGCTTCCTGAAACAGTATCCCTGATAAAATATAAGCAATGAGCTTCAGGAGCCTTAAGCTCTGCTTTCTGCCAAACCCAAGTTACAAATGTAGGTACCTTGCACTAGATTGGCTTGGAACTTGTATTTCTATCGTAAAAATTATATTTGAAACTTTGTTTTCACATTTAAACGCTTGTGACATTTTAAAAGATAATACTGTGTGGGAGAAATCTTAAGTAACATACTATTACAAATCTTAAGTAACATGGCAAATCTTAAGTAAATGCAGTTGGTAGAACATCATAATACATCGAGAAGACATTTGGAAAAGGGACAACAGGGGGTCAAAGCCAGTGTCCTGCCAGTGCTAAGATAAGCTAAGTAACTGCAAATAAAGCAATTACTTAAAAAAAATTTTTTTTTAAATTTTTAAGTAGGCTCCACGCCCAAAGTGGGGCTTGAACTCATGACCCTGTAATCAAGAGTTACACACTCTACCTGCTGTACCAGCCAGGCACCCCCCAAACAATTACTTGTTTTTAACAACTTTATTGATGTATAATTGACATATGACAAACTGCATATATTTAAAGACTGTTATTTATAATTTTTGACATATGTAGATATGCATGAAACTATAACCACAATCAAAATAATAAACATCTCCATCACTCTCAAAAGATCTCTTGTGTCACTTTCGAATCGCTCCCCCATTGCCCTCTGAGCTCTAGCCTCCCTTCCCTGGGAAACTTATGATCTATTATCTGTCATTATAGATTAAATTGCATTTTCTAGAATTTTATGTAAATTTTATGTACAATATATATATTCTTTTTTGGTCCAGCTTCTTTACTCAGAATAATTATTTTGAGAGTCATTTATGTTGCAGTGTGTATCAATAGTTCATTTCATTTTATTACTAAGTAGTATCACATTGAATAACTACATCATGATTTGTTTATTTATTCTCTTACCAGCTGACGGATATTTGGGTTATTTACAGTTGAAGGCTATGTTTTAAAAAGTTGTCGTAGACTACCTGTACAAGTATTTGTATGGATGATTACTTTTTCTTTTCTCTTAGGTGATTACTTAGCGTGGAATGGCTGAGTCATATATAATAGATGTATGTTTCACATTTTAAGAAACTGCCAAAATGTTTTGCAATGTGATTATACCAATTTACGTTCCCACCAGTAGCGTATGAGTATTCCAGTTCCTCTAAATCCTTGCCAAAGCTGGTATGGTTTATCTTTTTAATTTGAGCCATTCAAATAAGTATGTAGTAGTATCTCATTGCAGTTTTAGTTTGCCCTTCCCTAATGACTGATGAGGCTAAGCATCTTCTCATGTGCTTGTTTTTGTCAACTATTTTACAGAAGAGTGTGAGAATTGGTGTTATTTTTTCGTAACATGTTAGACTTCTGCAGTGAAGCCATCTAGGCCTGAAGATTTCTTTGTGAGAAGGTTTGTTTGTTTGTTTATTTATTTATTTATTTTGAGAGAGAGAGAGAATGGGGGAAGGGGCAGAGGACAAGCAAGAGAGAGAATCTCAAGTAGACTCCACTCTGAGCAGGGAGCCCAACGCAGGCCTCCATCTCATGACCCTGAGATTATGACCTGAGCTGAAATCAAGAGTCAAATGCTCAACCAACTGAGCCACACCCCACTACATATTTAATATTTATTTATTTATTTATTTACTTATTTATTTAAGATTTTGTTTATTTATTTGATAGAGAGAGACACAGCGAGAGAGGGAACATAAGCAAGAGGAAGTGGGAGAGGGACAAGCAGGGTTCCCACCAAGCAGGGAGCCCAATGTGGGGCTCGATCTCAGGACCCTGGGATCATGACCTGAGCCGAAGGCAGACACTTAACGACTGAGCCACCCAGGCGCCCCTATTTAATTTTTATTTTTAAAATTTCTTTATTTTTAAGATTTTATGTATTTATTTGAGAGAGAGAGTATAAGTGGGGAGAGAGGCAGAGGCAGAGGGAGAAGCAGACTCCCTGCTGAGCAGGGAGCCTAACATGGGGCTCCATCCCAGGACCCCAGGATCATAACCCGAGCCAAAGGCAGATGCTTAATCGACTGAGCCACCCAGATGCCCCTACATATTTAATTTTTAAAATAGATATGTAACTATTCAGATTATTTTTTCTTGAGAGAGCTTTGGTAGTTCGTGTCTTTCAAAGAATTTGTCTGTTTCATCTTTTATCAAGTTAATTGACATAAAGTGATTTATAGCACATCATTTTTATTCTTTTTACATCCATAGAATCTGTACTGATGTCGTCTCTTATTCCTGATGTTGGTAATTTGTGTTCTTTCTCTCTCTCTCTCTCTCTGCTGATTAGTCTGGCAAGAGTTCTGTCATGTTATTGGTTTTCTCCAAGAACCAATTTATGGTTTTATAATTTTTTTCTATTGTTGTTATCCTAGCTAGTCCATTGAGTTCTGCTCTAAACTTTCTTTCGTTTTTATTTTTAGTTTTCCCAATTATTATTTTTTTTAGTTTCTTTTTTCCCCCAAGTTTTTATTTAAATTCCAATTAGTTAACATAAAGTGTAATATTAGTTTCAGGTGTACAATTTAGTGATTCAACACTTCCATACATCACCCGGTGCTCATCACGACAAGTGCCTTCCTTAATCCCCAACCCCTATTTCATCCATTTCATCCATCTCCCCCCACTCACCTCCCTTCTGGTAACCATCAGTTTGTTCTCTATAGTTAAGAGTCTGTTTCTTTGTTTGCCTCTTTTTTTCCTTGTCCATTTGTTTCTTAAATTCCACATGGGACTGAAATCCCACGGTATTTGTCTTTCTCTGACTGACTTATTTTGCTTAGCATCATACTCTAAAAATATGGAAGAGTTCATGAATTTGTGTGCCATCCCTGTGCAGGGGTTGTGCTAATCTTCTCTGTATCATTCCAATTTCAGTATATGTGCTGCTGAAGAAGGCACTCTTTTTCCAGTTTCTTAAGGTCGACACCGAGGTTATTGATTTGAGACCTTTCTCCTTTTCTAGTAATTTTTCTTTAAATATTGTCTAGAGACATCCCACAAAAAGTTGCATTTTAATTTTTATATGGTTCAAAATACTTCCTGATTTCTCTTTTCATTTCTTTTTGACCCATGACTTTTTTAGAAGTCCACTATTTAATTTCCAAATATTTGGGGATTTTCCAGAGACTTTCCTGTTGTTAATTTATAATTTAATTCCATTGTAGTCAGACAAGATGCTTTGTAGGTCTGAACACTTTAAATTGATTGAGAGAACTGTTTTAGGGCCCAGCATATGCTCACCTTGGTAAATGTTCCATGTGCCCTTGACAAAAATTGTCTTTGGGTGGCATGTTCTATCTAAATCAATTTGGTCACTTTGGTTAGCATTGTTGTTAGGCTTTTTTCCTTTCGTAGTGATTTTCTGTCTACTTGTTTTATCAATTATTGAGAGGGAGATATTGAAATCTTTTATTGTATTGGTGGATTTATTTAGTTCTTCTTGACATTCTATCAGTTTTGTTTCATGTATTTTGAAACTCTGTTATTAGGTGCATAAATATTTTAGATTTTTATGTACTCTTGATAAAGCGATCCTTTATCATTGTAAAATGGAGTTCTTTATCCATGGCAATATTCTTTGTTCTGAAATCTACTTTGCCTGATATGCATATTGCCACTAAAGCTTTCTTCTTTCTTTTAGATTTATTTATTTATTTGACAGAGAGAGAGAGAGAGAGAGCACAAGCAGGGGGAGCAGGAGAGGGAGAAGCAGGCTCTCCGCTGAGCAGGGAGCCTGATGGGGGGCTCAATCCCAGGACCCTGGGATCATGACTTGAGCTGAAGTCAGCCGCTTAACCAACTAAGCCACTTGGGCGCCCCTAAAGCTTTCTTCTTATTAGTTTACAATGATATATATGTTTCTATCCTTCAAAGTTGTTTGAGTATTTATATTTGAAGTGTTTTCTTGTAGGCAGCAAATAATCAAATCATATTTTTTATTTTTTTAATTTTTATTTATTCATTTTTTATTTAAATTCGAATAATTAACATATAATGTCTTATTGTTTTCAGAGGTAGAAGTCTGTGATTCATCAGTCTTATATAATACCCAGTGCTCATTACATAAAAATATGGAACACTTCACAAATTCGAATGTCATCCTTGCACAGGGACCTTGCTAATCTTCTCTGTATCGATCCAATTTTAGTATATGTGCTGCTGAAGCAAGAACCAAATCTGACTTTTTAAATCAAATCTGATATCTCTACGTTTTAATTGGGACACTGAGACTATTTACACTTAATATGATTATTGGTAGAGTTAGGTTTAAATTGATCTTCCTACTATTTGATTTCTATTTGTTCTGTCTGGTCTGCATTCTCCTGTTCCTCTTTTTCTGCCTTCTTTTGGATTAATTGAATATTTTTATGATTCCATTTTCTCTCCTGAGTTGGCTTAACTTTTTGTTTTGTTATTTTAGCGGTTGCTTTAGAGTTTATAGTATACAACTTTAACTTATCACAGTTTACCTTAAAATGATATTATACCACTTCACATATAGTATAAGAACTTAGTAAGAGTGTATTTCTTGCCTCCCAACTTCTGTATCGTTGTCATACATTTTACTTTTACATAGGTTATAAACACCAAACTACATTATTATTATTTAAACAGTCCATTGTGACTTAAAAATCATTAAATGACAAGATAAATATAAATTTACCCATGTAGCTACAATTTCCAGGTCTCTTTATTTCTTTATATAGATTTGGTTTTTTTTTTTTTTTTTCGAGAGAAAGAGAGAAAGAGTTTTCTCTTCCCAGTTTTTTTTTTTAAGTTTTATTTATCTAAGTAATCTCTATACCCAACGTAGGGCTTGAACACACAAACCCCAAGATCAAGAGTCACATGCTCTACTGACTGAACTGGCCAGGAGCCCCTCTTTATATAGATTTCTGTTGCCATCTGGTATGATTTACCTTCTTTTTTTTTTTTTTTTAAAGATTTTATTTATTTATTTGACAGAGAGAGATCACAAGTAGGCAGAGAGGCAGGCAGAGAGAGAGGGGGAAGCAGGCTCCCCGCTGAGCAGAGAGCCCGATGCGGGGCTCAATCCCAGGACCCTGAGATCATGACCTGAGCCGAAGGCAGAGGCTTTAACCCACTGAGCCACCCAGGTGCCCCTGGTATGATTTACCTTCTGCCAGAATGACTTCCTTTAACATTTCTTACAATGCATGTGTACTGGTGATAAATTCTCGCAGGCTTTGCATCTGAAAGATTTTTATTTTGCTTTTATTTTTGAAAGATATTTTCACTGCATATAGAATTCTAAATTGACCTTTTTTTTACTTCTAGTAAAATGTCACCTCGTTGTCTTCTCACTTGATTGTTTCCCACAAGAAATTTGCTGTCATCTTTATTTTTGCTCCTCTGTAGGTAACCCATTTTTTTTCTCATTATTTTTAAGATTTGCTCTTTATCATTGTTTTTTTTTAAGATTTTATTTATTTATTTGACAGAGAGAGATCACAAACAGGCAGAGAGGCAGGCAGAGAGAGAGGGGGAAGCAGGCTCCCCGCTGAGCAGAGAGCCTGATGCGGGGCTCGATCCCAGGACCCTGAGATCATGACCTAAGCCGAAGGCAGAGGCTTTAACCCACTGAGCCACCCCGGCGCCCCTTTATCATTGTTTTTGCAAATTTATTGCCATGTGCTTGGCAGTAGTTGCTTTTATCTTTCTTGTATTTGGGGCGTGCTAAGTTTCTTGAATCTCTGGGTCTATATTTTTCATAAGATTTGGATTTGGAGGCCATTATTTTTTCAAATGTTCTTTATTTCCCTACTTCCCTTTCATGAACTTCAATTACACGCAAATTAGTACACTGGCTGTTGCTCACAACTCATGGGTGCTCTTTTTACTTTTTAAAATTTTTCGTGTGTGTGTTTTATTTTGTATAGTTCCTTTTGCCATGTCTTTGAGTTCGTGAATAGTTTCTTCTACAAGGACTAATCTGCCATTAATCTAATCCAGTGTATTTTACGTCTCTGACATGGAAGCTTTTATTTCTAGAATTTTGATTTGGTCTTCTGTTATATCTTCCATATCTCTACTTAACTTTTTGAACATAGGAAAGACAGTTAACTTTTTAATTTTTTTAAGATTTATTTATTTATTTCTCAGAGAGAGAGAGAGCACAAGCAGGCGGAAGGGCAGAGGCAGAGGGAGAAGCAGGCTTCCCACTGAGCAGGGAGCCTGATGCCGTACTCGATCCCAGGACCCTGGGATCATGACCTGAGCCGAAGGCAGACGCTTAACCAACTGAGCCACCCAGGCGCCCCCAAAGACAGTTATAATAACAGTTTTAATGTCATTGTTTACTTATTCTAATCTGTTTACCTGTTCTGGGTCAGTTTGGATTGTGTGATTATTTGTGTCATTATAGTTGATGTTTTCCTGCTTTTTTGCAAGCCTGGCAATTTTTGATTAAATGTCAGATAGTCTGAGTTTTGTTTTTTATTTTTTATTTTATTTATTTATTTATTTATATTTTATTTTTTCAGTGTTCCAAGATTCATTGTTCATGCACCACACCCAGGGAGTTTTGTTTTTTAATGTATGAGGTGGGACTGGAACGGTGTTGTCTAGTACTGATTATCCCTTACTTCTGAGGTAAAACCCTTCTGTGTACTCTGACTGATGCATCATGAATCATGATGTTTTCCAGTCTAGCTACTGGGGTTACTCCCAACTCACTGTGAGCACCAGGCACTATTACTTATAATCCTTTTGGGTGGTTCTTTCTCCAGTCTTAGGATTTTTCACACTTGCAGGCACTGATGAATGCTCTGCTAAATACTCAAGAGTGATCCCCCTGCAAATCACCAAGTTTCTCTCTGTGTGAAGCTCTCTCTTCTCTGATACTCTGTCTTCCAAACTCTAGCCATATTCTTCTTTCCAGACTCTCACGCACACCTCGTAACTCAGGGAGTCCTTCTGGCTCTGCCTCAGTTTCCCTTCTATGCACTTCAGCCTGTGAATTCTTCCAAATCAGTAAACTAGGCTAATTACTGGGCTTACTTCATTTGTTTTTCATTTCTCAGGAATCACTGTCTTGTACTACATGATATGCAGTGCCTTAAAAATCAATGTTTCTTAAGTTTTGTCCAATTTGGGGTTTTTTTTGATGGATGGGTAATCTGGTGCCCATTACCATTTTGGCCGGAAGTGGAATTCCAACTATCTGTTGCTAACCGCATTGATTGTTTGCCTGTCAGAAAGTGATAGTTTGAGCATTTTACATCTCAACCCAATTTATTGTAACGTACGTGTTGGTATTTAACTGTGTTTTAGTTATGTTTTAAGAAATCGGTCAGCTGCTTTTGGTTGACATTTAACCCATTTTTTTCTCATTTAAAATAATGTGAACTAAGGGGCACCTGGGTGGCTCAGTCAGTTAAGCATCTGCTCTTGGCTCAGGTCATGATCTCAGGGTCCTGGGATCGAGTCCCGCATCGGGCTCCCTGCTCGGCAGGGAGTCTGCTTCTCCCTCTTCCCCTCTCCCATGCCCATGCTCTTTCTTTCTCTCTCAAATAAATAGATAAAATCTTAAAAAAAAATAATGGGAACTGGGTTTCCGGTTAGCATTTTTATGTAGTATGTCTTATTTTCTGTAATGGATTATTGGTGTTAATTGGGAAATGCCTATAAATATTAGACTTTTAGGCTTAGGCTTTTTTCTCTCACATGAAAATTCTCCTGGAAGTAGCCTGTCTAGAGCTGTCATGGCAGCTCCATGAAATTTTCAGAGACAAGTGCCTTCTGTCTTTCTGCTCCTTAATGCATGAATTTCACCTCCCTCAGAATTACCAGATGGACTATGAGTCATCAAGTCCACATTCTAACTCCTCCTAGCTAAGTCAGCCCTCTTTTAATAGATTTCTCTAGGGGCTTATCCCTTGCTTTTCTCTTACTGTGATGGGTAGGCCAACCATATCTTCAAGAAATGGCTTATAAGTGTAGTCTTTTCAGGGGGCGCCTGGCTGGGTCAGTCGGTAGAGCATGTGACTCTTGATCTCAGGACTGTGACTTTGAGCCCCATGTTAGGTATAGAGATTACTTTAAAAATAAATATAAATAAGTAAATAAAACAAATATAGTCTTTTCATTAGGCATCTTGTTGCCCTGAATAGAACTAGAGTTCTGTTGTTAAGCCATAAAGAGAAAAGGGACATGGAGAAGCTATTAGGAGTATCTACACATTTGACAATGGACATTAATGACGGGCTAGGTATTGTGAATGCATTTTGAACATGGACATGACATAAGGTTTAAAGAAGATTTTTCTGGAAGTGTAGGGCAATAGACTGTAGACTGGGAGAGGCTGGTGACAGTCTCCTATTTGGTCTCTCCATGATAGTAATCCAGGAAGGCAGCACCAAAGACCAACAATGGAAAAGATAAAGGAAACACTCCAAAATACTTACGTAAGGAAGAAACCTTAGAAAGTACTTGGTGGTAGGTGGGTTGTAAAGGGCATGTACAGAAAGGGGAGTGTGTAGCAAAGAAAGAAAAAATTATGAAAAGAGTGCCAGAAAACTCACAGAAGCCCCTAATCTGTACATATGGCAAATTTAGCCCTGTCCAGAACTTAAGACAATTATGTCTGCATGATGCACTGAAGACTCTCTATTGGCAATAGGGGTGTTGAAATAGTTTGGCACTAACACATCTGGGGTCTGCAGTGATCTCAGATGGGCAGAGTACAGCTTGATATGTAGAGCCATCAAAGATGGCCAGCTCACCGATATCATGAATGTCCAAGCCTTTGTTTCGATGTCCCCGCAGGAGTTCCCTCTAGGACAAAGAGCTAACCCTAAACTCCAGTCCTGAAGTCCTTAGAGCCTGTCAGCTTCTGTATCCAAAGCCAGTTCTGTCTTTTGCCAGACCAAATATAGGATGCTGCAGTAAAAGAGTAAAGAATCTGGCATCAGACAGGTCCGGAGAGAACTATCGTTCAATATTTTGTTAGTTGGGTGAACTTGGGCAGGTTACTCTTTGTCTCAGAGCCACATTTACTGATCTGAAAAAGGAGAATTATTATAATACCTGCGCTATATCATTTTTTGTGAGACTTAGTTGTGTTTGTCAAAGAATGTGGTAGTTGGGGAGCTCAGGTTCTGGCCTTGGCTCAGTCCATTTACTTGATGTGTCAGTTTTGAAGTCACCCCTTTGGGTCTTGATTTCCTTATCTGCCCTTTTACAGAGCTTCAAAACCAGCTTTTGGCACAAAATGTCTGCTCGATAAATATTTGTTTAAAAAATTCTGTTGAAGGGTTTCATTTAGATTAGCCTTTTCCAAAGTATGTGTCATGAGATGCTGATAAATTGATAACGCCTATTATAAATGCTTGTGCTTGAGATGATACAGCAGGAAAACCCAAGAAGATATTGTCATTGATGACACTCATGAAGCCACCATTCTTATTTTTTTTTCCTAGCTCTAAATTTAATGTTATCTGAAATAAAAACAAACCCCCTATCTTTGATAAGCTATTCTTATTTGGGTGCCTATTATTGTAGCCAAACCAAGATCTTGACTGATCCAAACTGTTAATATTTACCCAATAGTATTTTATAGAAAAAGCCACTATTCTCCCTCAACCCCCGCTCATTTGCTTCTTTCAATTTTCAATCAATTCATCAATGAAAATATCCCCAGACACTTATTATGTGTGTTGTGTGCTAGGTGTCACACAAAAGAAGTACAAATCCCAGGTCTTGCCACTGCAGTCTCTTTGAATATCGGTGGACATTGACTTAGCTAAATCATAATTAGATATTAGTTGATGGCCCTAAATTGGGCAGCAATTTTTCTGAAGTCAGAGACTCATCAGCCTGTGGGCTTGTCCTTGCCCCGAACAGAAATTACCAACATCAGGAATAAGAGACGACATCAGTACAGATTCTATGGATGTAAAAAGAATAAAAATGATGTGCTATAAATCACTTTATGTCAATTAACTTGATAAAAGATGAAACAGACAAATTCTTTGAAAGACACGAACTACCAAAGCTCTCTCAAGAAAAAATAATCTGAATAGCTATAGTTAAACTCAGAACCTTCTAATAAAGACCGATTCTTATGGAAGTCTTATGAAGTGTTAATTGCTGGCTCCTGAGAAAAGGGAAGAATGAAAATTGCTTGTTACCCCCCCTGTGAACTCGGACTCTACTCTGAATAATACTGACAGTTCTAATGATAATAAAACTGACGCTGCTGCTCCTTTATTTTTCAGTAGCGCTTTGTGGTTTAGGAACTACGTAAATTTGGAGAAGTAATTGGGTATAAAAGAAAGAGAATAGGCTGTGGCTCCCGTTAGATCTAGGTTCAAATTTAACCTCTGCTGTCTGTGTTCTCAATTCTATCATCTGAAAAACAGGAATAATAATATGTATTATAAATGGTAGGGACTGAATTTAAGAGCCCCTGAAAAATTGAAAGCAAGGAAAATAAGATTGTGTCTGAGAATTAGCCTTAAACATCAACACCATGACTCATTGCCCAGTAGCCCTAAAAATACAAAATAGCTGAAAGACCAGGTAGCAGATGCAATCAGAATAGGAGCTGTAGTTAGCCATAGAAACATGGTGGAACATGACAAACATAATTGCTCAAATATTGGGAAAGGGAGACAGAGTGTAAGGCAACAACTTTGGGGTGTTTCATGTCCAACAGGATAGACTGCTCCTAACAGAGAAATACAGGTGCAGTAGATTGAAAGCTCCTCCCATCAAGAGGTAGAGTCTATTTCTCCACCTTTGAACCTGGGTTTATGTATATGACTTGCTTTGCCCAACGGCTCATTGGCAAATATGGCACAAGCAGAGATTTGAATAGCGCTTACATAGTGAGGCTTGCCTTCTCTTGCTGCTGCTAACTCTTGTCTCATCATGTAAATAAGCCTGGGCTAACCTCCTGGAGGATGAGAATCTACCTGTAGAGAGGCCTCAGCTTGCTCAGCCAACTCGATCATCACAACTGAGACCCTATACATACGAGTGAGCCCATCCTAAACCATGTAGCCCCAAACAAGTTGCCAGCTCTGGAGAACCACAGAACCACAGCTAACCCCCAGAGTTATGAAAAATAATCATGTATTGTTTTAAGTCACTGAGTTTTGGGGTAGTTTGTCATGCAGCATTAGACACCAGAGACTTTTTAGATTTCCGTATTCCAGTCCCAAGGGTGGGGTCACCCCCTCTGTATGTATGTAGATGGATGTATCAGGCAATTTTACATCGACATCATTAATGACTCCGTTCTCCTGACTTCCCTTATTCTGAGACCTTGCTCACCAACAAATGTCTACTCACGATCTGGCCTGCCCGTAGTTTGCCTACAGTGGGCAATGGACTGACCACGGGAACCCCAAGGATTCCTAGCCCCTGGCATGATAATTATTTATGATAAATTAATGAAATGGCTTCTGATTAAGGTTTGGCTTAAGGAGTAGGTATTCTATGTCTCCAAACATTCACTCTCCATTCTTCTCTACCCTGCTCTTTACTCCAGAAAGTTGATCTGTACAGATTGCCTCAAGGAACAATCTTGCCTTGTGGTTTCTTACTGGGTTTCACCAATGGGAAAGCTCTACCTAGAGACTGGAGAGAAGGAGAGCGATTTCAGAGGATCGATCCTTACAGTCCCTCCCTGTAAGGTTGGTTTGGGTAAGCTGAGTCTCTGGACTAAAGATTGCAGCTCCTGTGAAGACGATCCCTTCTCTGCAACTCTCTCTTTGAAACCAATGCTTCCCTTCATCTTGTCAGGCCTAGAGGTAAAAATGGAACAATTTTTACTAGGCTTCAGTTCTGCTCTATCCTCTGGAGTTTCCTTGCTCCTGCCCACACTTTTGTAAATAACTCTTTTATTAAACCCGTTCCCAATTATCCTGATTTCAGCATGCCATCTGTCTCCTGTTGAGCCCCTGACGGATACATATGCTAAGCATGTGGGGTTGAGTATCTGGTTTGTCTGCTGGTGATTTCTCCTTGGCTTATGATTTACCCCTGATAGATGGCTCCACATTCGCCGAGCCAATATAGTCAAGTTTTTAGGCCCATGAGCCTGGGAGTCAGGCTGAAATTCACAAAGGTAACAAATGTCTCTAGGAACCAGCCAGCTGGCCTTTTCCCTTCTGGAGTGGAGAACAAGAACTGTACTTTTCTATATTTCCACAATACCCGCTTTTTCAGGGTTGCTATTAGGATTAGATAAACTACATGCAAATTGCTTTGGACCTTCGTACCTGCCATCTCATAGATTCTCAACGTGTTAAGAAATTGCGGTTGTTTTGTTTAGTCTTCCTTTGACTGTATACTAAGGTCTTTACCAATTAAATGATGTGGAGTATTTTTCTTGGACTCCTCTTTTGGATGCTTTTGTTAATGTGGCACATTGAGATTATGGGGGCTGGGATAAAAAAAAAAATGGAGAATGTAAGTGAAACATGATTTACACATGGTGCACAAAGCTTCTAAAGTCTTATGACAAGCCACCAAGTGGAAAGGATTTTGATTTAGCCGTTGTCACGTGAACACATTCAATGAGTCAGACGTGGAGCCAGAATGGCACTCTAAGTAAAACAGATAGTTTTGCCAGTTCATTTTAAGTAAGCATTCATGGAGCTCTTGATTAGCTTGTACTGGGAAAGGTTGATGTAAGACCATCAGGGGGGTAGCAGGTGGATCCCCTCTGGGACATGGCATGGTGGCAAGACGCGTCGGTTCCCTTGTTAGTTACTAAGAAGGAAGAAGAGTCAAGTAAAAAGACTTTCCAGCATTTTCAGAAAACGCCAGCATCCTGGGTGCCAAGTAGGGAGGCCAAGTAAAGAGGGCCCTGGTGATGTCACTCACATCTCTTCCCATGATGGGCTCAGGCTAGCCTCTACGTTGTCGGGTCCTGCCTCTCTCTCTCTCTCTCCGGACAGTAAATACTGTCTTACCCACACATATGCACACACCCTCCACCAGGTGTTGAGAGCCATTCAAAATCAATCTTAATCATTTTTATTCTCTACAAATGTCATTCTTCTCTGATGGATGTTTTTGCTGAGAGTGGCTTGTTTATTTTAGATGATTTGTTGGGGGGCCTCAATTTCATGTCCTTATCATTCAAAATAGGAGGTGACCTCGGAGGAGCTATAAGGCAGCTCAGGAAAAGGCAGCCGAGGAGCCATCACGCATGGGGACAGAGTGAGCAGAAATTGTCATGAAAATGGGAGTATGATTTGCATAGGGCCACAAGGCGAACATTGATTGGAAGTGTTCCTCTGGAATGACCAGTGGACACGACGTGGAAACAGACAGTAAATCATAAGGTGGAGGGTGCCCTGTAAGATGGAGTGTGAGCCTGGGGGAAGTAAATAAAGGAATGGCATCTCAAGGTCATAAGGACCTTAACAGTCAGGGAGATGTAGAATAGAAACTTGATTCATAAATTCTGAGACGAAACATAACTACCTGAAGTTGAAATCAGGTGGGCACCAGGTCAAAAATAAATTAAGAAGAAGCTAATTTAGATGTGCAGTTAAAAATTGCCCATATTGAGGAGGCAAGAGATTTTAGCAATAATAGTAGTTTAAAAAAAAAATCACCAGATCACATCCTAGTTGGAAATGTCTAAAAGACATTTGACTGGAGGCTGTGTTAACTGGGGCTGGAGAAAGTATGAAAAAAGACTATCAGAATTCATGTAGACTTACCCAGTTTATATCACTTAATCGGAGACCTACCAGAAGGATCTTTGTTTGGGGAATAAGATAAGGGGATTCAGCCCCAGGTGGGTAAAATACCCTTAGCTAGCGATCTTGGGCGTCTCTTGAGCCTGAAAATTATGAGCTCATTGTAGAGTTTAGTGTCACAATTAAGTTAAGTGAAACCCCCCTCGCCCCCCCCCAAAAAAATTCTTTCTTTTCTGGACCCTATTTAAACAACACATGATTCAGCCATTTAAAGAGCAAGGGTCCTTTTCAAATTTAAAATATGGGCTGTTGTTCTCTCTCTGGGCTTACTCTTACTTCAGACATTCTGAACAGCAGCCCCAAAACTTTGGATGGGCCAAATGTGGACTCAGGGGGAAAAGGAAAGGAGAGCACAAAGCCAGTTCTCCCAGGAGCAGAAAGCCCTGCAGAGTAAGAAGGCCTTTGTCATCTTTGTCCTGTGTAATCTGATGAAACCTACTTGAATAAGAAAGAACTAGAAGCCTCTTAGAAACTTTGTACTCTTAAGGGAACAATAACGATAGTGTAAAAAAAAAAAAAAAAAAGGAAAAGGGAAAAAAGTAAGAGGGAAGAAAATGAGGCTGCTTTTTTTTTTCCTCTGCTGAGAATGTCTAAGTTTTCAGTAATGAAACTTGGATCCTTTCTCACTAAATGAGGTTCTGACTTGTTGGCAAAAGCCCTGTGCAGAAATATCATATCATTAATAATGCCTTGAAGGGAAATGTGCTTTGAGGTGTTTTGTTATTTTTTTAACCACTTAATGTGGCTTTTAAATTATTATTTATTTATGCCCGCATTGTTGCAGACCGATTTTAGGGGGACTGCTGTAGACACATTTAGTAATATAAAGTAAAAAAACAATGACTAAGAGGCAAATAGGAAAATCAGGGTAAAGGAAAAATTCAAGTAGCTAACATAAGACAGAGCCAGGGGTAATACTGATATCCGAAATGTGCGTTCTAAGTCCTCATTGTTCCACTAAGAACCTGAGATGTGAGGGACAAAACCAGGTACGTGATTTACAGTGTCCGTAAGATAAAAATCAACCCTGATGCACAGGAGAGCCAGAGCGCGATGGCTCCCTTGGGTTCTTACAAATAGGAGCATAATGGACAACTTCCTCACAGCATCCCTAACAGTAAATACAGAATCCAGCTCTGTAGGGCAGTTTCTTATTCTTCCCTTGGCGCCACCATATAAACCTTATCCAGGAAGAGCAATCCAGTGTGGAAATCTACACACACATCTTTGATGGTCTGGCTCGCGCCTGGCGAGTCTAGTAGCGTGCGTGCAAAAAATAAGTGGATGCTCTGTCCATCACTTATTCAATCAATCACCCAAAATATCCGACTTTTCACCCTAGCTTGAGAGAAGCATTGAGTTCAGGTTGATGGTTTGGAGAAAAGGCTGGAGAGGAACTGCTCTGCGTTACCAGCTTTGCCAATCTGGGAAAATAAGGATGATTTCTTTTTCTTTTTTTTAAGATTTTATTTATTTATTTGAGAGAGAGAGAGAGAGCACAAGCAGTGGGAGGGGCAGAAGGAGAGGGAGAAGCAGACTCCTTGCTGAGCAGGGAGCCCGACACAGGGCTTAATCCTAGGACCAGGGGCGTGACCTGAGCCAAAGGCAGATGCTTAACCCACTGAGCCATCCACGCACCCTGAAAATAAGGATGATTTCTTGTGAGTGTTGAGGAGATCCAACTCCCATAAAGGCAGTTTCCCTTTATCCATGTAAGAAGCTGCCGTCTTCACTCACTCCAGAACAAACCTGAACTCTAGAGTAGTGGCCCCCAGTTCGAAGATCGTCTAGGTTCTACTCCACCTACAGCTTATACAATTCTGAGAGTCACTTTAGGAGATGAATACAAAATTATATAAAGAATAGAAAGATCATTCAGTCTTCCTTCTAGCATGATAATTATAAATTAGATTATTCTGGAATATCCAAGTGGAGCCTAAATACTGTCACACACACACACAGAGGAGAAGGTGTTGTGAAGGCAAAGGAATGATGTGGCCACAAGCCAAAGAACACCAAGCAATGTTAGCAGCCACCAGAAGGTAGAAGAGGCCAAAAAATGGATTGTCTTCCAGAGCCTTCCAAGAGAGCCCTGCTGACAACTTAACTTTGGACATCCAGCCTCCAGAACTAGGAGAGAAGACATTTCTGTTGTTTTAAGGCACCAAGTTTGTGATACTTCATTACACTAGCCCTAGGGAACTCATAGAGATTCCTAGTTCCCCTTCCTTGTGGTCAGATCCCACAGAGGGCCACAGCTTTTCCACGGCCACTTTATATTACGGAAAATGTGAAAGAGGGGACATGGGAGGGGAAAGACAATTCTCCTACCCAATTGCTCTTGAAATATTTACTGTTGTAAATTGTAGAAAATCACATGACAGTGTGAGCATATCACTTAGGCCCCTCCCATGGCCTTAGAAGGGGCCCAGGCGAGTGAGGGGCCCTGAAGCTTAAGACTCATTAGCTTCACAGGAAATCTTTCTCTGCCTCAAGGCAGCCATGATGGTTGTGTTGGGGAAGGTCTAAAAGAAAGATCTTCCACCTCTGTGGCAAGGAAGAACCAATTTGGGGGGAAAAAAACCCAGGATCGTCAGAGCCTGAGTACAATGGACACCAGTTTATGGTGGGGGTGGGCGTGGCAGAGGACACAGAAGGAATAGAATAAGCATAATAATCGCATTTTTAACAAATGCTACACGGCTTCTGTGCCTGCTTTTTCTCTAGAAGAGGTGGGAAAGTGTAAGCATTTTTCTTGTTCCTGATTCCCAAAGAGGCCTCAAGCTCCTCTTTTCCCCTAACAATTGTACTTCTTGTATTTAAATTTTAGCCAAACGTTCTATAATTATTTCTTAATATATCCCTTTCCTCCCCCAAGGTTGTGAGCTCT
This sequence comes from Potos flavus, assembly GCA_028534135.1. NCBI lineage: Eukaryota > Metazoa > Chordata > Mammalia > Carnivora > Procyonidae > Potos > Potos flavus. Next base: position 70,541,221 of record CM052901.1, read on the forward strand.
GTGAGAGAAAGAACCATGCTTGATTTACTTTTGTAAATCGGTTAAGTTTTAAAAAAAATGATACGAGGGCAGGAAAACCTGGGGAAGGAGCCTACATACAGTACAGAGTCAGACCACTCTAGCTTTTATCTATATGTCCTCTTTTCTCTGCCACCCAGGCAGTAGAATCTTTACAAAGTCTGAGGAAGGAAAACCGACCTTCTCAGCGTGTGTTATTACCAGTCTACTGTTTGTGGCATAAATATTGATTTTTGTTACTCAAAACACAGGCTGTTGGGATTTAAAGCCCATTCTTTCAACCCACTGTTCGTGCTGGGAGTTCGAACCATCTATTTCGAAATCTCCCACGAAGCTCCACCCCAGCTGAGAATGTATTCTGTTACTAGGCTGTGTCTTTCCTTCATTAATTCAGTGAGTCCTGGTTGCCCAAGGAGATGAGGTGAGAGAGGAACCATGGGACAAAGGTACTTACAAAGAATGGAAAACATACCAGTTAGTAGTCACATATTACCCGGCTATAATTGTGTCTATATCAGATCCTCTGTCCCACAGTCTCATGGGTCGGGCTGGTAGGAAATGCCATCTTAGCCATATTTTTGGAAGTTCTACAATCCAAAGTCCACATGGTTTGTGATTGTGACTGTTGCTCTTCACAAATATTCCAGGTCTTTCTTCTTCCAGTGAACTTGGCAGGACTTACTCTCTTCCCACTTGAACTTAGTTGAGTCCATTGGGGTTGCATTGATCAGTGACATGTGAGCGGGTATAATGTATACCTTCAAGAAAGGAGCTCTCAGAGCCATAGTGTGATTCACTATGCTTTCTTTTCTTTCAGCCTGATTACCGGAGTGAGGAGACAGAGAAGAGCTCTCAGCTGACCCTCAATGGACTCAAAACGCTAGTGAGAGATCAGACCTGTATTAGTTAAGCCACGACAATTTTAAATTTGTTTGTTAAGGTAACATAAACAACTAACCTCTCAGGATTATTACAAACATGAGAACATAGCTCTTCCGCCAAAGAGCGATAGCCTCAAAATCCCTTCATTTAAGTCAAAAGAAAGGTATCTAGGAAAGAAGTGTGTGTGGCTACGGGCACCTACACATAGTTGGAATGAAATAGATAAAAAGCCGATGTTTTGAGGGAGCCATACTGACAAAGAAACCATGGGCCTGCCTAAAGAAAGTCTGTCACAGTTGGACATGACTGAGGAAAAGTAGATTGAGGAAGCTGCTTAGCCTCCAAGGAGAACTTATTCTCCCTTGCCTTTGTACATGACACCAAGGTAAGAAATACAACTGGGGCTAAGTAATCAGGCGTTCTCCATTCCCTTGACAGAGGACCCTTTTCATGTCTGCCCAGTAGAATTGCTACAGACCAATGTCTTCCATTTTTCCAGTTTGAAAATAGAAGCGTTGCTCTCATTAGTCTGCCTCTATTCTACTGTGAATGTTGTACTATGTGGGGATACTTTCAGATGTTAGTCCATAAGCCTCTGGATCAAGAGAGGTTCCATCTAGAACTGATGTAGTCATCATTGCATATCACTCCTAGATGTAGACACTACATGCGCGACTCCTAGTCGTTGGACTTTGAACTTGATGCCAAGACTGAATGGGACTTTTGGACAGCCTCCTTTGAGTTAATTATGAAAGTTTTCTGCATAAGAGACTGAGAGTAAACTGAGCACTCAGTGATCAGAAAGACAGACTGTTAAAAGTGGTGGGATTGTTCACAATATTCTGTCCTCTTTCCTTCCAGGCACATGGTAGGATTGTATTTCTACCCGCACGAAGTTAGGTGCGGCCATGTGACCTACCTTGGCCAGTGAGAAGTGAGCTGAAATGATGTGTGCCACTCTCGGAAGAAGCTGTCGGAGACCCACTGCACGCTTTGCAATGTTTTCAGGGAGTGTTCACTCTGTTTGTCTGGGTCCCAGAGTGTGGATGTCAACAGTGTGGAGCGGAGTCCCTAGTCGACCATGAAGACTGTGAGCAATAAATAAACCTCTTTCATTTGGAGTCACTAAGATTCAAGGGTTCCTTGTTTCCACAGTAAACGTTGCCTATCCTGACTCACAGAGGTTCTTACGGCATAATTGGGCAGGGCCCTGTAGTGTTAGCTGACGCTTATTTTCCAAACCTGAAAGTGGCCCAAAGATCTATATCTGAACTCTCAAATTCATGTCTCTTAGCCTTCAGTCCTCTTGCCGCCTCTCAGCAATTCATAGTCAAAGAGTCATAGACACATATCATACTACATGGGATACCTTCCATTAATGAGCCCTCTCTGGTGTTGGTGAAAATTGTCCTCCCAGACACCCATCTCCTCGTGTGCTCATCTCTGCCTCTCAGCGCCCAGAATTTCTAAAACAAAAACCTGGGTGGGGAGGTTTTTTCCATGCCTCAAAAACTCTACCTTTAGCTCTGTAGTACACAAACCAATAACAATCTTATCAACAAAGAGTTCTGAACTCAGAAATCAAAACTTGGACTATCCTTTTGTGTTTATGTGGGGGTGAGACTATCACACACGCTTTTCACAGCCATAGGAGGAGGTTATTCTGATACACAAATCGACAAAATAAGGGATTCGACTCAGGAATTCGGACTCAGCGGGAAACTGGATTTGCTCTTCTGTAAGAACTTAATATAATTTTTTTTAAATCAAAGGTCATTCTAAGAGTGGCCAGAGGAAAAGCAGAAAGAACTAGCATTTTGGGGATCCTCCTATGTGCCGGGTACTTCACCACATTCAACCCTCTCAGCAGCCATATGAGGGACGTGCTATGATTTTCTCAATGAAGATACTAAGATTCAGCGAATTAAAGTCCCTTGCCTAAGGTCACAGAGAAAGTAAGTGGCAGAGCTGGAATTCCAGCCAGATGTCTCTAACTGCAAAGAGTTCACAGTTGTAGTCTTCCTTCTCTACCTGTGGCCACATCCATATGAAGGTGCGAGAGAGAAAATATTTACCGTGGTAGGATAAGAGAAATATGATGCAGAATTCACGAAATTATTTTTTTCTTAATATGAGTAAAATTTACACCTTTTCCATTGTAACATTTAATCTGTTATAAAATCTCCCCATTAAACTACCACTTAAATAGTCACTATGTTTATACGCTTTACTTAGGAAATCCTGGATTACTGACTTTTTGGATAGAAATACAATCAATACCATCATCTTTAAGATATGAGACATAAAGGATACTTGAGAAATACCTTACAGTTGTAGTCTGGGAAATGGGTCATGCCCCTTGTTGGCCATTACATCTGTATCTTGCTCCTGTGTCCATGTAGCTTTCACCTAAAAGAAAGCTGGGGAGAGCAATTTCACAGAATTTTACTTTGTGTATTTTCCTAAGATTTATTTATTTATTTTAAAGAGAGAAAGAGAGAGCACAGCGGGGAGGGGCGAAGGAAGAGGGAGAGAGAGAAACCCAAGCAAACTCCATGCTGAGTTTGGAGCCTGACACAGGACTTGATCTCACAACCCTGAGATCAGACCTGAGCCAAAACCAAGAGTCAGATGCTTAACTGACTGTGTCACCCAGGTGCCCCACAATTTCACAGAATTTTACAATTTATAATAGAACATTTCTTGGCTAAGGCAGTGATGTGTCAGAGCTTAACACAAAGCATGGCATTTATTTAATACAAGTTTAACTAAATTAAGGGAACCACATGGGCTTTTGAGTCATGACGAGGATTCAGAGCTGGGTGGATTCTCCGGTCCCTCATTAGACAGAGGTTAAGTCACTTACCCTTGCTGAGATGGAGCTTCATCATCTATAAAATGGAGAAAATAATACCTATCTTATAGGATCTTTATAAGTATCGTTCAGGAGATTCTTGGGCAAATTCTATTTTAGAAGCTTAAAGCCCCTGACCCCTGCCGTGGATTTCTAAGTCTTCTCTCAAGAAAAAGATGGAAATAAAAGATCGTGTCTATTAGCTCTTCTTAAATACGTCCAACAAAATTCTGAGTGCTCTTTTCTCAGAAAGATAAATTTCATGCTGTTGCAACAAATGGAACCTCGAATGCTTGCAATGTCTCTGGCAGGTGTCTTTGTCTAGAGCTTGTGCCAGCTTGATGGTCAATGTTGGGTCTAAGAACATGGAAGGAACTGCCCATTAATCAACTTCAATACGGCCAGGGAGTTTGGCTTGAATTTACCCACAATCATTTCTGCCCTAGAAGAAATTATAAAAGGGGCAGGAATCCTTTGAAACCGATGTCTAGTATGAGGGCGAAACTTCCTATTTCTGCCCATCCGCTCTGTTCCTACCCCATAATTAAAGATGGGAGGATGACTGTCTGCTTAGATATGTGAAAACTAATAGAAATCATACATGCGAAAGGCTGAAACCGGTCAGGGCCAGAGCTGCTGCTGTGTAATATTGTTCTCAATAGACAATAACAGATAGGGAAGACAGCCATTACCTAGTCTCTAGGTTCTTATCTTAAACTGTCCACCTCTTTGATTATCTTAAAAATCAGCCCAGACTTCCAGTGCAGACGAGATTCCATAGACCCCTTTTACCCTGCTCTTCCCCACTAAGTGTAACTATAAACCCTGGAAATTATGAAAGAGACAATAAAAGGAGAAGTTTGAAAGATGGTAAGAAGATGAACTCTTTCGAGACCCCGGGACTAAAGGAAGAGCCCAGCAACGGAGCGTCTTACGTGCTCCCGCCCAATGGAAGAAGACAACTCATACCCAGCCCTTCCCTGCCCCTGACCCAGGAACACGAGGCAGCCCAGGTAGGTTCATTCTTCCCCCCCGGATTGAATGAGAGTCCATCTGCCAACATCAGGTAAGACATCACTCTCAAGAGGGACCAATAGGGAGCCTCGCCAACAATAACCAGCCAGGAGAAGTGCTCCCCATCCCGGTGGTGCCTTAGACTCTCCTACCCCACTGAGAGATAACTGAGGCAGGTGGGTAGAACCAGCAAAAGGGAGCTCCCCTATAGCAAGACGCCCCACCCAGGAACCTTCTTTGTCCTGCTGGGCCTGAGACTCTCATCTCTCACCCGGAGGGACCCTGCAATTGTACTCTGGGGCATTTATTCTAGAGAAATGGAAGCATGGTCACCCAACAACCTGTACACAAATGTCAAGAGTAGTTTTAATTGTCAATAGGCAAAGACTGGAGTTAGCCTAGATGTCCTTCAGCAGGATGGCTAAGTGACCGTGATACCTAGAGACATGCTCAGCAAATAGGCATGAGCTATTGATATACACAACAATTTGGATGAATCTCTGGAACTCTGCTGAGTGCAAAGGCAATCTTGAAAGGTTATATACTGCACGATCTCATTATTATAACATTTTTGAAACAGCAAAATTTTAGAATGGAGGTCCGATTAGTTGTGGCCAGGGATTCAAGATAGGGAAGGAGCTGGACATGTTAGAGGAGATCTTTGTGTTGATGGAATTGCTTGTTATGGGTATGGACCATGGTGGTGGATACGGAAACCCAGACATACGATAAAATTGAATAGAACTAGAAGCGTGCATCCATACCCTTTTTCATTCCCACTTAAAATCATGGAAACTCGTCACATTGTCCTCCTCCCAGAATGCTATAAATCCAGGCCGCAGAGTCTGGCACAAACTACAGCCCCATGATTTACACCCTTCGTATTGTATTGACTTCCACTATCTCCCAGGACTCTTCCACAACCCACCAGAGGCAGTAGAGGCCTCACCCAAATAGCTCCGGAGGTCACCAAGGAGCCCACAGCCAATGGAAGGAAAAGACCCGTATGCAATGGATTAGAGTAACCTGATGTAAATCCTATAGAAGAGGGAAATAATTATTGAGGCGAGGTCTACAAGATACATGAAGGGAGTGAGGGGTGCATTCACTCAGACGTGGAATTCAGGCCTCGATGGGCCTAAAATGACAAGTTTCACCTTATGCAAAGGAAATCTCAGTTTCCACATCTGTAAAATGGGGATGATAAGAGCACCTGCCTACCTCTCGGAGTTGCTGAGAGAATGAAACGAGATATGGTATGAAAAGTGGGGAAGGCACTATTATGAGGGGATTTGTGTCCCCTCAAAGTTTCTATGTTGAAACCCTAACCTTTGGTGTGGCTGTGTTTGGAGACAGGGCCTTTTAGGAGGTGATTACGGGTGCATGAGCTGATAAGAGCAAGGCCTGAGTCCAACAGGACTGATACCGTTATTACAAGGGGAAGAGACGTCGGGGACGTGCGCATACAGAAGGAAGATCATGAGAGGGCACAGCAAGAATGTGCTCGAGTCTGCAGGCCTTCGGAGAAACCAAACTGCTCATACCTTGGTCTTGAACTTCCAGCCTCCAGAACTGTGAGAAATAAATGTCTGTTTTTTTTAAGCACCTCCCGCCCCTTCCCCCCTCCAGTCTGTGGTGGTTTGTAATGGTGGCCTGAGGTAGTGCACGCACCATCAGACACATGGTTACGTGCTCAATGAATGGGAGCTGTAATAATGACGTTTATTGCTAGAATTCACCTAAGGAAATTTACAGACCCTGTGGCAAAAGATGGGGTTCCTGCATTCTTAGAGGCCCGAGGGATCTCCGTGGCTAGGGATGGGGCTGTGGTCAAAAGGGAAGAGCGTAAGGTAAGAGTGGATGCCAAGAAGAGCCCAAAAGACGGAGAAGGAGCAAAGTGAACTCTGGGTATGGGATTTTTCTGACATGCGCCCACGCAAAGGATAGATGACCATAGAGTGCAGCAGTGGCTCGGCGGCAAGACAGCCGGGGGGTGAGGCAGCCTCTAGCGGCAGGGGGAGTCATCCCGGGAAGGGGTAGAAGGGTGGGGGTAGAGTTCTGGGACCACAGTCAATCTGGGGCTTCCTATACGACAGCCATGAACAGAAGGACAAAATGGAAGCCTGAGTCAAAATTCATAGAGAAAGCTGAAAATCGCTCCTTGGAAGAACAAGTCTCAATGTCAAGTCCAAATTGCTGGGGCAGGGGAAAAACAGGAGAGACAGGGGCAAGGGTCAACTGCAGGGAGAGATTGGAGTGTGCCATCGAAAACGGCGAAGGGCATTGAAATCTTTGCTGTTTGCTTTCATTTGTTACTGCGTGCTGCACAGTGGGTATGACTAGTTGAAAGGTACAAGGTCAGTGAGAGAGGTCCCAATCCCATGTTTTATAGTAATAAGAAACAGCTAACACTCAAGGCATCACAACAGACCTTGAAATGAGCAAAAGGAATCACAGGAAATGCCAGAATTCAATAGGCCTTTCAAACAAACCTCAACAAATTGACCCTAAACGTTTGCTCATCACCTGGTATCTAGCGGAGACCAATATTAGAGTGAGGGAATGGGCCACTAGCCCCACCGGCACTGACAGGACATTCCACCAGGTAACCCGATGATATTTGTTCCCGTGACATAGACAATCCATTTGGGTTATGAATATGAAAGGTGGCTTGGTGTTTATTACTGTTATACATTTTAAGTAATAATTGCGTTCGCGGGCGCCTGGGTGGCTCAGTGGGTTAAAGCCTCTGCCTTCAGCTCAGGTCTTGATCTCAGGGTCCTGGGATCGAGCCCCGCATCGGGCTCTCTGCTCAGAGGCAGCCTGCTTCCCCCTCTCTCTCTGCCTGCCTCTCTGCCTACTTGTGATCTCTCTCTGTCAAATAAATAAATAAAATCTTTAAAAAAATAATTATTGTGTTCGCAAAATAGTTAGCCATTTTCTGTTCCTCCTGTTTCTGCTGCTTATTGTTAAGGCTAAGGGCCCCTTGGATGGGTTAAAGAGAACCGTTTGATCCTTTTAGCTCTGGCTTTGGAAAATATCCTGATTCATTCTTATCACCTCCCTCAATGCCTTTCTAGTCGAAGTTAACCATCACTTCTTGCCAGGATCACTGCAATACTTCCCCAACGTTCTTTTCCTCCAACAGTCTCTTCTGCACAAAGTGGCCAAGTAACCCCTTTAAAGTTTAAGTCTGATGACATCACTCCTTTGCTCAGAACCCTACAGTCTTCCCATAACACCTTGGTCTCCTACACGGGTCCTTATCCAGCTCTCTCTGCAGGTTGGATTCCCCATCTGAGATGGAGGCTAGAGGGCAGGGTATTTATGAGGGAGTTCCCTTGGGATTAGCATCTGTGGAAAGGAGGGGAACAAAGCAACAATGGGCAGAGGAAGAAGTTAAAATTTGACATTGGCTCAACAAGAGTGTTGGCCAACGCCATGTAGAGCTCTAGACCTGGAATGGTGCTTTAGAGTTGTGCTAGGTTAGGTCAAGATGCTGGGCCTTTAGACTCCCTCATTGATCAGTCTTTGGATGTGGGCAGCCCTAGGAAGGGGCATGACCTTGGTTGAGGTGGCTCTTAGCAGGCAGGAAAGGTCTGTCCACAGTCCTCCCAAAGCTGGGGCAAGAAGTCCATTCAAGGGGGATCTGTCGGCAGCTCGTAAAGCCCACCATGCTCTCCTACTTCATCTCCTATCATTCTTCCCCTGGCTCAGGCAGCTCCAGGCAAACTGGCCTCTTTGTTGTTCCTCAGACAAGTCAAGGACAGTCGTGCCTCAGGAACTCTGCTCTCACTCTTCCTCTCCCCGAAGCGCCCATCCTACATTTCCTCACTTTAGTTAAGGCTCTTCTGAGAGGCAGCCACCTCAGAGAAAGAACTTCTCTAACAACCCTGTCCAAAACATCTGATACCTAGAATTTATTTCTGCTTTCTTGATGGCTTATTATCTCTCTCACTCGAATATAAGATCCCCAAGTTGAGGATTGTATCTGTGTCATTCGTTGTTCGCCCTCCAGAGCCTAGAGCCACGTACGACACCAAACAAATCTTCCCTAAATGATTGTTGAATGCCTTCAAAAAAGAACGAACTGCTTGACATTGATTCATAACGCTGATGTCTGTAGGATCCTCTTCTGATTATTCAAGTGCAGATAATGTCTTCTCTGCTCTGACACAGGCAGTTCTCCACCCTCCCCCTCTGGCTGGCTCCCGGACTCCCCTCCCTAGAATATATAGCTTAGTTCCCAGGGCCACGTTCATAACCCACACAGTTTGGGGGCTTTGTGTCTCACCGCATCCCCTCCCCAACAGCCTGCACCTGCTACAGCGGCTGCCGCCGTCACTCCGGAGATGGCAAATATTGCTCCTGCAAACGAGTTCTCTCCGGTGCCTGATCCTTCCCCTTACCAGCTTCTAATCGGTCTAAGTAGGTCACTTGCCAGCCCTCAAGCTACAAGGGAGGCCGGGAAAATGAGTACCTGTAGTTTCAGCTTCTATCGTGGGCAATTTTTCAAATCTGGACTGGGGCATCAGATGCTGGGCATTAAAAACAGAAATGAACAGATGCTCCCCTACCTAAGAAATAGTAAATCCTGTCACTGTCCCTTAAGAAACTTGAGATTCAGATGATGAAACAGACTTTCACGGTTTCGTCGATCAATCAACATTTTTAGCCTCTACTATGCACAAGGCATTGTGTTAAGGGCTGTGCATGTTCTAAATAAGAAAAACACAGTTCTTGCCTTAAATAACTTTCTCCTCCTAGTAGGGGAAAAATAGTGTCACGAGCTGCCGAATTCAGGGATAGAGCTAACTCTTGCCCATTCTCAGATGCAGTCAATATTGGGTTTTTTTGCTCTTGTTTGAGGAGTAACTGTGAGGCAGCCATATTTTGAACAGGATTTGATATATTGTCAATGTCCAATAAATATTGTTAATAATGAGTGCTCTGGAGAAATAACATCCAAGAATATTCCAGCAGATGGTAAAACATCTTTTGCGCAGTTAATTTCTGCCAAAACAGCCCTCTATCCTACTTGAGAGCAGTGGAAAATCAAACAGAAAATTAAAGGCAGCTAGACAAAGCACGAGAAATGTCTGGCCTGAGCTGTGGAAGAGGCTTATTCATTTGCCACGGTTGGATTACCTGTGTCTCTCCCGAGGAGGGAGGAGGGAAAAAATGCCAATACACACAGGGTATACATTCTGTTGTCGCTTACTGGAGTTCATAGGGCCATTGGGGAAAAGAGAAACAACAGTCTCATATTTCGAGTAAACCTGTCTCTTGCTTGTCAAAGTATATCGAGAAATTTCTACCACGGTTAAGCTCCCATCAAGAAGCACTTAAACTCTGTTCTAATTATCCCCGATTTACTAAAAAGACAACTGAGGCACAGAGAGTTTGAATCGTTTGCCACTGGCCAGAAATTCAAACCGAAGTTTCTGTTAGCCCAGTTGATGCCTTAGATTTGTCCTAGAAAAAAATATACCCTGGTCAAACACTTCTGAAGGATATTGTGGGATGTGAGGAGATGAGAAAGGTTCTCTGCTCTATAACTCAAGCATGAGGGCAGTTGGGGGTCCACAAAGTTGTGTAGTACGTTCGGGTTCTATTTGACATGATGCTAGATGCTTCTCAGCAAGTCGGTATGGTGCAGAGGAAAAATGTTCTTCCCAGGTTATGTGTCCACTAAACACAATAGACTAAGGTGATAACATATATGTGTGCACACATGTATGAATATGCGTGTGTGCATGTGTGTGTGTGCCTACGCCATAGCGAAAACATTCCAGACATGGTAAACCTAATACTATCTTACACAACGGGAAACACGTATTATTCCAACACTGGAAAAGAAAAGGAGCCTTCCACCCTGTTAGACCCATCGTTCCTTTTCTGCTTTGAGTTGGAAGGTTCTGTGTACTTTTTGGCACCCACTTAAAAATGGTATGTAGAGTGGGGGACTGACTCCTTCCCAATGGCCTCCCAGCAACCCCATGATCTTTTCGTATAAATCATCTACTGCTTCATAATGGCCCCCTCTGATTCCCAATTAGGATAACTAGATGGGATAAGATTCACGTTTCTGGGGAATTTTTGCTCAAAGTCAACAACTTATTATCTATGAGCATATTACCTCCTGACTTTTAAATCCAGTGTGTGAATCTCTCTCAGTTTATTCATCCAAAGAATGGGAATAATAGTTCACGCTCCATTCACCTTTTAGGAATTATTTTATTAGGAAAAATATCAGAAACTGCATGTTCATTTTCAGCCAGAAGGCACTGTTTAATGTACTTTGCTGTAGGGCAGTTGATGTCTTTCATATAGTCTTAGTATAGTATAGTCTTTTATATAGTCTTTCATATAGTCTTTAGCAGCATTTCTGGCTACTAAAAAGAGGTGAGGACTAGGGAACCTCGCTGCCTATTGGCACACACAAAAAAGTGAGAGGAAACCAACGTGTGTCTTTCATTTGAGCCCATTTTTCCAAATGAAGAAGAGATTGATTTCAGCATGAGCTCCTTGGAAGCTCTGTGACTCAGAATGGTTAAAACCCTCCCAAAGGGGGCACCTGGGTGGCTCAGTGGGTTAAGCCTCTGCCTTCGGCTCAGGTCATGATCTCAGGGTTCTGGGATCAAGCCCCGCATCGGGCTCTCTGCCCAGCAGGGAGCCTGCTTCCCCCTCTCTCTTGCCTGCCTCTCTGCCTACTTGTGATCTCTCTCTCCATGTCGAATAAATAAATAAAATCTTAAAAAAAAAAAAAAACCTCCCAAAGGAAGCTCCACGCTCTTTGAAGGTAAGGGCTGTATATCATGCTTTTCTTTGCCACCACACCCTGAGTCTTTCTTAGCCGACAATGGCTGCCTCACAAAGAATTAGCACAGGTCATTGCAGAGGGAGATGAAAGAGCTGGAAGAACGAGATCTTATGATGGATCGGTTCGGGCCTTTGCCCCTCCCCTTGAATCAGACACTTCTATTATGTAAACCATGACTGGGTTTTGCATTAGGGCGCAAATATATAGTAAGCGACCCTCTTCAGATAACTTTCTTTAAAATCACAAAGTCGAGGGGCACCCCTGAACATCTGATGTGGTCTAAATCGGAAGATCAAGGAAATTCAACTAAGAAATGACCTGAGAGAGCATGTTACAAGGACTCGGAAGGTGCAAATGACCCAGAGGCCGAGCAGTTTATGTGACAAATGTGACTGAGTTTCATCTGTTTAGGGGAGTGTGACAGGATGTGCCACGCCCCCCTGCCCCCCACCCCGCTTCATTTCATTCATCGTTTCATCATTTTCATCTTCTCACATTTTGACAAATTTCTCTCAGTCCTTTGAAAGTCTCATTGAATTCACTAATGAACAGTGTTGAAAATTGGCTGATTTGCAAACCTGTGGTTTCAGGGGCCAAGCGTCTGCTGTATTTCCCCAGATGACATTCCCAGGATTGAAAGCGCCCGCATGCGGTGGTCCTCCTAGGATGGAAATGCATTCATGGGTGAGAAATGAAATTGCAAGTTTATGGAGTGTCATTTCCTATCTAGGCAGCCACGTTGTGCCTGGGTCTTTGGTTCAAACAATTAGCTGCATTATGGGTCTGGTTTAAAAAAAATAATAATAATTAAGAGAAAGAAAGAAGTCAATTTCATGAAATGTTTGGTCTTTCCTGGCAGGCTTTTCTTTTTCCCTGATGATGAGAAACATCCAATGCAGAATTCATAGCACTGTCATCAGGACTTTGAGATATAGGATTTGGGAGTACTCATTCATTCAATAACTGTGTACTTGGAAAGAGTAATGAAGCCTGAAACCCATCGCTCTGACATTTATTTCGGTTATCTATTGCTGGGTAGCAAACCACCACAGAACTTAGTAGTTTAAAACAACATTTATTTTATGTTCTCACAGTGCTGTGGCCTGGGCTGTGTCTCACCGAGGGTTCTTCTGGTATTGCTCCGAGTGGTCATTAGCGGGGCTGAAGACAGCAGGAGGATTGGCCCCGGGCCAGGCTCCGCCAGGATTCTGAGTCGGCTGGGTTTCTCTCTCTGTTTCCACGTGGCCTGTCCACATGATCTCTCCCGCAGAATAGTCAGACTTCTCTCGTGATAGCCCAGGCTCCCGGCAGCACGAAACAGAAGATGCTGGGCCCTCTTAAGGCTTCAGCCCAGCAGCTATCCTGCTGTATTCCTTTGACTAAAGCAAACACAGGTCTGGCTCAGCTATAATGTGGGAGAACGTACAAAGGCATGAATACCAAGAGGCGTGGTTCATTTGGGGCCACCAATGACCCCGAGTGGCAGCATAGTAGCACCAAGATCACACACACACACACACACACACACACACACACACACACACAGTATATAGGTGAATCAGTCACAGGAGGAAAGGTCCAGCATAGGGACGTTAATAAATAGTCAATGATGCTATAATAGGGCTGTCTGGTGACAGATGGGATGAGCCCAGCAGAACGTACAGATTTGCCGGATTACTAGAGTGCACACCTGCAACTAATGTAACATCACGTGGCAACTACAATTCAATGTAAAAAAAAATACATTTTTTTAAAGGGTGAATTTATGGTGCATATTTAGATCTCAATGAAGCCGTCTTGAAAAATCCCTCCGAGATGTAGAAGGTGAGTATTTGAGCTCTTCTGGCACCCGGGGATGGTCTCCAGGGACCACTGTATGCCAGATGTTCACGACTATGACCTGCAGAAAGAGAGAAGGAAGAAAACCTACTTTGAAGACGGGAAGACTGAAATGAAAGACCCAACATTGCCATGTTACATAATCTCTCTGAGTCTCAGTACATTCATATGAAAAACAGGAATAATGGTGCATATCCACCTACTTCAAAGGATTATTATATTAAGAAAACATCTGTGAAATCATATTTCAAAGTGTAAGCCACTGTAGAAATGTAAGTTGCTATTAGAGCGGTCGACGGATTTCATGACTGTCGTTTTGTGTTTTGTTTTGAGGCTTCTGTGATTTTTGAATCATGCTTGTAATTTGGGATGAGAATTCTTAGAGCTAACTTTTAGTGAAGACCAAAATATTATTAATGGTTCCACAGCTCTTATTATGTGTACTTGCTTTTTTCAGCAACCAATTTGGATAATGGCTCCAAAACCACAATAGAATATTTGGTTATTATATTACCCCTGGATTGATTTTAGTGCTAAACATTGTATATCTGGTGATTAAATAATTTTTCGTGCCATCTCCCTAATAGTGGAAGATTAAGATAATCTCCTGCCGAAAGTATCAGGGACATGCTTATTAATGTTTGAGTTATTTATAGAATGCTCCAAATGATTATTTTTCCACTATTCAAGCTCGTACTGTTTAACAACTGTCATGAAATGTAAAAATGACAGAATTTTAGCAGGACCTAAAGTATCTAACCAGATCTTCCCATGACACCATTTCAGCGCTCAGACTACTAAAAGTGGGAGACGGAGTGCAGAGGCTAACTTGGGGTCCTTCTCGTGTGCGGTGTAGATGGCACAAAAAATTCGACCTCCATCAGAAAGCTCTGTCCCCGGGAGATCAAATGAGAGTGGCAGAAATGATGGCAGCCAGCGGACTATAGTTCCTGCAGGAATCATGCTAATGTGGGCTCCTGGAGAGTCACCGATGGGGAGGGACAGGCTTCTCCACCTGATGCCTCCTCCTGGGGCAGGTTTCTCGAGTGGCTCCCAGTGAAGACTGAGATCCCCACAAGCTGGATGGGTTGCTGACGTCAGTTTTATCAGAGAGGAAACTTTTCAACATAATGTCCTTCTTGAATTTATGGTGAATTACATATGCGTTTAAAATAACAACAGCTGAAGGAGTCAAATTTCCAAAATTTATGAAGATAGGGAAACATATTTCTTTCATTCTTTGCTTGCCTGCCTGCCTGCCTTCCTTCCTTCCTCCCTCCCTCCCTCCCTTCCTTCTTCCCTTCCTTCCTTCCTTTCTGCCTCTCTCTTTTTCATGGCAGATGAAGGGTGGGTGATAAGGATACCCGAGGAAAAGAAAGAAAATGAAAAAATATACATTTATACATTACTGCTTAGAAGTCCTTTACTCTACAAGTCAATATGCTGATCTAAGAATCTAAAATTTATAAATGAAACTTTACTTGCTTATAAAATTATCAGGTTTGCTACACTGAATTTGAAAGGACGGTTTATTAATAATACCGATAACTTATATAGCGAATGCATTTCTATCTTTTTAATCCTTATAATGAGAGGAGGAAAATAAGAAACAGAGGCCAAGGAACTTCCCCCAGGTCCCAGCCGGCAAGTGGCAGAGTGAGAATTCAAACTCGCTTTAATTTCAAAGCCCATGACGGTGAATTTTTGAGGTGACCCCATAGGTCACAAGGAATGGAATCTCATTATTTTCTTTTTAAAAATGGACGAACTTTACATCCAGACAATAATCCACTGTACTTAATATATTCTAAATTTTGTCAAGCATGGAATCTGAGGCAGCTCACCACTAAGAAATTTCACACTTTTGAGAGGTTGCTTTTAAATGAGCAAATTTTTCTGACATGTTTCCTGGTGTCCTGTGGTGCATCCTAAGTTTGGGTAGAGTACACACTTTCTGAAAAGGACTGAAAGAAAACCAGCCATAATTTCCTAGATGTTGCCATTAGGAACCTAGCTTATTCAGCCATTTTCAGAGTTCAGCAACTTCTGTTGTTTGGTCCAAAATCCGTGGATTTATGCATATGGAGACAAATTTTTTTAATTTTTTTTAAAGATTTTATTTATTCATTTGAGAGAGAGAGAGAGAGATCACAAGTAGGCAGAGAGGCAGGCAGAGAGAGAGGGGGAAGCAGGCTCCCTGTGGAGCACAGAGCCCGACGCGGGGCTCGATCCCAGGACCCTGAGATCGTGACCTGAGCCGAAGGCAGAGGCTTAACCCACTGAGCCAGCCAGGCACCCCTATTGTGTTTTGATTAAATGGAGAACATGACCAAACATAGACAAATTTGTTCCGCATGCTGTAACAGGTGATCACATCAAAAATGAATGAATGCTGCAGGTTCCAGTCAAAAATAGTGACCGAGGAATCCCCTGAGCTCCCTTTTTCTCAATGACACACCGAAGGCTTCATATGGAGCAATTCCCTGGGAAAGAAATCCAACAACTAGCTGAGCGAATTTTATACAACAGACAAATGGGAAAATATTCACAATGACATGGGTAGGAAAGGCTGAGATACACTCTTATCATACACCCCACCCTTGGCACAGTGCCATACAATTGAAAGGGAAGTCCTGGGGCACCTGGGTGGCTCAGTGGGTTAAAGCCTCTGCCTTCAGCTCAGGTCATGATCTCAGGGTCCTGGGATCAAGCCCGGCGTCGGGCTCTCTGCTCAGCAGGGAGCCTGCTTCCCCCTCTCTCTCTGCCTGCCTCTCTGCCTACTTGCGATCTCTCTCTCTGTCAAATAAATAAAATAAAAAAATCTTTAAAAGAAAAAAGAAAGGGAATTCCCAACTCCCACTTTCTCCCTGAGAAGCAAAGGGTTTGAGCCCCACATCTAGATCTCCAACTTTTAAGAATCTCACCTAAGGGATGTGCCCCCAAAACACATATCTCCGAAAGCTGATAGAGCTTGTGTCCACAAGACTCACACTCTAGAAAACGACAAAAAAGTTCTTAACGGACTCTAGAGGACTTACTGTGGTTTCCCTCCCTGCCAGGGCTCAGCACAGAGGGAGCGGGCAAAACAGACATCCATATCCCGGAAGTCCAAGGAGTACCAAATAAGATGAATCGAAAGAAACTCACACCAAGGGAGCACGGTTCAAGAGGTGGAGTAGGAAAATCCTGAACTCACCTCCTCCCACAAACACATCAAATTGACAGCTACATATGGAACAACTCTCTCTGAAAAATACCTTTAAGAAAGCTGAACAGCTCCTCCACGACAAAAGATAAAAGGACCGTACCAAGGCAGGTAAGAGAGGCAGACACAGCCTCACCAGAAAACCCACCCCCGGCAGGGCAACCCACAACTGAGAGGACCTCGCAAATATGGAGCAAGAGGTTTGTGCCCCACATCGGGCATCCCAGCCCTCGGGACTTGCACTGGAGAGAGGAGCCCATTGTTATATGTGAACAACGAATCATGGGACACTACATCAAAAGCTCATGATGTACTGTATGGTGACTAAGATAACATAATAAAAAATAAAAAATAAATAGAAAAACTAATAAGGTTAAAAAAAAAGTCTGGCTTTGAAAACCAACAGGGTTTATGTCCAGGACACCCAAAGGGCTGTAGGGAACTGAGATCCCACTCTTAACAGACTCCCGCATAGACTTATTAGCCCCAGGACCCAGGGCAAAAGCAGCAATTTGAAAAGCCCCTAAACTGTATGTATATATACATAGGAGAGTCATTGTTAATCTTCAAGTATCTGCTGGAGTGGCAGAGACCTCTTGGAACACTGCAGGGACGGAGGCAGTGGCCGGCACCATTTTTTGCTCTCCCTCTACCTTGCTAGCCCCAGAGGGTACCCACGGTAATGGTGTTCTGAGCACCATTTCTTGAAGAGACTGTCCTTTCCCCGTTGTATGTTCCTGCCTCCTTTGTCATAGATTAATTGACCGGATAGCTGTGGGTTTATTTCTGCCTGTTTATTTCTGTCTGTTTATTTCTGTCTATTTCTCCATTCTGTCCCACTGAGTTGTTTTTATGTCAATGCCATACCATTTTGATGACTACTGCTTCGTAACATAACTTGAAGTCTGGTATTGTGATACCTCCAGCTTTGTTCATTCTCAGGATTGCTTTGGCTATTCAGGAACTTCTGTGGTTCCATACAAATTGTAGGATTGTTTGTTCTAGCTCTGTGAAAAATGCCATTGGAATTTTGATAGGGGTTGCATTGGATCTGTAGACTTCTTTAGGTAATAGGGACGTTTTAACAGTCTTAATTCTTCCAACTCATGAGCATGGAATAATTTTCCATTTATCTGTGTCTTCTTCAATTTCTTTCATCAATGTCATAGAGTTTTCAGAGTGCGAGTCTTTCACCTCCGTGGTTAAATTTATTCCTAGGTATCTTATCCCTTTTGCGACACTTGTAAATGGGAGTGTTTTGCTAATTTCTCTTTCTGATTGTCTAAGCAGCCTAATTCATTCTCGACAGGTCCCAGTTGTTGGGGGGGTGCCAAGACCTGTCAGTGTTCCAAAGGGAGGGATCTCAGGGAGCACCTAGTTTCAGGCTGACTGGAAGCCAGACCCTCAGGCAGCAGCTTTTAAAGGATGCAAATATACACAGTGGTGTGGGATCACAGTCCTAAACACTGCTGGCCTCCAGACCAGGTGATCCAGAAGTGTTCCCCAGGGCGAGAGTGGCAAAAATCAGGGCTCCAGGTGAGAGTGTAATCTCCTATTTGGAAGGTACTGGGAAGCTGTAGTGAAGCCAAGGGAAAGTACAAAAATGATGTCCCCTAGCCTACGTTCTCTGAGAGCACCTTTATAGCTTCTAGATGTATGGTAAACCTGAAGTCTGCCCTTTACACTGGAGATCCAGGACAAATAAATAGGCCTTTTAACCAGGGAAATGTGGGTGCATTTTAGGCCACTGTGCCACGTGCTGGGGGTGAGAGCTCGCTCCAAACCATCTCTTATTGCTTCAGTCCTATGGGGCCCAGAAACCCAAGATTAGGGTACTCAAGGGGTCATCTTCTGTGTGGACTGCACATCCCCACCTGCTTTAGCTGGGCTGCAGGGGAGCCCAGGGGTGGGGCATGCTCACCAGCTCTCGCAGGGCCGTGGGAGGATACGGCACAGGTCGTGCCCACTAGTGCTAGCGAGGTAGAGCGAGAGCACAAGAATGGAGATTGCCAGCCCATCCTTAGCCAGAGGGAGCCCCAACAGGTCCCTGTCATTCGAGCAGACACTTTAAGATTAGCAAATGAAGGGCGCCTGGGTGGCTCAGTGGGTTAAAGCCTCTGCCTTTGGCTCAGGTCATGATCTCAGGGTCCTGGGATCGAGCCCCACATCGGGCTCCCTGCTCAGCGGGGAGCTTGCTTCCCCCTCTCCCTCTGCCCCTCCTCCAGCTTGTGCTCTCTTGCTCACTCACTCTCTGTCTCTCAAATACATAAATAAAATCTTGGGGAAAAAAAAAAAAGATTAGCAAATGAATCTCCTTCATGTATCCTTTAGCGATTTTCAAACTGCTGCTCCCGCTCAGGGTTCTGCGGGGAGGGGGGGGGGAGGGGGGTGGTAACTCTGGACATGAGTCCAGCTGATTGGAAGCCAGACCCTCAGGCAGCGGCTTTTAAAATCTGTTTTGTTGTTTTTTTAATCTGTTTTCTATAGCCCATTGGGTCTCCTGGACATCAGCCCTGCCAATTTTCAAAGCCAAACATTTTGGGGGCTCATCTCTCTGTCATCGGTCCCAAGGGTCTGGGCGCCTGATGTGGGGCATGAGCCCCTCACTCTTCAGGAAGAAACTCCATATTTGTGTGATCCCTCCTGATTGTGGGTCACCACACAAGCAGAGGGTGCGTGTGTGTGTGTGTGTGTGTGTGTGTGAGACCACGTCTCTGCCTCTTCTACCCGTCTTGATGTGGTCCTTTTATCCTTTGTTGTGGTGGAGCTGTTCAGGCAGTTTGCAGAGGGAATTGTTGCATATGTAGCTGTAGATTCGGTGTGTCCGTGGGAGGAGGTGAGTTCGGGATCTTCCTACGCCACCATCTTGAACTGCCTCTCTTAGTTCTTCTGAGCAGTCGACAAGATCATATATAGAAAAACTTTACACCGAGTGTTTGGCATGATTTTTAATTCCTGAAACTTGAATGACTGGATTCTTAGATAATTATTTTTTTTCTAGTGTAACCATCTTCAGATTGCAATATTGTCCAGATAATATCAGGCAAATCCATCTGAAGGTAGCCGAAAGCTTTAAATTCCTAAAATGTGCTGCATTTTTTTCAAAGACAGCAAATCAAATATGTTGTTACTCTTGACTGTTTCCATATTGCTTTTAATGATCGTTCCTTGATTTTAGGTTAAAGAGCACTTGGTCTATTTTCGTCTGGTCTTTTTTGGTCTCCCAATTTTATTTATATTTGAAAATCAAATTTATCCTCTCCAGTGACCCAAATCCAAATGAAATATTATCTCGCAATTTGTTTATTTAAGCAGATTTTCCCACCTTTTAAGTCTCTTTTTTAAAAGGATTCTAGCTCTCCTGAAGCAATGTCATTCAATATTAAGTTGATCTTTGTCAGCACTTTAGTCCAGATATCTTGGGCAAAAAATGACATGTCTTTAAATATGTATATCAACTACATTTTCTGCATCTCAGCTCAAATAATTAGATCCATTTCCCATTAATTTTTTCAGAGTCCGGGATTATTTAGATGGATTTTTTAGTATGTAACCTTAATTCTTACACTTGGCAAAGTTCTCAAATGGTCCAATTTATCCTGTCATTCCCTTTAAAGCCATTATTACATTTCCCCTTAATTTCATTTAGAGGACACTTGTCCACTCTCAGCCCCTAGTTTCATACATGGACCTGTGGAGACACTTATCTTGTTACATATATGGTAATTCTGAATCTTCAGTTAGCTAAGAAAAATATAAGTAGAAACGGTTGTAAAGTGGAAAGTATTTTAAGAACCCCACGTAAAAGTTGATTCTTGGTTTTACAGAGCAATGATCAAGCATATACACAGATGAGCTTTACGTGACCTTGAGAACACACAGACCCAGAGGAGACTTGAACAACGTGCTGCTCCCCAGGACTCCCTAGAGACCCCCAGCTAGATCGAGCTCCGAGAGAGAGCTTTGGCCAAGCCAACAACTCAAGATGTCCACACACGCTGTGTCTGGAATGAAGAACGACCCTCAGGATTGGCCCACGGATCTCATCTCTATTCTTTTCCCACACCGTGGGTGAGGCACAGTTGACACATCTCTGTAGCATGGCACTCTGGGCACATTCCATTTACGTGAACTTTCTTATGCCTTCGGGCCACTGCCCTTTGGAAGCCAGTTTTCAGACATTCCCGTCACATTCCACTCCTTCACGCCTTGCCACGTCACGTTGCACTCAACAACCTGTATCATACAACCTGTGGGCAACTTCAACAAGACCAAATTTAGCTTATAATTAAGAGAATATACATACACTTGTTAATTACACTTGTTAATAATCAATTTTACTCTGTGTTTTGGCTCCAATTCCCCAGAAATCAGAACCAATGAGAGAAACTACAGTTGAGCCTTTTATGGGGGGGGGGTGTAATCCCATGGAAGCCAGGAACAAAAAAGGTAGAAGTGAGACAGGGAAGGAAAGAAAGCAAATACAAGGTGGTGCATTATTGGCCTTGCTATTTCCAGTCCCTTATTGGTCTATAGAATATTAACTTACCTGCACTTCCAGGCTGAATTACTTGGGTCTTCTGGGAAACCCTTGGGGTAGCAGGCCCTCTGTGGGCCCAGTCCAGCCAGGGTGAAGACATGGTGGTCTCTCCTTACCAGTCAACGCTGCCCATGGGGGTGCCTCTGATTATGGTGGGAGGGGCAGCCAGGGTGTTGAAGACCACAGGAACTTCATGGCATTTCCTTAGAACTACTTCTATAGGCAAGCAATGGCAACCATTTACACTGGTGTGGTCTAGGGAAAACCAAGGAATCTTCCACCTCTACGATAGCTCCCCGATCAGACTGCTCAACCAGAAAGACCACAATGTGAACCTATCTTTTGCTTGAAGCTCTGAGAGATTCTGTTAGGGTGCAAGTATATTAGATAAGAGACATCCTATTGAGCCAATAACCCAAATCGTTTTATTTGCCCAGTAAAGTTCTGGGGGAACGAACTTTGGGAAGGGTGAGGTTTTTTTAGGATAAAAGGAAACCAAGGCTGGGGGTCATATCATCCGATCCGACTCAGCACTGCCCAAAAAGGATGTATTCAGGTAGGAAACAACTAACTGAGGAATCCTGAGTAATTGGAGGGTAGACTGAGGTCAGAGAGCTCCCTCTGTCTACAGAGGTCAGGAGCTCTCTCCTGTCTACAGGGAGAGAAAGGATTGAATGGAAGGCAATAAGGATCGATTTTCCCTACCTGATCTTTGGCCTTGGTTTGTTCAATGGTCTTTTCCCATGAGTCAAAAGACAGAGGTTGAACCCTGTGTGGGTCTCTGGCTTCGGGCCTTACTTACTCTGCATGAGATTCTCTCACACATGATGAGCAAGCAGCTCCATTATGGGGTCTTCTGCGCATGGTCATATCTACACTACTTTGGCCTCTCCTACAAACTCTGTCAAAAGCTCACTCTCTCCCAACACCCCCTACTCTCGAGAGCCTTGCCTCAAGCCTGCAGAGAAGCTAAACAAACACTCCCCAAGTATGAAATTCCTCTCAGCAGGAAATTCTCCGAAGGACTGTCTGTCTTCCATTAAGCCTCCCTTTCCTGCCTCCCCCCCTCCACACCCGCACAATTCGTTCCATACAACACTTAAAAAGAATAACAGTGTTATGTTGTGGTGCACCTGGGTGGCTCAGTCGTTAAGCATCTGCCTTCGGCTCAGGTCATGACCCTAGGATCCTGGGATCGAGCCCCGCGTCGGGCTCCTTGCTCAGCGGGAAGCCTGCTTCTCTCTCTCCCACTCCCCCTGCTTGTGTTCCCTCTCTCGCTGTGTCTCTCTCTGTCAAATAAATAAATAAAATCTTAAAAAAAAAACAACAATGTTATGTTGTCTGCTTAGTCCTAGGAATCTCGATGACCACCATGTGGCCAATTTATTGTTTGGGGTTGTGAAATTCAAGGTTATGTTAAATGTGAATCTTTGGTTGTTTCTGTTGCTGTCTCTAATGGTTTTCAGATTCTTCTCTTCTGTTAATAAATTCAAGTCAGGTATTTCCTCCTAAGATCCTGCCCCTGATTCACTGCACCACTCATATTCTGCATTTAGAAGACGTTTCCCTATGACACTAAAATGTTTGATGTTATTAAAATCATGCTATTGATATTCATATCAATTATGGCGAATGTTATGCTTAGTATGTCTATTAATAAAACTTGGATTTTCCCCTTTTTTGGCTTCTGCAAAAATAATTTATAGAGACATAAATAGTAATATTAAAGCTATCAACCATAAAAGTCAATACTTGACAGCACCATGTAATTCAAGAGTTGCATACATATGAATTCAGATCTTGTGCCTACTAAATGTATATATTAGCTGCACAGCAGAAATTTAAAGCTTCAGAAGCAGCAAGCTGTCAAATAATAGAGCACTGATGCTTTGAAAATGAACTTTTCAGCAAAACAGGAAAATTGGCCAAGGCTGGGTTGGAACATAAAATGTATATGCCTCTTTACTCCACCAAATTGTCCTTAGGTATATCTATTAACACCGTTTCTCTGTTGAAAATTCCTTTTTAGGAAAAGGCTTTCATTTTAACCTTTGAAGTGGGAATTTCCCAGAAAGAAGGGAAGTTTTGCTTATGATTTCAGAGGCTCATTTGCAAACAATATGAAGATTATGATCTTCAATTTAAAAGTTCACAACTATATTTATAAGATCTTTAATCATTTTGTCACTGTATTTCTCAACTCCAAAATATTTTCACAGTAAAGAGATCAACAGAGAGAAATAATTTGCTATTTCAGGAAGTGGGTCTATTAAAAGTGATCTGAATTATGAGGCCAATTTGAGAATTCAAGTCCGAGCATGTGTAATAGAAAATTTCCCACAAATTGCCAGTCAATGGGTACAAATGTGGAAGGGGGAGAGAAGTTACTTCAATTGCAACCACACTGTTTCAGTGATGCTTGCTACCCACTAATGACCTCTTGGAAGTACAACTCACTTATTTCTGCTAATCCCCTAGAATGTTTCAAGTCAATGGCTTTGTTTGCTGCTGCTGTCGTTGTTGTTTTTTTTCTGAGTCTTTGGATCAAGTCGGCTGCCCTCAACAAAACTACATTGTTTCCACTTAGAAGTGGGGAAATGTCTCCTTGCCCCAAACTGCATCATATTTCTTCACTTGGGTGAAAGAAAGACCCCCTTCTGTTTCAGTTTCTGCTACATCCCTCTCCCCCACCACAGAAAGAAATCCCCTTGATTTCTGCCCTCCAAAGAAAATCCTAATGACAATTGATAAATGCAGATGACTCTTAGGAGCACCAAATCAGTATTAATAGTGGCTAGGCAAATCTCACTACATATAAATAAAATAAGGACTGTTTAAGGGAAATGAGAACTTTCAATATGGATAAGAAGTGGGAGATTAAAAAAAAAAAAGAAGTGGGAGATAATCTGACAATATCTATGAACATTTCAAATGTACATCCCCTGTGATGTAGTAACACCACTTTGAGGAATATATATAAATATTTGTATTAAAATGTTTACTGCAGCATTGTTGGAAGAGGCAAAAAGCTGGAAGCAAATTAAATGTTCATCAAGAAAGTAATAGAGTAATGGTTGAATAAATTACAGTACATCCAAAGGACAATATTCTGCAACAATTAAAATAAACAAACTAGATCTATTTTGACCTACCGGTTTCTTTTTTTTTTAAAGATTTATTTATTTATTTATTTATTATTTGAGAGAGAGAGAGAGTCAGGGGGAGCGGGCAGAGGGAGTGGGGAGAAAATCTCAAGCACACTCCCCACTGAGCCTGACACGGGGCTCGATTTCACGACCCTGAGATCATAGACCTGAACTGATATCAAGATTTGGAAGCTTAACTGACTGAGCCGCCCAGGTGCCCCTTGACCTATAGGTTTCTATGACATACTGTCGAGTAAATTGGCAAGTGGTAAAGGAAGGCACATAGTACAATCATATGTTTTATAATGACAGAAACGTAGTATATATGTGTGTGTGTGTGTGTGTGTGTACACACACACACACACACATATATATAAAAGATATAAGCAAATAGAAATGGAAGGAAGAAAATGGAAGGAAATAGAAGAAACTGTGGAAAGCTAACAGGTACAGTATAGTATTAACACCAGTTACCCCAAAATGTAAACATGGAGGTAGTAGGGAGATACTTAAAATAAAAATAAAATCTTTGGATCATGTCCCTGGTTATTATGATCACTTATTAGTGTGTAATTAAAATATTTCAATTAAGGAAAATGTGGAAACATTTAATGGAATAGAAGAAACAGGGAGAAAACTCCATAGAGCGCTACCTTCAAGGGTAAGAAATAGAAATTGCATAATTGTGGCAGTCAATTCATTTCAAAAATACATATCGAGTGCTTATAATATGCTTAACATGTTGCTCAGTACTGTGAGAAATATGAAGGAAAAGTAGGTCACGATTCTTGTTCTCAAAAACCCTGCAGATCTGCTAAAGGACAAAATGTAGGCATTATCATTATCTCAAAGGCGCTGCTTTGCTCAGGAGCGATGCACAAAATATGTGTCTGTTGATTAATAGAAAGGAGGTGACTGGGGCTGAGTGAGCTAGAGTAGACTTTGGGGGTGTAGCTGAGACTATTGATCCCCTGCCCCCATCCCCTGGCCCTTACCGCTTAAGTTGCACCCCCACTCAACTTCCAACTGCCAGGATCTGCATCCCTTGGTCCGACAGCTTTCCCTGACCACCTGAGCCTGTTCTGCCCCCACACAGGGAAAGCTAGAAGTGCCAACGAGTTAATATAGCTCCCAACCAAGGACAATGGCATTTGGTGCATAAATCCTCCAGCTCCTATGACCCTCAGGTAGAAATGACTCTGACGTTCAAGTTCTACACTGGCTCACAGGGTGTCCCAATAGGATTAGGTTTTGATTTAACACAGTGATAATTCACTTGATAGCATTTATTGGCCTTGGCCGTCTTTCCTTCCCTGTCTCACTTCCCCACTCCCTCACCAATGTTTTCCAGGAAACATGGCGACCAAATCCTTATCTCAGGGTCAGTTCCTGGAGAAACCCAAACTAAGACAGTGGAGGTCAACAGACTTGCCATAGAGTTCATAGCTTTTGTGTTGTCATTTATTCCACAAATAGGGATAGAATACCTACTTATGAATATCCAGTCAGGAAAACAGACACCACTTCAGATGTTCCAAGTAGAGAGAAATTGACCACTGGAATTAGCTCAAGGCTATTGTGTAAGTTTCCTATTGCTGCTGTAACATGTTACCACAAATTTAGTGGCTTAAAATAACACAAATGTATTGTCTCACAGTTCTGAAGGTCCCCAGTTTATCATCAGTTTCACTGGGCTAAAGTCAAGGTGTCCACAGCACTTGTTCCTTCTGGAGGCTCTGAGGGTGAATTTTTCATTTTGTTTAGTGAATTTACTTAGTGAATTTTTCATTTCAGCTGTTGTACTTTTGACCTCCAGAATTTCTCTTTGGCTCCCTTTCCTCACTTATCTCTTTCTTGATATTCTTTATTTGTTCAGACATTATTCTCGTCATTTCCTTCTGTTCTTTGTATTTTCCTTTAGTTCCCTTAGCATATTTAAGACAGTTGATGTAAAGTCTTTGTTTATGAGGTCCAAAGTCTGGGCTTCCTCGGAACAGTTTCTGTCAATTTTATTTTTTCCTGTGACTGGGCCATATTTTCCCCCATTTCTTTATACACTTTGGAATCTTCTGTTGAAAACTAGAAATTTTGAATATTCAAAAGGAGTAACTCTGGAAATCAAATTCTCCCCCTCCCTAGGGTTTGTTCTTCCTGATCATTGAGGGCCTCAGTCATCTGTATGTTTCATGACCTTTCCAAACTATTCTTGCAAAGACCATATTCCCTCTTGTGTGGGGTCATGGAGGTCTCTGTGTTATTATCTCAGAGATCATCCAATGATCTGCAGAGACTTCTCTTTTTTTAATACTTAATTTTAATAATACTCGTTATGTTGAAACAGTCAGCAACGCAATGCACAAAGAAATAATCTTTAGTGAACATTTACACACAGTGTGAACACATGATTTATATACGTAGAGGAAGAGGAGGGATGATGCCAGAGATTTCTTTAAACACTTGGAGCCAAAAAGGTGGGGAAAACTACTTGTCAGTTTTTGCAGATGGCTCTGGGTTGGGGCACTCTTTTAACACTAAGCCAAGTTGCTTACCACTCTGTGTTAGCCTTCACATCCTGCTTGTGCAGAGCCCGGAGATCAGCCAGAGAGGCAAGCCTAAGATCTTCTCAGGTCTATTGTGAGCATGCGTCTGGCCCTAGGCATGTGTGTTGCGTTCTGAATTCCCTGTAAAATGTAGTAGACATTCAAAGCCTTTATCCCGGGGCACCTGCTGGCTCAGTGGGTTAAAGCCTCTGCCTTTGGCTCAGATCACGATCTCGGGGTCCTGGGATCGAGCCCCGCATTGGGCTCTCTGCTCAGCAGGGAGCCTGCTTCCCCTTCTCTCTCTGCCTGCCTCTCTGCCTACTTGTGATCTCTCTCTCTGTCAAATAAATAAATAAAATTAAAAAAAAAAAAAAGCCTATGGCTAACATCTTACTTTAAAAAACCAAAAAACAAAAAACAAAAAAAAAACCAAAGCCTTTATTCCCCTCAACGATCTTCCTCCTCGGTTATTTCCTTCCCAGATTTTTGGGGTCCCTTGCCTCAGGCAGTTACAGGCAGCATATCTTCAAATGCTTTTCAATAGATGTCACCTAGAAAGCTCTCTAGACCCAGGGGATGAGGACAAACAAAAGTCTGTCTTTGCCTCAGTCCCTCAGGAAAACACTGACCTTGGTCAAACCACACGACAAGATCTGTATGGCTCACTCCCACCCCCAGCATCAACAAATCATACCAAGGATACGGGCCACTGTCGCTAGAGCCCCGACTGAGCTAGGGAATGGGGTATGGTAAGAAAAGAAATCCATTATATATGCTCACCAAAATTTACCAGTGTCCATCTTCGTTAAAGACTTCCTTGGTTGCTGTAAGGTATTTAGTAGATCCCAGTGTTCCAACAAAATTGATTCTGTCAGTTTTCTCCAGCGTCAGGGTTGCTTCAGTGGAAGGACCAACTCTTGCAGCTTTCCAATCCACCACTTCTGTGACATCATCGCTGCAATTCTTTCTCACACAAATTATTCTCTCCCCAAAAAGGGGAAATACGAGATCCTATTAGTCACTGCATCCCTTTCTGGTGATGTTAATTTCTCCCATAGATCAGTAAAAAGTCCACTGGGGTAGTTGATATCTTAAGACTAACTCACAAAATTCTATCGTTTTAAACTCTGATGTATGTATTAACTACTGCCTATTTATTTACCTATATATTTTTTTAAAGATTTATTTATTTTATATAGAGAAAGGGTGAGCAGTGCATGTGCAAGTGGGGGGAGAGGCAGAGGAAGAGGGAGAGAAACAGACTCCAAGCTGAGCTCAGAGCCAGATGTAGGGCTCGATCTCATGACCCTGAGATCATGATCTGAGCCAAAATTTAGAGTCAGTCTCTTAACCGACTGAGCCACCCCGGTGCCCCATTTATTTACCTATTTGTCGTTAACTATTTTTGTTAACTATTACTGACATTTCTTATCTAAAATAGCAGAAGAAGGGGAGACAATAATAAAAGCACGCATGTGTATAAGTCATGCAAGAAACAAAATATACACACTGCAACGAAATACGCTGTTTCTTGTTTCTGTAATTGAACATTAAGCTACAGAAATTGAAGTTCCTTTGTCTACTCTTTACTCCATGGTTTGTTTGTTTGTTTCCCTTAGCCTTCACCTCAGCTGGTCAAATTTCTTTAGCTGGTTGGATGATTCAACCCTTCATTGTAAGGGATCTGAGTCCTCAGTGGTCCTGCATTAATTGGGTAGACTTTGATTAACTTTTATTTTTTTTTAAAGATTTTATTTATTTATTTGACAGAGAGAGAGAGATCACAAGTAGGCAGAGAGGCAGGCAGAGGGAGAGGAGGAAGCAGGCTCCCCGCTGAGCAGAGAGCCCGATGCGGGGCTTGATCCCAGGACCCTGAGATCATGACCTGAGCCGAAGGCAGAGGCTTTAACCCACTGAGCCACCCAGGCGCCCCTGATTAACTTTTATGACTGAAAATGGAGGCCTACGGAACCTCCTGAATTCTAGTCATAGTCCTCTCTGCCCCCATTTTATACCAGAGCCCAATTTTCCCTTGATAATCAGGATTAAGCACGCTGTCTAGTAGAGTAACCCCCTTCTTTACCCATAGTAAGTTTATCAGCCTGAGGAACCAAACAAGATCAAGTAGAGGTCTCAGCTTTCTACTCAGTAAAACTTTTGGTGTGTCCCCTGGCAGAAACATTCCCCTCTTGGGAATCAATACCTCTTAGCCAACAGAGGCCAAAATTTCAGGGATTTAAAATCTAATGAATATACTAGGAGATGGAATAGCAAGAGAAGCCACTCTCAACTTCATCCCTTAGTTTTGAGACCTATGCATTTTGGCAAAATGACACCAATACCGGTCATTGGTCTAAAGTGTATGTCACATCCTTGAGGATGGTTTTCCAACCTCATAGATATAATTTCCCATTGTAACGGGCACTAGAACTGTCCCTTCCATAGGCTACTTCAACATTCTGGGAGGCTGACTGCTTTTCGAGTAGTGGAGCCCATGGTGAGAGCAGTGAGTTTTGTGGCCATGAGGCCAAGCCATGCGTCTTTTCCTGAGAACTTAGATATTTGATGAAAAACAGTGGTATGTGAAATAACATGATGGTGAATAATTCACTTTATAAACCTATGAATGGCAATCACATCATGGGCAGGGATACCGATCT
Organism: Potos flavus; assembly: GCA_028534135.1. Lineage (NCBI taxonomy): Eukaryota > Metazoa > Chordata > Mammalia > Carnivora > Procyonidae > Potos > Potos flavus. Next base: position 70,570,742 of record CM052901.1, read on the forward strand.
ATATTTAGAATACATATATAGTCCCATAAGGACAAATTGCGGGTCCTTCCATCACAGTTGAATGCAATCAATCTACCACTAAAGTGACTAGCTAGTCTTCCCTGCCTTCCCTCTTACACCTCTAGGGAATGGTGTCATATCAGAGCTCAGGATTGTTTCTGGTGTTGGCAGACAGGCTAAATGATAGTGATGGTAGCCAGACTAGCCTGAGTAAGGCAAAGTCAACGTTGTCGAGCCCATGCTTAACCCCCATTCCTGCTGCCATAGTCACTCTGCACACTGAGCAATCTGCCACGATGTAGCTTGGGAAAGACGCCAATTGACATCCACAAGATAGCTATTTGGAGTGACCAGCTTTGCCTGAGAAAGTGAGAAAATTGATCAGATTTGCATGAGCAGATGGAAAGGAAGAGATGTTAGTTTAAGCAAAAGAATAAAGGCAGGGATAATCATAGAGTTTGGCAAAGTATGGGGAGCCCGGCCTGACTGAAGGCAAGTTTGTGGTATGGAGAACTTTTTGGGAAAAAGACAAAGGTTAGAAAGGAAAAGCATTATAAAAAGTTCTACTAGCAACAACAATGACAGCAGCAACAACATTTTGTTAAGAACATATGATGATGGATGTTAACTAGATTTATTGTGGTGAGCATTTCGCAGCATATACGAATATCGAATCGGTATGTTGTACATCTGAAACTAATGTAATATCACATGTCAAGTATTCCTCAGTTTTAAGAAATTCATAAAAAATAACAACACATTATACCTTGATCAAGCCCTTTCTGTGAACTGTGCTGAGTGCTTTATATGTATTTTATTACTTAATATTCAAAAAACTCTGTAACAGAGATTCTATTTGCAATGGACTGAATTGAGAAAGGCTCATAACAGGTGATATGTCTCCCTCAAAATTCCTGTGCTGAGACCCTAATCCCAATGTGATAATGTCTGGGGGTGGAGCCTTTGAGAGGTAATTAGATCAGGAGAGTGGAGCTTTCATTAATAGAATTAGTGCCCTTGTAAGAGGCCAGAGAGCTAGCTAATACAAATATTTAGCAACCTGCAAATGGGAAAAGGGTCCTGACCAGAACCTGACCATGCCAGCGCCCCGACCTTGCCAGCACCCCGACCTTGTTCTTGCACTCTCCAGAACTTTGAAGAAATGAATTTCTGTTGTAGATTCAGAAAATATAGTTTATTGTATTTTCTTATAACAGCTCAGGCTGACTGAGACGCTCTTACTATATCCATTTCAGGGAATAGTTTCATAAGATTTAGTAAGAAATTATAGAGCCCCCATTGGCACTAACACACAGAAGCCCAAGGAAGTTGTTAACCACTGGGCAATACTGCCTTGCTATTCAGGCTGGGTAATACGGATTCTAATCTTAGGCGAAGGGAAATGATTAAGGAAATTAGAGCAAAAAGAGAGGTTTAAGAAAATTGCTCCAGTAGTGTGCTATGGAATAGACTGGTTTTTATTTATTTATTTATTTTTCTCCCTACTAGGGATAAAGAGGAAGGAAGATGGACAGAAACTTGGGCCTTGAAGACAGACAATCTCAAGTTTGTATCTCAGTTCTATCTCCTACTAACCTGTGACCTGCAAAATTCTTAACCTTTGATGCACCCCAATTTCCTCATTGGTAAAATGGAGATTTACCAGTTCTTACCTAATAAGAGTGTTGTAGAGAATAAAGCAAGCAAGCAAGGTGTACCCCACTTGGTCCTTGATGCAGAGTTGATAATCCACAAATGTTGATCCTCGTCTTTCCATCCCCCTTCTCCCCAGTAGTGAAGATTAGAATAGGTTTCTGGAAACTTCTCAAAATAGAAATCTCATTGTTTTAGAATTTGTGGAATGGGACTCTCTCAGAAGGTGGGATGGCATTGCGAATTCGCCTTCATTTAGCAAGCGTCTATTTATCACTTGTTATGAGCCTTTCTCAATACTGGGCTCCGGAGGAATTGAAAAGAGTTGGCTGCAGTCTCTAGCCAATTAATAGATAAGTCTTTGTCAGTGAGTTAAGGGCCACACTAGAGTTTGTATCAGGAGGCACAGGAAAACTGTTGGGGGAGTGTTGGAGTGTATGATCAGCTTTTACAGTGGAGTTCATTGATTAAAGTTCATAAAACAACAGCATCCTTCAAAATCACTCCAATAGAGTCTTACATTATCTTAGTTAAAAATAAATAAATAAATAAATAATCTCTCCTCCCTCTCCTGTCCCCAAAAGCAAGAAGATCGGTGGAGAAAATGAAGATCATTGGCTAATAAGGTGGTCATCTCAAGTTTCTCCGTTGGTAGTAAGAAAGTAGCTTACTCCATTGGTAGTAAGAAAGTAGCTTCTATGAAGCAAAAAGCTCAACAAGGGGCCTCTTTATTATTCCCACCAGTTCCAATGGTAAGTAATCCCGTAGGAGGAAGCAAAGAATAAAGAAGAAGGCTTTGGCATTCCTTAAAGGCTGATGGAAAATAAGAATTCATTTGAGGAAGAGAGAACAATTACAGAGAAAATAGGAAAATATTTCCCTCTCTCCTTTGGAGAAGCACAAATGGAGAAAAATAGGTCAGGAACAGAAATGGAATTGGTAACTTCCCTGTGAGAGGTTCAACTTATCTGGGTGTCTCAAAAAACTATGAAAAAAATCATGGTATGGCGCCGAGTTTTTTTCGCTATCTTAAGTTGCCCACCTTGACCGCTATCCTTCAGTAAAATGTATCCCACCATTCTTGCCTTGTGTGGAGAAACAGCAAACAGAAGCACAGGGTGTCAAAAAGAAACACGGCTGGCTCCATGGCACACTCGCCACTGGCTTTTGTAAAGAAATAACCCTGAGGACTCAGGGGCCCGGATGTTAAATTGGCAGCCATGGAGCCTTCAGGGAGGAGCAAGGTAGAGCGGCTCTCTGTGGGCGGAACCACTGCAGAGGAAGTGACCCGCAACTTCCTCTTATCTAGAAGAAGCTGAGCTTTGAAAGTGGAAAAGGCAAATCCTAGGATATTAAGTGCTATCCCCCATCTTCGATATTTTATTTGGAACAAGACTCATCCATCTTTTTGTTTTTCTCTCTCCACAGAATTTCTGTACCCTGTCCCTGTGTCATTAACTTCCTCTCAGAAGAATGTCATTTCCACTTGTGTGATGATCCGGGGAACGAAGCCTCGCTCGCACACCGGGACTTCCTGCGCGTAGTAGTCCCTGTTCTCGCGTGACGCGGAATGCTCCATGCCAAGTTGTGCAAACCGGAAATGAAGATATTTTAGATGAGCCTCACTTGCTCGCAGTTGACAGCGTTGCGCCCCATGGGAAGTTCAGGCTGGGAACTGCAATGCTGGAGTGTTGCTGGGACTCAGGTTTCTAAAGCTTCAGGGGCTCACAGGCATGTATTATCAGAGATGACAGCTGTCTGTCCAGAATGAATCATTTGCAAGCAGGTGCAAATTTCCACTCAGGCTCCCAACCTACTAAGAACCTACTTTATCCAAAGTTTTGCTATTTTCTAAGGTGAAATGAGGCCTCACATGGGTTTCATTGGTGGGGTGCATTTGCATCTTATGAAGTAGATAATGTGATTGGATCTTTTTCTTCACTCCACACAAGTGAAAGGAAAATTCACATGATCTATCCTCACTGCTGTGATGTGTAGCTCCTTGTCATTATTTTAGAGATGTTGAGTTTAAGGCCTCGGAACGCTTGCCAAATATTGAGGTCAGAAAACACATAATACGTAAAATGTACAGTTTATATAAATGTCTATAATATATCCAATGTATGTACGATTTTTATACTATGTACAATTTATGTAAATCTATTACATATAAATATCATATAGATTTACTGTCCATATATAATACAGATTTGTTATTAAAATAACCAGTTCTGGGGCTCCTGGGTGGCTCAGTGGGTTAAAGCCTCTGCCTTCGGCTCAGGTCATGATCTCGGGGTCCTGGGATCGAGCCCCGCATCGGGCTCTCTGCTCAGTGGGGAGCCTGCTTCCCCCCCCCCTCTGCCTGCCTCTCTGCCTACTTGTGATCTCTCTCTCTCTCTCTGCCAAATAAATAAATAAAATCTTAAAATAAAATAAAATAAAATAAAATAACCAGTTCTTACATCCCCATCTACACCTCCCCTTTGCTTTCAGCCCCCGCCCCCACACGCTACAACTTATGCTCCAACCACTGGGCTATTTGTTCTTCCTTGAACCCATCTGTCCCATTTCCAAGGCTTGCACCGGCAGTTCTTAACCTTTTCCCCAAAAGGACACATATAAGGAATGACATCCCCCTGTGCAGGGACACAACTCGCACAACCATGTCCAGATTTTGACAGAACCCCAAAATACCACAGAGAAGTAAAAAAGTATAATAACTCAAAGCAACCCAGATATTGAGTAGAGGAAGCAAAGCTGTGAGTGAGACACGATTCCCTCTGAGCAAACTCCTGGGAGCTCAGTTCTCTCCCACTCAAAGCAAGGGAGTGAGAATGAATATTTATAGGGACAACTCTGAATTTTCTCTAATTTTAAAAATGTGAATCATTTTCAAACTTTGGTGCTTTATTATATTTGCCATGGACCACACAAATGCTGCCTTAGTCCTTCCTACTCTTGCATGCTGAAATACCTTATATCACGACTTGCTGAAAAAACCTTCTCATCGTCTAAGATTTCATTTAAATACCACCTCCTCCGGTGAAGCAGATGCTATGTGTCCCTCAGCCAAATTCTGTCTCCACACACCACTCAAGTTTATAACTCTTTGCCTGAATGCTTTCACTGGCGCATGGGAATGGACTCAGCCCACATGCAGGACAGCTCAGAAGCATTGGAAGGTTAACCCCTCTGGGCAGAGCCCTCCGACAATGATGAACAGGATTTGGTAAGTAAATATCTTCATCTTCCTCCTCCTCAAGTACAACAACACGAGATGCGTTCTTCGCCGTCTCCCAGAGATCCCCGGTGGGACTGAGCCCCGATCATCCATAACGATGGCCTGCTTAGTGCCCTGTTTTGCTTCCTGAGATCAGTGCGCAAATAAACCTTGTGCTCAAATACTATTCTTGACATCTGCTTCTAGGGGAATCCAACCCAAGATTTCTTGGAAATCTGTCTCCAGTGACCCCATAGAAAATGACTCTTTCCCCTTCTGGGCTCCCTTAACACTCTGTTACAGTAAAGAAAATATCACACAGGATATAAAAAAGACACAGGGAATTGCAGATATATCTGTCCCTCTCACTAGGCACCAGGAGATAAGAATGATGATTTCTCTATATCTACGTCCTCAAATTGCTGAGCACCTCACTTTATGCATTTCTAGTACTTTGTGAATATCTGTTAATTTGAATTAATATCAATACACCGATAGCATAGAAGAGAACAATTCTTAATTTCTTTTTTTTTTCCTGCCTAGGAAATTATTTCAGAACAAACAGAAAGAGTGTAGAGGTTTAGCATCAAAATGATAGCTAGCTAAAATGTTTGATTCAAACTTTTCTCAGCTCCCCTTTAAAATTGTACAATAACTTGACCAAAGGCAAACGTCGCGGTAGCGCAATAAACTAATTATGAGAATCAGATAGCACAATAAACCAAAGTGGAGAGTCCAGTATAGCGTGGAAGCAAGGAGAAATTTTCATCAATTACATTACAGATATGCGTAGATTAAAAAACCCAGTCATAAGCCAAGGCACACTCGAACTTGAACAAAACAGCAGAGTTTGGAAGTGAGTGGAGAGAGTTTAGGGCCACCACCACTCTCAGCCTCTGGCTCAAAGCACACAGCTACAATAAGACAAAAGCCATGGTCATCCCCTCTACTCCTTGGAGACCCTCTTTGTGGGGAGACATCATCTTCATCAACTTCTACTTCAGCTTCCTCTTGTAGAGTTCCGTGGGCAGCATGATGAATGGCTGAAGGCAGTGAAGAGGGTGAGAAATAGACCAAAGCATCATGGAAAACCTCCTAGGGCAGGGCGTGCTGTGGGCAGAAGACAAGGGTAGATTGGCAGAAAGCAACCTGATCCAAAAACAGCTTCTATAGAATAAAGCATTGCATGATGTTCAAGAGCGTAGACTTTGGAATCAGATGGATTTGGAGTGGAGTCCTATCTCTTCTACTACTTGTCACAAGATTTTGCATTACCTAATTTAGCCAAACCTTTGTTTTCTTATAAGTAATATATGATAAAAATAGTAGTTCTCTCTTAGAGTTCTTAAGAGGATTAAATGAGATGAGTAATGTAAAGATCTTAGGGAAGTGCCTGGTAGAGTAGCCTAGAAGATTTTCTCTTCCTCTTCCCCCTCCTCCTCCTCCCCTCCTCCCCCTCCTCCTCCTTTCCCTCCTTCACCTCCTCCTCCAACACCATTATCATTCATGCATTTTGCAGAGTCAAAGAAGGAGACACTTGAGGAAGAAAAATTTCCACTTTGGTTCAGCAGATCTGTAAGAAATTAATGCTTGCAGACCAATGAATTTTGGGGCTTGGGGTTATGCAACTCAAACTAGCATTTGGCTTTATAGCTGAGAAGGCAATTCTCTCAGCGTGCAAGTGGATAGTCAAAGCAAATAAGGATGGTCAAGCCCCTGCCTGTTGCAAACATGGGACCAGTATTGATTTCTCCTCATTTGGTGTGATTGGAAATAAAACAATTGATAATGCAGGGCCTGGGAACCATTCTGTTCTATTACAAGAGAAGGTAATTCATAGAAAGTTCAGAAAAGAAAGGAACAAAAAGGTCAAAATGTAGCCGTCACGGAAATTGAAATACAAATTTAAAAAATTTTTCTGCTCTGATCTCAATAAAATTCTTGTTACTGTTCATCTAAAACAGAACTGTGATAAGAAAAAAAAGTAGGATCAAATAAAAAGAAAACAAGTGTTGCATGTGAAAAGATTACGAGATAATAAAAAAGGCAGCAATAGAACTGAAACCTACACTGGAGACGATAACTAGCACAACTGACTCTGCAGAAAATTAAATCAACAGTGTCAATGGAAAACTTCAGAAATTCTGCCAGAATGCAAAGAGAAGAAGATAGAGAGATAAATAAAGATCGTTGGAAGAAATAAGTACAGACATCAAGGAATAAAATCCAAGGTCCAACATACAAAAAAAAAAAAAAAAAAAAAATTCAGAATTGACATGGCAATTCCCAGACTGGCAATGGAGATCTAGCAATGGGATTTTGAGTAGAGAGGCCACCAAGCATTGAGCATTGTCTACTCCCCACTGCATACAACCTCCCCTGCTCTCTTTCCTGCCACACACACTTCCTCATATAGACGGTAGGATTCTAATTTTCTGGACTCTAATTTTTTGAAGGCAAGGGCTGTGTCTTAACCAACAGTGCTTGAGACTTCATAAATACTGGGCCAGCCAATGTACAGTTCAGTTTGGATGTCTTCTTGTCCTCATAAAGAACAAATGAAGATCTGTGTTAAGTCCTTCATACAACTTTTCAGCATGAATTTCTAAAATGACTAAATAGCCAGAGACGTCCGCCCCACCCTCATATCCTCAACATGCAAGGGAGGTAATATTGTCATCAATTAAGCATGTTCCACTTTTCATCATGATGAAATTGTATTTTGAACTGCACTAAAATAATTTAGAATACTGCTACCAGAAGGAAGGAATTTGGAGAATTCTCTAGAAGGTGAGAAAACCGCATTGGGGAAGGATGCTCTGGTCTTTGTTTCACTAACTGATTTTGCAGAAAGGCAGTGAAGGGGCCACGTGCCCGTGTACATTTTCCTTCAAGAGAAAACAACAAATACTAACTTTTAAAACTGCCAAAGGGAATTTGTCAAGAAAACAGGTATTCAGGGTTGAAAGAAAATGGACTCCCATGTCATATGTTTTACCAACTGCTATGTGAGCTAATGAATATTCATCAGTATAACAATAACTAAGGCCAAATTATGAAAACAGTTTCCGTTAAGTTTAGCAATGCTATTTGAGATGAAATAAGAGAAATTAAATTACATGGGACATTTCAAAATGATTTATATTTTCAGCGATTTGACCAGGATGTTAAATATTAACACAGATATTAGAAATTTGACTCTCAAGAAAAACTAATTTCTGGAGAGCCCCAAATTGTTCCCGCGTGTGTGTGTGTGTGTGTGTGTGTGTGTGTGTGTGTGTGTGTTGTGGTTAGAAGCTTGATCATTGGACTGCAAAAAATCTGTCTTTGAACCCTGGTCTAACACTTACTAGATGTGTGACCTCAAAAAAATGTACTTATGTAAGGTAAGGCCCAAAGAGATAACCTGTTAGTGGACTAAATAGCTAATTTATTGAACGTTTACTATTTGCCAAGCAGTGACCTAAGCACATTAGATACATTAATTCTCATAATGACCTGATGAGGTAAAGACCGCCATTGTCCCTATTTTGTAGCTAATAGTGCTGGAGACCATTAACTTGCATTAAGTAACTTGACCAGGAGTATACAACTACAAAATAGCGGAGCCAGAATGTGAAGTCAGGAGCTTGGATACAAGACTCATGCTCTCTTGGGGCGCCCAGGTGGCTCAGTCGGTTAAGCGTCTGCCTTTGGCTCAGATCATGATCTCAGGGTCCTGGATCGAGTCCTGCATTGGGCTCCCCACTCAGCGGGGAGTCTCCTTCTCCCTCTTCCTCTGCCCCTCCCCCTGCTGGTGCTCTCTCTGTCTCTCTCCCAAATAAATAAATAAAACCTTTAAAAAAAAAGTCTCATGCTCTCTCTCACGGTGTTATAGTGGTTCAATATGTATATATAAAATACATAAAGTGCCTCACGCACAGGAAAATAACCAGGCATAATGCCGATTCTTCAGGTCACATGTAGAGTTACAAAGTTACCCCCAAATTATAGTAACGCCTTCCCCTAAGCTACAGAGCTGGGGGCCCTACTCAGCGTTCCTAAGCCTTCACCCACTCTGCATGGGGGAGAAGAATGAGAAAGAAGAGAGGAAGCACCCACGGGCCTCACCCTCAGAGTTGCTGGTTCAGAGGGTCTGGGGATGGGCCCTGAGAATTTGCATTTCTCACATATTGCGGGGGACGCTAACATTGGTGATCTAGGTACCCCCCTTTGACAACCACTGCTTCTAGAGGAAGGGTTGGGAAATGTTTTCTTTCTTTCTTTCTTTCTTTCTTTCTTTCTTTCTTTCTTTCTTTCTTTCTTTCTTTCTTTCTTTCTTTCTTTCTTTTTCTTTCTTTCACAGGGCCAAATAGTAAATACTATAGGTTGACGGACAATACCGTTGCTGTCACTCTGCCACCATAGCTTAAAGACAGCCATAGACGATGCAAAATAAATGGGTATGGTTCCCATAGAGCTTTATTTATAAAAACAGGTGGCGAGACCTTCAGGCTCTCATTTGCCATCCCCTGTTTGCCCGTTGTTCTACAATACGACAAGAGACTCTGGGACCCAACTTCTCTTGGAACTCAATATGCGATGGCCGAGTAGAGGAGGATCATCTTGTAAAGGAAACAAAATATGGCCAGAGACGTAGGAAGAAGAAAATCAGGAGCATTGTATTGGCAAATGTTGCTGTGATCAGTAAGCTGAAAACGTCTACTGAATGCGATGATTCGGAATAGAGCTTAGCAGGACTAGAAGGGCTGTTTCAGGGAAGGGATGAAGCCAGAGCTCAAACTAGAGAGGTTAGAGGAGTGAGTTGGAAGTGAGAAAATCTTTGATCTCTGAAATAGGAGATACATGGTGGATTATGAAAGTCCACTGTTTGTTTGCTACTCCTCCCATTAAGAGATGGAGTTTAAGTCCCCTTCCCTTAAATCTGAGTGGGCTTTAGTGACTTTCTTGGCCAATAGGATATGGCTTAAGAAATGTTGTGGGCTGAACCAGAAGAAGCCTCACAGCTTCCACTTCAGTCTCCTAGAACACGCACTCTAGGAAAAGCCATCCCCTCTGTAACAAAACTGTCTGCTCTGAGACGACCGGCACTGAGGTACCAACCAAGTGAATGGAGAAGCCATCTTGGAAGTGGATCCTCCAGCCCTAGCTCCCCCAGCCGATGCCATGTGGATCAGAGGAACAAAATACCCAACTGAGCCCTTCCTGAAGTTCAGAGCCACAATACCTTGAGCCAAATAAAATGGTGTCTTGAGGTCTCAAGTCCTGGGATAGTTGGTTATGCTGTGAGAGGTAACTGGAACAAGGAATATGAAAGGACAACCGCCACCACTCAGGAAGGCTACAGGAGAGTCCTTAGAGAGAAGCATTTTTCAGTTAGAATCAGGAGGTAGTAAGGGATTCTATGACAAGACCAAGAGCAGAATAGAGCTTTCCAATGAAACAGGAGTTCTGTGCTCAGAGGAGAAAGTTGGGTCTAAGGACGGCAGCAGCAAAGTAAAGGATCATGGGAGAGGGACACAGTGGAATAAGCAGATGTTGGCAGACAGGTTACTGGAGGAGTCTCCTTTTTGAATGGTGGCTTGTCACCACCATTTTGGTGACAAAATGGAGGACGTGGACAGTTTTGTTGACCTCAATAGCCCAGTCGTCAGAGAAAACATTGAGATGTGGTCTTGTCAGAATTTCAAATCACTCGTCGAGAGGAGCCGTTGTGGTGGCAAATTTTATTTTCTCAATCGCTTTGCATTGATAGAGCCTCAAAACCCCATTTGGCTCCAGTGGAGTCTGGCTCTGAGAGTAGTAAGGGAAACTGGCTGTTCTAATCGCCAAGAATTTATTCAGAGTCCATGTGAGACACTTTCAGGATCTTAACTCTCAGGGGTGAGGTAGCAGCTGGTCAGTGGATAACAGAAAAAGAGAAAAACTCAGAGTCACAGAAAACCCCTCTCAAATCCTGCGTCTCAAATTTCAAATCTTCCCTCTGTCGCTGGCTAAAATCTAGTACTCTCTCCAGAGGTGTTTGGGATTTGTGTGAAAGCACAACAGAGAGCTTTCTTTTTTTGTCTTTCTTTTATTTATTTATTTACTTACTTACTTATTTATTTATTTATTTATTTATTTATTTATTTGAGTCAGCAAAAGGATCCAGAGGCCAGAGTGTGCTGCATTATTAATGGAAGAAGCATTTTCTTTTTTTCTTTTTGTTTTTTCTTTTTTAAGATTTTATTTATTTATTTGACAGAGGGAAAGATCACAAGGAGGCAGAGAGGCAGGCAGAGAGAGAGGGGGAAGCAGGCTCCCCGCTGAGCAGAGAGCCCGATGCGGGGCTCGATCCCAGGACTCTGGGATCACGACCTGAGCCGAAGGCAGAGGCTTAACCCACTGAGCCACCCAGGCGCCCCGAAGCATTTTCCGTTTTACTAGGAGCACCTGCGCTCTTTAAGTGCCACCGAATGCTGAGTTTTGCCAGATGAAAGACTGAATGAGCCACCCAGACTTTCACTACTGCCAGGGGCTGGATTTCCAGAGTAGTCTCGCTAAACGTGACATGGACAGGAGCATGGTTTCCAGAGCCGTTGTAACTTTCATCCATCTTGCGCCAGTCAAGTCTCAGGGACTGCGTGGTGATGAAGAACATGGTCAAGCAGCAGGATGGCCCCCGGTTCCATTCGAGGAACAACATCCATGGGAGTGGAGCAGCAAAGTGCAAAATCTTTCAATGCTGTATAAACTAGAGGGCCGACTGAGTTGATAACCTGCGACACCATTAGGACCACCGCGTAGTTCGGATAAACAGGAAGGCTTGATGGGAACAGATACTGTAGGTGGGGAGGTAGGAAATAAAACACAGTCCAAACTGGAGATGATATCTGCGGCCCACGGGAGGAGAATCTCGTGGATAGACGAAGTTCCAGGCTCTTCTGCTAACACCAGGCTTTGAAAGCAGACGACTTTAACGGTGGCGCGCCAACAGCGTCCCCCGTGTTAATCAAGTTCATAGATGCATGCGCATTTCCTTTCCCGGAATATTCCCTCATGAAGAGGTCTCTGCTCACTGAAATCTTTTCGTTATGAGACATTTCACAGACTCTTCGTGTTTCGCTCTTCTTCTGAGCGTTGCCTTCTATGCTCCAATTCCATCAGTCCATTTAACAAGCCAGTAGGCTTTGGGGAGAACCGGCGGCAACATGACAGCAAAAAACAGGGTTCAAGTGACACCGTATTTACAGGCGGCTCACACACTTACAGTGTCAAACACAGGCACAGACTGAGACCTGGTTGCGAATTTGCTTCTGACTGTAAGTTAAAAAAAAAAAAAAAAATTCATCTGCTGGGTTGCCATAGAAACAGACCCCTCTCCCACCTCATATTTTACTGTTCACAGCTTTCCATGTGCAGCCGCACCGTGTCGCGTCTTTGACTGACTGAAGAAGCCTTTTCTCCCATTTTCCCCCCCACCGCTCATATTACCACTTGCAAAGCCCATAGAGGTTGATATTTCCTCTTCCTTCTGGGTGCAAAGTGAGATAGTTTGGCAGAGTAATTATAATAAACAATTTATCCCATTCAGGTTTACTGTCCCATCCTCGCTTTCTTTTCCTAGAGCATTAGAAATCCATCACCGGTTTGAGATCTTTTTCAAAATGCATGAAGGGAAGAGAATTGGCAGCGCAGTTAAATGAATTTAATTCAGCCAGATTTTACATTATTAACTCACTTCCGAAGAGCTGAATGCGGGGAATGATGGAAGGAGAAAGTAGAAGTAAAATTGGACCATTGATCCTGGCAGTCTCAGTGCCAAGCAGACGTGGGAAAACAGGCTAGGAAAACTGTAAATGTCTTTTGACACCAGTTAGAGATACAGAGCGTTCATTTATTTTAATCACTATGAGATATGTATTCGGCGGATTCCCCCCCCTCCGCCACTCATTAGCCATTGCACCCTGATCCTGACTTAACTGATGCCGGAATTGGCAGCCTCACAGTCCAGGATTGTTTGAAATGGCGTATTAGAGTCACAGGACTTCCCTCTCTGTTGTTAAAAGGAAACAGAATGCCTAGAAGCCAGTAGAAAAGGACACTCAGCATTCAAGTGATTACACTTGTGCTCCGAGATCCGCCTTTGGAAGAAAGAGGAAGAAGTCAATATACATAATAAAGTATTCAGGCAAGGAAAGAGAGTTGTGAATGTGTGTGCTTTACAGTTGTTCCATGGCAGAACAGCAGAGATGTTTATCCCCTTCAATCCCCATTTGAATGCCGAATGCTGCAACTCAAACCCTCCAGTATCGGAGATACAGCTTCTATCTTATTTGGTCTTTGCCTTTAAAAATGGATTGTTTTTCTACAAGGATTAACACTTTTTCGCTTCTAATGCACTGCTCCCTTGGTAAGTGACTCGGTCTAGTTATCGTACATGATGAAGAAGCCAGATGACCACCATTTTTTTTTTAAGATTTTATTTATTTATTTGACAGAGAGAGAGATCACAAGTAGGCAGAGAGGCAGGCAGAGAGAGAGGGGGAAGCAGGCTCCCTGCTGAGCAGAGAGACCGATGCGGGGCTCGATCCCAGGACCCTGAGATCATGACCTGAGCCGGAGGCAGAGGCTTTAACCCACTGAGCCACCAAGGCGCCCCAATGACCACCATTTTTAAAGTCACTGAAAGGAGAATTACCGAACGTGAATGTGTGCTGGTCACGAGGGCTGTTCACGGATAGCTTGCTCTCTCTCCTTCACATACTTCCGTCCCCACTTTGAAATCAGGTAAGACCACGTGACTTGCTAATGAAACAGTGGTACAGTGACACTCTAGTGTGGAGGTTCCAGGAGCCAGTATGTGATTCGCCACATTTCTTTCCCTGCTGTATCGATAACGCAGATGACGTCTCCATAGGCCTACGACAATGGCAGTCCCCCAACGACTGGTATTGGACAAATAGTAGAAATGAAAAATACACTTGTAGAAAGCTCATAAAACTTGGGGATTGATTATTACTGCAGTAGTATTTCGTTTATCCTGATCTATGTTTCCATTAAAATGTTCATAAAAGAGCAAAATAAGATACAGAGCCATAATAACAATGAAAATGTGAGTGATACTCAATTATTTGCTAAATCCTACAAGGAATTTCCACTAAATGCAGTGGAAATGGGCCCACATTTAGAAAAGGTGTTGTGGAACTCGCCTCTGAAATAATGGCGGGGGTTGGAGTAACATTTCACAGAATGTTAGTTGGGCCTTTGACCCGCCATCACCATCTTCCCCCAGAGTTGCAAGCTCTGTGGAAAAAAATACATACAGCCACTGCAATCCTTTAGAGAAACTTCCTTCTAAAGCAGATAGGAGCGAGTCTTTTCAACTCCCAGTGTTCACTGATGCTCTTCTTGCCACATTCCATCAGAGACTGCCATCTTGGCCTCAGTTGAGGTGAGTAGATGCCAAATCATGTGATTGTTGATGATAGTAAGAGAAGTCAAGAATTACGTTAATCAAGGGATGCCTGGGTGGCTCAGTTGGTTAAGCATCTGCCTCTGGCTCAGGTCATGATCTTGGGGTCCTGGGATTGAGTGCCATGTCAGGCTCCCTGCTCAGCAGGGAGTCTGCTTCTCTCTCTCCCTCTGCCCCTCCCCCCCCACTCATTTTCTCTCTCAAATAAATTAAAAAATAAAAAAAAGAATTACGTTAATCAAGACAAGGTGAACAATGCATATGTAGGGAGTGACTGAACCTTACTGAAAGATTTTTTTTTAATGACTCAAGTAAATGAAGGGATGCATCGTTTTGGAGAAAAATCCTATAGTTTGAAGATTTTGACTATTCCCAGACATTTGCGTTGTTTCAATGCAATTGCCAATAAAACTCCGAATGAAATTTGTTTTTGAAACAAAATAATTCTAAAGCTCACTTGGAAAAAAGTGAACGGAGGAGAATACCGCTTTTGAAAAAGAGTATTGTGGGAATCACCATACCAGTTATTAAAATATAGTATAAAACCTATAATAGTTAAAACATTATAATTCTGTTGCAAGAATAGATAAATCAATTAATGCCATAGTGGTGACAGAAACGAATGTGTGTGTGTGAATGAATTCATTGAAAAAGGAGTGCTGAGAATTAACAGAAAAATTAAAAATTATTCAATGACGGTGGCTGACAAAATCAATTTAGACACCCCCCCCCAATACTGTATCATAAAATAAGTTCCTGATGTGGTCAAAGAATAACATTTTTTAAAATTATAAATAAACACACACACATACCCACACGAAAGAGAGATGTCTTTACAGGTGAGTAAAGACAATCTAAGCTTAAAAATAATGCAGACAAACAAAAAGGAATAAGTGACAGTTTTGACTACCTGTAAAAGAATAATTTTATAACCTTTGGCATAAATGAAATTAAATAACAACAAGAGGCATGACAAATATTTAATGGTAGTCACATATAAAGAAAATAGTTGATTTTTTACAAGAATCCTACAGAATAATAAGTTCAGGGGTCAATGATTATTCACAAAAGAGAAAACAAAAAGAGCTAAATAACATAAGAACTAAAACCTCACTCATAATCGCAGAAATGCAAACTGAAATAATGAGATGCCACTAATACCTGTAAGCTCAGCAAAGATTTTAAAAGGTATGCTATTTAATTCTGACAACAGTGAAATTTGCATATAGTATGATTGCAAAAATATTATACATATGCATATATATTTGTATATCTATATACATGCTTAATATTAACATTCACATAGGCATATTTAGAAAAAAGACTGGAAGTAAATACATCCAAATATTAATTGTAATTATTTCTGGGTGGTGAGATGGTAGTGGAGATTATTTTCTTGAGCCTTTTTTAAATTATTTTTTTCTTGACCTTTTTCTTGTATTTTGTAAGTGTTCCACAATGAATATGGATTATTTTCATAATCAAGGAAAAAACTTAAGTCACTTGAATCAAGGTACAAGATCATAAGATTACCAAATGAGCTCTAGTGAAATTTCCTGATAGAAATGTGTAGCACATGAGTAACACACACCTGATAGTCTGACTTAATTGTGCATGTCCAGAGAGAAACACAGGACAAAAGAACCTAACTCCAGGAAGAATTAAAAATAATCAGAATAATCAGAGATGGCACAGGCTTTTATCTGAGTTTATTGGTTGGTATTTACCATATTTGAGTCTCACATGCAGAAAGTTACATTCATCATACCGTTCAGCTCGTGATATACCATCGTCATTGGTTGGTGCAAGGCTCCTTTCTTATTTTATTTACATGTTTGTTCCCTTTTCATCTCTTATTCCCTCCAAGTACCCCACCCTTCAGCAGCTAGTCCCTTGATGGTTCATTTATGCTCTTGTACAATGTGGATCCTTATTTCGTATTGATGAAATTTTAATTTATGAAGCTAATACTTTGCTATGTATCTCATTTTTTTCTCCTACTTTAAAATAAAAAACTTTGCACTGCTTTTAGGATTCGTACTTGTTCTAAATTCTTGCTTCTACTTGCTGCTCAATACTCCGTGATGAATAGCCACTCCATTTGTTTTCTCCGGTCTCCCAGTGCATGGACACTCAGGTAGCATCAACTCATTATAACTGCAGTACTGTAATTAACAATCTCATATCTTTTCCCCTAAGCAGCTGTGAGAGAACTTCTTTCTAATTAATCCCAAGTGAAGAATCACCAGGTCACATTGTATGCATGTTGGTACTTAGCCTGAGGAGCACCAGAGTGCTCTCCAACAGAGTGGCTGCTCTGGTCCTCACTCCCATTAGTAGGTGCTCTGGTCCTCACTCCCATTAGTAACGCAGCCCCACATTACCTACGACACTTTCCCAAGTTTCCTTATTTTGTTCCAACCAGGTGTAAAGTGGATTCTCATTATTGTTTTAATATGCATTTCTCTGATTACTCTTGATTTTGAGCAACTTTACATATGCTTGTTGGCTTTTAGAGTTTCTTATTCTGCAAATTTCTTATTCATATGTTTTGCTCAATCTTCCATGAAGATTATCATCTTGTCTTGTTTATTTGCTGGAATTGCTTGTATATTCTAGGTATTAATTCCATGTCAGTTTTAAGCAAATACCTTCTCTCATTTTTTTAACCTGCTATTAACTTTTCTTCGTAGTGCCTCTAATTTTGATGTCATTTGTCATGTGATCGTGCTTTTTTTAAGAACTCCATCCCTGTCCCTACGTTACAGAGATATTGCTGGCCAATTTTTCCATCCCCCTTGTCTAGCCCATGTGACTCAAGGAACTAATAAAACTCTGAATTCCAATGCGTTCAATGAGGCTCAGTTAAAATATGATACCGTAGCTGGTGGATCGCATTTTCTGCCTGTTTTCCAATCTCTGACCTAGATCCCGTAGGAGTAGAGATGTCTCTTATGCATACCACCAGCAGATCATCCAGGATGATCTCTGCTTTCCATTCTCTCTCCATTTCATCTCTTCCAACTATCTATGCTTGTAACAAATTACCCCAAACTTTGTGGTGTAAACCATTTTATTATGCTCATAGATCCTGTGGATCAGGGATTTGAAGAGAGCACAGTGGGGATGGATTGTACTTACTCTGTGATATCTGTGGCCTCAGCAGGGAAGACGTGAAGGCCGGGGTTGATTTAACAGCTGGAGGCTGGAATCATCTGAAGACTTGTTCACTTACAAGCCTGACACCTGAGCTAGAATGACTCAAAATGCTGGGTTCAATTGGAACTGTCGGCCAGAGAGCCCATACGTAGCCCCTTTTGGGATTTCCTTGGAAAACAGTAGCCTGAGGGTTGGATTTTTCAGGTGGTATCTCAAAGATTCAAGAGAAAAATGGAGGAACCTATATGGCCTTTTATAGCCTAGTCTTATCAATGTTGCCGTACTTTGTTGGATAATTCAAGGGAAGGGGATATAGACTCCACATCTTGGTGGGAGGAATGTCAAAGATTTTTTGACCGTGTTTTAAAACCACTAAACCATTCCATTTACACCTAGACCTAAAGTAATTCATTAAAGTTCAGCTCAGATAATATTACCTTTGCCAACAAAAGTTTAAATGGTTTGTTGCCTTACTGACTTCTTGATATCCATGGAGGCCCTTTACAATTGAACCCCAATTTGCCTTTCAGCCATTTTTTCTCACTACCTTCCAGCATGCAGTCTTTAAATCCCAACTAAACTAGACTTCTAGATGCTGACTTTATTCAATTCATGCTTTCCAACCTCCCTACATATTTATTCCTGTATTCCCTCTTCCCGGAATATCATCCCTAAATAATTCTCAAACTATTCTTTCTTTTTTCATGCCCCTTTCGATATTCAGACTTCATGGAGATTTTCCTGGTACACCACTCACCCATTCCTTCCCTACCCTCCATACACTCTGATGCATGATATATTGTATTTCTTCAGTATTTCCCCTATCTTAGTTTGGGCTGCCATAACAAAATGCCATAGACTGCGTATATGGGTATAAAGAACAGACATTTATTTCTCATAGTTCTAGAAGCTGAAAGTCCAAGATCAAGGCGCCAGCAGATTGGGTGCCCGGTGAGGAGGGTCCAGTTCCTGATTCATAGACGACCATCTTCTCACTGTGCCTGCGTGTGGCAGAAAGGGGAAGGGGGCTGTCTAGGGTCTCTTTTATCAGGGCACTAATCTCATTCATGACCATTAAGTCATTAAGTCACCCTCTCAGACAGTCCCGCATGGTCATACCATCACATTAGAAGTTGAGCTTCAAGATAAGAATTTTGGGAGAACACATTCAAACCACAGCACCCAGCTTCGTTTTTCTCCTTGACACTTGACGGCATCTGACACGCCCAAACTTTGCATACATTTTTGCTTATAATTTGCCTCCTCTCACTTGTGGAAGCCTCCTAAAATCAGGGATTTTGCTTTACCCACTACTGACTCTAGCTTCAGCACATAAAACACTGCTTGGTACATGGTAGGCATTTCATAAATATTTGTCAAATAGATTAATGAAAAAATGAATAAGATATATATTTGGGAGTTATCAGTATATAAACTGTTCCCAGTGGTTCTTCTCAGGCTAGCAATCTTTTTTTTTTTTTTTTTTTTTTTTTTTAAGATTTATTTATTTATTTAAGAGACAGAGAGAGTGAGCATGAGTGGGAGGGGCAGAGGGAGAGAGAATCTCAAACGGACTCCATGCTGAGCGCGCAGAGCCCCGACAGGGGGCCCGATCCCACAACCCTGAGATCATCACCGGAGCCAAAACCAAGAGTCAGAAGCTTAACCAACTGCACCGCTCAAGGGCTCCGGTAGGAGTCTTTTTGACCCAAAGGGGAATGACAACAAATGAAAGTTAAATTCTATTGTCTCTCTTCCAGAAGCACGGCTCAGGGTCAATTATCATCATGGATTTCTTTACCTTTTAGTGCCCCCCACCACAGGCTGCTCTACACTACACTACGTGTCAGTCCCAAGGGGGAGGAAGCAGGAAAAAGCAATGAAGCACTTTAAAATCTTCCAGCTTTTTGAGCAAGATCTGTGCAGAAGGTGTCAATTCTCATTTACTCTTATCCTTTCTTCCTATGGTGGGGGGTGGAATCTCTCTCTCTCTCTCTCTCTCTCTCTCTCTCTCTCTCTCTCTCCCTGGCACAGGGAATGCTCAAAATGGCTTTAGACAAAGCATGCTCACACAAAATTATTGCCTTTGCCCAAACACTTCAGGGTTTAATAAATCCTGCTCTAGCTTTGAAGATAATCATTTTAGGCGGATTTGATGAAATCTCTAAAAATGCCACAAATGGGCAGCAGCCGTAGGACAGACATATGTCTTTATCTACACAAACTAAAAGAAAGGGGGTCTCCACTCTTTCAGCCTTAAATAAATAAATCAGCAGGGCTGGTCCCCTTTCTGAGTTTAATTTGGTTTTAATGTTTTATGAAGCTTACACCAAGGAATATTAATGCCATATGCCAGAACAAGTCACTCGAGCCTTTCATACATGGGCAAAACTTTTCATCTGATCTGAGAGATAATTTTTCTAAACAATATCAGCAGAGTCAATAGAAGTTATAATTAATTCACACATTGAGAATGTAATTAGCATTCAAATGAAAGACACGACTGCTGTATAGCTTTATAGGAAACCTCAAACCCCCCACCTCATTATTATATTTGATATAAATGCAAAATGCTGAAAAATTTCCCTTATTAGCAGTGGGCACAATGTGACCACTCCTTTTTCTAGACTCCTTTCGGCTTAAAGCCAATAGATCAAATGAAGCAAGTGGTCTAGCTCTGACAGCAAGCTTGTCCTTTAGTATTTAGTGTTGAAGTGCAACTATCTTCTCTGCCTTTGTGTGTTTCGAAGCAATCAAGTTCAAATTGCATCTTTCACTGATTTATAGGTAGGAAACCTGAATAGCTAAAAGAGCCTAACAGGAATACGTTTATTTATATCAACAAATATGTCATCAATGGGCAGGATTGTCCCCTAGTGATAAGAGTGTTTGTTTAGGAAAAAGAAGCAATATCCTGAAGCTTAGTGTCACCCCATTCCCTGTGAAATATTTCTGCAATAAGCATTGGGAGAAAAGACAGGGCTACTCAGAGACCATGGGTGGGGAAAAAAAAATCAGAGACTCAAGGCCAAAGAGTTTATTGATTCACCAACCACTTATCCGCTGCTTGATAATAACCAAAAGGCAATCGCTGATGTGCTATGAAAGTGGAAGGAGAAGGAAGAAATATGAGGGAAATAAAATTACAAATGTCATGTGAGCCACGGCATTCTTAAGTGACTATTTCTTACATTATCATTTGCTCTTCTCAGAACAAATGCATGTCTGAATGCATGTCACGATTTCACACAGGTGTTTATTTCTTTTAATTTTCAAAAACACTTTCATATGCATTATTCCACTGGCTGCCCCCAGTAACTCTCAACTCCCAACACAATATGTTGAACTGGTAACACTGAACTTAGTTATCAGATGAAGAAACTGAAGAATAGAACATATATGACTTGTTTAAGCTCGCTCAAATCATCTGTACTCAAACCAAGATTAAAACCCATTTTCCGGGCGCCTGGGTGGCTCAGTTGGTTGGGCGACTGCCTTTGGCTCAGGTCATGATCCCAGAATCCCCGGGATCGAGTCCCACATCGGGTTCCCTGCTCAGTGGGGAGCACTGTTTCTCCCTCTGACCCTCTCTGCTCTCATGCTCTCTCTCACTCACACTCTTTCTCTCTCTGAAATAAATAAATAAAATCTTTTAAGCAAAATTTTTCCCATCTTCCTGGAGCAGGAGTTTTCAAAGTATGGCCCCTGAAGAAGCAGCCTCTGATTCACTTGGAACTTAATAGAAATGCAAATTCTCCAGTCCACCTGAGACCTATGGAACCAGAAACTCTGGGGATGGGGCCAGCAGTCTGTGTGGTATAAGTCCAGGATATTCTGATACATGCTCGATTTGAGAACCACTGATCTAGAGATCTGCTTTCTATTTACACTAGAAAGACAAAGCATTCATATGTTGTAAATTTCAGGTGAATTATAAGACCCAAAACTATTAGGACATTACCCTTCATGCCCTACTTTGTGAACAAGGGTTATGTATCACCCAAGGTGAGAAGTAAAAAGTCATTCAACCAAAGAAAGAGGGATAGAAGCAAAAAAAGAAAAAGGCCAAATATTTATTGCCAGATAACAAAACTGAGGGACTAATTTTATACTAAGTCTAATTTCAAACTACATTAAGTGGCCAATAAAATTAATCATACATAGGCATTACTAAATCCCAGGTAGTGCAGGGCTGTGGAAATATTCACCAGCTAAAAATATATTCATCAGCAAGTGCAACCTTGGAAACTCAAATGATACAGAAGCACACACACACACACATACACACACACACACACACACACACACATCCCTCAAGCAGTCTACCATTGTATTGGCAGAACTAATTCTAAGCTGGGTGTTAAAATGAAAAATGTGGTTTGAATAGAGACTTCAGGGCATTTTAGTAACCATTTCCAGTGGATGACCTAATATACCACAAGAACAGGCAGAAGCTTGATAAGAGACAGTAAGGATAAGAGCTGCTCCTTACTGTCATTTGGTTTTTGTGGATCCTAACAAAGATGTGCCCGTAGGCCGTGGATTTTTCTGGAGTGGCTTAATTTCAAATATTCTATTCTAGCAAATCCATAAGCCATCCAAATGCGCCAGACATTCAAAATTTTGAATTCCAAGTTTTATATCTATGATGACTTTTCACATCCAGAAATATTCCAAATTCCTTTGTCAAATCAAAGGCTCTAGAAATTTTTAGAAAATGTAATCAGCAATGATGAATAGGTATACTTGGCTTAATACATTAGATATGATGCTGAAAAGACTGTGAAAATGGATTTACCCCTTCTGATATAATAAAGTAAAAACATTTAATTTTAAATGTCCTAGAAATTTTATCTACCAAAGAGACTCAATCCTTTTGTAAAATGAATAACTTCCTCTAATTTATCCTCACCAAATCTGAATGTCCGTGTATCTGTGTGTTTAAAATTCAATAGAAAAATCACATGATCCTATCAATTGAGACAGAAAAAGGATTTGACAAAATTCAACAGCCATTCGTGACAAAAACTCTCAGCAAACTAGGAATAAAGGGGAACTTCCTAAACTTAAAGAGCTTCTACAAAGGCCTCGCAACTAACGTCATGCTTAATGATTAAACACTGAATGCCTTCCCCCTAAGATCAGAAACTAGGCAAGGATACTCACTTCCACCACTCTTATTTAACATGGTAGTGGAAGTTCTAACTGGTGCAACAAAGCAAGAAAAGGAAATAAAGGGTGTTCAAATTGGAAAGAAATAAAACCACCCCTATTTGCAGATGACAAGATGATCTGTATCAAAAATTCCAAGGCATATACCAATACCCTTCTCCAAAAAACAAAACAAAACAGGTGCCTGGGTGGCTCAGTTGGTTAAGCAACTGCCTTTGGCTCAGGTCACGATCCCTGAGTCCCAGGATCGAGTCCCACATCGTGGAGTCCCAGCTCCACAGGGAGTCAGCTTCTCCCTCTGACCTTCTCCCCTCTCATGCTCTCTCTCACTGTCTCTCTCTCTCAAATAAATAAATAAAATCTTTAAAAAACAAAAACAAAACAAAAAACAAAAAAAAAACCCTTGCAACTAATAAGTGAGCCCAATAAGATCATAGGATACAGAATCGACATACAAAATTCAATTGTGTTTCTATACACTAACGATCAATACGTGGAAACCAAGATTTAAAACACAATGTCATTAACTATAGAGAACAAACTGGTGGTTGCCAGAGGGGAGGTGGGTGGGGGAATGGGTGAAATAGGTGAAGGGGATTAACAGTACACTTATTGTGATGAACACTGAGTAATACATGGAATTGTTGACTCACCTATATTGTACATCTGAAACGAATATAACACTGTATGTTAACTGTACTGGAATTAAAATAGAAAAAATATCATTTACGATCACTTAAAAATAAATATATAGGTGTAAATCTAACAAAATTGTATAGGACTCGTGTGCTGAAAACTACAAAATACTGACGAAAGATGTAAATAAATGGTGAGACATACAGTGTTCATGGATTAGAACACTGGCCATAGCAAGATGTTAGTTGTCACCCAAATAAGCCATAGATTTAATATCATTTCTATCAAAATACCAGCAAGATATTTTGCATATATGTAAAAAATTATTATCAAGTACAAAAATTGAATGTAAAACACTTGAACTAAAACCTGGTAGGTAGTATAAGACCTATAAATGTCAGTTACTATTACTATTATTAGTATAATAGTAAAACTATACTTACATGAAGGTTGCTAGGACAGTTCATAGATTATAAGTTACGGATTGCATTAATGAAATGAGAGGAAGAGAGGAAGAGATATAACAAAGACAGCCTCTCAAAGTGAATTTCAAAGTTTCAAAGCAAATGATGAAAAATTTGGGGGTAAAGAAAACCAACACAAGCAACAATTAGCAAATGAGTATCACGCTATGGGACAGTTTGACAAACACTTTAACAGGAGTATGATAAACAAGATAAATGTGGCTCTGTTTTTGACATGGCACCCTTATCTCAATAGCAGGCCATCTCTCCTGACGATTACAACTGAAAATTGGCAACACACACACACACACACACACACACGCACACACACACACACACAAAGCAACCACCTGGAGACTCCAAAGAATAAATAACAGCAGGCAGATTATGGAGGGAAGTCAAAAATTAGAGAAATGACCAGGAGGGGAATGAGTTTCTGAATTTTTATAAAATCTCTTTTTTCATATGGATTTGCCCCAAAAGTGGGCCTATTTTTTTTTTTTTTTTTAACTGCACAGTTCCCAAGTCTTACTGGCCAGAGAAATCAGGAAAGGGAGCTTTGGGGGCCATAGTGCATAGGGAGAACTCTGGAGAGAAGAGAGCAAAGAAAGGGATCCCTTAATTCTGTGTATGAACCCACACAATCCCAGGCTCACTCTCGGGCTATGTATGTGTAGTGTGGCTTCAAACCAGCACAGCTAAGGCCTAGGAGACTGAACTGAGATTAAAACCACCACCCATAACAGTAAGACAGAGATTATAGTTTGAACCTAAGAGAGCTGGTACCTTACTAAAACAAAAATAAAATAAAATAAAGAAAACCTTTAGAGGATTATAACGGGGCCCACAGTCTGTACACCAGAACGCTTACAATGTCCATAATATGATCCAGAATTACTCGACATGGGAAAAAACCAGAAAATTGTGAATCAATTCTTAAGGGAAATGACAACACTCAGATATCAAACCCTAGATGACCTCAATGTCGGAAGTATCAGCAACAACATCAAAAAGACTTTAGAGCAGATTTTTAGACTACGCTCCATGAGGTAAAGGCAACACACTTGAAGCGAATGGAAAGGTCAGAGAAATATAAGCTGTAAAATATAACCAAATGGACCTCTTAGAACTGAAAATGATAATATCTGAAGTTTTAAAATCACTAGATGAATTCGATAGTACAATGGAGATGACAGAGGGAAGAAGTAATGAACTTGAAGATAGATCAATAGTAAATATACAATCAGAACAGAGGGGAGAAAATAATGAAATTTGAACAGAGTTTCAGGGATTCATGGGACAACACCAAATGGGGTAACACAGGTGTCATCGGGAGCCCGGAATGTAAGTAGGAAGCAATTGATACGCAAAATGTATTTAAATAGAAGGAATAATGAGAGAAATGTTCCCAAATTTGGCAAAAGACATACATTTATAGATTTAAGAAGCTCATCAAACTGCAAGCAGAGAAGTTCAAATAGGAAAATGCCTAGACCCATCATAATCACATGAATGAAAACCAAAAATGAAAAATTCTTGCAAGCAGCTAGAGAAAAATGATATAGGAAAGAACACATGTAAATGACTTCAGATTTTTAAAAAAGATTTTATTTATTTATTTTTAGGAGAGAGAGAGAGAGAAAGCACGAGCAGGGGGAGGGGAAGAGGGAAAAGCAGACTCCCCACTGAGCAGGGAGCTGGATGTGGGACTTGATCCCAGGACCTTGGGATCATGACCTGAGCAAAAGGCAGATGCTTAACCGACTGAGCCACCCAGGCACCCATGACTTCAGATTTTTAATCAGAAGCCATGAAGGCCAGAAGACAGTAGAACATCTTTTAACATGCTGAGAGAAAAGAAGTGTCAACCCCAACTTCTATATCCAGAAGACACTTGTCAGAAATAAAAGCAAAATAAAATTCTCCGACGAAGGACAACAAAGAAATTTGTAGTCAGAAAACTGCTTTGCAAGAAATGCTAAAGGAAGTTCTTCAGGATGAAGGGAAATGATACCCAAGGGAAACGTGGATCTTCAGAAACGAAGCAATAGATATGGTAAATATCGGGGTAAATATAAAAGACAATTTTTTCCTCTTACTTTCTTTAAAATATATATGACTATTGCCAGGGGGAAATAATAAGATCTTTAGCTGGATTTGTAATATATTCTGTATGATTTTTTGTATGAACTGCCTCTTCTCATTTTTTCCTGCCTTTATCTGAGTCTCCTTACTATTTTATGACACACGAGTCACTGGGTCTTGCGGCGAGTACCTTACCTTTGATGGACCTATTATTCAGGTGCTACTTAGCTTCTCGCTTCCTGCTGCTACTACTAGCTCCCCCTACAGTACATGCTTAATTCTGCCATCTTCTCCTTATGAAAAAATCTCAACTAAGATTTTATTTCCTAACAAACCTCTCACTGAATATCCCCAGTTGTTGTTGTTTTTTTTTTTTTTTAAAGATTTTACTTATTTATTTGAGAGAGAGAGAGAGTATGCACAAACTTTGGGGGGCGAGGGGCAGAGGGAGAGGGAGAAGCAGACACCCCGCTGAGCAGGGAGCCGGATGTGGCGCTCAGTCCCAGGACCCTGAGATCATGACCTGAGCCGAGGGCAGTCGCTTAACTGACTGAGCCACCCAGGCGCCCTGAACATCCCCAGAGTTAATCACTGATGTTGTTTTTCTTTCTGGTCCACAACATGATTAAGAAGAGTTACTCTATTTTGAGGGTTTACTTTGTGCCAGATACAGTACTAAGATCTCTATATACGGTACCTTATTGTATCCTGAAAACAATCCCATACAAGAGGCGGATATTACTATTGGCATTTTTCGACTGGAATAATAAAAGTCAGGGAGGGTAACTGACTTATCAATAATAATACAGCCAGTTAGTAGCAGAACTGGGATTAGAAGCCTGGTTTATCTGTGTGTATCCTGCTATTGCACTTAGAAAACTAGTAATTACGATGCTTTGAGATGTCTCATAAATATCAAATAAAAAGTTGCTTAGACTCCCTGAGCTTTACTTTCTTCTTCTTCATGAAGATTAAGTTTAACTAAGATTAATATATAATATATGTATTATTTCCATGTATTTATATTATTTCGATGTATTATATGTATTTCTACATATATAGAAATAATATAAATAATATATATATATATAATAGGGTAAAATGTACAGGGCTAATGTATGTGTTTAACATAAATGGGGTTATTCTATAAGCTGCCTTTTCTATTCCGTAATATATTTTGGAGATTTATCCACATTAGTATCTGTAACTCCTCATTCATTTGAGTTACTGCATGCGTAGACAATTAGCCATCCTCTTGTTATTGGACGCTTAGTTCATTTCCGGTCTCTCCCCGTTACACATACGCTGCAGTAAACGTTGTCATACACGCTTCTTTGTGCGCATGAGCAAGTATATCTCCAGGGTAGATGCTAAGAAGTGAAATTGCTGAGTCATGGGGTGTGCGTTCTTTTAGTTTTAACAGATACGACCAAATCGCCCTCCGGTGCAGCTGATCCAATTCACCCTGCCATCACGTGCCTCACAGCTCTGTTTTGAGGATTAAATGTGATCCTTCACACGTAGCACTCAATTAATAGATATTATTGTTGTTAGGATCCATTTCCGCTTTATATCATCAACTTTCAGATTTCTAAAAAGAATAAAAAGTCGTATTTTTGTTATTTTTTTTTTTTTTTAAGGATTTTTTTAGTTTAGAGAGAGAGCCCCTGAGCAGGGGGAAAGGCAAAGAGAATCCTCAAGCAGACTCCCTAAGCAGGGAGCCCCATGCGGGGCTTGACCGTAGGCCCTTGGGATCGTGACCTGAGCCGAAGGCAGACGCTTAATGAACTGAGCCTCCCAGGTGCCCCTTTTTGTTATTTTAACTTGCATTTCCCATATGGAGCATTTTTTCACTTATACTTCCATTTATATTCCTGTTTCTACAGATCGAGCGCTAACCTAGAATCTTCATTTTTCTATAGTGTGGTTTGTCTTCGCATTCATTGACAGAATCTTTTGGTATATTCTTGATACTAAGCCTTTGCTTCTTTTATCTGCAGCCAATACTTTTGCCCAGCCTACATCTTGCCTTTAAACTTTGTTGGTATGTGTTTTCTTCTGCAGAAGGTTTTAATGTCGATATGTTCCAGTGTATCAAACTTTCCCTTTTTTTTTTAGCTGAAGTATAGTTGACACACAACGTTTCTTTAGTTTCACATATAGAGCATGGTGATTTGACAAATCTATTCATTATGCTTTGCTCACCACAAGTGTAGGAAACTTTTCCTTTTAGTTTTGTACATTTTGTATTTTATTAAGAAGGTTTTTCCATTCTTAGGGTCATAATGACATTTTACCAAGCAGTAAAGCTTCTGTGGATTTCCATCTGTTTTGTTTTTTCAAGACCCCTCAAATTCAGATCCAGATTCTCATTAAACAGGCTGGGCCTCAGAGTCAGAAATTATTAAAGATTTCATCTGTACTTTCTTTGCAAAATTAAATATCTTCACACACACACACACACAGGCACAAATAATACTGGAAAAAATGTGAATTAGATCTGTGGATTGTATCAGTATTGATATCCTGGTTGTGATACTGCACTATACTTTTGCAACTAGTTATACCATCAGGAGAAAGGGTACACAAGATCTGTTTGTATTATTTTTTACAAGTGCACGTGAATCGATAATTATCTCAAAATTAAAAATTTATTAAAAGTCTTTAAAAGACAGGATATCCTAAATTACCATGTTTTGAAGATAATCCCAAAAGAGAAATTACTGAAAAGTCTTAGCAATGACAGTATCTCTGAAATAATAATATAGTTTTTAGAGGGCACTACTTAGGGGCCCCGGGGCAGCTCAGTCGGTTAAGCATCTGTCTTCGGCTCAAGTCACGATCTCAGGGTCCTGGGATCGAGCCCCGCATCGGGCTCCCTGCTCAGTGGGGAGTCTGCTTCACCTTCTCCTCCCCAGCTGGTGCTCTCTGATGCTACCTCTGTCTCTCTCTCTCAAATAAACAAATAAAATCTCTTTAAAAAAAAGGGGGGGGACTACTTAGAAAAGGAAAACTCTTAATATATTAAAATGAATCATCTGTCTTATTGGCCTTATACTTTCAAGAAGTTTCTTTCCTTTCATGGCCAACTTCACAGATTTCTTACAATTTTCCTCCCAGTTTTTCTGAGAAATAATTGACATGTATCACTATATATGTTAAAGGTATAAGTTAAAGGTATACAGCATGATGGTTCGATTTACATACATCGTGAAATAATCACCACAATAGGTTCAGCTAACATCCATCTTCTCATATAGACACAGCAAAATGAAAAGAAAGAAAAGAATAAAGGAAAAAAAATGTCTCTTTGTGATGAGAATGCTTAGGGTTTACTCTCTTAACACCCGTGAATCACACAGCAGTGTTAGCTATACTCATCGTCTTGTACGTTCCGTCCCTAGTACTTATTTATCTGATAACTAAAGTTTGTACCTTTCAACCACTTCTTCCCATTCCTCTCCCCCCACCTCTGATAACCACAAGTCTGATCTCTCTTTCTCTGAGTTCACTTTCTTTTTGTAGATTCCACTTGTAAGTCCGATCACATGGTATTTGTTTTTTTTTCCTTGTCTTATTTCACTTAGCCTAATGCCTTCACGGTCCATCCACGTTGTCACAAATGGTAGCGTTTCCTTTTTTAATGGCCGAATAATACACACACACACACACACACACACACACACACACACACACACATGCATACCACA
Source organism: Potos flavus (assembly GCA_028534135.1). NCBI lineage: Eukaryota > Metazoa > Chordata > Mammalia > Carnivora > Procyonidae > Potos > Potos flavus. The sequence goes on from CM052901.1 coordinate 70,600,295, forward strand.
GCTGCTTTATTCATTCATCCATCGATGGACACTTAACTTGCTTCCATGTCTTGGCTATTGTGAAGAATGCTGCTGGGAACATGGGGGTATAGGTGTCTCTTTGAGTTAGTGTTTTTGTTACCTTTGGATATATTCCTAGAAGTGGAATGGCCGCATCATAGGGTAGTTCTATTTTTAGTTTTTCGAGGGAACTGCATCCCGTTTTCCATGGTGGCTGCACCCATTTACATTCCCACCAACAGTGCCCAAGGGTTCCTTTTTCTCCACATCCTCACCAACATTGTTATTTATCTTTTAGATTTTGGCCATCCTGACAGGTGTGAGGTAAAACCTCGTCGTGGTTTTGATTTGCGTTCCCCTGATGGTAAGTGATGTCGAGGATCTTTTCCAGTACCTGTTGGCCTTTCGTATATCTTCTTTGGAGAAATGTCTATTCAGGTCCTTTGCCCATTTTTTAACTGCAGTTTTTGTTTGTTTGTTTCTTTGCTTGCTATAGAGTTGCATGAGTTTGTGTTTTTTTTTTTTTCTCTTGCTCTCTCTCTCTATATTTTGGATACGAACCCCTTATCAGGTACGTGGTTTGCAATTTTTTTTTGCCCAGTCCATAGGTTGTCTTTTCATTTTGTTGATGGTGTCCTTTGCTGTGCAGAAGCTTTTAGTTTGATGTAGTCCCTCTTGTTTATTTTTTTATTTTGTTGCTTATACTTTAAGTATCATAGCAAAAAAATCATTTCCGAGACCCACGTCGAGCAGCTTTGTTCCCGTGTTCTTTTTTCGAGGAGTTTCATGGAGCAGGGGGTGGGGTGGGGGTGGGAGCTGCTCTGGCTACTCTCAGTTTCCCAAACAGGCTCTCTGGTTGGGAAGGGCAGGACTTACCCTCAGCCTTGGCTCTCAATTGATCTCCCTGCCTGTGTATAGCATGGGAAGCCTCCATGCCTAATACTGACTTCGCTCCGGGGGTAATCAGTTCTGTCTGCCTGTCTCTCAGGCTCGAGTGCCACTGGGTCGCAATGCTTCCAGGAGCTGTCACTGGTCCTTCTGGTCAGTGAGAGCTGGAAAGCACTCTCCACAGTGGGACTGTGACTCAGCTCCTAGTCTGGATGTGGGCAGACAAGGCTCTCGGGTTGGCAAACTTTTCAATTGAGGGTCCAAATCAGGCAGATCTGTATGCCACCACATTCTGCGGTCAGAGTGCTCCCTGACTTGATCCTACAGATGAGCAGTGATGTTGGTTGGGATTACTACTTGGGCACTGCGGGGATGAACTTGGTCTGCCAAGATCCCTATGCTGGTTGTTGCAAGCTTCCTGCCCCTTCTCCATCACTCAGATTACCAGTGGTTGAGCCTCACAGATTCCTCTGCAATCCCCATGGTGTGAGATTAGAGTGGGGGTTCATGCAAAGTAAGCCACAATGCTGGGGGTGCTAGTTGTGTCCCTCTGCCCCCCACTCTCTTTTTCCTACAGAGACTGGAAACTCAGGGGAGGCCTTTCCAAGTGGTGCTGGGCTGGTCTGGGGGAGGGCCAATGTCGTCAACAGGTAGCAACTTCTCCTACCCTTCAAATGCAGTCGGTCTTGGTCTGTGTGGTGCAGGGAAGGCATTAGACTCGCCCTTGTGTTCTAGGATTCTCTTGGTCTTGGTCTTGAATAGGTGTTAGTTGTTCTTGCGATGGGAAGCAAAGTCAGGAACCACCTGGTCGCCATCTTGGTGACATTGTTCTGTTACATTTTTTATATTGAGTATTTTGTCAAACTCTGCACACTCATTCTCATTCATACCTGACAGAAATCTGTAAGACACATATTATTATTTTTTTCTTATTTGAGGATACTAAGTCCCAGAGGGACTAAATAACTAACTTTGGGTGCACACAGCTGGTCACAAGTGATTTGGTTCCTCATTCTTTATGTCATCATTACGCCTCTGTCTGTCATTTTGCTTTCCATTTCCAAGGTGAAGGCAATTGTTCTGTTTCATTTTCTCACTTAGAAAATCTTACTCTCTTTTCTCTTTTTCTAGAACCATTCCAGTGGGAAGTTGTAAGGTAAATACTTTTCTTACTCATCAATGCCGTATGGAGGCCCAAAAGCAATTATGAGAGATGCAATTTTGAAATTGAATAAGTAAGCAGGCCAAAAGTTCCCCGAACATGATGAAGAGAAGAATAAAATTGATTACTCATTTAAACATCCCCTCTGGAGACACTACAATTGATGAATTTCTATCACTCTTTTCTCTAATACTTCCTTCTTTCTTGGCACAAGGCTTTCATCAACTTCAAAGAATGCTCTGGGCATTAAAAAGAGCTGAAGGAGGGCGTAATGGAGATGAATAGAACATAATATACTTAGGTTACAAGACAATTCTTCCGGGTCATGAGGTCTCCCAACTTTTATGTTAGTGTATCTTCAAAAAGCTTTACTAAACTAAATACTCTTTCCCAATTCTTTAAGTTGACCTTTTACTTTATTCGTTATAATGTTAAATATGGACAAAGGGTGTATTTTAAGTTCTGACTTTTTTTTAGAGAGAGAGAGTGCACGTGTGCATGCACACACACGTGTGAGGGGATGGGGGGAGCAGAGGAAGAGGGAGAGAGAAAATCTTAAGCAGGCTCCACGCCCAGCACAGAGCCTGACTCGGGGCTTGATCTCAAGACCCTGAGATCACGACCTGCACTGAGATCAAGAGTCAGATGCTTAACCTACTGAGCCACCCAGGGGTCCGTAAGTTCTGACATTTTTAAACACACTATTACATCACTCCTGAAGGTATCCAGTGGAATTTGTTATGGCAGGGCCACTCACCATCACCCGTTTAAAAAAATTATGTGAACAAGCTCTTCTTTAACTGTCAGAAATGTTACACTATGTCTTCTTCTTGACTTTATTTTTCCAGCTCCTTACCCCTCAGAGATTTTACCTGCTATCATAAATTTCATCCTAGATCTTTTACTAATCAACCTACTTATCGTCTATGCAAAAAATACATGTATTTAAGTTGAAATCTAATTTTTAAAAATTTCCTTTGAACAGGTAGCATTACATATTAAAAGTTTTTTTTAAGGATTGAATTGTCATTACAATTACTATTAGAAAAATGATCAGAAACAGCAAATATAGTATAGGTTTTGATAAGTAATTATTAAACAGAAGTTAAAATCTTAATGGAAGTTGCACTTCTTAATAAAGTAGATAATGTTATTTTTACACAGTTTATACATCCAAGAATGAATGATACTTATCCTTAGAATGAAATAGGACATGACATAAATTCATTTGCTCTGTTCTATTTATATACTAAGAAAACTTGTCACTTGAATAAGAGGATGAGAATAGAAGGAGCTTTGTTATAAAACTGCCACCAACTCCTTCCAAGTTTCTATGACAAACTTCACGTAGCGATCTATCATCAAAACATATTTTTTAATAATCTATCAGCCGGTAATCTGTTTAGGTCTCTTTTATTTTGATTGATAACAGAGGATTAGAAACCCCTAAATTATAAATTATGAATTATAAATTTAAGACCTCAGTCTTAAAAGTCGTTCGCTTTCCCAACACTATTACGGATACTTTCAATTACCTTTTGGTTGGCACTTTCGAGTGTGTTAGACCCCAGGGCAGTGAACCATAATGAGATTCAGTATGAGGACCTTTCTTCTGTAAAAAGGGAAAAGGACTACTGCAAACGGGGGGGGGGGGGGGGGGGGGG
>CM052901.1:70613610-70787957 GCA_028534135.1 Potos flavus
GTGGACTCTGAGAAACAAACTGAGGGTTTTGGAGGGGAGGGGGGTGGAGGGATGGGTGATCCTGGTGGTGGGTATTGAGGAGGGCACGTATTGCGTGGAGCACTGGGTGTGGTACATGAACAATGAATCTTGGAACACTGAAAACATAAAATGAAATAAAATAAAATAAAAAAGAATTTTTTTTACAAACCTGAGGTTTTCATGATGTGCTGAGTATTTTCCATTGCTTGAGCCAGATCCGCTCTAACCTCCACCTGCTCTGTGCCCCAGGAAACTGGCTTGTATGAACTCAGTGGGCTCCGTTGCCCTCTGGCTTCTAGTTGGGTGACCCAGTAAGAGACACTGGCTGAAATGGGAAAATGGCAGAAGAATGAGGCCGGGATGTTTTATTTCTCTGTCTTCTTTTCCCCGGGATCACCATGGGTCAGCTCTTCCTCTCTACTAAAGGCCGCAGCTTCTGTCAGGCAGTACCCCCCTTCATGTAGATCCTCTCTCTGAGCTCCAACAATCGTGCCCTCCTCTTGCCCCTTTGAGGCCAAAGTGCAGTCACCGGTCTCACTATTGCCACATGTAGAGAACTACACTACCCTTTGTTGATTTTCTTATCCTTTGTGCCCATGCATTTGTAAATATTCCCTTTATTAAACTGTCCCCAAATTGCCCAGTTCGAGTATGCCCTTTATTACGCTGAAATGCTGACCAAAAGAAACCCCAGGTTTTTGTTTTTTTTTTTAAGGTTTTATTTATTTATTTGAGAGAGAGAGAGAGCATGAGCAAGGAGGGGGCAGAGGGAGAGGGAGAAGCAGGCTCCCCACTGAGCAGAGAGCTCGACAGACGGGGCTCGATCCCAGGACCCCGGGATCATGACCTGAATTGAAGGCAGATGCTTAACCCACTGAGCCACCCAGGCACCTCCCAGTTTGTTTGTTTTTTTTAAACAAACTCAGCACCAGCAAGACCACATCCTCATTTTTATGAGAGGGAGCAAAGCCAGCATCTTGGGATCCCCAAACCCCATCTCCTCTCACAGCACTCCAGGGTCACCGTAAGCCTGTACTCCCACAGATGCACCCGTTCCCTGGAAGGTTTTAGAGAATGTCAGATCTCCATGTTAGAGAAAGCGAGAGTTAATGACGTACAACTGTAGAGGACAGTGGGCATAATTGGGGAGCACGTGTGAACAGGAGACATGAATGTATTTGGTTTTTAATTTTGACCATGAATGAACATGCCTGATATCTGTTAGGTAGCTGATTATTTCATTTTATTGTTCAAAACGATTCAGTTTTGCAATACAGAGAAAAGGCAATGGGCACCATTAACACATTGCATTTATTTGCCGTACCACCAAAAGTTGGATTATCTCAGCAAAATTAGTTAACGTTCCTGTCAAAACACTTTTAGTCCATCTTTAGCAGGCAAGGCTTTTTAAAACCAGTGCAATTATCTAACAATCGTTAGTAAATGAGACATTAATAGAACGGGTGGAAGGAAGTAAAGATTTGACACAGATTTGCAAGTTCTTCATTCCAGATAAAATCCCTCTGCTGCCAGCCTGTCACGAGCCGGTAACCAGCAATGACTGTGACTGGAATTATGTTCGGAAAAATAAAAAATAAAAAAAATTAGCCCTCTACTCTAGAATCTAATGTTCTGAAATCTCCAAATCTGCTTTTTATCTGTTTTCTTTTGACTCCCTTTACCACACATGACTGGGTATTTGAGAAGCGCATCCTCCATAAAGCAGAGAGATCAGGATTAAGTGCACAACAACAAAAATGAAACTCAGAGAATAGAGACAAGTTGAAAAAAAAAGCACTTAGTATTTTCAAAAGATTAATATTGCTACTTTATCGATGAAACAGGAAAAGAAGACCACGAAAAAGAACAAAGAGCAAGCAAGAGCTTTTATGAAATAAATGAATAAAATGATGGCTGAAATTTTTTTAAAATGTGGAAGATGGAACGTAGTCAAGAAGACGTGTCAAAAAGAGAAAGGGATGGAAAAAGCAAGAAGTGGTTAGCATGTATTTTTTTAAATTTTTAAAAAATATTTATTTATTTATTTTGAGAGAGAGGGAGAGAGTAAGTGGAGGGAGGGACAGAGGAAGAGAGAGAACCTCAAGCCGACTCCACACTGAGCGTGGAGACCTATGCAGGGCTCCTTCCCAGGACCCTGAGATCATGACCTGAGCCAAAATCAAGAGTCGTCGGTTCAAGCAACAGAGCTACGCAGGCACCCCTGTATTTTTTTCTTTTAATATTATTTTCCTTTCATCAAGTCATAGTCACCTCAACTGTGTTCCCTGAATCTACATTTTATAACATGACCGACATACTTTCTGTCTAATGATGTGCTTCTTTGGCTTACATCCATTTGGTCATATGGTTCAGTTCAAAATTCTCTACTAAGAGCGTGTCTTTTCTTCTGTTTTAGTGACTTTGACACGGACACAGAGCAAAGAGAAGCAACTGCCTTTTGACTGGAGGCAAGAGTGTCATGTGTCTCAAATGCCCCAAGCAGCCTCTTTTCCAGTTTCCGGGACTGTGTTTGCGGTGGGAACTCCTAAGTGTCAATATTCCGCCCTGAGGTTTCTCCAAAACCTACTATACATTAATATGTATATTACCAACTACTGTGAATTCCAATTTTCCATAATAGTCTTCCAAATACTCAAACACAGAAAACGATGGGCTATGATAGTTTTTGTTTTCGAAATCATAATCTTCAATTTTTAACCATTTAACTTGGAAGAAATTGAAGAATTTCTCTAAAGACTTTGAAAGCAATCCCAGGAGCGGAGGAGCGGGGGTAAATACAGGACTCTGGGGTTCAGGGATGTTTCCATCCCTTTTTGCTTTCTTGTTTGGGTAGCAGTCAGTGGTTTTGATAAGTCTTGACAGGTTCTATAGGAAAGCATTGTCCTACACTATGCCACATCAGATGGCAGGTAGGTATTTCTGATTCCCTAGAAAAGAGGTCCCACTTTCTCATTCATTCCTTTGTTGAACCACTACTTCTTGAATATTTACTATGTATAAAATTTTATCTGAGGCATAGGTTGCTTGGGGGGGGTGCGAGGGACAAAGAGGATATAATCTCCAACCTTAGGAAGCTCAGAGTCCTTTCGATGGCCACTGGATTACTCACATTTACTTTTGCCTTTGTCTCTTCTTTCCAGACCTCAGAGCCCCCTTTCATTGGATATTCCAAACATATTACCTTGTTTTTTTTTATTGTCCCCCCTTTCATCCATCCATCCTCCAGTCTCCTGTCCCCTGGCCTGCATTTCCCTTCACCGGCTCACATGTTTTTGTTTTTGTTTTTCTTCTTTAATATTTCTTCTCTGTCACTTAAGAACCCTTTATCCCATCACAATCCCTGACATATAGTTAATGCTGTATACAATCTTGCAGAATGTATGAGTACCTAAATGGACTAAGGTCATGTATAAGTGAGTTTTAAGACTGTGGGAGCAGAGGCTTGCAGGTAAAGGAAAGAATATTTTGATTGCAGTAAGTTTGGAAGAGCTCATCACACACACACACGCACACATACACGCTTTTTAAAAACTCAAGCAACATTACATCTTTCTACGATCCTTGGGGCATAAAATCCTTCGCCTCCGTAGGCATTCAGTAAATATCTGAGTGACGCCCTAAAGTTCACATGACTGTTACAAAAGCATGGACTGACTGAATTTACGTAGATTGAATATTCATTTCAACAACATTTGGAGATGGATTCTTAATGCACTTTGTATGAGCTTTTAAATCCAGCAGCCACTGTAGCTTTGTGGCTTTTAAATCAAGTCTTATTTGTTACTCCTCACGAAGCAATTTTCGAGGTTGTTGACTATTTTATGGGACATTCTTGCTATCTGTTATTCTCTCTGAATTTCATGCTGATCCCTGCTGGAGGAGGGCAGCAATGCTATAAGTGTATTTTATTCTATTGTGTACTTTCATTGTAGACAGGCTTAAGAAAATCAGATTAAGCTAATATATCTATACACCGAACAATTCCTGGGGCCAATGGAAGTGACCGGGTTTCCTGGGATGAAAACAGAGGTCACAGCTTTCTCTGACATCTCTCTCTCTCTCTCCCCCTGTGTCTCGCTTTCTCATTCTGTCTCTCCAGGAGGGTCCACCTCATTAATTTGCATTAATTTGCATCATCGCCCCTAGATTTCTTCCTGATGCTCAACATGAAAATCTCCTGCTTCTGTGGCCCAGCCTCCACCCTTGTGTCCTGAGCTCTGCTGGTCATAGGCGGTTCATTCCGCCTCATGATATCCATGACGAATTCAACTTTTCTAAATAACTCTTCCAAGAATCTAAGGGAAATGGGGGAACTTACTGAAGGATAAGAAGTGTCTCAATGTTCAGGTACCTGATCCTGTGACTACAAGTCGGGCCAGAGATCGACATCTTTGACCACCTTAACTCAGGACCGAATCCTCTTCCTTCCCTCTCTCCAGGTTTGGAAGGCTAGAAACCACACGCCCAGCCACCTAGAAGGTTAAGGTTAAGGTTTACAGAGACTTGGCACTCTCATTTACTCATCCGTTCAATCCACAGATAATTTTCTTTGTTCTGAGCACCTGTCAAATACATCACAGTCATGGACCTGGATGATTGTACGTCTAGTTTGGGGCTTCTCTGCCTCGTCGAACTTACACAAAGAAAATTGCTCCCCTAACTTTCTCTAGGAGTCCTTCTCTCAGTTTCAAGTCAGCTTTGCACATATTTCTGAGTTGGCTCTGGCTCTGGGCACTTGCATTTCTAGGAGTCCTACTCTCATTCTCAAATCCATCCCCTCTCTCATTGCCTCATGCCAGTTATTAAGTCTATTGGTTTTGCAAAACGCTTGTCGTTGTAAAACAATTATAGATTCATAAGACATTGCAAAGATAGTACAGACAAGTTCCGCGTACCGTCACTCGGTTTCCCCCAGTGGTTCCCGCTAATGTAATTCTAGTGCAATAACAAAAGCGGAAAATCTATGTTGATATAATGTACGTGCATCGTCTCTGTCATTTGGTCATGTGTGGACATTCCTGGAACCACCACCGCAACCAAGATATAGGACTGGTCCATCCCCACAAAAGCCCTCCTTCCTGCGACCACTTTGGAGTCACACCCACTCCTCTCCCACCACCATCCCTAGCCTCTGGCAAAGGCGAATCTGTTCTCTCTGATTTTGCCATGCAGAGACCATTATATAAACGAGATCATACAGCGTCCGTCCTTTGGCGATTTCTTTTTTCACTCAGCATTATGCTCCTGATATCCGTCCGAGTTGTTGCGGGCATCAGTAGTTCATTTCTTTTGATTGGTGGCTAGTATTCCGTAATATGCAACGTACCCCTTGTTTAACCATTCACCTATTGTGGAACATCTGGGTTGTGTTTGGTTTTTGACTGTTATAGATAAAGTTGCTCTGAACAGACACTGATTCACTTTTCTCTTTCCTTCTTGTTTCCATGACTTCGATGGCAAATTTGCGGTCATCTAAATGGTTTTCTCTCCCGTAAGTAAGGTATGTTTTTTTCTGTGTACTTTCAAGATTTTTTTTTTTTTCTTCGTTTTAGTTTTCGGAAGTTTACTTATGCCACGTCTCGGCACAGATTTCTTTGGGCTTATCCTGTTTGGGCTTTGCTCAGCTTCTTGACTCTGTGGGTTTATGTTTCTTGCCAAACTTGGGACATTTTCGGCTACTGTTTCTTCTAGTTCTTTTAAGCCCCACCCTCTTCCTCCTCTCCTAGGATTCTCATAACAGAAATGTTAGATTTTCTGTTATAGCCTTCAGATGCCCCTGGAGCGCTATTACTTTTTTTTTTTTTTTTTTTTTTTTTAGTCTATATTCTTTCTGTTGTTCTGTTTAGGTAATTTCTATTGTTCCATCTTCCAGTTTACTGATTCTTTCCTCTTCCTGTTAAAAATCAGGCTCTAATTTCCACATCAGGGATACTAAATAAAATAATTCTAATTCGTGCCTTCCAGAAGCTGACCATAGTAGGAGGGAAGACCTCACATTGTGTTACAGTTATCCGTGGGCTTATGTGGTTACTGTCATGTGCACGGATGCCAAAGAAAGGAGCATAAAAACATCTACTTTAACCTCAAGGAAAGGAAAGATGTATCTCAGGGTGTGGAGATGATTCCTTAAAGAAACTTATTCAGAATTTGTGTAAGAACTGCCTACCAAAGGGGCTCATGGGCTAAGGAAGAGGAGTTTCAGATAGAGGGAACAGCCCACCCAAAGGCAAAGAGATGTGAGGCAATATGGTGGAATGCATATGCAGAAACTATGAAGACTACACCCTAAACAAGTGCTTCTTACCTTTTATCATGCAGACGGTTCTTGTGGAATATTTGCTAAAATAAAGATTACTGGTCTTCCCCCTCCCCCCAAGATTGTGATTTAAAAGATGTGCTTAAGGGCGCTAGAGATAAGAACAAGTTCCCAAGTAACACTGATGGTCTGAATACCATAATTTGAGTCAGTCTGGGCAGCAAAGATCTAGATCACAATGAAATGCCATCCAGTGATTGGGTGGGTGTCACTCACATATCCAGGAGATACACCTACAGATTTAATGCATACGTCATGTTATCATATCACGCATCTCCATGTCTTCAGTATACTAAAATGTGATTTGGGTAAAGTACAATACATTAACTCTGGCGAAAGCTGAAGGGTCACTTTACAAAGCAGTGGGAAAGGAACTTATTGAACAAATGAATGTGTTAAAGAAGATTAGAAGAGAAATTATTCACTTACCTATTAAGGGAATGGATGGCTTTTTGGTGGGCACTCATTAAAAAAGCATGTACGTGCACTAATTATAAATCATTTGTATTTGCTCATTAAGGGAGACCTTACGCCAGATGATACTTGATTAGTCTGGTTTTGCTTCTATGCGAACTTCAAAGGACTAAAACCATCCGCCCCCAGGTAGACAGCAGTCACAAAGCTTGACCACCACACAATATCCTCTCAACTGGGGAAGCGAACTGAGTCAAAGTCCTTGAACTAGTTACTGTTTCTTTTCCTGGTTAATTATTGTTAAGGATATTCTCAAAGAGATATACACACCATTTTTGCAATTTGGTGTGTTGTTTAAGAATTCATGGCCTCCTGATGTTTCCCTGCAGTCTGAAGATTTTTCTCTCAGCTGATGTTGTCAGGTGAATGTTGTGAAAATATGTTTAGGGCACTGTAAATGATGTCCCAGTGGGAAAACACAGCCTGAACTGATGAGTACAAAGGGATGTTAATGAGATAAACTATTAACGAGATCTTTATAGGCCATGCGCAAGCTGGGCATTTTGAAGCCCAAATTGTGTGTATCTTTTGAAGATGTTCGATTTTCAAAAGCAGAATTTAGCGCATAGAGGTATTAAAGATGATATATTCCTTAAACCATTCTTCCTTCAATATTACTGGGTATTATGTGACTCTGGTGGGCCCTGGGAAGATATAACTTCTATTTAAAAACCAAGCTCGCTTCTTTTTCCACCATCTTGGAGCCTCTGGAGGCCTGCTGGGAACAGGACTCCTAAAACGCCAAATAATGTCTGGAAGGCTGTGGTCCAAGGCCATTTTTGCTGGCTATAAGCGGGGTCTCCAGAACCAGAGGGAGCACACAGCTCTTCTTAAAATCAAAGGTGTATATGCTCGAGATGAAACGGAATTCTATCTAGGCAAGAGATGTGCTTACGTGTACACAGCAAAGAACAACACAGTGACTCCTGGTGGCAAACCAAACAGAACTAGAGTAATCCGGGGAAAAGTAACTCGTACTCATGGAAACGGTGGCATGGTTCGTGCCAAATTCCGAAGCAACCTTCCTGCTAAAGCCACTGGCCACAGAATCCGTGCAATGCTGTACCCCTCAAGGATTTAAATTTAATGAAAAGTAAATAAATAAAGGTGTAGATTTGTTCTCTTGTAAAAAAAAAAAAAAAAGCCAAGCTCATGGGGAAAAGAAAGGAAAGGATTCTTCACAGACTTTCCACATTCTACTGACAAGGCCAATGGTACACACGCACAGGACATGACTGAGTGGCATTTGATAGATGAACAAAATGGTAAGTGATCGAGTGAAACAAGCCCCCAAATACAATTTCGTGCCATTGTAACAATCTACGTGTGCGTGGCCCGATCATCCGACACAGTAAGATGTAATTTATAAATTAAAACATAAGCATCCAATTTATAATCATCAATCATTAAGAGAAAATGCAGATTATGGGAGCAATACAAAAGCCAGAGTATTACGTCCAAATTTTGGATTGTTTTTCTGTTTTCCATGAACCATGAAATCATGTTTAATCTGTTAATAAGTTTTACCTCTCTGCTATTATGTAAAGTCACACGCTTTCTTCAGAAGAACTCTATTTTAATGCTGATTTTGCTGATGCAATTCAAAGTATTAACTAGATATATTCCTGTTTATAGTATATATTTTTTAAAGCAAGCAAAAATAATGATTATGCTAATACTAGTACTTACTAACAGTTGGAGCGAGACTATAAGGAGCCTGATTGGTGATAATGACCTAAAACTCCCAGATTAAAAATAATGCTTTGCTTTATGAAATCTAATGAAGATTACCATGATTCTAAGTGAAAGAGCCCAGTATGACAGAACCCGTGCTTGATTTTTTTCTTCAGCCACTCCCATGAGAACTGATAACAGCTAAAGAGGCTGCGAAGTGTGAAATCTGCATGTTCTTTCCTGACCCTGAAAGGGATTTGCCTGACAGAGAAACAAAAGGCAAAAAGAAGGGCCTAGACTTGCATCCGGAAAGTTCTGGCCCATTCTAGAGAACATTATGCTTGAGTTTTCACTTTCCGAATTGATTACTTGAGCATCACAAAGAGGCAGTTGGGCGGCCATTTTATTTCCTCCATACTAAGCAATCTCCTTCAGTGTATTTATTTTCCTTGAGTGGACTGGGTGTTTAAAAAGAAATTTCAGCTGGGGTTTCCTCCTCATTTGCAGACCTGTGGGACAAAGCAATCTGTCGTAGAGGTCTGTAGCATCGTTTCCACTGAAAAAGGGCTCTGGGTTTCTCACTTATAGAGGATCATACACTTGCGAGAGCCCCACCCCCTACCAGCGGCAACTGAAATTGGTTTAGAATGAGGAGAAATGTGACTTAAAAGAAAAAAATCTTGCTTCTAGTGAAACTCGAGTGAATAAAGAGGACCTATGTTCCTATGTGAGATCCTTAAGAAACAATGCGGATGGGGCACCTGAGTGGCTCAGTTGGTTAAGCCTCTGCCTTCAGCTTAGGTCATGATCCCAGGCTCTTGAGATCGAGTCCCGCATCGGGCTTCCTGCTCGGTGGGGATCTTGCTTCTCCCTCTCCCTCTGCTGCTCCTCATTACTGGTACTCTCTCTCTCTCTCTCTCTCTCTCTCTGTGTCAAATAAATAAATAATTTTTTTTTTTAAAGAAAGAAACAATGTGGATGATGTAAAGCAACTAGAATTCTCGTATATTGCCAATGAAAATGGAAATTGGTACAATCGTTTTGGAAAACTGTTCAGTAGTATCTACTAAAGCTAAATACACGCATACCATATGACACAGCAGTTCTAGAACCTACCCCCAAAAGTGTGCTTATATCTACAAAAGATACGTACAAGAATATTTACAGAGCAGTATTCAAAACAGTAAAAAACTGAAAACCAAGCCGAATGTCCATCAGCAGTAGACTGGATAAATAATTTGGGCTGTGTTCAGACAATGGAATATAAGACAACAGCAAGAAAATAAATTACAGCTATACACAACAATATAGATATTGTGGAGTAAAAGTTTATATAAAATGCAAAAAGAGGCAAGATTAATCCATGTCATAAGAAGTCAGGAAAACAGTTGCCTTTGGGCGAGGTTTTTGACTGAGAGGGAACAGGAGGGAGTCTAATGAAACATCGTGAATGTGTTATATGTTAATATAGGTAAAAATTAATCAAGTTAGATACACTTAAGATCTACACACTTTATAATTTGTAAATTATACCTAGCTTTAAAAAATAATAATTAAAAAAATAACTGTGCTTGAACCTTCGCAAGACATGTCTTTAGCCTGTTAATCTGTAATACTCTAGCCTCGATTTTTATAAGAGGCTAAAAGAAGAAATCTTTCCTTTACTAAAGCACATTAGGTAACACACTAGACAGTGTATCTGATTATGTTTTTACAAAAGACCGAAATGTTATTTATTTAATTACCAACATGTAGTATCATATTTCCACTTACTTTTTAAGGAAACAAATTTTCACTTAGTGTTCATCCATTCATTCATGCAATAAATAATAACTTATTATTTTCCAAGAGTTTATTTCCTCAGAGAAATGTCCTTTATTCCTTTTTTACGTAGCTATAAGGAAACAAATAATTACAAGTAGTGCTTAAATCTTTCAAATATTTCATGCTAGGTGTCTGTTGATGAATTTCCATTCTTTTCTTATGTTCCATTGTCTTACTCTATAGGCCTTTTAGCTTGAAGAGTAAATATAGGATATAAACATATTCATATCTCTCTCTCTCATGCATAGACGCATACATGTACATGGAAATAATAAAGAAATGTGAAAAAATTTCACCGTAGAAAGCAGTTTAGATACATTTGTGTCATACGGATTTGTCTTCAGACTCTTGATGTAGATTTTTCTTAATGACCTAAGTGACAGATTTGTTTTTTTAAGGTAAGCACCAGGGGCCAAGTTGTCTGCTTCATAATTTTGTCATTTATCTCATTGTGGCAAATGCCTGTCCTTGATTTCCAGCGGTCTGTGTCAATTTCTATGAAATGTAAAAGCTGGATGATAACAGAGTTATTGGGAGTTAAATTTGCCATCATTTGCTAGTTTGACTCCCAGCACAATTAATATTTACAGAATACCCACAAGGACGCATAAGATCGTATTAGAACTTATGTCTTATACCAAATTCTAATTTTGTCTCTTTTTCAGTATATAATTCAGGTTGATATGTCAATGACATAGTGAAAGAGGTAATTATATTCATGACTTTTGGTGGAAATCTCTAGCTGGGAAGGAGACTAAATCTCTGGTGCTAGAGAGAGAATAAAATAAATATAATAAATAAATACAAATTAAAAACAAATATGAATATAAATAAAAATAACCATAATAAAAATTAATACTTTGTTATTTACTTAAATTTTACACTATTCTTAAAAAAGTCACTTATCGAACACCTACTATGCTCATGGTATTTAATGACATGGGTCACAAGTCACCTGGTCTATGGAGCAAAAAATTGGGCAAGAGAGAGAATTATTAAATTGTGCCAGAGAGTATGAGGGCAGGGGAGAGTTTGGTGTTAATCTCGTGAGCCAAATTCCTAAACTTTCAACTTCTAATCTTTTTATTCCTTTCACACCCAGCAGTACCAGATTAAAACAGATAATTATAATTAGATTCTGCTATCATTCTAATGACTCCTCCATCTGCTTTGCCAACTTAATTTTCTCTGGCCTTGAAGTGAAGCTTTTAACAGGGACATGGAAAGAAGGAGCAAATTTGTGGGAAAAGACTATTCTATTTTAAACATATCGAATTTGAGGTAAGCGTCGAGGGAAATTCAGGTGAAGGTCAAGTGGAATGGGAACACAGATGTAGCAATCAATATTAGAAGAACAGTGGTGATGTCAGCAAGAAAGGCAGAGGAAGGACCTCCAGGAAGCCAGTCCCCCCAATAAAAGCAGTGAGATTGCTGGCAAGAAAAAAAAATGTCAAAATCAATGTTTTCAGAACTCTGGAAATTAACTGAAGGTTCGCAATAATTTGAGTAGCATTTATTGAAGGAAAATGACCAAATCTCATGAAGAACAGTGAGGTTTTTTTGACATTTTCCCTCTCACCCTTCACATTCCAACAGCCTCCCGATCATAAGGAAAACCAACAGCCCAGCACCCACTGGAGGGGGTAGAATGTGTGAGGAGCCCGTTCAGAACACCATTCTCAGAGACCTGTCATTAGTTGATCTGTCTGACAAATACATAGAAATCCCCATTCTTAGGGCTTGTCTTTATTAGCCTGGACTCAGCCTTCACTAGGTGCAGACAGCCTTTCCCTGGAGGCATTTGTGAAAATCGGCAGGAGCTGCCTGAGGTAGTGATGACACTTGGAGCCAACAAGAAGCTAGCCGAAAAGCAAAAAAGGAAAACTTAGAGGATGAGATGGTCACAGGGAACTTTGAAAAGCTCCAACGCTTGCCCTGAGGATCTAGAAGGCCGTGCACATGCATGGGATAGTGTGTCACCCCAAGGCTGTGCTCCTGTCCAGGAAAGACCTGAGCAGGCTCCAAATGCTCACCTTTAGCTAACATTGAAGCTCTACGGGAAGAAAGTGACAGCTGTGATAACATTGTAAGACACCTGGCTGAGTGTTGAAGGCATGACCCAAAATACATACAGAGTTCGTCTGCAAAGACTAGGAGAGTTTGAGGCTCCAGGCATTTAAGGAAATTTCAGTCCCATCCTTAGCTGAATATTAAGCTAACAGAAGAGAATCTTCTATGGTCACACATGACAAAGAAGACAGACTTGACAGAATTCGTTTCTAGAAGTCACCAAGCAGACAATAACCGAACCGCGACAAGTAGCAACAACGAGGCCTGGGGAGAGGGAAGAATCTGATTTCCAGAGTTACCATAATCTATTCTTTCCAGTTTTCCACAAAAAAATTATGTGACATGAGAAGAAACAAGAAAATATGGCCTCCGCACGGGAAAAGAAGCAGTCAAGAGAAACTGTCCTTGAGGAAGCTCAGACAGTGGACTTCCAACACAAAATTTTCAGTCAGCTATTTTTTTTTTAAAGATTTTATTTATTTATTTTACAGAGAGAGACACAGTGAGAGAGAGAACACAAGCAGAGGGAGTGGGAGAGAGAGAAGCAGGCTTCCCACGGAGCAGGGAGCCCGACGTGGGGCTCGATCCCAGGACCCTGGGATCATGACCTGAGCCAAAGGCAGACGCTTAACGACTGAGCCACCCGGGCGCCCCTCAGTCAGCTATTTTGAACATACTGAAAGGACCAAAGGAAACCATGTCCAAAGAATTAAAGGAAAGTGTGAGAATGATGTCCCACCAAAGAGAGAATATTAACTAAGAGATAGAAATGATAAAAAAAAAAAAAGACAGAAATTTGAGAGTTGCAAAGTACAATACAGAAATGAAAAACACAGTAGAGGAGCTCAACATTGGATTTGAGAACAGCACACTTGCATAAAGGCCACCTGAGTTTCCCAAGTCTGAGGAACAGAAAGAAAAAAAAAATTAAGAAAACCGAGCAGAGCCTGAGGGAGCCATGGGACACCATCATGCATATCGGCATATGCATAGTGGAAGTCTCAAAGGAGGAGGAGAGAGGAAAGAGAGCAAAAGAATATTTGAAGACACAATGGCCGAAAACTTCACAAATTCAATGCAAAATGTTAAATTAAATATCCAAGATGCTCATTAAAATCCAAGTAGCATAAATTCAAAGATATCCACACGTAGACACACCATAATCAAACTGTTATAGAGATCAAAGACAAAGAGAGAATCTTAAGAGCGGCAAGAGAA
Source organism: Potos flavus (assembly GCA_028534135.1). Taxonomy (NCBI): domain Eukaryota; kingdom Metazoa; phylum Chordata; class Mammalia; order Carnivora; family Procyonidae; genus Potos; species Potos flavus. The sequence goes on from CM052901.1 coordinate 70,627,229, forward strand.
AAGCCAGTCACCACACACGAAAAGCCTCGATAAGGTTAACAGCTGCTTTTATTTGTTTTTAAGATTTTATGTGTTTATTTGACGAGAGTGAGCGAGAGAGCACAAGCAGGGAGAGCAGCAGAGGGAGAGAGGGAGAAGCAGACTTCCCACTGAGCAAGGACCCCGACGTGGGGCTCAGTCCTAGGACCCTGAGATCATGACCTGAGCTGAAGGCAGATGCTTAACTGACTGAACCACCCAGGTGCTCCAACAGCTGCTTTCTATCAAAAAAACAAAAACAAAAACAAAAACAAAAACCTGGAGGCCTGAAGAGAGTGAGATGACATTAAGTTGCTGTGGGGGGAAAAAAAGTCAGTCAACCACAAATTCTGTATTTGGCAAAACTATCAGGGAGACAAAGGATGTCGAAATGGGAAAATTCAAGACTGTGAGGCCAGGCTGTAGAATTATCATGAAAATCGATCATAAGGTCACCGGGAATGATTACAAAGAAGGGAATGGAGAGGGAACTCTGAGCCAGTTACTGGAAAGACCAAGAAAAGTAATACAATATCCTGGAGGTTCAGAGATGCTGAGGGCTCTTCCCAAATTTTCCTCAGATCGAAACTGAAGTGGCTGAGATGGGAGGTCACCTCCTTCTGACTCCAAAGCCCATGCTTTATCATTCCACAGTGATGTTTTCTTAAAGCACATCAATGTTTGAATTCTGAAGGAAGTCACATAGATTTTTCCCTCCATTTCGAAGGTGCTTAGTGACTAACATACCCGTGCAGGCAATGAGTGTGAGGCCATAGGCTCCTCTCCCTGGGATGAAATTGCACGATGAAGTCACTCTTTTCAGGTAAAGTGAGGAGAACCGCTCTAGTAAACAAGGCTGAAGCTTATTTTCCCTCTTCTTCAATTTCTTTTTTCGTGTAAATGCTTTTGGGTGTCCTTCTTGGAGTGCAAGACAAAATCAGCAGAGATAATTTAGACTGAGAATGAATTTAGAGGAAACACGAATGGCCGATAAACATGGGAAAAGAGGTTCAATCTGACCAGTAATCATGGAAACGTAGATTAAAACCACAAGGAGAGAGCATCTTTTGCTCATCAGACTAACCATAATTAAAAAGTGTGACAATCACCAGGAGACAGGAAGAGGATGGGTAAACGGATAATCTTATACTATGGTTGTGGGGGTGGGGGGGACCAGAATAGCCACTTGGGAAACCAGTATGATAGGAAAGATGCTGACCTTATAAACCAGCATTTCCCCTTTTGGGCATACACCCTAGAGAAATATTTGTACGTGCACATAAGAGAACTCACAAATGGATGTTTTTCGCAGCATTGTTGGAAACAGCAAAATGTTTAAGAACAACCCAGATGTCCATTAATAAAGAAATGGATAAAATATGGTATCCTCCTGGGGCAGCTGGGTGGCTCAGTTGGTTAAGCCTCTGCCTTTGGCTCAGGTCATGGTCCCAGGGACCTGGGATCGAGCCCCGCGTCGGGCTCTCTGCTCAAGGGGGAGCCTGTTCTCCATCTCCCTCTGCCTGCCTCTCCCCCTGCTTGTGCTCTCTCTCTCTCTATCAGATAAATAAAATCTTTTAAAAAATAGGGTATCCTCCTGCAACATATTGCTATCTCTATAAAAGAAAAGGACCAGAGTATGTAAGTCAATAAGGAGAGGTCTAAAACACTTAATATTAAATTAAAAAAAAAAAAACCTGAAGAATGAAATGTATGGAATGACTCCTTCTATAATTTTTTTCAAAACCCATTGAAATATTACATCTTGTTTCTGGATTTCTTTTTTTTTTTTTTTTTAAGATTTTATTTATTTATTTGACAGAGAGAGACACAGCGGGAGAGGGAATACAAGAAGGGAAGCGGGAGGGAGAAGCAGGCTTCCCACTGAGCAGAGAGCCCGATGCGGGGCTCGATCCCAGGACCCTGGGATCACGGCCTGAGCCAAAGGCAGCTGCTTAACGACTGAGCCACCCAGGTGCCCCTGTTTCTGGATTTTTATTGATGTATGTTAAAGTATTAACATGGATGAATATCAACTTATCACAGCAGCTGTCTCGAGGATATGGAGAAAGCAATAGGTCAGGAGATAGGATCAAAGGGGAGTTTTACATCCGACCTTTTTTTCCCTAAAAACAAAAGATGCGTGGTACAGGAACAATGAATCTTGGAACACTGAAAAAATAAAATAAAAATTAAAAAAAATAAATAAAAACCTCCTAAGGGAACAAAAAAAAGATGCGCATAAAACATGTTTTTTTTTTTTTTAAATACACACATACAAAGGCTAGAAGGAAATATAGCCATTATCCCCAGTTCTAATATAGCCATTATCCCCAGTTCTAAAATCTGGGACATAATCAGATTGGTCAATCAGATTGGGTGCTTGTTGTTTATTATTCTTTCGAAAAGTATGACTTTCTAAAGAAACATCGAGTCCTCCAGCATGATTCTAGAAACATCGAGAAAAATAAGGCTTTGTTAGAAGCGGTCAAGCAAGCAGACTACACACCGACTGCTCCTGTTCTGTGACGGGTCCAGGCCCATCCATGCTGGTGTGTGTACTCTCAAGCTCCTATTGCATGGAGCGCTGGGTGTGGTATATGAACAATGAATCTTGGAACACTGAAAAAATAAAATAAAAGTAACTGGGGAAAAAATAAATAAAGTAATTGGGGAAAAAATAAATAAAAATAAATAAAAAAATTTAAAAAACCCAAAAAAATAAAATAAAATAAAAGCATCAACTTCCTTCTGCCTTGTTTCAGAAGTGAGCATATCCTTCTTCCTTCTAGATGCTTGGAAGTCTCAGTCCCCACCTCTCCCAACTTAAGCTTAAGCTGCGCACGCTTCCTTTTTCTGTGGCAATCGCCACGGGAACTTCAGCGAGTGATTTCCCTGCAGACTTGGATATTTTTAAAAGTCACCATTAAGGACTGGAATACGAAAGAACTAGCTGCTCCAATAAAGACCAGACAAAAGAAATTCTCCCTTGGGAGAAGAAAAGCACAGAAGATAATAGAGGGAATATTTAGGTTACTTCTACTTCGCACAATCCCACTTCCAGCTGCGCAGTCTCTTCTAACACACACTGTTCTTGTCACCATTCTTGGAATAACTCTTGGGTCTCAGTCTGACGCTCTGTCTGTGACTATAAACAACTCTTCCTCTATAGTTAGCACAGCCACAGAATAATGACACCGCATTAGAGACATGAATCACGGCATAAATACTTTTTTATTATGATAAAATAAATCACGGGTTGTCTGTTTCTACAGGCATAGGCGGAAAATGCATTGGGTTTTCTTTTCCTTTCTTTTTTTTTTATTATGCGCTGGAACGGAGACCATCAATTGTTGAATAATATGTGTTTAAAAAAATGTCTCGGTGCCTGTAATGAAAGAGATGATACGTGGTTTTGCAGATCCTTGGGCCAAGCATGAGTGACGCTTTCCTGTCGAATAAAAGAATGAGTCTTCATACCTCTAACATGATAAAGGGGGATAGTAGAAGATAGAGAAAGAACCATGGACGAGGAGCGAGGAAATGAAGCTAAAGGCACAATAGTCTCTGCTAATAGATCACCCTACGTGGACGTGGAAGAAGCAAAGGGAGGGGGGTCCTCTGTGGCATCTCTTCAGTATTTGGTGGATTACCCAATTCTGCGCTCAATAGAAGAACCAATCAGGAGTCTCTGGGCCAATCGGGATAAACCAGGGCACACCACAGTCATAAACAACCTCCCAGCCCCAGTGGCCTAAAGGTGGATTTCTCATTTTTGTGACAATTTGAGAAAGATGGCTTGGGGTATGCCGTTGCCATCAGCCTCACTTGGAGGCTCAGGCGGATGGAGCATCTCCTAATGCGGAATATTGCCAGTCACCGGGGCAGAAGGATAAAAGAACCTCACGTGGGTTCCTAAAGCTTCTGCCAAAGGCGATTCACATCACTTCTCCTAGCGAGTCACTGGTCAGGACAAGTCATACGGCTAAGCCTGACAACGCGATGGGAAGGTATTCCGCTCCCATATTCCCAGCTTGCTGTACCATGCTTTGGTGGATTTCATACTTACTAGGATGTGCAAGTTGCAAGGGAAGCATCTTCCCATAAGGAGAGACAAAATGCGGAGTTAAAATCAGGAGCAGTCAAATGATTTCCCTGGTGAAAATGCTCCTTCTCGGGGCTCTGGAAGAATCACAGCCTACTCCATCCATGTGTAGAAACAAGGATAATGTCAGGGCAGAGCTTTGGAAGAATATGTCTGAGAAATCCTGGCAAAGGTGGAAAAAACCCAAAGGATTCCATCTACCCAGGAATTGACCAGAGTCCCCCAAACCTACTCCTCAACCCTTCCCACCACCAAGGGAGATATGGAATTACAGTCTGTTTATGCAGAAAGGGACTTCTGAGACTGAAATCTTCTTTTTAAAATATGAAGAAACCGAGTTACAGAATTGAAGTAAATAACATAATTAGCGAAGATGACATAAATAAATAACATAAATAACAAAGATGAGTCCATACTCTTGGAATTTCTAGCCAGCCTGCATTCCCTCACCTACCACTCTCCACCATCTCCGAGGCTGTTTGTGTTTAAAATCGTCAGCTTACTGTGGACTCTGAGCAACAAACTGAAGGTTTTGGAGGGGAGGGGGGTGGGGGGATGGGTGAGCCTGGTGGTGGGTATTGAGGAGGGCACATATTGCATGGAACACTGGGTGTGGTATATGAACAATGAATCTTGGAACACTGAAAAAATAAAATAAAAGTAATTGGGAGAAAAAATAAATAAAAATAATTTAAAAAAACAAAAAAAAAAAATAAAAGCATCAACTTCCTTCTGCCTTGTTTCAGAAGTGAGCGTATCCTTCTTCCTTCTAGATGCTTGGAAGTCTCACTCCCCACCTCTCCCAACTGCTTAAGGAAGAGGTCCTTCATCAGTTCCTCTTCCCCCCACCCCAACATCTTCCATCTCTCCTTCTTAGACATTATTTATCCTTTATTGAACTCTCAGATATTGAGAATGAGTGGTCCAGCTCTGGTTCCCATGTAATTCGCAGACATATACGACCAGAATCTACTACCTCTCCCCCTCACCGCTGCTACACCCTCATCCAACCTGACCCTGTAATAGGCAGGATAATGACCCTCTGTCCGAGGATGGCCATGCCCTAAGCCCTGGAACCTGTGAATCTGTTACCCTACACGGCCAAAGGGATTTTGCAGGTGTGATTAAGAGTGTGAACCTGAAGATGGGGAGATCACTTGGATTTTCTGAGTTCTTTCAATCTAGTCACATGAATCTTTCCCAGGTGGGTCAGAGAAAGACATGACAGTGAAAGAGGAGTCAGAGAGATGGCGGCACGAGAAGGATCCAACAGTCTATGGCTGGTTCTGAGATGTAAGGGGCTAGAGGCGTAGACTGGAAAGAGGCCTTTACAAGCTGGGACAAGCCCTGAGCTCACAGACAGTGAGAAAACGGGGAGTTCGGTCCTACAACCACAAGGAACTGAGCGGGAAGTAAATTCTCCCACTAGAACTCCCAGAAAGGAACACAGCTGGCCAATACCTTGATTTTTGTCCTGTGATACCTGTACCTGTCTACTGACCCAGAATCTGTAAGATAATAAATTTGGGCTATTTTAAGACACTAAGTCTGCAGTAATGTGTTATAGCCACAAAAAGAAACGAATACAGGCATCATCTCTTGTTTGCATTATTGGGAAAGTCTTTTTAACTTAACTGATCTAGCCGCTTCCATCCCTAAGCCCCTCCAGTGTATTCTCAGCACAGAAGTCAGAGTGGCCTTTTAAAAACATGTCAGACCACGTCACTTGTCAGCTCAAAATGTCCAGTGGTTTTTCAGGTCACTCAGAATAAAAGCCAAAGTCATTACGATGGCCTTTAAAGTCACAACTTAATCTCTTATTATCACTCTGACCCCTACTCTTACTACTCTTAACCTTGCTGACTTTCTTCCGGTCCTGCTCTGTCTCCCCTGATGTGCTCTGTATACACAGGCACGTGCCCCCATCCAAGGCCATTTGCACTATCTAGTCCCGAAATAGTCTAGCCTGAAATAGTCTTCCCTCAGATATATACTTGGCTCTCACACTCTTCAGCTTTTGCTCAACTATCGCTTTCTCAGTTAGGCTTTCCCTGACTATTCTATTTAAAAGTACAATACCCTCTCAGTGCTTTCCAATTTTATTTTTTCTCAGGAGCACCTGTTGTTTTCATATATATTTTTTATTTTGTTTATTTTGCTTGCTCCTGTCTTCCTGTACTAGAACTTGAGCCCTGTAAGTGAAGGGATACTGGATTCTTTTTGTTTTCTGATGTATCCTCCGCACCTGAAATAAGGAATGGCATCTAGTAGGCACTCAGTAAAGATTTGTCGAGTCAATGAATGTACAAATAAGTGAATAAAGGAGTTAATGGAGATAACTGGGAGCCTCTGGATGGATCAAAGTAATCAGAATGTAGTGGCATAAGGCTGGTGGACGCTGACAAGTCATTCCTGGGGACCTCCACAGTCTCAGCTCATATTCACGGTCGTACACACACATTGCAGAGTCTTCCTTAGTTATTTCCAATATTTGCATATCTATATCCCAGTGGCAAAAAAGTTTTCGATGAATTATTTCCAAAACCCACTTGTTTTAAGCAACATCTGCTATCATCACAATTTTGAAGCAAGGGGGAAAATCAGATCGTGGCCGTGTACAGTCAATACGTAAGGTAGAGTGGTTAAGAATATAGTTATATCAAAGTTTGAGTCCTGGTTCTACCACTTATTAGTCACGAGACCCGAGGCGAGCTCTTTAAACACTTAGTTAACCTCAGTCTCATCATATGGGCTGTGTGATTAATAATACCAACTCAGAGCATGGTCGAGGGACTCCGTTAACACATCTGAAGCATCTAGAGTAGTTCCCAGTACATAGTTAAGTTCTTCAGTACCTGATAATTACTGTCGTCAACACAAGCATGTTTTCCAATCTTGCCCACCTCAAGGTCTGCTTTACCTGTGGTGCCAATCGCGTGCTCTGCCTTTCAGCAGCCCTCCCATCTGACGCTCACCTCTGCTTCCTCTTACCGCCATCATGCCCTCTCTTACCGCCATCATGCCCTCTCTTACCGCCATCATGCCCTCTCTTACCGCCATCATGCCCTCTTTTCCCCCTGCCCCTACACTAAAGCTGCAGGCTGTTTCCCTTGGAAGTGCAGGGTCAGCCCTGAACTCCGTCCACGGTCAGGCCTGAAACTCTACTGAGTCCTGCAGGAGGCTTGATCGGAGGAGCCCATAGAGACACAGATGAGAGGACTGGCCGCAGGATGTGATGGCCCAAGTTGCATTTTTAGATCTCCTTTTCTTCCCCGTCTCGCCTCTGTTCTACCCATTTGTTCAGGAGGCCAGGAGGCCAGGAGACCCCTTCATTCTCCAAAGAGAGATCCTTGCTAGGATTATAGTAATGAATCACAGAAGAGAGAATGTTAGAGACAAAGACTACCCCCCCCCCCGCCCCCCCCCGATATCAACCAATAACCCATTCTTCCCATGGGTGAATCAACCTCACAGACATTCGTGGAGGAATGAGGAATCAAACCTAGATCATCAAAGGTATCCCGCCGGGAGAGCATAGCAGCATACCAGACAGGAAGAGACCTTACTCATTTCTACATTTCCCAGAACTATATTAACCGATCTTATTCTCTGTTTTTTTTTTTTTTCTATTACCTTGGAACTGTAAAGAAACAGGAGTCAAGGCATAGAAATGAAACAGCAGATATTTTTCAGAAGGGAACTTTAATAACTCACTTTTCAAGACCCAAACTACTGTGTTATCACCTCTGAATTAAGCCCCAGCTGTTGTGCCAGACAGACTCCAACTTCAAAAGTGAAGGGCTTGAGTTTAATCAATTTATTTTCTCTGACTCAGTAGAAAATTTTCCTTCTTATTAAAGTCTCTTTATTATCTACAGGTAAACCTGACTAGCAGAGAAGGAAGGAGAAGGTGAAGGAGGCAGTACGACGTACTACGGCTGCGTAGACCACAATTCAGACACTTTCTCCTTATTGTTGAAGGCAGTGGTGTGTTAGTAGAGTGTGAAGAACAGAATTTACACACACACACACACACACACACACACACACGGATAGGAGTTCAGTCAGCACAGCAAGTCCTGTATAGTATTTTTACAGTCGAAAACTCTACCACGGAGCCATCCCCCTGCACAATACATAGCATTTTTGAATGAGCCAATATCTTTAAAGTTTGGGGCAGTTAAAATTTCGGCAGACCCTGGAGAATCTAAAGGCAGGGCTCAACTGATAGTAGAACTGACAATAGAATTTAGGAGGCTGACACCTGAACCTCTGTTGATGCATGAAAATGGTTATAATCCCAATTCTGTTAAAATAACTATTTCTGAATCGCCATCATAGAATGCAGTAGGGGCCTTCCATCAGTAAAAAAAGCTGTTATTTTCATAGCTTCCACTTCTCCAAGAGAGCAATGTTGTTGCTTTTTTTCTTCAGGGACAGTCTTTTCAGGCAGAGCAGTTTTGTAACTGTAGTTGATGGGCAAGAAATTAAGATATGCAAGACAATGTTTTTATAAACTGACTTCAATTTACAGAAATAACCAACTGATCATGGGTTGTGATTGTTCTGTTTACAAATAATGCAATGTCATCCATTCCAACCCAATCACTTTTTCAGGGCCTAAAGGCCTGGAAAACTCTGCTAAAAGGCATTGAATTTATCCCATTAGCAGTGGAGAGCCATCAAAGGTTTTTGAAGAATCAAGTCTCAAGATCACATCGGAAGCTCTCTGGTTACAGGATTAGAATGTTAATGCCAAAGTCAAGGCAAAGGAGGATGACTAGGTAGTCTCGATTACAAAAAAAAAAAAAAGGAGAGATTCAAAAGTCAATTTTGTGGTAGAATGGACAGGAATTGGTAACTGATTAAATTAGAGGTCATTTAATTTATGGTGTGATCAACCGCATTGACAAAACATGAGACCATTCGATGCAAGAAGCACTGATTGTCACAAAAACCTTTTTTTTTCAATTAAGAGAAATCCGGAGAAAGAATCAACAGACCACTGGGCTGCGGGAAACCTTGAGAGCTTCCCTCTCAGGTAGGACTACCTTTTAAAAAGGATAGAATCGGATGTCTGGGTGGCTCAGTCGGTTAAGCGTCTGCCTTCGGCTCAGGTTATGATCCCAGGGTCCTGGGATCAAGTCCCACATCAGGCTCCCTGCTCAGCAGGGAGTCTGCTTGTCCCTCTCCCTCTGCCCCTCACCGCCACACGTGCTCTCTCTCTCTCTCGAATAAATAAATAAAATCTTAAAAAAAAAAAATAAAAAGGATAGAATCTGTGGCCCAAAGTCTTACGAGAAGGACATTTCATATGTTTCCTTAAAATATCAATGTTTGAAAATCTTTCATGGTAAGAAAGATCGGACAAACTAAGAAACTGAAAAGACATTTATCATGTGGCCTGAGAGTCATATCTGCTTCCAAGAGGGGGGGACCAGCATTTCATGGGTCTCCTCAGAATCTATGACCCTACCCTAGTGGTTCAGTGTGGTTAAACACACTAATGCCCTAAGCATCAGTCATATATCACATGCTGGGGATACAAAAATCAGTGAGGCAGACCTTACAGGCCCAAAGCATCATGAAAATATGTCCAGGTGACCTTTGGGGCTGTCTTCAGTCAGGATATCGCTCTGTCATACTGCAAGCCAACGTAGAAGGTTTTCTCTGTGTTCTCAAGATAGTTCTAGATATTTCTTTCACTTCATTAACCACATTGATTTGGCACTATTTGCTTTTGTGTTCATCTCCTCCTAAGGACTGTGGGACCTCAGGGTACGAGGGCCATATCTTCTCCATCTTAGCATTCCTAGAACCTTGGACGGTGCCTGGCATATACTGGGAGCTCAATGAATGAATAGATCTTGACTTTACCCTTCCAGTAAGTTTATTTCTTCTTATTCTGGAAATTTCTTCTTCTTCTGAAAATTACTATCACTCCTTCACAGACTTCCCTTATTGAAGTTTAAAGATCCTAGAAGTTTTAACAGTTTATTCTGGCTCATTCTCCCAGTAAGTTAAACATATGGATAGCTTTTCTCTTCAGGATGGTATTGAGCAAAAGAGCATGGGCCTTGAAATCTGAGGACATGAGTGAAATGCCAGGTCCATCATTTATTATCCGATAATGATAGGCAACCCTCAGCTTAGCCATCCAGGAAATGGCAGGAGAGAAGAAAACTGCTGTCTGTATGGGATTATTCTGAGGATCAAATGAGGCAATGCATGTTGTTAACCGTAAAGGGATATGGAAACACTTATGATATAGCATATTGATTACCTGGGATGCTCACCAAGAAGAATCCATAGTTCTTTTCCTTGACTTAAAAAATCTACTTAATTTGGGACATATGGAGGGTTGGGAAGACAGTTGGGTCTTTCCGTTCTGAAATATGGTAAAATAATATTTAATAATTCCAAATATTTTCAGCAAGAACATATCACCAAGTGACAAAAGTGTCATAAGTTTTCAGGATTTATGTTAGAGAAATATTACAAGTTCTTGAATTTGGCTCTCTTCTGGGTACAGAGAATTTTCATAGCTCAGTTGACAAAGAATGACTTTGAATGGGAATGAGAACCTTAATCTTATTTTGAAAACATCAATTGTCTAATTATTATGGGCTCTGTATATTCTTTTTCAATAACTGTGGCAAAGAGAATTTCATAGTCAACGCCTTCTGCAAATATGCTTTTGTGGTAGAGAGAACAAATACACTTTGCAAAGAAAAATAACCAGATTTAGAGAATTACACTGACTTGTTGACTCACTGGCTGAATTAAATAATTCCCCCCTCGGACACTTGGCAGAGTGAAAAATCAAGCCCTTCAACTTCATGGCTGATTCTATTTGCTTTTACTCAGCTCATTTTCTCTTAGGTCCCCAAATGCAAATCAAAAGTGTTTTGCTACCTGATGACAGTTATAGACGATAAACTTCTGAAGTTTTAACTCCATAAATATAGAAGAAGTCAGGATTCTGTCTATTTACAGCTTGTATTCTAAATGAATACTTTCATTACTGTCTTCCCAAAGCTGATAAACAACTCAATTAAACATTAAACACTCACACGTGCACATGCACACACACGTACGCACACACAACACCTTCCATAGTAGATTACACTCTACTGAGGGAAAGAAGTGATGGCAAAGGTGGAAGACCCCATAACCGTGCCCTAACTGTGATTTTTATTTGAAATAACATTTAGAGATTTTATAAAATATCATACATTTAGTTTTAATTAATAAGGAGTTTCTCGAGGAAGTAATTTGTCTCATTTAGTGAACATCTATAGGGTTTCAGTCGTAGGCCAGGCATGGCGCTAAGTGCTCATGAGCAAAAGAAGACATTCCCTGTGCTTGTGGAGCTTCCTAGTTCAATGAGGAGACAGGCATGAATCAAGCGATCGCATTGATGAATATATAATTCCAAATAGCGAAAGATGTTGTGAAAGAAAGGAGTTGGTTGGGCCCTTTAGGGAAACTACAAAGAAACCTATTTCAGGGCGCCTGGGTGGCTCATTCAGTTAAACGTTTGTCTTTGGCTCAGGTCATAGTCCCAGGGTCCTGGGATCGAGCCCCACATCGGGCTCCCTGCTCAGTGGGGAGTCTGCTTCTCTCTCTCACTCTCCCTTTGTGCTCTCTCCCTCAAATAAATAAATAAAATCTTAAAAAAAGAAAGAGAAAGAAACCTACTGCAGCCTGGGAGTGCAGAAGAGGTGGGCTTTTTTTAAAGAGGCAGCATGTGAAATAAGAGCTGAAGGAAGGGTAAGAACTCATTAAGTTAAGGAGGACTACAGACCCAGACTGAAGAGACGGTATGTGTAAAGATCCTGTGGCCAGAGGGAGCAGGACTTGTTTGAGAAGCCTAAAGAAGCCCTATTTGGTTGAAATACAGAGTTACTTTGTGTGTTACAAAGAATAAGATGCCTCGGGGAGGAACACTGATGAGAGATATTTCTGGAGCACTAGTCGGGGACAAGTGATGTAGCATCATGTAGGCCATCTCAAAGATATTGGTCTTTAACATCTTAAGGAAAGAGGAGATGTGTATTTATGTATTCGGCAAATACTGAGAGTACTTACCAGTGTCCAATACTCTTCTAGAATCTGAGGACAAAACAACGAATAATAATAAAAAAAAAATACATGATCACATTTGTGTCCATCCTGGCTCCAGTATAAAAGATGGATTGGATGGGGTCAGTATTGATGTCTAGAATCTAGTCTGTAAGCTTTTGTAGCAGTTCACATGAAACATGGTAGCGGTTTAATTTAGGGCAATGATGGCGGTGGTGGTGAAATGGAGAGAGGTGAACAGAGCCATGAGATGTTAAGACATAAAATCAACAGGACTTGGTGATAGATAAGAAATAGCTTGGGAAAAGGGAAGTATAATGTCTATCTCTGTGTTTCTTCCTTGAGACACTGTGTTGGTAAGGGTAACATTCACTCATATAGAAAAGTCTGGAAGACAGTTACATTTACTTTTCTTCATTGAAAGATAGAAGGGAGTGACCAAACATTCAGGTTCATAAGTTCAGTCTTGGACAAATTGACCTTCAGGTGATATTCAAGTGGAAACATTGAGTACATAGTTGGACATACAACTCTGGAACTCAACAAAGAGACCTTGGGTAGATAAATTTCAGTGTCATCGGATTAGGGATAGGACCTGAAATCACCAGACTATAAACTCCATGACAGAGGACTCTGTATCTCCTTTTGCTCATACTTGGAATTTTAGAATAGTGTATCTGGCACGTACCAGGTGCTCAATAAGTATTTGTTAAGAGATGAATACTCAAAAGATGAACTGAAAATTCTTTGAAATTTTTTTATGTGAGTTTATGAAATTGCTCTTATCTGGGTTCTTCCAGAAATATTGCAGCACATTTTCCTTCTCTTCTGCAAAAATGGTGAGCACAATATCAACATAATTAATTTAGATTAGTACAAAAAAATAAATGTGATGGCATGAATGTGATTTAACCTTGGCAAAGCTGGGTTTCTCCTTTGAGAGTATATTTCCAATCATGTATATTTCACTATGTAATATTAAACAGTGATTGAAAGACATAGGAAGAAAAACAACAAAGTAGGAGAAGGATAAGAAAAAGAGAAGGAAGTGGTGAGCTCGAGAGGAGATAATGATACAAGGACTTAAACTAAAAGCTTGCTACTTTCCTTGTCTTGTCTGCTTGGGCTACTGTAACAGTATACAATAGATAGACTGGGTGGCTTATAAACAGCAGACATTTATTGCTCACAGTTCTGGAGGCTGGACTTCCAGATCAGGGTGTCAATGTGGTCAGGTTCTGGTGACAATCCCCTTCTGGATTGCAGACTGCTGACTTCTTGTTATATCCTCCCTTAGCAGCAAGGGCAAGGGTGCTCTCAGGACTTCTAACCCCATCCATGAGGGTTCTGCCCTCATGACTCAGTCAACTCCCAAAGGCCCCACCTCCTAACTCACCACTTTGGGGGGGTCAGATTTCAACATATGAATTTGCACAATATGATTTGGGGGGGATTGAACATATGAAGATATGAATTAGAGGGTGGGAAATAAACATTCAGACCACTGCATTCCTCGACTCCAACCTTTCATTACAGCAAATGGCTCCTCAGTGGAAATACAAAAGTGAAAATTCTGGAAGACATCTAGGCACCAGCATCCAGCATATAGTGAGTCCTTTTGTGGGTAGAGTTGAGTGTGAGGCTAGAGAGCCACATGGAAGAAGATACGTGTGTTGCCACGGAAATATTTAAAGTCTAATATTAGCAATAGGATGCTCAAAATATATTATTTTCATGTACGTACCTATTACTATGTTTCATCAATATTAAGACACAATGTTTCATATTTTAAAATCTCTGAAATCTGGATCTATCCTACGATAAACGGCATCTTACAACTGCCGTCAGCAGCATTCACAGTGTAGTTGTCATTAGCTGCACATGGGAAAATTTGGTCGTTTTCTGAGTGACATGACCGGCCGACTCCAGCCCTCTGATATGTCAAGCAACAGATTGTTTGAAGGACCATTTGATTAAGGAATACAAGTCCTGGTTGCTATCTGAAAATCTTCCATGGACATAGTATTGTCAAATCATCAGTTATAGAAATGTGTGTAACGCTTTGGAAGAAAATTCTGAAGACAATAGATCAGCACGCTTGTAAAAACAAAACAAAACAAAACACGAACTTTTGCATCATCAATGTGCCAGCTGGCACAGAGGATATTTCTATGTGAAGAAAACACATGGACATCAGTAACTTTGAGCCAAGAAGTGATTCAAAAGAGTCAGGCTTTCTCAAAATGTGAAGATGTTTTAGGAATACATCAATCAGTTTATTTCACTCATGGTCCTCTTTTTATGCATGCACAAGTGTGATATATGATAAAATCTATATTCACATAAGTCTAAAAGAGTTCTTTCAGATAGTACCAGCAGAAATTCCAGGTGATAAGACAGATTTATGCCATCGTTTAAAAGGCAGCATTTTACCATTGCATAAAATAATGGCATGTCTTACAATCAAACACATTGTAGATTCAGTGAAATACAATATGAGAACCTACATGAAACACCAAACCAGTGACTATGACAACAAATAGACATTAGGGCTCTTTACAATGCAACCAGAAAACCGGAAGATAAACCCAATTTAACGAAAATGAGATGCGATTCAGAACAGAAATGTTCGCCATTAATCCGAGGTTGATTCTTTTAAAATGAAATAAAACTTCCCAAGAAAATTGAAGTCAATAAGGTTTAGCATGAGAGATGTTCATAGAATATTGCACTTTTTTTTTCTTTTTCATTGTTCTTACCTTTCCAGTCACAATAGAGCCTTGGGGAGATTTTTGCCCAGTGTTATGTAAGGACACTTGTTACTCTAAGGCTACATGTTGACCAGAAAAAATAAATTGCATTTCCATCTCCTGAAGTATTGTGATGATTCACATGAATTAGCCTTGAAAGTATTTTCCATAAATTGTTTTCAGCATCCTTGCCCACCAGGAAAGATTTTATGCTTGGAGAACATGGTTCAGCACAAGAGGTAATGTAGCCTTGATAAATTTAAATTATAAATTATAATATGCTCCTTTTGTACACTTGAAGCCAGACTGGGCAAAGCTAACATTTCCGGGATACACTACTTCTTTCCTATATCGGATATTCTAAATGTTAACCAAGATCACCGAGATCTCAAGGAGGATATTAAGAGCTGACTCTTTTTGAGCAATTATGTAGCCAGGCAGTGACTAAGAACTTTTCACATACTGTCTCACTTAGACATCATAGCTTCTTTAAGAAATACATGATTATACTTGTCTTGGTTGAGGAAACTTAGTCTTTTGGGGGTTAATTTGCATAAAGTCTCTTTGCAGGTAAAAGGCAGGGCTGGACTTCTGCTCCAAGACTAGTTCAACTCCAGGTCTGAGACAGCTGTTAGGCAATACTGCACCTTATTTTAGAGCCCAGTGTCTAGCTTCCTGGTGAATAGCTCTCACTGAATTGCTATTTTTAAAGTCATGCTGTCAACTTTTAGTAAAGGTGAGTATAAAAAAATAATCTAACCTTGTGACTATTGCTTCTGCTCGAGCTGCTTATCACTTAATACTCCTACACAACGTACCCTGTGAAGAATTGCCACTCTTCCTCCCCAGACTGGCGCCAGAAAAAAAGGAACTGTTTCCTTCAAAGAATTTAAAGATTATTATCTCAACATATATATTAATCTATTTCCCTGTTAATCAGATTATTCCTATCACTTGTTACATTTTTTTCTGCAGAAACCCTTTCAAGTACCTTGGAATAAAGCAAGGAGTAAACAAATAGTAAGTTTAAGAGCTTTCCTCTTACCAGATATTGACAAGCCTGGTCAATATCCTAAGGAGTCCACAGTAAATCTGAAACTGACAAGCTTGCAAAACAGTACTTAGAATTAGGGTGTGGAAATTAAATTTACCCTCCCTAGACTTCATCCACTCCAGAATCTTTCCCCAACTACCCAAAAGGTCAAGTGTCCTAAGAACAAGTATTTAACCCAGCTGTTTGATCTGCCATCAGGTAGATCCCAGGGATTTCTTGTAGAGTTCCTGATGGCCCAAACATTTGCAAGTCCTCGGCATCTTTTCTTCCCAACATTCTTTCCTTCATTTATGTATATATTTGTTTAATTGATACAAGTGTTCTTATTGAGCATCTTTTGTGGGCAGGTTTTGGACTGTTGTCTGACATTACAGAAGTGAACAAAACACACCCCTACCCAGGGAAGTTCACAGTCTGATTGAATAGATAGACACATAAAAATCAAGTTACTTTTAGAGGGGTCTGCACTTTGTATCTAATTGTTTAGCCTTTGATTTAAAATTTTTGATTCCTCAAGTCTGAAGCTGAATGGGAGTTTCAAAACCTAGCATCACAATGAACCCTAAGTAAACTTCACTGCAGCTTGGGTTTGTCTCATTTGTCAGTGCACTTGGATCCTCATCCACTGATCGTGAGCACAACTGCGGCAAATGGGACTTACCCTTTACAAACCACAACTTCTGTGCAAGGATTAATAGCCTTGAAAAGTGGCTCAGAATATATGACATCATGAGTCCTCTTAGACCTAAATGGACTTTGACTCCTCATCTCATTTTGCAGCTGTCTCTCTGATTGCCTGATGTGCTGAAGCTTCCCCACATGTATCTGAGGTTCCCTCTCTAGCAGCTTCTTTCTCCTTGGGAAAAACAAAAACAAAAACAAAAAAACGGTTGCAGGGGCATGTGGGTAGCTCAGTCGGTTAAACATCTGCCTTCAGTTCAGGTCATGATCTCAGGGTCCTGGGACTGAGCCCCATGGCTCCCTGCTCAGTGGGGAGTCTGTTTCCCCTTTTCCCTCTCCCTACCCTGCCCCCGGCTCGTGAGCGCGCGCGCGCTCTCTCTCAAATTAATCAATAAAATTTAAAAAAAATGATTGCAATGCTCTTGAAAGGCGCTACATTGGTTGCAGAAAAGCTGAGTCATTAGAAACACAAGTCCTGTTGTGGCTACTGTAGGAAGCAGGAAAGTACTGGATGAGCACATGGTGGGTTTTGTTCTGATTCCAACCCTGGGGCCATCTTGGTTCTCCATGGTTGAGAGTTCTCATGGAAGTTGGAATGTCTGTCGCTAACACATTCCTACCAGAGAAGCCCGGTCTAACAAGGTGTCATTCCCTAGGGAGTTGCCCGGCAATATCACATAAGTGAGAGTACCAAGGTGATATCCCTGGAAAGGAAAAAGAGTAAAAAATGCAGCACTTAAAATATTTGCAAAGCAGCCACCGACACCCAAATGCTCTTGCCTGCTTGTTTTGGCTTTCTGCAGCATAATTTATTGGCTCGTCTCAGAAAAGGAAGTGTGCCCACACAATGCAAGCCCATGAAACAACCCTCACCATTAGTTGCTTCTGCCTCTGCCCTCTTGGCAGTTCATAACCTTCATTGATCTTTTTTCTTCATAGTATCTAATTTACCAATTATGCAGAGCACAACAATGTCCTTGAGGAAGGAAAAACAAACCCAAGAAACCTTCCTTGAAATAGTTTCTTAAAATATTCAGCTCTAATATCTATTAGTTATTTCCATGAAAAGATAGCCCAAATGAGTCCCTTAGGGGTGGTTCTAGATGCCATGTGCATTTATTTTAAAGAGGCACTCAAACTCAAATAAAAACTAAGTGTCACTTCGTGTCACTGTTTGGGTCTAATTCGCCTGCACACCTTAGGAGGCCCTGGGGTCCTCAGGCAGGCCCTGGGGCTCCGTGAATAGAGGAACTTCTAGGTCCCAAAGGAGGGCCTGTGTATAGAATTCTGGAGCTGGTGGCTTACACCCCACCCCAAACATACACGGTGATCCTAGGAGAGGACAGGTGAAGAACACCGCCTGCTTCCAATGATGCAGCCAGGTAGGGAATAGAGAGAACTAAGCCTGAGCTTCCTTCCCACGCGCAATCTCTGAGGATATGAACAACCAAACCCCAAAGGGCAACTTTGTGAGATAAGGGACAAGGGAAAAACTGTTTGGAAGACACGCATCTTACTAGCAGAGATGACCCACGGGAGAGGTCACCAGTTGGCTCAGGCTAGTAGGTGGGTACCTGGTAACCGAGGGGCTCGAGCGCCACAGGAACCTGATTATGGTTGGGCAAGTGAAAGGAGCATGAGCAGTGCCCATGACCTCACAGACTGAGATCTGGCAGCTCCACATTGCTGGTTTCCCTGCTTTGAAAAGTCTAGCTTATCTGTCATCCCATAAACACAAACGCATATTTTATCTATCTGTCTTCTGGATGGACTATCCTTCAGCCTGTATCTAAATCCCTCCAGCCTGCTTCAGCCCAACTTTGCCAGACCATTCTAGTCCACTGTGATCACTCAATAACCCTCACTGGGGAATTTCAAGATTGTCTTTTAGAGTCATTTGGTTGTTTTCATCGTATATGTCTCATCTTCCAAAATGGCTCAGAAGCCCCTTGAAGGCAGCAGAGTCAGGGCTGGGTGCCTGATATCCTTCTCTTACTTATCTTCCATAGCGCTCAGCACAGTGCATTACACGTAATGCTCAAGAAGTGCAAGCCAAAGAGATGCGTAGATCAGCCAGAAAAGCACTACAGACAGCTCTGACGTCATACTCTGCACTTAAGCACACCCAGGACGACCCGGAAGCCTTTCTTATATAATACCACTTCTTTCTTGGCGTGGAGGACCATCATGTTATTAAAACACAAATGGCTAGGTCCCAACCCCAGAGGTTCTGATTCAGTGGGCTAAGTGAGGCCATGGATTTGCATTTTTTCATAAGTTTCCCGGTGATACCAATACTGTGGGTCTGGGGACAAGGACACGTTGAGAATCGCTCCATAATGAGACTTAAGAATTTGCCACAAGTACCTCCAGGTAGTCTGCTTGATTTAGAGCAAGACAGAAGAAGTTGGATGTATAGGAGGCAAGGTGAGAGAATGTCAGTAGGAGCCAGGCAAGATAGGCAGGTCCCGACCTAGCAAGCTGGGTCCAGGACAGGACCGCAGACCCGAAGAAAGCTGAGTGCATTAGAAACCCAAGGCAAGAGCTTCTTTGGACCTGGCATTCTGGGGTCAGAGTCATGGAGCAGAGAAGAAATGGGGCCATACCAGGCGGGGCTGTCAGCTAAGGCAGGCACAGCGGTGGCATCTCCATCTAGCCAAAGGAGCAAGTCATCAGAAGCGCAATAACGAAACGCCGGAACAAAGCGATGACAACAGTAGGTGACAGTGGTCAACGAGAGCACCCAGACAGTGGGGATACCAAATGGGAAAACTTGAGCGATCAGGAAGTAGGAAAGAGACTAAACAACAGGATAGTGTGCTACAGAGAAGATGTGAAGCTCAGATCGGAAGGCCAAAGATTCCAGCTACAGTACGGGCATGGGGCAGCGTGCATTTGTTGCATCTCGCCTAAGTCTCAATATAATATGGTTTGGTTGAGGAACTAGCCTACACAGCAAGGGTCAAAGAGACAGATCAGTGAGCATATCCCGTGCCCAACAGGCTGAAAGTGAATTAAATATGCAGCTTAATTCCCCAGGATCACCAGGCATTGGCTTGGCAAGGGAGCAGGACTAAGGTTGAACATCAAGGACCCTCAACGCCCACAAAGCAGAGTGGATACAGAATGACAAGGAAGGAAAGGCATTCAGAAGGGGATTCGTTTCTGCCTCCCATGAGTTTCTCACTTGCTCTGACTTACTGGTTCATCTGATTATGCCAGCAATTCACAGATATGTCCCGGTAACCATCTCAACCAATAAAAATGTATCTTAGAAAAATACTAGAATTTCCCTTTTCCCTGCTCATCTCAACCAGGTTTGTGTGTAAATATTTAGATGCACATGTCAGTGCTTACAGGTTTTTTTCCCTAACAAAAATAGGATCATATTGATAGTTGTAGATCACATTGATCTACAACTTGGGTTTTAGTTTGTTTGCTGGGTTTGCATTTTTTTTTCCATGACTGTACATCTTGGACATGTTTCCATATCAGCTCATATGGATTCTATTTTATTTTTCCTAATAGCTGCATAGTATTCCATAATATGAATATGCCTTTTTTAAACCTTTCTCCTCTTAATGGAAATTTAGGTCCTTTCCAGTTTTTCTCTATCATGAAGAAATGCTATACTGATTATTTGTGAAAGCCTGTTGGAATATTTCTTTGGAAAGTACTGTAAAAATAAGAGGCAAAAGGTATGGTCATGTGCTAGATCTTTCATTTGTTTCTGAAGACCCGTTCTCCATCCTTCCAGCACCCTGTTCCTTGTCCAAGGAGACAGACCTACATGGACTATAACCGTGGCCTTCTTTGGTTGAGTTTTGGCTTCTGGTTGAGTTTTGCTACCGCGAGATGTGGCCAAGAGATCGCAAGAAGAGAGGGAAGTGAGTTTGAGGGGTTTGTTTCTCTCAGAACTCTCCCTGTCAGCAAAACTTCTACCAAAACATGGCCGCATTCGTCTACCAAGGGCCACAGCTCCTGGAGGCATGGCCTTCCACACAGCTCCAAGTTCTGTCAACCCCTCCCTCTTCTTGCCCCTCAATCCTAGGGTGGCAACGGTTCCCTGGTCGGGCCAGCCATGGGTACCTGAGCAAACCTTGTTGGTTCCCTAGACCTTCACTGTATGCTCTCAACGCCCAGTTTGAAGGTGCCATCTGTTTCGTGCCAAGACCCTGACGGATACCCTACATTTTAAATTCTGATACATATTCTTGAATCTTCTACCAAAAACCTATAGTCATTTTTTCTCCTACCAACAGCGCGTGAGAGTGCCCAGTTAAGCCACTCTGTGCAAACTGCTGGAGGGAGTACTGTATAAACAAGAGCTTAACAAGTAGTTTCAAAGGCAATGATGCACACAGTGATGGTCAATTCATCATGATGGATAAAAGGTCAAAGCTGCTCAAGATCTCCCTCTCCCTGTATCATGAAAGAACAATCCTTGAGCTGACCAAGGACCTTCCAGAAAGCTCTCTGTGTGACTTTTGCTCTCAATCGAAGGTTCCTTCTTTAAATTCCAGTGCATCATTCTTAGGACTATTGGCAGCCTTCTCCAACATGTGTTAAACAGAGCTATTACTGAGCCAAAAGGAATATCTCTCTTGGCATCGGTTGACAGTTTCATGTGTTGGCTTAATCACAAATTCCACAGGAATCTCAAGAAAGGCTCTGAATAACCACATAACCAGCAGTGCCTGTTTTAGGGAGTATTCCTCAGAGAATCCTGGAAATAGAGCAAACTGTTATGGACCCACATACTGTCGAGTCTCAAAACTCTTTGTGGTACTTGGCCCCCTCTCCAACCACGTTTCCTACTTCTACCTCTCATCTTTAAATTCTCCAAGTGCTTTGTCTCACGATAAATAATCAACAAATCTTCGCAGCTGGTAATTACAACATGGACTATGGAGGTTAAAACAAAATTCAGGAGAAAACGTTCCCTTAAATCTCACTGGGGGTGCGGAAGGCACTTTTATCAGCCACAGTCGAAACCCAGATGGCACAGAGAGCTCTCTCAGAGTCCCCTGTGTGTGCAGCCAGTTCATCTGGCTCTTCCTTTAGACCCCTCATGAATGCAGAATTTTTTCTCGCTCGCTACTTAGCTGGAGTCTGAAGTCCAGAATCTCTTCATCTATGCTCCCCGCTCTGCTCACAGAATTCTGATTTTTCTTCATTATGTCTTCGCTGTCGGAACGTGATCATCTTTTTCTCCAGTCTATTACAATTGCCTACTGTCTATTCAGATGTACGTGTTAATATTACATGAGGAATTTTTCAAATCAGGCATACCAGAAGAAAAGAATCTCCCTTCATAAAGAGTCTTAATTGGGGTATGGCCGGTTACACTTTTTCCCGGATTTAAAAAGCTGTGGGAGGAGGGCAGTGTCTGGTTTTCAGTTTCCACCAGACAAACATTGTCACTCAGCAGTGGAAATAGCTGCTTCGGCTCCCTGCTTTCTTTGTGGCAGGGCAGTGATGGGTCAGGCAGCGAGATTTGTTTACTTAAGACAAAATGGCAGATTGTATCGCGATAATGCAATGGTCTGAGATTCATTTATAAAGATGACACTATTGCCCTACCACAGGGAGCGCATGTGCCATGAATGGTTTTTTTTCTCAAGTTGGGCTGAAACAGCCACAGTCTCCTGGTTCATACTTCCTCCTGGTCAGAAGCCAGCAAGATGGACGATTGGGGTCATGGAGGCTATGAAAAAAATTCCATTTGGTTGGATCTCATGGCTGACAAGTGCCATCCTGTCCTACTCTCATAATAAGGACTCACATTATTGAGCCTTAACAATGTGCCAGGCACCCTGCTATGCACTTTACAAGCACTGAGCCCTTCAATCCTCACGCGACTCTGAGAGGTCAGCGATACCATTATCCACGTTTTCCCAGGACACAAAAGAGATTTGTGACTTGCCCAAGGTCACACTGCTGATAGATGGCAGAGCCGGAATTTGAATCCAAATGTCTTAGGTCAGGTTCACCAGAAGTAGATGCTGAGATGAGATTTAGGTGCGAGTTACTTATTAAGCAAACAGTATCAGGAGAAATCAGTAAGAAAGTGGGAGGAAGCAGGATGCATCGGTTTTCTATTGCTACAGAAAAAGGTACCTCAAAATTTAGCAGCTTAACATAACAGCCAATATTTGTAGTCACGCCCGTTTTCCAGGGGGCAAGAATTCACGAACAGCTTAGCTGGGTGGTTCTGGCTCAGGATTCCTCATAAAATGCAGTCAAGATGTCAGCCGGGGCTATAGCCATACGAAGGCTTGACTAGGGCTGGACAATTCACTTCCAGAATGACTCATCCATGTGAATGGCAAGTTTGTATGGCTATTGGTGAGAAGGCTCCATTCCTTGTCACACGGACCTCTTTGTAGAGTTATCTGAGTGCGTCAAATGACAAATGGCTTCCCTTAAAGAGGACAACCCAAGAAAGAGCAAGGTGGAAGACACAATGGCTTTATGGGCTAGCTTTGGAAGTCAGTCACACACCATCATATCCACAATATTCTAATGGTTATACAGGTTGGCCCTATTCAGTGGGGGAGAGGACCACGCAAGGGCATGAATACCAGTGAGGGTCTTTGGGGGCCATTTTGGAGGCTGGCTACAACACAGGGCAAGAAAGGGTAAAAGCCAAGCAAAGATAGGACTTCTGCCAAAGTCCCAGCCTCAGCCTGATTCTGCAGTGAATTCTAAACTGATAAGAACAGATACTACACTTGATCTTAGCCAAAAGGCCGAGAAGCGATCTGCAGTGAATTCTAGATTGTTAAGTACACCCCACCGTTTGTCTCACCCCCCAGAACAAGGATCCGGGCTTTCATACTCCCACAACAGGAAGGTATTGGCGTGGTTTGTGAACTCGCAGGCATTTCTGGCTCTCTACTCAAAGGAAACAACTCCATTAACCCAAAGGATAATAATGGGAAGTGGGTCACAGAGGTTAGCTGTTTCAAGCACACGGAAGCTGGAGAATGGGCTCAAGGAATTAGTACATGGAACAGAGGGAATAGAGGTGCAGCCTTAACAATGTCCTTCTATTTCAAGTGTGCCTACTCTAGAATTCTCACTCCAGAATGCTCCCTATTTTGCAACCTTTGGCTTTTGGCTTTGTCAAGAGCCTCTGCTTTGCAACTGTGACCAAGAAAAGCATACCCTTCACATACCTCTCTAGAGAGAAATCTGACTTTTTCAAAGTCCCAGTTGTTAGAACACTGATAGACTGATAGCCAACATTGTCTCCATCTTGGTTTTTTAGTTTTTAAAGTATATAATATATTTATATATATATATATTATTTTATAGTCTGAGTTGAGCCTCAGTTAAATAGTTCAGTGGGCGAAATTTGCTTTCGGCAAACTCTGTTCTTCCTTTTTTCTGTCCTTTGGCCCCTTATCCTGACCTCTCACCAATTATTTACTCTGTGACCACTTCTAGCTCTGAGTCGACTTACAGCTAATCCCAACCTATTACTTTCTGGGCTGGATAATGTGTAACACATAAAGCCCTTCCAAGGACATTTACTTTCAAAGTGGGAACTCTTGAATACACATAAGGAGAGGCCACAACTATTCTAGAAGCTGGAATCGCACATCTGTTGGTATTAGGGAAATCCAGGGCCAGCAAGTGCCAGACTGAGTGCAAAAAACCGATAAACGATCTCTGACATTTCGGTGTACAAACACACATGCGCACACTGGGGAAGTCAAGGCGTGAAATTAAGTGATGCTGAAGGTAGGAGACGTAACTTAAGGAACCCCAACCCTGTCAGCCTCAAAGCTCATAGAGTCAAACACAGAGCTCTCCAAAATCAGGCTTCTGTTTTTCTTTGCCTCTTTTTGTATTCTCTCTCATTAGTGCTTGTGGGGGGGACATAAAGACCAATCCCACAATGATTTTGCTTTGTCAAGAGCAATTTAGATTCATTAAGAGCAAGTCACTTAAGTTCATGTCTACAGTGCAAAAATTGACTTTTAAGACTTCGGTATATGCTTTTCTTACGCTTCCTTCAGCGACTGAGCTCTGGATCTCTTTTCTAAGCCATAGTACCTTGTTATATTCCTTAAGCTGTTATAATAGAGTGTGGGTCATGCCTACAGCACTCACAATAATACTGCCAAGATGTCTCCAGATTTACCCTGAAATCAATTGAATTAAAATTGAAATAGTAATTAATGCTAAAGTTCTTACCTCTGTTTTCAGCAAGCTGGCGTCCGTTTCCATGGAAACAGGCTGTCGCTGCACCCCGCAATAAAAATGTCAGCCCTGGCTTATCAATTTCAGTGAGCTCAGGCTGGGACTTGCTAGGACCGAATTTCTCTAACACCAACGGTAAGAGATTCCAACTAATTTCTGGAATTAAGGATTTTTTTTTTCACAACAAGGAACAAAATGAAAAGCCAAGGACTAGTTATGTGATGTGTGCAGAGTATTAACTAATGATGGCTGACCCAAACATTTAGCCGCGGCATCTCTCTGAAGGTGATTGCCCATTGCCTTCTTCCGTAATTTTAAATTAATTTGTGTTTTAAAAGTTACCTATTCGAATTTCCACCAGTCAGGGGGATTGGATGTTGCCAGGATTCTAGAATCATTTTAAAAGTCCCAGCAAACCTGAAGAGATTGAACGTTTCCCACATTTGTCATTTAAGTAAGCAGGTTTAATTCAACAAATGTTTACTGAGTGATCTAAGTTCTAGGCCAGGAATTTGCAAACCATAAAAGAATTCTCTTTTATGATCTTATGATCTTTATGATCTTATTTCAAATGCAGACTTCCAGGCCTTACTCCCTAGAGAGTTTGATTCAATGTAGCTGGTGTGGGGCCCAGCGCTCTGAATTGGAATAGCCTCTATTCTCCTCTTTGTAGGTGATTCTGACCTCAGTGGTCCTCAGACCACAGTCGGAAAAACACCCCCCTAGGCATGTTTGTTGGAGCTGAGAATACAAAAAGAAAGCTAAGGGGCGCCTGGGTGGCTCAGTGGGTTGAAGCCTCTGCCTTCGGCTCAGGTCATGATCTCAGGGTCCTGGGATCGAGCCCCGCATCGGGTTCTCTGTTCAGCGGGGAGCCTGCTTCCCCCTCTCTCTCTGCCTGCCTCTCTGCCTGCTCATGATCTCTCTCTCTCTGTCAAATAAATAAATAAAGTCTTTAAAAAAAAAAACAAAAACAAAAAGAAAGCTAAAAAAATAATTATTAATCAATCAATCAACCAATCAAATCTGCATCCTCAAAAAGTTAACAGTCTACCACATGAGGAAAATATACCAGAAGTACAAGACATAGTCCTAAAATGTCTGGTATTGCAGGGACACCCAGAGCCCCCATATTAAAAGAAGACCCCACAGCTCCTCATATGTCTTTGCTCAAAATCATATCACAACTTTGTTAGTACATAAGACTTCCAATTAACATGAACAAGGGAAATAGTTGAGACATATGTTCCTGGGAACTAGCTATCATCATTCACCTAGGCAAAGTGGGAGGAGAAAGGAGATCTCAAAGGTAAGGGATGAAAGAACAATTTTACGTTGTTTTTTTTTTTAATTTTTTTTTAAAGATTTTATTTATTTATTTGTCAGATCTAGAGAGAGAGAGAGCACACACAAGCAAGGGGAGCAGCAGGCAGAGGGGAGAAGCAGGCTCCGCACAGAGCAGGGAGCCCGATATGGGACTCAATCCCACGACCCTGGGATCATCACCTGAGCCGAAGGCAGACACTTAACCGACTGAGCCACCCAGGCGTCCCACGTTGTTTTTTTTTTTTTTTAAGATTTATTTATTTATTTGAGAGAAAGAGAGAGAGAGAGCTAACAGGGGGGATGGAGGGGCAGAGGGAGAAAGAGAATTTCAAGCAGATTCCCCACTGGGCATGGAGCCCAAAGTGGGGTTTGATCCCAGAACCCCGAGATCATGACCTGAGCCAAAATCAAGAGTCAGCAGCTTGGGGCACCTGGGTGGCTCAGTGGGTTAAAGCCTCTGCCTTCGGCTCAGGTCATGATTTCAGGGTCCTGGGATCGAGCCCCACATCGGGCTCTCTCCTCAGCAGGGAGCCTGCTTCCCCCTCCCTCTCTGCCTGCCTCTCTGCCTACTTGTGATCTCTCTGTCTCTGTCAAATAAATAAATAAAATCTTTAAAAAAAAAAAAAAAGAGTCAGCAGCTTAACTGACTGAGCCACCCAGGCACCCTAGGACATTTTTACTTTTAAGATCTTCTTTTGCTTTCCAATTTGCCTAGGTTGATGATGAGCCCCAATTCCTGGAAATATATGTCTCAACTGTTCCCTTTGTTCCTATTAATTGGAAGTTGTTTTTTTTTTAAGTTGGAACTTTATTTATTTATTTTTAAAAAGATTTTATTTATTTATTTGTCAGAGAGAGAGAGCACAAGCAGGCAGAGTGGCAGGCAGAGGCAGAAGCAGGCTCCCTGCCGAACAAGGAGCCCGATGTGGGACTCGATCCGAGGACCCTGGGATCGTGACCTGAGCTGAAGGCAGCTGCTTAACCAACTGAACCACCCAGGCGTCCCTTAATTGGAAGTCTTATGTGCTAAATAGATCTGCCACTCAGGAGGGACAGAAGAATGAAAATGATGTATTAGGAGATTCAACTACAACATTAGGAGGAAAACTCATTGCCTTAAATATTTGTAGCAGTAAAAACAAAACTTAGAAAACAAGTGAGTTTAACAATGACTTCAAAAAATAAGGAAAGCAGAAATTAGAAAATGAATATGAAAATAAAGCCAAAGAAATCAGAAAGAAGGAAATTATAAATATAAAACCAGATAATCATAAGTTAGAACTGAGAAAATGAATAGCACTAATACAATGAAATATGAAATAAAGCCATGTATAGTCAGCCTAATCAAGAGAAACAGGGCAGAAAGAACAAGTACACCAAATGTGATGACAATAACCATTGAAACCAATGAAATTATAAAATATCTTAAGAGATTATCTTGTATATTTCTATGCAAATAAATACATTTGAAAACCTACATGAAATAGGTAATTTTCTTAAAAGTGTAATTCATTCAAAATGATGGCAGTAGAGACATCAAATTTAAAAAGATCAGTTTTCATAGAATAGAGAAAATTATTAAAGAACTTTTCTCTAAAGATCAACAGACCAAGCAGTTTCACAGGGAATTTCTACAGATCTTTAAAAGTCAGATACTCCTAATGTTACTTAAATAGTTTTGGAACTTAGAAATGTTCCAGAACTTAGAAAAATGTTCAAGTTCTGATTTTGAGATGACTATAATACTGACACTTGATTCTGATACCAATCTCTCTGATGTAAAAATCCTAGAAAGAACATTAGGACATAGGGACACCTGGGTGGCTAAGCCAGTTAAGTATCTGCCTTCAGCTCAGATCATGATCCCAGAGTCCTGGGATCGGGTCCCACATCAGGCTCCTTGCCTAGCAGGGAGCCTGCTTCTCCTTCTGCCTGCTGCTCCCCCTGCTCATGCTCTCTCTCTCTCTGACAAATAAATAAAATCTTTTTAAAAAAAGAACTTTAGGATATAGAATCCTATAAAATACTATACCTTAATTCTATATTATAATATTATTAATATATAATTAATTAATATAGAATGTTAAATATATTATATATTATACATATTACATATAACATATTAAATATATATACACATATATATTTTTTGAGCAAATAGTTTTTCCAGGAATGCAAGGAAGTTTCAGTACTTTTTAAAAATCCATTAATGTAATGCTCTGTTAATATATCTTTAAAATTATATTATGCACTTAAATGTTAACAGTGTCGACAACAGTCAAAACCCATTCCTATAAAAACATTTAATAAAATAGGAACTGGTCCTTCCTTATGATAAAATAAAATTGAAGAAAGCCGGCATCTTAATAGAGACTCATCGGAGGCCTTCCCACTATGGTTAGAAACAGTGCAAGGATTCCTCTATTTCCACTACTCTTAACATCGCACTGGAAGTATTCGCCAAAGCAATTAGATAAAAGGAAATTTTGGGAGGCAAAAGAATTTTGGAAAGAAAAATGTGACATTATCTCTGTAAACAGCATGAGAGTATAACTGGAATAAACAAGTGCATCAGCAACAACAAACTTTACTGGTGAGGCTATGGACAATAAAGTGGGAGAATAAAATGCGCCACCATGAAAAAGCATATGGAAATGTCACATAAAATTATCAAATTATAGAATTATTTTTTTTTTTTACAGAACTACTTTTTGACCAAGCAATCCCATATCAGAGAATCTACGCTAAAGTCATACCTTGCCCCTCCATAAACACACATGAGTGTACATGAGCGTGCATGAGCGTGCATTCACACACACGCACAGGCTGGAATTGATCCAAATATCCTTCTACGGTGGCTGTATAATAAAACTACGCTATAGCCACAAAATGAAATGTTATACAACTTGGAGGATAATGAGGAAGATCTCCATGAGTTGAAGTGGAATAATCTCCAGGATATACTGGTAAGAGAAAAATACAAGGTCTGTAACGGTATATATAGTAGCCTGTCGTATGGATAAAAAAGAAAGGGAAATAAAAATACATATACAAAAATGATAGCGGGAAAGGTATACCAGGAAACTATAAAAGGCAGATTTCTCTGAGTCCTTCTTTGCATGTGTTTTGATGCATGAATTGTGTAAATGTTCTGCTGTGTTCAAAAACGGAATTCAGGAAAACCCTAAAATGAAAAAGAAGCAGAAGAAAATGATCTTAATAGTATGTCACAATGGTTAGACAAGAAAAAAAAAAGAGAGAGAAAATTATTGCAAGTGATTGCAGAATGAACATAGTGCTCTGATTGTACGACCTTATTGGGATATAGAAGCAGCAAAAAGAAATGCAAAGAAATAATGCAAATCTTTCTTTAGTTAGTAATAATATTAGTATAGTACTTTTGACAAGTTAATGTCTCTATTTTCTATGAGAGAAAAGAAACAGAGTAAGATCACAGATATTAAGTAAAAATTTTGCATTAAATTTGAATTGAAAATTTCAGTGTGAACTTGTGAAATAGGCCACTAAAAAGGCCAAGAAGTGATCACCCATCCAGTAACAATGGGCACTTTTAGCCCTAAGAACTTGGTTTCTCCCCTAAAATGAATCAGAGCTCCTGGAAGAAATGGTTAATGTCAGGTCTGGGCCAGGGACATATGAAGGTTTGTCTGATTGATCCCAGGCCAGAAAGGAATGTGCCAGAAGGATGCAGGGCAAGCAGGATTCCAAGAGTTCCCACTGGTCAATTCTGGGACTTTGAGCATCAGAACTAATGACTGGGGTGCCTGGGTGACTCAGTCGGTTAATCACCCAACTCTTGGTTTCTGCTCAGGTCATGATCTCATGGTCACGGTATCGAGCCCCGCGTCGGGTTCGGCGCTCGGTGCAGAGTCTGCTTCAGATTCTCTCACCCTCTCCCTCCTGCTCAATTGCTCTCTCTCTCTCAAATAAATAAATAAAATATTTTTAAAACATTAAAAAAAAAAAACCCAAACTAATAACTGGAAGTGATACCCCCTAGTCAGTAAACTTCAGCTACCAGCACTTCTATCTCTTTGCCTGAGGGCTTTCTCTAGGTGTTGAAGCCCTTTTGGCTGATAACGCCAGGGAATTAACACTCCTCGTGAGCAGTCTTCAAAGAATGACTGGCAAAAGTTGAGGATCCATACCTCTCAAGTGAGATGGCTCTATGGCCCATGAACTCCACTGGACTCTGAGTTCTGCAGCAGGATCCAACTCCAAGTTCACTGCAGGGAGAAATGGGTAAGCAGCACTCCCTGATTATCTTCCTTCTCTTCCCTGTCTCATTGCCCTGCCCTCCTACTCGTGTTTCTGAAATCACCTCTCAAATAACTACCTGTCTCAGGGTCTGCTGCTGGGAAAATCTGTTTCAAGAAAGCCTCGAATAATGCACAAAATAAGAAAACAGAGAAAAAATTAACTCATTTGCCATCAATGGAGATGATTTACTCTGAAAATTGCTAATTAAATGAGAAGAATGAAATAATCACCCTAGATGAGGAGCCGAAATTCATTTCCAGTTGATCAGGGAATGCTCTTCTTTACAGCAGAATGGCAACTGATAAATGTAGAATAAATGTAGAATAATTGACGGAATTAGAAAATTACGATTCTATTACCACAAATGATATCATTGATTCAGGCATCAATGTACTTCCCAACCATTAGGCAAAAGGGTAATGGGTAAGAGGAAAACTTTCGGGTTTGGGGAGACACGTGTTAATAAATGTAGGTGTTAAATAAAAGCATGAGGAAAAATCCTGAGAAATCCAAATTATGAGATATACCACTAGTCAACCGTCCTGATCATTTTAAAAACTCAATATCCTATGAACAAATTGTATGGATGACTGTTCTAGAATATAAGAGTTTTTGGAAACCTCACAAAAATGTAAAGAGTGAAACTTGATCGGATCCTGTGTAGAAAAAAAAAAAGTTATAAAAGACTTTTTGGGGAAAATTGCCATTTTTGTATGGACAGAGTATTGATTGAGTTAAGGGAACTATTAATTTTCCTAAACACAATAAGAAATACGAAGATTATGTAGGAGAACACCTTAGTTTTAGGAGATGTAGTGGAAGTATTTAGTATTTAGTATCATGAATGATGCTTGCAACTTAACATAGGTTTAAATGTTTCATGTACGTGTGTGTAGGGAAAGAGATGGTAGTAGAAGAAATGAGAGAGAGTGAGAGAATAATACGACAAAATATTAACAATTGTTGGATCTCAGTACCAAATATATGGGTGTCCTTTGAACTAGTGTTTTGACTTTCTATACATTTGAAAATGTTCGTCTTAAAAATTGAAAAACATATACATCTGAGGTAAATATGGCAAGCTATCAATATCTTTAAAACAGATGGTGGGGATATGCTTGTTTATTATGCTACTCTCTATATTTCTCTTTATGGTTGAAATGTTTCATAATATAAGTTAATAAATACATAACCAAAACAAAACAAAGCACTAAAGAAATGAGTTGAAGTTGTGTTTCAGGCAGAAGGAACAGAATGAACAAAGTCCTATGGCATATAAGAGCATGTGCTTTCCTCATCCAATATGGCTTCCCTGATTCTTGGGGAAGAGTGTAGAGAAATGGACCATGAGGCTAGATTGGCCAGCAGGGGAACCTTGAGGACACGCAAAAGGGCACAGAATTTAAGATAAAGGGAACAAAGCCCTACAAAAAACCTTTAAGCCAAGGAGAAACAAATCAGAGAGGTGTAGACAAGAATAAGAAGTCAGGAATCTGTGGCCCTGCCTGGGCCAATGGGAATGAAGGGGGTTTTGAAGAAGGATAAAATTATTTTCAAGAATTGCCTATCCAACACACTGTAGCTCATAATACTTGCTAATTAGAGGAATCTATAGAAACTGGATCAACACTAATGAGTAACCTCATTAGAAAGTGATTGTGTTCTAAATTCACTAAGGTGAATACACAACTTTATAGAACCTGTGTGGGAGATATTTTGTCAGATAAAAAAAAAAATTGAGCCAAGAAGAGATATTTTCAGTTGTGGTGATTTATTTATTGAGATTTCTCTTTCCCTAGAGCAGGCACATTCTAGCAAATGTCATCAAAATGGAAGGAACTGCTGTAAAAACTGCACCACGATTACATTCTCTCAGATTTTCATCAAACGCACTTCTGTCCCTGGGCTTATTATTTTAACACCACTTTAGCCAGAACAAAAAAGAGGTGAGACGGGAAAAAAATGCCTCTGCTACCCTGTGCGAGACCTTTGTGTGAATTAGAGACAAGGTTCTCTGTCCTCAATAATTTCTTAATAAATGAGTATATTGCAGCAGGCAGATGTTAAGGTGACTCTCCTGGAGTTCATATCTTTGTATGGTTCCGGCCTGTGACTTGCTTCTAACGAACAGAATATGGCAAAGGTAATAGGATGTCACTCCTGTAATTGCATTACATTATATAAGGCTCTCTCTTGCTAGAAAACTTGCTATCTTTCTCCCTTGTTTGCTTTGGAGAAGTGAGCTGCCACATGGGGAGAGAGAATCTGGGGAAATACACATGGCAAGGAACTGTGGAAAGCTTCTAGAAGTGAAGAGTGGCCTCCAGTCAATGGCCAACTAGAGCCCTCGGTCTTACAGCCATTAGGCAATGAATCCTGCCAATGACCACAAGAGCTTGGAACCAGAGCCATTGCCCGTAGAGCTTCCAGATAAGAACCCAGCTCTGGCCAACACCTGGATTACAGCCTGGCGGAGGGCCCAGCTAAGCCGTGCCCAGACTCCTGATCCACAGAAGCTGAGATGATAAATGTGTGTGGGTGTAAGCCACTAAGTCTTTAGTTTGTTATCCAACAGTAGAAAAATAACACGTATGAATGCGCCATCTCCGCAATCATACACAACCAGCCGTTGATCCCTCCAGGCACATTAGGTGGCCCTATCTGTCTCAAAACTCCCTCTGCTTCTCTCTTATAAGAATACTCGTGATCTCATTCAAGGCCCTCCAGGATAAGTCAAGATAAACTCCACATCTCAAGATCCTAAATCACATCTTTTGCCATATAAAATTCACAGGTTCTTGGGATTAGGAAGTGCATCTATCTTGGGGCGGGGGCCCTTTTTTCAGGCTACCACAGTGACCCTAGAAGTGCTTATGTGTAAAGGACAGGAGGGCCAGGAGAGTGAGACAAGAAAGCAAGCAGTGGAACACGATCGCTAGGGCTAAAGCAGTAGACTCCAGTGACGTTATAAGCTAAACTATTTTGCAAGCTGTTGGCTAGACACAGGCATCCCACTAAAAATTGAACCAAGCCCGCTCAGATGTACCCCGTTTGAGTCTGAAGATCTTTCCAGAACCCGAGGGCAGCAGTTGCTTGTGTGTAGGCACCCACCCACCCTACATTACTGCACACTTACGTCCTGCCCAGCACATAAGCTGGGAGGAATGTACCTACTTCATCCCAAGATGAGGTGACTATGACAAGTTCAGAATAAGGGGGACTGCTTCCTGAATGAATCTAGTCACTCAAAGCACAGTCAAGAGGAGGCACGACCATGTGCACACATGTGTGTTCCAGTAAACGTGAGCATGCAGGCTTTGTGGGGCTGTGTGGGCATAAGTGGGCAAATAAAGTTTTATAGGGCTGAAGGCTCTCTCTTGCTGTCCCAGGACTCAGCCGAAAGTCCTGGACTTTCTTATCTGCAGAGCTCACGCACAAATCAGTTCTGTATATGTCCACAATGTGAATGATGTCCCCCTTCTGTGGTACACGATCTAAACTTGACACACAGACCGGGGGCAAGGTGTAATGAGGAGCAGTGACCATTCTAGAATGCTAAAATCCCATTGCAAAGTCAAATCTCAAGAAGATTTGGGTTTCGTTGGCTGCCTCAAAGGAGATAAACATCTAAAAATAATAACCTTGATGCATGAATACCTCTCCTATTTTAAAGCATTCCATAATTACTAGTAATGCTCAACATATGGCTACGCTCCTATCTTTTCAGTGGTGTGTGGCTGATCTCTCATCGCCTACCAAGGAGCAATGAGCTTCAGCACACGTTCTGTGTTTGTGAAAGGTAAGATGAATTTAAAGGTCAGCCCTTCGGTAGAGGGAAGACCCTTCGGTATCTGTTTCTAACGGGTGATGTGAGTCAATCACCCACTTGGGCTAAGCTTATAAAGCGCTTTGTTGTTTTGTCATTGCATGCACACAGCTTGTCACGGTTAGCTGTGACCACTTAAGTCAGACTAAGGAGACAACACTAACGCCACCCATGGAAACACCGTCAATTCACTTTGGGACCTATATATACATTCCCAAGCATAGTCATGCCGACTTCGACAAATCAGAATTTGTTTTATAATTTTCATGTACACACTGGCTACCTCGATGACCCTTTACTTCCTATTACCCTCCTAGGAGATATCTAAGAAGTGCAAGTGAATGTTCACGTCTTTTGGAGGAGAATACAATTCTAATGTAATTGAACTTGCACTGATGTCTGTTGTAGATTTCATCTATCACTTCCTTTGTGTTGGCATGATCTGTCAATCTATCACGCAGAGACCTTCATTCATTCTAACGTGATCGCCCCTGCTGCTTAAGTTGTCTGCTCATCGCAAATTTTAAAATAAATTGTTTTATTATCATCCCAGTAGTTGAAGCTAAGCTTATCCGGCTTAGGCACTTTCTGTGTGTGCAAGAGCTGGATGCTGTTATTTTCTTTAAGAGTACACGAGGCACAAAACTGATCAGACAGTCCCGGCTACCCAAACACATATCGGTACCCTGGTGATTTCATCCTAACTAAAAACTAGCCCCCGAGAAAATGTCTTCCAAAACAGTATTCTTTCCGTACACCACCCTTGTTCTCAACCACAGCGAAATCAAAAGAAGATATTCCAGTCAAGTTGGCCGGGGAGAGGGCACAAATCCAGGTTTTCACGAGGCTTCAGAAAGCCCCATTAGATTAAAGAGAGGCTCATCCCCCATGTCTCCTCCCCTTAGATGTCAACTTAAATTGCCATTAATCCTATTTTTCTGTATTCCCCCAGATGCTCTATTTTTACTTGCATAGAGCTAACTTCAGGAGACACAAAAGGATAACAGAAAGATATATCAAGGGGTGCCTGGGTGGCTCAGTGGGTTAAAGCCTCTGCCTTCAGCTCAAGTCATGATCTCAGGGTCCTGGGATCGAGACCCGCATTGGGATCTCTGCTCAGCAGGGAGCCTGCTTCTCCCTCTCCCTCTCTCTCTCTTCCTGCCTCTCTGCCTACTTGTGATCTCTCTCTCTCTGTCAAATAAATAAATAAAATCTTAAAAAAATATCAGAACGAGAACAAAACAGTCCTATCCACAGCCTGCCCAGAAAAGAGTAGAGCTGAGCAAACTTGTAAAGTTCAGTTATTTCTATTCTCTATGTTGGTTCCAAGTCTTTGATGGAACATTAAGGCACAATGATGAATTGAAGTGGTGACGGCGGACAGCCTTGTCTTGTTCTCATCACAAAGTAAAAGCTTTCAGCAATTTATGATGAAGTTGAGTTTTGGTGTAGGTGTTTTTTTTGTAGATAACTTCAGCAGTTTAAGAGTTTCCTTTTATTACTAATTTGCTCAGTGGAGCTTTTACCTCCATAGATGGATAGAGAACCTCATGAAATTTGTTTCAGCCTCTATGGAAACAATCATATGATTTTTGTTCTTAATCTTATTGTGGTGAAATACACGGGCTCGTGTTCTATTTCTAAAGCAACCTTGCCTTTCTAGAATAAATCCAGCTTGATTCAAATATATAATATTTTTATATATTGCTAAATTTGAATGACTTAGATTGTAGGGCTAGTTCATTTATGTTCTCCAGTGATACTGACCTGAAGTGCTATGTCTTGTCACGCCCTTGTTAAATTTTTAGTATCGATAGTTCTGCTGCTCTCATAAAACGAGTTAGATAATGTTCCATTTTTTCTTCTATATTTTAGCTGAATCTTTGACAGATTGGCATTGTTTTTTTTTCCTTAAGTGTTTGGTAGACTTTACTAATGAAGTCATTTGGGAATTTTCTTTGTAGGAAAACTTATAAATCCCATTTTTAAAACTGTTGTGTTCTTCAGGTTCTCTGCTTGTTCTGTGTCAGGCTTACAATGCTGTATCTTTCTCTAAATTTGTCCAGTTGATCTAAATTTTAAAAATTTTTTTGGCTTAAGGTTGTACGCAATAGCTCCTTTACATATTTTATATCTGTGGGAGGTACAGTGATTTTTGAGATTTTTTATCAATTTTATTTGGAAGTACCAACTTTTGGGGCACCAGGGTGGCTCAGTCGGTTAAGCGTCTGCTTTCAGCTCAGGTCATGATCCCAGGGTCCTGGGATCGAGCCCCACATCAGGCTCCCTGCTCATTGGGGAATCTGCTTCTCCCTCTCTCTGCCTCTCACCCCTCCCACTCGTGTGCACATGTTCTGTCTCTCTCTCTCTCAAATAACTAAATAACATCTTAAAAAAAAAAAAAAAAGAATTCCCAGATGGTGGTGGTTTTCTTTCAACCTTTTGGAGATGCCATTCCAACGCATTTGGGCTTATCTTCTTATGCATCTGGTTAATTTTTGCTTGCCACGTATTGTATCTACATAGAAAGAATATGAAGCATAGGATCACGTTAGCTTCCTCCAGAGTGGGGTTCCGATTGTTTCTGCCAGGGTCTGGGGATATAGGCAATCCAAGATGACTTTAATCCACTCCAGGATGGGAACAAGTTGAGCTGCGATGTCTGAGGGTGTACCCTTTCTCCTCGGATATAGTGCTCTAATGGTCCCAAGACCACAGAGTCCTCAATGCCAAACGCTGTATCTCTATCCTTGCAGAGCTCTCAAAAACATCATTCAAGGCTGCTAAGGCCCAAGCATTTTAGGCTCTCAGCCACCTGGGAAGGAATTGGGCAAATGCCCCAGGAGGAAAGTGGCCCCAAACTCTGGTTTGCTCTTTGAGTATCTATCTTCTTTCTTTTTGTCCAGGGCCCAGTAATTCCACACTCTGGTTTTAGCTATCTGATCTAGTACTTTCCAGAATATTCTTTTAATATCCTGGGGTATATATGTGTCTTACAGATATAGACAGATGAGAGAGAGAGAAAGAGAGAGAGAGATCCCAGCTTCTTCTTCTTTTTTTTTTTTTTTTTTTCCAGCTTCTTCTTCTTTCAGTTGTCTTCAGCAGGACGGTTGGCCTTAATGAACTGGTCCACCATTACCGGAAGAGGAAGTTCTGTACCCCAGATCGCCCCAATCATCACCTCAATTCTTCTGTGACCTCCTTACTCCAGGTCCTCTGCTGTTCCCACTTACCCTGCATCATGACCCAGATGGTGTCCC
Organism: Potos flavus; assembly: GCA_028534135.1. Taxonomy (NCBI): domain Eukaryota; kingdom Metazoa; phylum Chordata; class Mammalia; order Carnivora; family Procyonidae; genus Potos; species Potos flavus. The sequence continues at coordinate 70,664,820 of CM052901.1, forward strand.
TTCTACTGCATTCTCATTCCGCCTCCCATCTGCCAGGGCCCGTGTAAGATACAGGAATGCTGAGAGCGTCATCCACAGCTCAGTTCATGCATTTATTTACACTGAAGACTCTCTCAGTTCTAAACTCCAATGAAGAAAACCTTAATTTTTTCTTGACTGACTCCACATACAGATTTTATCAATTATCCAATTTAGCTAGCACTCAGAGACAGAATTTAGGCAGAAGTAATCTAAGTTCTATTTTTTTTTTTTTTCCGTGAAATGGCAGGCATATATCCAGCTCTCTGACAAGTGAGGAACTGGATGTAAAAATGTCTTTAAAACTGCAACCCTCTATACAGAAATGAGGTTCCATATGCAATTCTGGGCCCTTCCCATTGACTACTTCTGTTTCTCTTTCTCTATGCATACTCAAACAGCAGTAGGCGGCCTCTAGTCTTTCCGTCTCTCGATAGAAAATTCTTTCAAAAGACCTAACCCTAACCGAACAGTTTAGCACATTTATCCCTCTGCCCCTCACCTCCCTGAGTTCTCTTACTCCTTTAACTTTTAGAAAGCGGTATTTCTAATATTATAACCCTCATCTTTTCAGGATTATTTTAGCTATGGTGAGGCATAGAGAAGTGGACCAAGCTCGAGGTAAGGAATTCATCTATCTACCAGCTAAAGCCAAGAACTATAATTTGATAAGTTTGCGATTCATTATCAATAAGATGGATTTATATATAGTTCATAGCATAAACAAGAGAAGTTTTGAAGTCACTTAAGTATGATTTTTGAATATTTTTTTAACAGCAGGCTATTTCTTTTTTTCAATAGGTATTGATCTAATTCATTTTTAATAATTGCATAATATGGGCATAGTACAATCTGTTCAACAATTTCGCCAATCATGTATATTCAGATTGTTTACAGGTTTTTTTTTTTTTTGTCACTACAATGATGTAACAAATACTGTTGAATGTAAGCCCACTTGTTCAAAAAGGATCAATTAACAGAGATAAGAGTGTTCTTCATCAAAGGTATCGAGTAGCGGTCCACTTCTGGTGAATTTCAAATACACTCTTTAAAAAAAATTTTTTTTATTAACATATAATGTATTATTTATTTCAGGGGTACAGGTCTGTGATTCATCATTCTTACACAATTCACAGCACTCACCATAGCACATACCCTCCCCAGTGTCCATCATCCAGCCGCCCATCCCTCCCACCACCTCCCCCCAGCAACACTCAGTTTGTTTCCTGAGATTTAAATATGCTCTTAACACAAGTTGGAGTCAACAAGTTAGCCCTGTGCCTCTCTAGTCAAAGTCAAAGTCATGTCAGCAAATTTATACAGTACATAAACACGTTGCCTTTGCCTCTCAGAGATGCCTGACTTTCAAACAACATCAAAAACAACAACAAGGGGTGGCTTAGTCGGTTAAGCATCCGACTCTTGATCTCAGCTCAGGTCTTGATCTCAGGGTCGTAAGTTCAAGCCCCGCGTTGGGTTCCATGCTAGGTGGGAGCCTACTTTTAAAAAAAGAAAGAAAGAAAAGAAAAGAACAACAAAACCCCACGTTGTTTTTAATCAAAAACTTTAAAAAGATTCCAACAGGATACCGGCTGCATAAACACCAATGTTTGTTTTCATCCTCATCTCATTTTCAAGTCGGGTAGAAAATTGAGATGGGGTCATAGCAGCTGCGGTCATGGCCTCTGCCTGCACTGCCAAGGTTTAATTTATCCAGGCCTGCTGCTGATTTAGTAGCACTGTCGATTCCCTGGAGATGTGATGCTTTCATTGGTTTCGCATATCTAACACCTGTTGGCTTTTCTTAAGCAGTGACTGGGTTCAGCCACAGACCAGCTCTCACTTGGCCCTGAGGCTCCGGTCTGGTGTTTTCCATCCTCTGTCTTCCCTTTTTCCCTGTGCTCAATTCCAATGCCTCTCCTTTATCATGGTAAAGTTCTAATTGGAAGGTTGTCATTTTTTTTCTTTACTTCCTAAAGAGTTGGTTCCCTGACCTATGCCATCCGCGAATGTCATTTAACTTCTCTTTTCCACCACCATTAAATAGTGAAGAAACACCGAACTATTGAGACAGTAAGAGCATTATTACTGGGTATTACGTACCACCTTCGATCTGGGCCATCAAATTATGTGACAAACCAATATTTCAGCGTTCATATCACGGAGAGTCCAAAATATGTTATAAAAATTATTTTGAGTGGAAGGCATTTGAGTTCCTGAAATTTCTTATCTGCCTAAAAGCAGAGGCTCCCAAAAGAACTCAAAAGAATTCAGTTGTCATATATTCCGTCCCCAGGAGCAACTGGGGAAGATTGACTCATCGCTGGACATAGAAGTCTCCACAACACACCTAAAAAGACATTGTCACGAAACTATTATATCTGTCTCACTTATCTTTCCAGAAAGTAATTTGTTTTCCCATAAGTGTTCATCATATCCCTTTCCCTTATTAAGATATAGATAAGCCCCAAATTCCAATCGCTCCTTTGACTCACATTTCTTTGTGAACTCCCCTATGTACATGATTAAATCTGCCTTTTCTTTTGTTACTCTGTCTCTTGTCAGTTTAATTCACAATCCCCAAACACAGAACCTAAGAGGATAGAGGAAAATTTTTTCTCTCCGGTGTCACAAATGAAGGGGAAGATAAAGGCGAAATATGGAAGAAGCAATGGTTTCATAGCAGAGGAAATTAAAGCTAAAAGTAAATTTGCAAGATCCCTTCAATCTACTTCTACTATTATATTCCTGAGATCCCTCTAAAACAAAAAAATTTAAATAAATCTGAGTAATGCAATTAGACAGGAAGAGAAACCAGAATGAATTATTGAAACTTCATAACTGAAAGATGTCACTTAAGAATATACTTTTTTTTTCAATTAAATGCAGGTAAAAGAGACTTATGGCCTAGCTTCCTTTGAGGAATCAAAGAAGACAAATTAACACCTGCATTGCTCTTTTCCAAATGGAAACTGTTAAGTTGATTTTTCAACAGATCTATTTTTTCAGCAAATATCATATATGTTTGATTAAGTGCCTCCATTATTCTTCGGAACGACTCTTGGCAGTATTTCTTTTCTTAGAAAATTCTATTCAACTCCACATTTATAGAGGGTCTGTTTTGTGGGCTTGACCCAGACCAGGAACTAACTAACATGAGCAAAGATGATTCTGACTGGGATGGAATTTACCGTGGTCGCTTGTGGTGCTCATGGAGGTGTGCTCCCTTCAGGAGACCCTGCTTGGGGGAGCACAGATCACTGACCGCCCCCAGCTGTTGCATCTTCCCTGTGGGATCTGCTGCAGCATTCCTGCTGAGGCCCCATTTTGCCCAGGCCGTTCCCACCCAATGACCGAGCACAACAGGGGTGTGGAGGGGAGGCCCAGATCTGGGCCACTCTGCCTGGCACAGGACTTCTCCGATGGAAAGTCTTGGCTCTGGGACTCCCCATCGGCCTGGCGGAGACTTTCTCAGAGCTGCACCGTGTCTAAGGCCCTTCATACACCTTCGCACACACCTCCTTCCTTCCCTCTCTTTTCTCGAGGGTCAGACTTGCATCGTGGTCCGAAGGCTCTCCCCTGCTACTCCTGCCCCTCCCCCCATTATCTTTCAGAGTTTCTCTTCAGTTAAGTGTCCTTTTCATCCCCTCATCTTCTAGGAGGACCTGCATGGACTCAGCCCGTAATTTCTGCAAATCCTTAAGTACAGTGGTTCATTCCTGATTAGCATCAGGTACGGCATTGGCCAAGCATATCCCTCCAGGGACTACGAACATTCCATGAGGTAATAACAGCCATCATTCACTCATCAATTTCCATGTGCAGACACTGCACTCAATTCTCTTTGTAAGTTTATGCAAGCCTCACAGCAACTATGTAAGTCATACTCCCTGGATTTTATGGTGACATGCCCAAGGACACATTGCCACTCACATTTAAGAAAACAGTGACAACCTGAGATTAAAATCCAACTCTATCCAGTTTCAAAACCCATGTTCTTCCCTCCACTGTACTGCCTTCCTGCAGTAATGCGGGGGCACCTGGGTGGCTCAGTCGGTTAAGTGTCTGCCTTGGGCTGGGGTCATGATCCCGGGGTCCTGGGATCGAGTCCCACGTCTAGGGGAGCCCTGCCGCGGGGAGTCTGCTTCTCCCTCTCCCTCTGCTGTTCTCTCTCTCTTTCTGTGCCAGATACATAAATAAATAATTTTTTAAAAAAGTAATGCCAAGTACTATTCTAAATGATAGCGGGTGTTACTGACCAGGCCCTCGGCTAAGAACTTCACATGTCTTCCCTCGTGCAATCCTCCCAATGGCCTCACAGAGGAAGTATGCTTACTATTTCCCATTGTGCAGATCGGAGAACGGAAGGTAACAAATAAACAACACATCAGAGTAGTGTTTCCTGGGACAAACTAAAAGGGTCGTTCCACTCTAATAAATGATATGATAGGTATAGATCGATAGGATTTTCCTGAACTGTGATTTGGTTAATGGCAATGCCACGTAGACGTCCCCCCCACCTAGAATCTGGCCTCGTTACTGATATTCTAAGCGTTCCAATGTTCTCTCTCAGCTCTCTTAGGTTTTCTGTGTTGAGCCTTTAACACTGTAGTCCAGAGGACTGATCCCTTGCTTTGCTCGCGTTACTTGCTAGCCACGGGGCACTTCGTAAACAATAGGTTAATTCTGAAAGCCATCCCCAGCGAAGGAATCTGGTTTCCTAGAGAATACAGCTCCGAGTTTGTTAACACGGCCCGGTCCGTCTACACAGAGTTGATTTTGCTTTTGCATAGTTTGGAAGCTGTTCTATTATGGTCTTTCCTCAGCTGCATATTAACTATAAAGCGTGCCCTACCATATAACGGTTAATACGTATTTTTTTTTTCCTCAGAAACATGCTTGGATTTCTTTCTCTTCCCTCTGATGTGATCACCACCCACACCCACCCACCAGTAAGATTAAATATTCTTTAACAAGAAAATAATAAAAGCTGAATAAATGCCCTCCAGCATCAAAAATTGCAGCAGAGGCAGGAGGAAAAAAAATTCTCTCTGAGTTCAGCTTTTGTGATTGCGTTTAAGGCACGGAGGGAGGGCTGCGCTTGTTCCTGCCAAGAAGCTTCTGGAGGCTTTCTGTAAACCCAGCTCTCTGCCCTGCTCAAAGAGCGGCAGTGGGTGGATAAGCGGAGAAGGGATGGAAAAAGGAACGAAAGTACAATTCCCGACCAAGGTGGGGTGGGGGCGGGGGAGGGGGTCTAGTCAAGGGTTCCTGAGTCTCAGTTTGTGCCTGAGCTGCCGTATTCCTGCTAGCTACGCGTTTTGCATGACTCAACATGTCTCAACACTGTCTACACCAGTCTCGGACTAGAGTTCCGGAGACATCCTAGGTGATCCGAGGCAGCCAACCTGCAGACTCACGAGCTATCTAAATGGTATTAAGCTACATGATATTTTATTTGGGGCAGGGAGTGGTCGTTCCTGAGCAATTAAGTCACTGACAGGCAGATAAGACGAGATGGGAGACCGGGCCAATCTTCCATGTTGAGGAAAGTTGAAAACTCTGGATTTGCGGAGTGCCTGGGTGGCTCGGTGGGTTAAAGCCTCTGCCTTCGGCTCAGGTCATGATCTCAGGGTCCTGGGATCAAGCCCCGCATCGGGCTCTCTGCTGGGCGGGGAGCCTGTTTCCCCCTCTCTCTGCCTGCCTCTCTGCCTACTTGTGGTCTCTCTCTCTCTGTGTCAAATAAATAAATAAAATCTTTAAAAAAAAAAAGAAAACTCTGGATTTGCAAAATAGTCTTGTGTCTAATGAGATGCCGAGAGGCGCTATCCCTCAAGTCCACCCAATTCTAAGTGAGTTTTTTTGGCAAATTGTATCACATAGCTTCAAACCAATTAACCCAGAGGTGCTCAGTTGTTTTGTTTTTTGTTTTACTGTTTAGAAAGATGATACCGTTCTAAGAAAATTTGGTTTGGACATGATTTCTTTCTTTTCTGATGTTTAAATCTCAAACTAATGTATATCTGAAGATATTAGTACATTTCCTCTTCAATATATATTAATTACATTTTGTATTAATAGTTTCTTAGAGGCCACAGGGCATATGAAGGGAAGGCAGGCCCCTAACCATCTGGGAGGGCAATAAAGACTATACATAATTTTTAAAAATATGAGCGCCCGTGGCTTTTCACCCCCAGTCCAGAATCACTGCTTACATCAATCCCAAGTTCATCATGCTGCAATTTAATCTGATTTCCTCTGATGCTATCCTCACTGGAGATCAGAAGGTTTAAGCTCCTCGCCTGTGTTTTTAAAGACATTTTAAAATTTCCCCTTGATCTTTCCTTTGGTTGACGAAAAAGCTCAGACTCCCTCAGCGTGTTAGTGTGTTTTATGTATAACCTTTAAATCACCCTCTGGCTCTCTGTGAACTTTCTCCAAGTTCTTCTTGCCTCTCCTTATGGTTGTCTATAGCTGCCTAAAGAACCACCCCAAACATAATGGCATGAAAACAGCAACAATCATTTGTGAATATCTCTCATGGGCCTGGGGGGTAACTGGGCTCTGCGAGCTGGTTTATCCCTCGAGGGAGTCGTCACAAAGGCTTCTTTTTTCCCTTGTCTGGGGAGTGATGCTGGCTATCGGCCAGAACATTCACCTGTGGCCTGTGGCCTGTCCCTGGGGCCTGGGTTGGGTTCCAAAAGTGAGGGTCCCAAGAGAGACAGAGAGGCAAACCAAGCCGTCTGCCCTTCATGGTGGAGCCTTGGTAGTCCTAAGGCTTCGCTTTCATTATATTTTATTTCTGAGAATCAAATCACTATGGCCAGCCCGCGTTCAGTGGGGAGGGGGCAACAAAAAGTTTGCAGCCACGAGTGAAGACTGTGACACATCTCTTTAGTTGGGAAATCCATTGTGCTCTCAGGATATAGGAAGCAAGTGGGGCTGGCCGCAAGGGGCTAGAGTCAGAACTCAGGGGGACAAACGAGGATTTGAGGGTCACTGGTGGCCATGACCGGAGAAAAGGTTTAAAAAAAAAAAACCATAGAAGAGCCGGGAAGGTTGGAATTGGTCGCTGCAGCAGAGCGGGGACCCCAAAGGAAACTCCGACCCGAGCGTAGAGGCTGTTCAATGTGATCGGGACCCATACAGGGCAGGGAGAAGGAGCCCAGAAAGGCGGTGGTCAAAGTCAAGGAGCACCCAGAAAGCCTCCCGAGGAGTGCAAGGGCGAGCGTCGCTTCCGGGATTGTGATTGTGCTAGCACCCAGACTCGGCTCCGGATTTCTCCCGGGAGCAGACCTGGACCAAGGACAGAGAAGACTTCCTGTCTCAGTGCCCGCCTCCGATCACCACCCACGTCTCCCTGATGAACAAACACCGCTGCCCGAGAGAAAGCAGAAACTACCCAGAAGGAAATCAGGGGGCTGCGAGCAGGCTGAGTTTCTGAGAAGTTGCCCTGGGCAGTGGTGGGGTTCCTGAGTACAATGGACCCGGCTTTCCACAGGGCCAAGGAGTTCTACTGAGATCTTTCCGCTTATCCATCCAAAGACGCTCTGAGGTCGCCAGGAAGTAGAGGCAGTGAATCAGAACCTGAAATGCAGGGATGCCGAATGGCCCCAGGGGTGTTCAGGGCTGGGACCGCGGTGTCTAAAGGTCCGCCTCCAAGGAGACACCTGTCAGCTCAAGGCCTGGCGCACGGTGTGTGCCCAGTGAATGTTTGCTAAATCGAGCAGGAGTGACACGGCCCAGACCCAGGTGACGCGGTGGCCAGCCCCGTTGTGTGCAGCAAGAAGGGCAAAGCAGGGGGATTTTAAAATAGACGGTGTGTCCTGCTCCTCTAAACGTCATACTCAGCCTAATAACAGAAAGGACTACTTCACGGCAAATTCGTATTTAGATTGTGATCTCATGTCCAAACCTACACTCGTAACTACACACATACAACCACCCACAAACACAGGCACAACCAGGCACATGCACCAGCGCACGCACACACACACACACACACACACACAACCATATACACTGATCGTGCGTGCACGCCCGCGCGCACAATCGCTCTGCCAATTCCTTGCCCTTTAACACCAGCTCCCTCCGCGAAGTCTACGCGGCCCCTGTGAGAGCTGGTGTCATGGTTACCTCTGTGTGTGAATGAGTTGTCACACTGATTGAACATGGTGACTCCATTCCCTTATTGTTCATTCAGACAGTGTTTATGAACCGCGGGCCAGGCAGGGCGCTAGATAGAGCAGAGCTGGCAAAGATGCATAAGGGTAGAGTTCCGTCCCCCAGGAGTGACAACTGAGCAACAGGACTTGAAAAATCATTCACACCACAACCTGCAAGTGTAGAGGACATTTAGCTTCTTTGATTGTGTCTGTAACGAATGTGACACCCTCCCGAGAGTGAGCCAGGCAGCCCATTCGTTAAGGGCCCAGTTGGGTTCAAATGGGACCCTTTTCGCCACCTAGCACAGGCAGCTTCCTCCTGCCAACCCCCCCCCCCCACTGCCACCCCGCCTGGCAAGATCGTGCCGCAGTAAGGTGTCAGCTGTAGGACACTAGCCAAACAAGGATCTTTCGAGTGTAAAAGGGGAATGCTGCGATCATTACACTGGAACGACTGGGAGAGCTTGGGACTGTCTGGGGGCAGACCAGGACAGAAAGGATTCTACCCAGCAGGAAACCGTATGCAAAAGGAGTCTGTTTAAGTAACGGGCTGTTTTCAAAGGTGTCAACAGGGGTAAGAGAAGCCAAGGAGGGATGAGGAAGCACTGAGGGCTCACAGTAGGAGGGGGCTGCCACCCCTAAATCTAAATGGGTAAAAAGAGGAAGAGGAGCCAAGCCCTATAGTGAGATCTATAGTCGTGGAAGAGGGTTGTCCTTCGGACTTCCCGCAGGGGAATGCAATCATTTGCAACCCACTGCCAGATAGAAGGGAGGAGGAGACAATAACCCCTATCTCTCTTTCCACCCGCACTCTGGCATCTGGAGGGAGGGTGCCTTCCATTGGCAAAAGGCATCCAGAAGTTGGAGGACAAGGGAGCCCCGTCTATGAAAGTTAGCCTCCTTTTGTGCAGAGCGAGGTGGAAAAGGGTGGAGACGAATTTTGCGTTGGGCTGAGATGTGAAGGAGAATCACTAATACGTTGCGGTTGAGCAGGGGAAAGGAACAGAGGGATCATCGTGGTGACAGGAAAGGCCTGAGGTCCTCAGGCACGGTGGCCTCTGCCTCCAAGGCACCGAGGGGAGCACCTCCATTCCCCTTTGGACTGCCCGGCCTGCACCATCCATTGGGAGCTGCTGGTCGCATAACCCTGGGCTGCTAACCCCCTTGGCTTCTTTAAAGCTCAGTGGTGACTTGGCCTCACCTCAACCCGCATTGGTTACTGACTGGTCCCTGCATCTCTGCCGAGTGCTCCATCCCATCTGCTCGCCCAGCTGTCCCCCTCAGCTGAAGGATCCCTCATCCTGCCATGCTGGGCCTCATTGATTCTTGCTATTACCCTAATTTCCCTAAACCACCTCCCCATCTCCTCACTGGAGCCTAGACAGAAAAGAATCAGGGACTCACAGCTGCTAGGTTTTTTCTTCCATTTCTTTCTTGATCTTTCTCCTTGCCACTTTCCTCTGGGAGGGAAAGGGGCTCGGCTGTCTCTTCCTTTCCCTGAGTTGTGTTCTCCTTCTAGTGCTGAGCAGCAGGCCTATGGCTTTGCTGTGTGGACTCGGCATGCTTCTGTTCTAATCAGGGGCCCTGGGGCTGGCTATGCGACCATGCAAAAGGGGAATGAGCCAGAAGGGTCTGCCCTAAAAATTGAGCAAATCCTTTCTGAAGACCACAGCCGAATTTATGAGGCTCTTGTCCTACCTGCCGCACAATATTTTGTGAACATGATCATGGTCTTTCCACACTCCTTCTTTAACACTTCTATTGCATGCACGTGCATGTGTGTACACACACACACACACACAACCTCAAAATAATTTCTAGAAAGTTCAGTATCCTAGGTCAACTAGGGTAAGATCGTATGCTCCGGGAGGGAGAAGAGAATATTACATCAATATTTTTAAAATATTAATCCCCCTTAAAATTTTGATTTCCTGTTCCCAGCTATATTCTGGAAGCCTGAGCTTTTAAGTGAAGGGCACCCATGCCCGGGGCTAGGGTAGCAGTAGATGAAAGCGGTGTGTGAACCTGGATGGGACCCCTGTCTCTGCCCCTTATTAGCCATGGAACTTTGAGCAAGCCACTTCACCTCTCCCAGCTTCACTTTCCTGTTGTGTGAAATGAGGAGGCTAACGCCTGCCCGTCGGTGTCACGGCGAGGGTTAAATGAGTTGGCAGAAAGCCTAGCTCGTTGGAGGTGTTTACATGACATTCCTTTTCCTGCCCTCAGAGCCAGCATTGAATAAAAGCCAAAGTACAGCGCCCCCCCACCCCGTGTCATTTAAAACACAGGAGCTAGAATTCTGGACCCGAGATTCTTGGTCTCATGGTACTGAACGAGGTAGGACAAGAACTAGAATCGATGGTCTCCTATGGGAAAGACACAGGAGTAGCAGTCTGTTAGCCCTCATCAACCATCTCATCTCCAATGCGCAGGCGAAAATCAGGCCCAGAGAGTAATTTGCCTGAGTTGTTTGCCTTTTGTTAGTAGATGCTTAAGTGCTCTTCACTAAAAATGTATCATTCTTGAAACAAGTTGTCTCCACTCAGTGGATTCTGTGGTGCTTCCTCCAGGTCCTCTAGTCAGAGCTGGTGCTCCCATCCCCAGCTGCCAGGACTGTCAGCTGCAGACACAGCTATATCCCTTAGTGGGAGGTGCCCTTGGCTACAGGAAGCAACCTTGCCCAAATTTACATCCCTCCAGCGAGTTCAGCCTCAATGTCTGACTAGGAGATGCAAAGGCCCGGCCTTCTCAACCTCAGTCTGGGACAACTCTGGAGGCCCTTTCCAGCTCCAGTGCTCCCTGTTGGATCAGCTGTGGCCTATGTCACTTCCTCAGCGGTATATCCTCCTGGAGCGCTGCCCAATAAACCTTTGCACACAACCCTGTCTCACAATTTCCAGGGAACTCCACCTAAGGCATAGACTTAAACTTGAAATTTAGGAACAACAAACGAACACCCACCAGGCCTGAAAATCCAAGTCTACCTGAACTGTGTTGATTAAATGATGGTGTGAAAATTGATGGGAGGAAGTGGGATGGGAGTGGGCAACTCCTGGGGAGGAGGCGGAACTGGGAGGTGGAGTGCTACAGGGGTCAGAGCCCCAGGAATAAGAGAGGAAAAAGGACGCTGAAATATGCTCCCTCTTCCAATGCTATGTTCAAGATTTTTAATTTTTAAAATTTTTTTAAAGATTTTATTTATTTATTTGCAGAGAGAGAGAAAGAGTGAGACAGAGCACAAGCAGGGGGAGAGGCAGAGGGAGAGGGAGAAGCGGGCTCTCCGCTGAGCAGGGAGCCGGACGCGGGGCTCGATCCCAGAACCCTGAGATCCTGACCTGAGCCGAAGGCAGACGCTTAACTGACTGAGCCGCCCAGGTGCCCTAAGATTTTTTAAATTAATAAATGGCCTCCGGGTTCATGGCAGGCTCTGTCTGGTGTCCACAGATAAAGGATTTATTGCTAGGTAGGATTCTTAGCTGTAAGGTAATAAAGAAATAAAACTTATAATAATCAAAGGCAATATTAACAGTAACAATAATACCCAACATTTATATAGGGCTTTCTGTGGTTACAGGCATTGTCCCCAGCTCTCTATACACGTTAACTCGTTTGACCTTAAAAAAATCCTATGAAGAGTTTGCTACTATTATCACCTTGATGGACAAAATGAGGCCTACACAAACAGGCCTAGTAATTTGTCGAAGGCCACGTAGCTGGTGAGCTGGGCTTTTAACCAGATTATTTGGCTCCATGGTTGTTGCTCATAAAAAGGTCACTGCCCTCATTTAGAAGGGGGACCATCCCAAAAGCTGAGTCCTGGTACCTAGTCCAGAAGCCACCATTCCGAGGAACCACAGCGGTAGCCATCAATCCTCATTTCCCAGGCCCACTGACTACTAACTACTTAGCTAGTAAGAAAGAAGAGCCTCTCTTCACTATAAACCCTGGACTATTCTAGCTAGAGATTTGTTGATTTGGGATGTAAAAATCTTGTTTCGCATACAGCATAATGCCATCTTTTAGATGTATTTTTATATTTTAATTACATTCAATTAATTAGCAGATCGTGTATTATTAGTTTCGGAGGCCATTTTAAAGACACGGTCAGGGTTCCAAGCCCTGGGTCACTGAGGGGACATAGAAGTAAATGGACACGTCAATGCCACTGTAGAGAACGTCACTTTACGCAAAATGAATAAAAAGAAAGTTTTCATTATGGTTTGGGGATTCACCCATAATTGGCAATCATCTCTAGAAAAGTCTTGCGAAGAGTCAGCATCGATCACAGAACTACCATTCCAATAGAGAGTGGTTGGCCCATTTGTCACTTAGATCAGTTACTTTAACCAAAGCGTTCTCCATTAACCTCTGCTGAGAAGCCCAGAAGGGCATCGTCTCCTTGCCGCTGTTGTTCCTGTTATAAATTTTGGAGTAAGCATTGATTTGTCAAAGGTCTGGAGCTAATTTTACACATAGCAGAATATTCTAGTGGATGGAAGGTCCGAGACACTGTGAAGGAACAAAAGGTGTATCAGCTCTCTTGTGCCGTGTAACAAACCGTCCCAAAGCCTCGTGGCTTAAAACAACAATAATCATGGGTTTTGCTCTTGAATTTGCAATTTCCGAAGGTCTGGGGAGGGACATCTCTTCTCTGCTATGTGCAGCATCAGCCGGGCCGGCTCAAGTGGGGACTGGAGGACTCAACGTTCACAATGACTCAATCACATGGCTGGTAACTTGGGGCCGGCTGTCAGCTGAGAGCTTAGCTGGGACTGGGGACCAGGGAGCTCAGTTTCTTTCCTTGGTGGGCCTCTTGATGGGATGTGTAGGCCTCCTTATGAAACGGTAGCTGGGTTTCAAGGATGAGCATGTCAAGAGGCAGGAAGTAGAAGCTGTCAGTTTCTCAGTCTGGGCCTGGAAACTGGCGCAGCAACCCTTCTTCTCTGTTTTAGTGAATAATCAGTCCCAGAGACCATATTGAAGAGGAGGGAACAGAGACCCTGCCACTCAGTGGGAGGAGAGTCAAAGAATATTTGGGTTACATTTTAAAATCACCCCAGAGGGGCGCCTGGGTGGCTCAGTGGGTTAAAGCCTCTGCCTTCGGCTCAGGTCATGATCTCAGAGTCCTGGGACCGAGCCCCACATCGGGCTCTCTGCTCAGCGGGGAGCCTGCTTCCCCCTCTCTCTCTGCCTCTCTGCCTACTTGTGATCTCTCCCTCTCTGTCAAATAAATAAAATCTTAAAAAATAAATAAATAAATGAAATCACCCCAGAATAGTAGTCACAGAACATCAAACACGCAACATCTTTCATGTTCTTTTTTTTTTTAAGTATGGGGAAAACAATTCAGAGAGGTGAAGTTATTTCCCAAGAGCACACAGCAAGATAGTTACAGAGCCAAACCTAGAACAGGGGTCTTGATTTCTGGCTTTGTTCATCTCATCGAAAAAGAGAGCCCTTTACTCAAATTGGTCTGACAACACAGGCCATAGAAGTTCTGCAGATAACTCTTTAAAAATTACAGCTAGCTACAAATGGCTAAATCCCTCAAAGGTACACAGACATTCAGTGCTATCACAGGGCACTGACATGGTAATATATTGTAACAATATAATCATAAGAGGGCCATAAAATTATAATGATACATTAATCAACTTTTCTTGGCCATTCCAGCGATGCAGGGGACACAGCAATGAGCTAGAAACAGGCTTTGCCCTCCCAGGGTATATAGGCCAACAGAAGCTACAGGCATTTACACAAGAAAGCACGATACCCTTGGTGCTGAGATGAAGGAAACTTATATTGTGATGAAAGCGCATCAAAGGGGAAACTAAAACATGGTCTGGACGTCGGAAATTCTTCTCAAATGAGGGGATGTCAAAACCAAAACAAGAAGGGTAAGTAGTGGTTGTTCAGGGCAGAGATCAGAATATTTCAGGCAGAGGGAACAGCACATATAAACACACGTGGAGAACAAGACTCCGGGATCGCTTGAGGGACTGAGCAGACTCAAACTCTCACAGTGGTCTGGCGTAGAGTAAACTCTCAATAAATAGTAGTCAAGTTCAAAAAAAAAATACAAGTGACTCCCCGAGTTTCTCTAGTCACTAAAGAAGAATTGATCGTTCTTAGTTGACCTGACTTAGGACTAAAGATTGTTGGTAAAGAAAAGGAACAGGAAGACACGGTGTTTGCTCCCACACGGCGAGCCCACCATATCGCACGCTGTCGCCTGATGCTCGTGCATCAGGGACAGCCTAAGAAAGCCCATTTTTCTTGCTGCTTCCAACCAGTGCTGAGGCTATTTGTTTCTGTTTGTAAATGCTTAACGCGTCCTGGAAAGGGTATGGACAAACACTCGCGGTGCAATTATGCAATCTCTGTTGTCAGAATGGAATGAATGTTTCTCCTTTCTGCAGTAACTGCTAATTATAAACTAGCTGATATAGTTCTCTGATGGCTTTAATTTTCTCTAACAGCCTCCGTCTCTTCTGAACCCGGCAAGAGTGGTTCTCAGGAGTCTCAGCTGGCATTCCAGGAGTTTGCCATGCTCAGTACCCAGGCCTTCCCACTTTCTCCACCCCACCCACGAGTACCGCTCACTTCTCATCTTGGCTCTTCCATTGACCTAAATACGTACATAAATACAATAAATACAACTATTTAAATCAATGGTAAATAGGCACCTTGAGAGTCCTAAGGATGAGTAAGACACAGTTTGCAAACTCCTTGAAGGTAAGTACCCTCAAGAAAGGAACTATGGGAGTGCCTGGGGGGTTCAGTCGTTAAGCGTCTGCCTTCGGCTCGGGTCGTGGTCCCAGGATCCCATTGGGCTCCCTGCTCAGCAGGAAGCCTGCTTCTTCCTGCTTCTTCCTCTCCCACTTCCCCTGCTTGTGTTCCCTCTCTCACTGTGTCTCTCTCTGTCAAATAAATAAATAATATCTTTAAAAAAAAGGAAATATGTTTGAAATCATACATTATAACACATGGCAGAGTGTGATGTGTGCTCTTAGAAGAAAAATGGCATACCACGGTGGAAAGAGTTTATTCTGCAGCCAGAAAAGTCCAAGAAGAATAAGGTGGAAGCATTTTCTGCATTGAGACTTCAAGGATAAGTAAATCGGATTACAAAAACAGTTTTCCAGTGAATGGATAATCATATAATTAGACACTCATTATCTCTCCATGTTTTTCTGGACAGTTCAGGGAAATAAGCACTCAGCTACATCAACTCTGTGGTCAAGCGCTATTCTCCACCAATATTTGTTGCTCATGCATATGGAATGATTATACTTCTCCATCCTGTTGAATCTATGTGGACAAATCACTTGCATTGGCCAATGAATGAGCAGAAGTATCAGTTCTGAGTAGAGATTTTATTTTTTTTTAAAGATTTTATTTATTTGACAGAGAGAGAGAACATAGGCAGAGGGAAGAGAGGGAGAAGCAGGCTCCTCGCTGAGCAGGGAGCCTGACGCGGGACTCGATCCCAGGACCCTGGGATTGTGATCTGAGCTGAAGGCAGATGCTTAACCAACTGAGCCACCCAGGCACCCCTTGGGTAGAGACTTTAAAGGCCGGCAACTTCTTCACCATGTTCTCCTTCCCATCTGCCACAGATACAGGCAACGTTCCAGATAGAAGCCGCTCAGCCACCTAATACTTGTCCCAGTGAACTCAATGCTGAAAAGTAATATGAGGCTCAACAATGGGGTAGCAAGGTATTGTTTGACTGTTTGCTACTGTTCCGGGCATTGTACGAAGTATTTTGCATACATAATTTCGTTTGATTTTCACAACTTCACAATGTATAAATCATCACTCCCTTCATACGGCTAGAAACTCAGGGAGGTTAAGAAATTTGCCCAAGGTCATGGCAGGTAAGAATCCTTGCTAGGAGCAGGGAGTCTGCTCCTTTTGTAGCGTTAGACTACCTACCAAATCACAAAGATATCACACCCTTAATCTCGTCCCTTATTCTGAACTTAATGATCATGTTACTGAAGCCTGGACTTTGGAAACAAGTGGATGAGAACCTTGATACCTGTTCCATTATTTGATATGTGTTGGAAACATGGACCCCTGACCAATAAGAAATCATTTCACTTAAATCAAGGAAAAGAGATTAACCTCTGAAGTTATTTAAATTCATCGTGCCCTATCAAACCTGAGTGCCAGCAGTTACTCATCTCGGATCCTAGGTGTTTTTTTAGATTTACGATCACTGATGAAGTCACAAGGTTAGATTTCCTTTGGATTCCATAGGACCACAAAAGATTACATAGTTCAGTAGTAACAGAGAGAAACACGGGGTTGCAATTCTCTCAATCACCCTGCTTTCACAGGCTGTAAATCTTGCTACAGAAACCCAGAAATTCACAGTCAATGGAACCTAGTGCTGTCAAGATACATATCAAACAAGTATGCAATGGACCCAGGAGACTTGGTCACCAGGGAAAGACGTGCCCTGTTGGAGGCACAGGCTGAGATGAAGGCAGAAGAAAAGAGAGGCTTCAACAAAGACTCTTCTATAAATCAGCTTGGTTAGCTGATACTTTCTTTTCTTTCTTTAAAAAAAAAAAAAAATTATTTATTTATTTATTTGTTTGTCTGTTTATTTATTTTAGGGAGGGGGAGGGGCAGAGGGAGAGGGAGAGAGTGTCTCCAGCAGACTCCCCTGCTGAGTGCAGAGCCTGATGCAGGGCTCAATCCCATGACCCTGAATCACCACCTGAGCAGAAACCAAGAGTCAGAGGCCTAACCCACTTGGCCACCCAGGCACCATGATACCTTCTTTTTCTTATTATCCATCTTTTTTTCCCTCTGGTCACCTCCTCCTCTTGATTCTTTATTGCCATGGATGCGGCTACCTAGGAAATGCCATTGAAGAGGGTGCAGGGGAGTTCTGGGCCCGTGTGAGACAGCAGACAGTCGACGCCCCAAGGTGCACTGCCCCTTCCCACTTGTCTAATAAAAGTGCCCCCATTGGGTGTCATCTGTGAAGACTGCTGGGCGTCGGCTCCTTGGGGAAAGCCTCCAGGAGCCCAGAGTACGGTAGAGCTACTCTCCCGGTTGGAGAAGGGCTATTTGTCACACTGCGATATGACTGTGTATGTACGTGTATGTGTGTGTATACATATATTAAAACAGGTGTGTTGACACCGACCAAAAAAAAAAAGTCAGTGTTAAAGAAATCTATATTTCTCTTTTTGAAGCTTCTAGTACATTTTTGGTGTACGACTGAATTTTTAAAAATTTTCCATAATATGATTTCCTGGATATAGTTATCCCGACCACAGTGTTAGATGTCTTAGTTGATATTTGGAGGTACTTATAAATTTTTCAGTTTAGTTAGTGGCTTTTGTGTTTCTACGCATATATATCTGCGCCGCACAAAAACCCACAGAAACAAAGAGCAGAAAAGCAGACATAAGAGAAGCAGCACACAAATCAGACACGGACACAGACATCAGACACAGACCATGGAGCCTTGGGCCCGATAGCTGAGTAATTGATGGAGGGCCACGCAAAAGACAGAGGATGGCTGGCCAGATAACCTATCCACCAAGCCAAGCAAGTGCTGATGTAGAAATGAGGCTGGATGGATCAATGCTCTGGTGAGCATCCTTCATGATTTCACTGAAATTTTCCTTTCAATAATTTCAGTTAAATAACTTTTTAGAATTTTCCCAAATTTGACACTGAGATTCTTTGCCTTGGGCGAGACAGTCTATAAAGCTGATCAATTAGAAGCCACTTGCTCTTTTTATTTTCCTTTGCTAGATTTTTAACTTTGAGCTTCTTCAAACACACACACACACACACACACACACACACACACACACACACACACACTATGAAAAATACCGTGGCAGATACACAGTTACCAGTAGCCTTCCTCATCCCATAGGCTTCTCCTCCCTTCCCACTTACAGGAAAACTATAGCAGGACCCATACCTTTTCTTCTCACTCTCAGATAGAATGAAAAGCCCTCTTCATTCCCAAAACAATTTCACTTCAGTAATTCCACTCTGGAATAATCCGCAAAACTTGAAACTCTCATCAAAGTCAGAGCTTCTCCCCTCTCCCAGCTAGGACATGCTCCAGGTCGAAAACCTGCTTGAGAAAGACACAGGGTTTGCTTTTTCTCTACTTTACCACCTTGAACATCTACTCCTCTGCCCCCAGCTTGCTAACCCCTGATTCTGACCGCTCAAGAGTCAGATTGTGGGAAGGGACTAGGAGAAATAAGAGAAACCAAAAAGGCCTTGACTGGTAGCATTATAAGCGAATACTTCCTCTAGCCGTGGTGAATTTTTACTCTTATCTCTCCTGTGGGATGCTCCGTGAGTTCTTTGGAGACCTCCTCCACGCCCATCGCTGAGGTTGTTCTACCTGCTGGTTCCTGACATGGGAGATGCATTCTCCACCTGGCCTTTTGTGAATCTACCGTCGATTCACTGTTTCTTGGGATCCTTCCTCCACATATACCTTCTCCCATTACCCTTCTAGATGCCCTCTTGGGCAAAGTCCCTTTAAGTAATTTCAGGTTCACCTACTCTCTGACCCATATTTAGTCCGTCAGAAACTCAAATCTGTGACCTGTCATCAACAGGTGTCACTTCTTCCCAGCCACAGCTTCAGCCAAGCCCTGGAACTTTCGATTCCTCAGAAGTGTAGCATATACCAGTCTATAGTGCCTCCCAAACTCCAGAGGACTAAAATCTTGAAGTGGTTTCAGCGATAGACTTCTCAGAAAAAGCCTTGCAGTGATGGGCGAGGGTCTCTATCCCTTTCCCATGATGACAAGGTACTCACCGTGCACAACAGCGTTCTCTAAAGAAGAGTCTCTTTATTCTCCAACTCTCTCAGCTCCTTCAAACTTTTTAATAGGCTGTAGGTGCTTAGGGGGTCTAGTTCTTCACTTCCCCTGCTAATTTTGGGGGGGTCTCGGTCAGAACTGAAACCATCTCCCATTTTGATAGTTTGCTGTTGACATATTTTTATATGTGTACACTCTATTAGAGCTTGTGCTGCTTAACGCTGTTTAGCTCAACTATGATAGGCAAATAGGGGGAACCCATCAGTGTCATATGGAAGCTGTACGGTGCATATGGGATTTTTTTCCTTGCATGCTAATGATTTGAAAAAGATCAGAGGCAAGCTTTCTCATAATTAAAGAGAAAGCCCTAGTCTTAGGCAGTTCAGGTTCCTAGAACAAATGACCACAGATGGAGTGGCTTCTAAACAACAGAAATTTAGTCCTCATGGTTTTGGAGGCTGGAAATCCAAGATCAGGGTGCCGGCATGGTCAAGTTCAGGTGAGAATCCTCTTTTGGGTTGTAGACTTATGCATCTTCACATGGTGGAAAAAGACTTATATATCTGAAGATGGTGGACTGCAGACTTATACAATATCTTCACATGGTGGAAAGAGAAGGCAGCAGAGCTCCCTGGGATCCCTCTTATATGGGCACTAATCCTCTCTTGAGGGCTCCAGCCTCGTGATCTCACCATCTCCCAAAGGTCCCACCTCCTAATACCATCACAGAGAGAGTTAGGATTTGAATATATGACTCTTGGGGGTAGGGGCATAAGCATTCAGTCCATTACAAAGGCCTCAAGAATAAAGGTAAAAAATTTACCCAAAGTGCCTCTCTTTGGCTGTGGAAGCAGTGGCTAGTTTAGTGGACTCAAAAACCACCACGATTTTTATTATGTTAAACTAGAGAATCTGAAAAGACATCTCTTCCTATGTTTCCAGGAAGGAAAGAAAGAAGGAAGAAAGGGAGGGAGGGAGAGAAAGAAAGAGGGGGGAAGGAAGGACCTTATTTTAAAAATGTCTACACCCTACATCTGGGTTTTAGTTTTGATGAGACTGTTCTCATCAGAATTCAAGGCCCCCAATATCTTACACCTCAAAGGCAAAAGCATCAGTCTCTGGCCAAGAGCAGGCAAGGATCAGTCAATTGTGAGGGCTGGGTGTAAAGACCAATGGAGACTGAACTGTCAGGATTTTTAGTAGGATTGTTACGATTTTTGTTAGTAGTCTAGTTAGAAATTTATATATGTTTTCAGTGGTCTGCCCCAACTACATTTTTCCCATAAGGCAGTTATTTGGAGTGGGATTTTGCAGCATGAGAGGTTTTCCAAAAATGCATATTTGTATATATATGAAAGTTCAGTCCTATATAATCATCAAAACTCAAAACTTGATTTAAAGTTAAATTTTCCCATCCAGCTGGGGGCCTTTGCTTGCAGATGGTAAGACCATTCAAGGAACAGTGCATAATCCTTTTACTTTCCCTCTTCTACCTAAGGCCTCCAACGCCCTGCCCCCTGGCTTTCCTCCCCACTTTTCTGATTCTGGCAGGGTCAGAGAAGACGAAGTGAAAGATGTCCTCACGCTCACTGGGTCCGGCAGATGCTTGAAGCTGACTTCCTTAGGTTTTAACAGAAGCTTCCCCCTGAGGCATTTATATGAGCCAGCAAATGCTGACCCCTTCCTCTGAATGGTTGGCTTCCTCCTCTCTTTGCTGCCCAGTCCATATGGACCACTCGCTTTTGTCATTCCTTTGCCTCCTGGAGGTTCTCGAAGCCAGAGCTGTATAAAAGCTCGAGGATGGCCTTCTTTTCTCCACGTGGTTCCAGCTCATCCACAGAATCACTTTTGCATCCTCGGCCCCAGCAGACTCTAGAAGAGGCCAATCTCGGCGCAGGAGCACCCACAGCCTTGCTTCGCCATCAGAGCGAAGGTCATTGACTCATCCCAGACCCTCCAGACTTCCTGGAAGGGAACAAATGCCAAGTTCACTGAGCCCCACCAACTGTGGGAACCAGGCGCCAACCTCTCACACACAACTCCTCTTCTTGGACTTGAGGGGAAGACAGAATACTCAACCCTCTTGCCTTAGAAGGGGTTAGAAGTGAGAACAGCCAGCACCTACCAAACAAATTCTCTTCACGAATCCTCCTCTGAGCCTCCACTCCTATCTCCATCCTCTATGAAGGGGGGCGGGGGGGCTGAAGAGTTCCATGAACAATTCTCATATTTTGACTTTGTAGATGTCCACACGGTAGTGCCTTTGGAGTCCAGGAGTAATTGTCTGCATGCTTCAACCAAAACTGAGCCAAGCAGAGTCCCGTTTTAGAGTAGGACACGCATACGCCGAACCACACATACAGAAATTTTTGTAGTTTTCTATGATAAGTGGTGTACTTTTCCATCCCTGCCCCAACACTATACTGTCTTAATTAATGTAGTTTTGCAATAGATACATCCGGTAGGGCAAGTTCTTCTATTTTGCTTTTATTTTATTTTTTTTCAAAATTGTCTTGGTGTTTTTAGCTTTTTGCCATCCCGTTTAAATTTTAAGATCATCTTATATGCGTGCGCACACACACACACACACACATGCATGCACGCACATATGCACGTACAAAATGGTTGGGATTTTTATTGAAATAACATGTAGTGCTCTCCACCTGCTTTTTCTCCATTAGGTTGTATGTATTTTTGATTAGATTTATTCATCAGTAAGGTTCGTTGCTCTTGTAAGATTCTTAAAATTACATCTTCTAATTGGTTGTTGCTGATGCATCGGGACGTTGTTGACTTTTTAAATCTTATTTTTATCCACTAACCTTGTTGAAATTTCTTATTCGTTCTAATAGCTTGTTGAGTCTCTTGAATTTTCGATGTAAGCAATTAGGTTGCTGAAAATAATGACAATTTAACTTCCTCCTTTGGATTCTTAAAACCATTATTCCTCTTCCTCGTTTGTTGCATCGCTTACAACCTGTAATACCATGTTAAATCCAGTGAAAACAGGCCTTCTTATCTCATTAGTAAATTTTAGAGGAACACAGGCATCACTATTTAGGATGGTATTTGCTGTAGATTTTTAAAGTTGCATTCAGTGATTGCCTTTCTTCCCGATTACTCATCGCGAATGGCCTTTAAGATGGATTGTCAGAGGCACCCATCAGCAGGAAAACTGCCCCTTGGGGCATGGAGCTCTGGGAAACAGACAGAGGCATTTCAGTGACCTCCTTTAGGTATCCTGGCAAGTCTCGGGCAGAGGCAGTCTTGGATCGTGCTTGTACTGGGCTTGCATTCATTCCCTACGACTGAAATGCATTCTTCATTCAGTAGCCTGGTTTTTTGCATCATTTTGGAATTTTAACTCAGTGCCTGTCCTTCGTCTTTCCACGTAGATTGTGAGAGCTTGGAGGATAAGGGCTAAATAGTCCCTTTCTTTGATCTCAGAGAAACTCTTCAGAATATAAGCTCTCTGAGGGAAGGGGGCTTTGCCTATATTGTTACTACTGTTTGCCCAGTGCCTCCTACAGTGTCGAGCACTGCAGGCTGGAAGCCATTTTTTGGATGCATGAGCCAGCCTCACGTTCCTCCAGTCCCTCACTGACTTCAGCCCTGGTCCCGCTCGTTGCCATGTGCACCCAATGCCTTCCGCGAAAACGTTGGTGGAATGAATGAGCCATTTGAGCCCCTCGTCTTTTCTTCTGATTCTACCCTTCTTTCACCTGGATATCTTTATTTCTAAATAGCTGAAGTAAAGCTGGATGTTGATGTTTTTGTCAATGCCAGGAAGAAGGAAAAAAAAAGTTTGACAAGTGTGCAATCTAACTTCATGAATTTCACAACAGATGACACCCATTTTGATAAATGCATATGATTCCGCAGCTGATGAAAAAGAAAAATGAAAATGGGGCCAAATTACAGTTTGGTACCCAAGACAATAATCAATCTTTCATCATGCTAATGGTCTGTCGTGAGACTATAAAACCACACGAAGACAGCAAACAGGGAAGTCCTCACACCAGCTTTCCAAGGGAGTCAACATAATTTGGTTAACAAGACACACTTATCTGTGAATGAATTATAGCTATGTGTGAACCTGGCAGTTCAATTATAAAATATGTCAAAGCTTTCCAGAAGCGATTACCACCATAACATTGAATAAGGTTACCACGGGCAGAACAGACTAATTGGTAGAGTTAGGTCTATTTTTAAATGTCAAACAACATCTTGCTCTTCTTACGGTGCTGCTTGCTGTCCCTTGCCCGGGAATACTAACTACCTATGGGTCTCTCAATCCCACCATAGTGGTCTCTACATATTTGTTTTGTTTTGTTTTGTTTTTAACTCATACAGTTGGGGAGAGATACATGGAAATCTGAAACAGGAGTCCTAGTCCCGCCTCCAATGGAGTGGTGGTAGCATAGGGTGGGGGAGGGGCGAGCTCTGGTTCCCACGCCTTCGTGTGGCACCGCCAACTTCAGGCTCAGTTCCTGCCGGGCAAACTTTCCCTCTCAGTTGCATGAACTCAGTTTTCTGTCCACCTGCCCCTTTACCTAAGGGCAGAAAGCCTTCTCACAGCCCTCAGGAAGAGCTGTCTGATCTGACTCAACAAGGTCACTCACTGTCCTCCCAAGATCCCTTTACTGATTCAGCTGTCATCCTCCCTCCCGAAACATATTTGTATGGACAGAGAATCGAGATTCCCAACTGCCCTACTTTGGATTCCCCCAGACGCAGACTCTGAGTCAAGGATTTCAGCGTAAGTAGTTCTTTGGGAAGTGATCCCAGAAAATACCAGAAAGGGAGTGGGGAGTGAGACAGGAAAGGAAAGGAAGCCAATGGAAGGGGCGTTATCATGAAGTTGCCACTGGGGGCAATGTGGGCTCAGTCCCTCTGGGAACTCTGGGAAATATGGTAGAACGCACACCTCAGAATGGACTCAAGTGGTCCGAGAAAGCCCTCAGATGCAATTTCTGGCACTTAAAGTTGGGTTGGCAGGCAATGAAATAGTGAAGGCTGAGGAGATATGGGTGGGCCTGGACAGCATTTGGGTAATTTGGTAACCGTGTATCTATGTAAAAGCCCTTTCAGCAGCCTTTACAAAAGAAAAGAAACACAAGTCCTCGTGCAAAGTACTAACAACTTCAACTACACCCATCATTCCATGCCAAAGCACTCAATGCTAGTCCCACTATACCGACTCCTTATCTTCACATTGACAACCTTTGGAGTTTACATTAGAGATTAAGTCCAGAGTGAAAGTGTTCAGCATTCAAGTATATTTCTTTTTTCAGAAAAAAAGTCTATGTAGATAATATTTTCTTAGAGCTAGACAAATACTTTCGTGTGGGCAAATGTTCTTATTTTAGGAATAGGAGAACTATAAATCCTAAGGCAATTATCTTTAGAAAAGCAGCAAAGTAATAGAAGAAGGAGTATTATCTTACCTTTAATGCCTTTGTAATATCAAAATAAATCATTACTGACTGAGCTGAGAGGTAATTTCAATATTATAAACAAATCAGTATAACAATTAAGTTATCAGGAATGAAATCAAACTGAACATAAAAACTCTTCTTCAGTAACTCAAGATGGCTTTGCCCCTTCAGCGGGAGACTAATGAGTTCCAACTATCAAAGTTTCAAAAGACTCTTAAATGTTATCTCTGGAGTCTTGGGTGCCATTTTGCCCCAAGTGTTTATGGCCCAGGACGGGGGAATGGAAATTACCATCTAGAAGACACTAAAAAGAAACAGTGCATAGTGAGTGGGTTCTAAACAGTGATGGAAGAGTGGTTCAACCGAAGTCTTTAGCAAAACACTGAGAGAAAGAAATGGTGCCAAAATGACATACCAACAATCCAGAAGAAATAACCTTTGTTGACATTGGGTTGAGTTCTCCTTCTAAGAAGAAAAGTCTCCCATATTTACTTTGTCCTGAATTCTTTTCAAAGTGCTTGTCCATAAATGGGATGCCTGGGTGGCTCAGTCGATTAAGCGTCTGCCTTCGGCTGTGGTCATGATCCCAGGGTCCTGGGATCCAGCCCTGCACCGGGCTCCCTGCTCAGTGGGGAGCCTGCTTCTCCCTCTGCCTACCATTCCCCCTGCTCGTACTTTCTCTCTGTCAAATAAATAAATAAAATCTTTAAAAAATAATACTAAAATAAAATAAAAAATTTAAAAAGTTCTTGTCCATAACGATCTTACGAATCTCTGAAAAGTTCTGTAGATTAAAACCAAAGATATTATTACTGTCTTACAGAGGAAGACTGAGGCCTGGAAAGATTCTAGTGCCTTCAGTGAGATATCACTATAGCAATGGAATATGAAGGTCACCTCGCCCAGCCTCTGTATAATGTGCCTCCTGGGGGAAAAAAAAAAAGATGAAACTTAGAACTAAAACTCAGGCACAGATATACTCGACAAATCAACAACAGGCTGGCGACTTTCAGAATACAAACTCAAGACAGTGACTCTTGGATGATGAGGAGGGCTTAAACAAGGAGAGTGGAGATAGGAAGCACACAAAAATTGCCAAAAATGATCTTCAGTGGATGCTAGATCTAGGGTTGCTCAAATATATTCAGGCTGTTTAATATTAGTCCTTGACAATTTCCTTTAGCTTTCATGATTGCTGGAAATAAATATATGCTATCCCTAAAGCTCAACCCTCCAAGGAAATACCTAGTGCTGATAAACAAGTTCTATAATTTCATGTGCTCTCTGAAAAGTAATGACTCTCAGAAACTTTAGAACATTCCAAGAGCAAGTTAAGGAAATGGCAATTTATTTAGTATGTTAATAAAACATGGAGATGCCTGAGGCAAGCAAGTATAACATGGTGGGAGATTTTCACTAGATAACACCCATTTGCCGTTGTCATCTGGTCCGCTTAGAACTGAGGACAATACCAGATTTGCCACTGATTTGATTGGGTGGGCTCTTTTTCCACTTTGGAGACCCTGATTGGCATACTTACGAATTAGGTTTCTTCCCAATATCTACTACAGCTAATGTTAACAATCTTTACTTATTAGGTCTGTTTGAAAGAATCTCAAAGCCGTTGTTCGATAAGGCACTGTTTTACCTATCGCTCTATGCAAGAATGTCTGTTCATCTATACGATACATTTGCTGAATGCTTAGCCATGTGCAGACACTGCTTCTGACATTTGATCTGAAAGACAAGAGCTATTTTAACTGCTACATTGTAACACGGAATGTGTTAGCATGAGTGTTAAAGAAAATATGGACTAAATGATATTGAGTGAAGAATCAATCCAACTTGGAATATGACCAAAATCAACCATGTGCCAAAAATAATAACTTTAATTTTAAAAATGTGTAACCTCTGCTTTTTTTAAACTCCAGGCATTCCTAATTTATATTGGAAAAAGCTAATGATTGCTTTTCCAATAATAAAGCATCCCTTAGCTAACTTGTATCCCTAATTCTTTGCTTCCTTGTTTACCCACCTCCCCCTTCTTTGTCAAGGCCCTGCATTACATTAATCCCACAACTCGCTTTTCCTCTTCTGCCCCGAGTCTACCAGTAAAATTAATCAAAACAAGGAAATAGGTGGGGCTCTTGGGTGGCTCAGTCAGTAAAGCATCAGACTCTTGCTTTCAGCTCAGGTCATGATTTCATGGGTTGTGCCATTGAGCCCTGAATCAGGTGGGGGGTCGGCCTGATGATTCTCTCCCTCTGCCCCTCTGCCCTTTCGTGTGTGTATGTGCGCACACTCTCTCTCAAGTAAACAAATCTTAAAAACAAACAAACAAACGAAGAAATAGGAGACCATTTCAACCAGTGGTCTTTGGCCCCCAAGTAGTTCTTCAGTGCAGTTCTGCATTACTTAGACCTGCTGCTTTTTAGTTGCCATTGACAA
This sequence comes from Potos flavus, assembly GCA_028534135.1. Taxonomy (NCBI): domain Eukaryota; kingdom Metazoa; phylum Chordata; class Mammalia; order Carnivora; family Procyonidae; genus Potos; species Potos flavus. The sequence goes on from CM052901.1 coordinate 70,691,709, forward strand.
AATTCACCAGTATTCTCCATCATGCCATCTAAGCCACATTATTGGTAGGACACAACCTTGCCTCTTGCACCACAGGCAAAACTGGAGCTGTCAACTCTCTACCCTCCAATGTGGAATTTTATCCAACACCCTTCCCCTCTCTCTGGCTTCATTACTTCTGATCTCAGGGAAGGAGGTGTGTCTTCTCATGGTCAAGGCTTAGCTTGTGACCTGGGCTCCGATGCCTCCTCTTCCACTCTGTCAAGCTCATTTATTCCTTAACCCACTATTTTCCATCTCTGCTGTCGGTTTTCCTGAACCAGCTCTGGACATTTCTTGGTAGAGTCTTCATGTATTATTACCTATATTATATATGATCTGATATATGGCATTTAAAACTCTTGAGCCTTTCTTCATTTCGAATTTCTCTTTCTTTGGTTTCCAGAAGGCACCATCTCCTGACCTACCACTCTGCCACCCACTCTCAGTCACTGTCACTGACTTTTCCTCAGGGTTTTTCTGCTCATAAAAATTAACACATGCAGATTGTAGAAAATTTTGAAAATACATCCAAAGAGAGTAAAATAAAATTTTCTAAATATAAATAATCTGAGCATTGTAGAGTAGTTCTTGCTAGGCCATATGTTTTCATAATCAAATTCCAATTGTGCTATGTTCATTATCTTGATTGTGGCGATGATTTTACAGGCATATACATATGTCAAAATGTATCAGATTGCACATTTTAATACATGCAGTTTATTGTATGTCAATTATACCACCATTAAGCTGTTTTTAAAATGTAAACAATATAAAGAGACATACATATTATTTAGAAATATAATTAAGGAAATCGAAATTGAGTATTTGAATCCACTAGAATTTTAAAAAACCTTTGGCAACAAATGCATTGACAAAGGCGAATGAAGAAGGTAGGAATGATCGCCATAACTGAAATGTAGAACTGAATTCCTTGTTTCCTTTTTGGGCTGAAACTCTCCTGCCTTGGGAAGGTGGTCTCTTTCTGTGTGTCCGGGAAAAAAAAACCACAACCTAACAGGCATAAGCACTAAAGTGATCAGAACCATATTTGTGAGATTAAAAAAAAATTCAGTCACGCTATAAATAGCTTTGTATTCAGCTTTTTTCTCATAAGCACTTTGCCATATCAATTAAAATTCCCCAACACATGGAATATTTGGGATATCTCACAGATGCTAAAACCATCCAATGAAGAGATTGTGATTTATTTACCTGAAGACCCAATAATAGGATAATGGCTTATTTCTAATTTTTGATGATTTATACCAAAAAATATATACGATTAATATTCTTGTGCATAAATTGTTTTATGCATCCAGATGGTCCCTTGAGATAGGTTCCTAGGAGTGAAACAGCTGAGCAGAAGAGAATCAGCAGTCTTAAGGCTCTTTTTATATTATTTGCAATTGTTTTCCTGAGAGGTTAGGTCAATTCATTCTCTCATCAGCTGTGGCTAGAAATGATCAGCTCACTGTACTGTCAACATCTTTGTACATTTTTAAAATCTCTTGCTATTTTATAGGTGAAAAGGTATCTTGTTGTTTGGGTTTGCATTCTCTATTGCTAGAGAAGTCAGATATGTTTCTGATAGAATTTGGGGGAATGAGTACATTTTTCTTCTCCGTTTGTGTACGGCCCATTTGTCTATGGAGACATCAATGCTTTGGTTGCTGATTGGTAGTATATTTATGCATTAAATATGCTAACCTTCTGCCTGTCCTATTATACCAGAATGTAATCAACATATCTCACTTGCCTCTTTCAATGGCGTTTTCAGCATATCTATAAAATATTTGCATGTTGGGGCACCTGGGTGGCTCAGTAGGTTAAGCTTTGGTCTCTTGGTTTCAGCTCAGGTCATGATCTTATGGGTCATGAGATCAAGCCAAGGGAGGGGCTCCCTGTCAGCAGGGAGCCTTTTTGAGATTCTCTCCAATGCCCCTCCCACTTGCACTCGTGTGTACGCTCTCTCTCTCAAATAAATAAATATATCTCTAAAAAAATATTTGCATGTTTATTTGTTTATTTAACCCGAAGTGATTATTTGTTTTTCCTTTGTGTTTTCTTCCAATGCTTTTAGGCTGAGAAATGTTTTCCTCAATTCAAGATTGGTTCTAATACTACCTATTCAATCTTCTAGGGGTTTTTTTTTTTTTTTAATTATGGCTGACATACAATGTTATATTGGTTTCAGGTGCACAACATAGTGATTCTATGATTCTATACATTACTCAATGCCCACCATGATAAATGTTCTTCTAGAGATTTTCTGGTTATATTTTTAACTCTAAATCCATCTGAAACTTATTTCCATGTATGATATAAAATGAGAACGTAACATGATATTTTTTCCCCAAGTAATTTTCTCAGCACTTTTGTCGAGTAGGTCATCCCTTGCCATTAGTCTGTGATATTTACTTTAGCATACACTAAGTCCTTCCATATGTTAGGATTTGCTTGAGGGCTATCTGTTCTCTCCGATTGATCATTCCGTATTTCTGGTCATAATGATGTTGTGGTTTTATATGTTTGATATCTAGTAAAGTAAGTCATTCCAACAGCCCACATTTTCACATTTCATAACACGATTCATCAGTGCCTTCCTCACAAAGAACTTCCTATAATTTTCCAAGGAAACAACTCCATGAGAACTTAAAAAACTACCTTCTCCCCAATTCATAAGAGGGGCCAGGGAGAGGAGAAAGGAAGGCATTGCTGGAGTCCTAGGCCATTGGAGCAGTGAAGAGGTCTGTAGAATTTCCTTCCCTTCCCTCTGCTCTCCCAAATAACCCAAAGTCTTCCCCACAACCAAAGCTGAACAAAACACAATCATAGTCAAGCCAGGGGAGAGGCTCCAAGGGAATGGCCAGTAGAGACTTGATGGAGCCCCAGAAGATGTGGAGACTGGCACCAGGTCCTGTCTTAAAATCCACTTAGGAAGACGACTTGCCGATCTTTCCCCGGGGCCCTTCTGAGCCAGGGAGAAGGGCAGCAGAGGAGAGGCTGACCATGCGGAGGTTTGCACGTCCCAGGTTTGGCATTAATGCCCATGTTTCACAAGGGTCACGTGAAGGGCTTGGAGGGAGCCAGACTTGAGCAAGTTTGCAGGTGCCCCCACCCGAGGGGGCGGCGATGACCACGGGAGGTGGGTGGTCAAGTAGGGCTGCTGAGGAGGTGGGGTTTGAAAGGGATCGAAGGAGAATCAGACGGTAAACCTCTCACTGTCCTGAGTGAAAGCAGGTGTTTAGACCCCATCACACAGCAGGCAGCGGGCACCTGTCGGAGAAGTAGCCGCCACTGACAGCAGATTTCGAGGGAGCCCAGCTAAGCCATTTGCCCTTTCCCCCTAATCCCTCCTCCTTCCCCTACAACACAGCGAGGAGTGGCAAAAAACATGAGGGGCAGAGGAGGGGCATCTCGGAGAATGGAGAAGACGGCCACCCACCACGTTCACCCCGAGCCTCTCGAGCCACAAAGCTGACAGGCCCTGGGGAAAGAGAAAAATCTCGGAAGGGTAAATGAAATGGACAGATTTTTAATAGCATCCAAAAACGAAGTCAAGGGATCATCCCCAAATGTCCTTAAGGGGTCTGTGACCCAGCAGGGGAGGGACTTTTTCATATGGCACGGTTGTGGGAGCGAGGGCTGGGAATGGTGCAAAATAAAACCATTTCCTCCCTGTATCCCACAGAGATGGGACAGCTCAATGAAACACTATGAATAAGCAAAGAGGAGAAAATAAAAATCATCTGTTATCCCACAAGGCAGCTATAACTAATATTAACCGATGTTTGCTAGAGATTTGTACACGAATTTCTTTTCAAAGATGCAATTGCAAAGTATTCGCTGTTTTTTGACCTTTTATCCTCAAGAATATGTTCAGAACTTTGTGCTTTAAAAAAGCGTATAACATAATCTGTAGCAGCGTAGAATATTTGATTCTATGGCTTGATGATCATTAACTTGAGTAAGGCCATAAACCTTTATGTTTGGATTTGTTTCCAGTGCTTTGCCATCATATAATCCTGAACTGCACATCCCCAGACTAAATTTTCGCACCTCTCTTTAATTATTTCCTTTCCGTAAATCCTAGTAGCGGAGTCACTTTATCAAAAGGTATAATACATGCAAAGCTTTCGTACCCTCTAGGGTACGAATTCTCCTTCAGTCTACACACCCACCAATAGCTCGAGAGAGTCTGTTTTTCTGCATCTTGACCCACGCTAAGTATGTTCCCTCTTTCAGGTTGCCTAATAGCTATTCGAGATATTTTTTAAGAGATCCATTTTAAAAAAATACTAGTGAGAGCTGATATTTTTCACTGGTTTGTTGGCTGTTTGTTTATCTGTGCTGTGCCCTGCCCGTTTCTGTCTTTTGCCCATTTTTTCACTACTGCACAACTTTTCCTATTGTTTAGGAAAGCTGTTTTATAGCTCTATCATGTATATTACAAATACTCTTCCCAGTGCTTGATTGCTTATGACGTTATTTTCCATGCCAGAGTTCTAATTTTTTAAGATTTGACCACGTCAAATTATTTTATGATCTATGCCAGGGGTGAGCAAATGTTTGCTGTAAATGGCCAGAGAATAAATATTTTAGGCTTTGCCAGCCAAACGTTTGGTCTCTGTTCCACCTCTGTCTTCGCAGAGCAAAAGTGGCGGTAGAGGACGCCTCAGTGAATGCGTGTGTCTTCATTCTAAATTTGGCCATGAGTGGGCAGCGGTTTGTTCCCCTTGACATTAAGCTCGCAGTGCCATACTTTGAAAGTGGTTCTCCACCACAACGATGTACTATTCTATATTCTATCCTAGTGTATATTCTAGTCTTACTTTCATGGCTTCACTTCTTAAATTTTCAGATTTAATACATTTATAATTAATTTTGTTGATTTAATTTTTCCTCAAATGGGCTAGCCATCTGGCCTAAAATCATTTATTGACTAATCCCTACTTTCCCAACTGAATTGAGTTGCAGGCTTGTCTAAAGTAAAAAATTATGGACACCTGCACACATGCATGGATTTTTAAAATGCTATTACTATTCTGGGGCTAGCATCACGCTTTTAATCATCAGAGTTTTTTAGTACATTTTGATATCTTGTATAGTAATTTCACAATACTCATACTGTTTCAGTGTTTGTTGTTGATTTTTTTCTTCTTTTGTGGAATACTCTTTAGACTCATTTTGTCAAGTTCTGATAAAAATTGCTATGTATTTTGATTGGAATTGCATTAATCTGTAGATTAATTGTCAGATAAACTGACAGTCCAAGATAGGGGTCTACACACAGTGGAGGCTACTTTCTCATTATCTTTGGTCACATTAATTGACTTCATACTCAACAGATGTAACTAAAAAAAAAAGCATAGCTTTGTAATTTGAGATGATTTCATTTGAAAATAAGATTCGAGGGCTTGAAATTTTGAAAGCTACTAGTTTAACCTACTGACATTTATCGTTATTACTAATTTGGCTTCTGTCATCTTACTTTCTACCTTAATATTTTTCGTTCTTCCTTCTGGTCTTCTTTGTTTTCCATTCCTTGACAATAATTGACTTTAATTCCGCCAGCGGTTATTTAGAACTTATTTTTTATCAAGTTTATAGTCTATCTAAGCTAGACGAATGAGAAATGAAATAGCATTTGAGTCTCCCTTGTTTGAGACAAAGGGTATAAGACAATCTTCTGTTCCTCACCCTCACCACCTGGCCTCAGCAACCTCAGTTTTTATTAATAACATAATAAAGAATTTTAGATCCACCGTCTTTTTAAATAATCACATGTCTTCTCATTTGGGAATGATTTCTGACATTTTTATTTGATTTTATAATCAGATTTTTTTTTATAATATGCTATCCTTCCATTCTACCACTATTTCACGAGGACCGTGTCTTCCGGTGCTCTGTTGTAAATGTCAGGTAGTGTCTTGAAGTTTTCCTCTGGATTCACTGGTAGATGATTATCAGAAATTTGTTATTTTTCTGAGTCTTCTAGATAAATCTCTTTCTCCTTGTTCTAAAGTATCGTTCACAGGTCTGGTTGTTACTTTCCTCTTTCCTCATCTCAGTCTTCGGTCTCGCACCGAGTTCCCTGCTGGGGGTAGAAGAATACCCTTTCCCGACTTACCAGAAAATGACAGGCTGATGAGCAATTATTAGCAAAGCTTAATTTTGTGCACCTTTGCACCACGTGAGGGAGTGTCTTCTTCCTCCCCCCCATCTAGTTCTCTGAACTGATGTGTTACATGAAAAAAACTACAATTCCCAGCATGCACTGCTACCCGGGTTCTTCCTACAATGGTGTCATGTAAATAATACCGGATCACCCTATGTTTTGCGTTTGCACTGCTCCTTCCCATACCCAGGAGAAAAGGAAAAAAGGTGCCCAGGGTTTTGGCTGGTTCAAATCCCGAATCTCTGGGTGAATCCCTAGTGACTGAAGCATGAAATGTTTTTCTACCTTTTATGAAGCTGTCTTTGCGTTCCAACCCAGCTCCTCGTTGTCCTGAAATTAGTTCCAGTTTCTTCAACGTTCTGGTGTTTTACTACCTATCAGTCTTATTTTCCGTGTTGGGAGCTTTATTCCCCCCGCCCCCAGGCCTTCATTAGTGGTTTTTGTTAGATGTTGAGAGAGGCTTCCCTGGGGACTGTTAGCCAGATGCCACTTTGAATAACAACAGCAGCGGCAGCTAACATTTATTGAGCACTTACCAAGTACCATCCATCCATTTTCTCACTTAATCACCACAACAACCCTCATTTAACCTCTCTAAGACTCATTTGCCCAAGGACACTCTCTGCTAAGGGCACACACCACCACGCACAAGTATTTAAAATCATTCGCAAATAAAATAAAATAAAATAAAATAAAATAAATAAAACCATTTGCAAACTCTCAGGCTGTCTGGGATCCAAACAAATATAATATACCTTCTTTCCTATATTTCTCTAAGTTTCTCAATTTTTCTGACCCTGACTTAACCCCTCAAATGCCAGTATTTCCTTCCTTCTTCCTTTGCGTATTGTAATGATACATAACCTCATTAGCTAACTGTGATTAATCTCTCACTTGATAGATCTCATGGCATTCGTGCCTCATTAATGAGCATTTGGTAATCAAAGATCCCTTAAAATTCCTTTAATTGGAGAAATTGTATGTTCCAGGTACTTGAGTGAATGTCTTACTTCTCTGTGTCATTTTTTCAACTTTGTAGAAGAAATCTTTTGTCACCAGGACATGGGTCATATATCCTTTCAGACAGATACAGGACATAAAGTGTTTACAACGCTTTACATGAGCGACAGCTTCACTAATAGATGGTCACAGCGATGCTAAGAAGTCTGAACACCTACACGTGATGGTTCTAAGTTGGATTTTCTGGAAAGCAAGATGACATGGAGTTTAACGTGCACAATGGTTTTTAAGGAGTGATCTTGGGATCGACAACAGTGGAAAGAAGGAAAAAGCAGCACGATTGACTAGAGGGAGAAACTGAGTAGCAAATGCGGGACCAATGGTCTGCCTCCGCTAACCCCCTCACGGAGGTCAGAGTTCTCCCAAGTTGGGCCCAGATAGCCAAATTGTCATACTCCCTCATCAGTCGGGGACTGGGAGTGGGCCACCTGGGAAGGGGGTGGCCTTGGAGGGATGGCGCCGCAGCCTGAGGCAGACTCTGAAAAAGGCTGACTTTGAAGTCTGACGGCTAGCAGCAAACCATCCTTCACTGAAGGGGGGATCTAGGTGGGGGGTATCACAGGGTCTATGACCACACGGTCTATGACCACAATGACCCTCTCTGAAGTCTGTCACGCCAGAGACGGCCACACAGCTTCAGTGCATTTCCAATTACTTTAAGGCTTGCTGTCATTTTTTTTTTTTTTTTAGTACTTGAAAAATTCTAATAAAACGAAGCTGCTAAGTGAATCACTACTTCTGATGGGACTTGGCTAGGAATCGCTAAACATAAGAACATTTGGGAAAGAAAGAGAACTGCCGCACTGAGCATTCTCTGGCTCAGACCTTTCACATACATAATTTCATTTCACCAGCTTGAGGTTACAGATGAGAAAATGGAGACAGAGAACTTATCCACAGCTGCTCCATTGTATTAGAACAAGATGGTCACAAAACCCTTGATCCGCCATGATGGCTCATCCTGACAAAGTGGCTGTGATGTCACAGACATCTCATGGCTGGCTTTTGGAGTGTTTTGGCAAATGGTGGCAGAGCCTATGGCCAGGGAGCCTGGGCTAGAGCAGATGGTCTGGATGGTGCCCAGCACTACCCCAAGAGAGAACAAAGGGATCTGCTTAAAAAAGGATCTATTAAATGTGTCCCCTCACAAGGGTCTTCAATGATCCCAGCCTGTCGATGGGTCTTTCGTGTCTTGAGGGAACCTAAGTGACAGAACCCATCAATCCATGACTATATTCTGAGAGCATCTGCCACGTGCTTAGGCAGCAGAAGAGACACAAAGCGATTTAAGCACAGCATGTCATAGTGAAAAAAGCACTGGCTTCCCATTTCACTTAGAATAAAATTCAAATTCTTTGCTATGGCTTATAATTTGGACCCTTATCTTCCCCCTGTCGATTTCTCAGGTCTTAGCCTCCCCCTGGTTCACTTTGTTTTTTTCCCCCATTAGTTAGTCCGCCTGCCTCGAATCATCTTTCCCAAATATCTGTGTAACTGACTTATTCCCTGCCTCCAGATTTCAGCTCAAATTTTTCTGTTTCAGAGAGGTTTTCTGATTCCCATAGCTAAAGTCGTCCTCTGGTTAGCACAGCCTTATTTTCTTCACGATACTCTTCACTTTCTGGAGTTATCTCCTTTGCTCATTTACTTATCCATCATCTGTCTCCCCAAAGCATGTAAGCTGCACGGAAATAGGGACCTTCTTTGTCCCCATGACTTAGAACCATGTTTGACACATAACAGGGACTCAGACATTCACCGAATGAACAAAGCAAGCAGAAGACCTCGATCCCCTTCCTACTTCTACAAGCTGTATGAAATTAGGAGGATCATTTAACCACTTGGTAGGGTTTTTTGTTTGTGTGTTTTAATTTTTTTTTTGTTATTAGGTCATCTCTACACCCAACGTGGGACTCAAACTCACAACCCTGAGATCAAGAGTTGCACACTCTACCGACTGAACCAGCCAGGAGGCCCCATTTAACCAGTTGGAATGAAAGCATATTCGTGTAGAGTAGGAGCTGGCACACTATGGCTCACAGACCAAATATGCTGGTTGCCTAATTTTGTAAATAATGTTTTATTAGAACACAGCCATGCTCGTTCACTTATGAATCATCTGTGGCTGTTTTCATGCTCTAAGGGCCGAGTTGAGTAGTTGAAACAGACACGGTATGGCTCACGAGGCTTAAGATAAATACCATCTGACTCTTTCAGGAAAAGGTTGGCTGACCCTTAGAGATCACAATATCTGTTCTACATTCCTCGCAGCTTTTTTGTCAGGAACAAAGGGGAAGATGCACATGAAAGGTCTCTGTGAAGTGGAAAAATGCTACTCGTGAAAGGGGTTAACTTTCTTAGGAAGGTGATTGTCATGAAGCCACTGCAATCACTTAATCAATGATTGTGTATAATAAAGTCACTGACTTCATATGATTCGGATGGTTTCAGGAGGACTTCAGGGAAGTGTGAAATCATCTCTCGGGGCTTAGGCCAGCCAGGCCTAACTGAGTATTAGCCCAGCCTTGGGGTAACAACCACCTCACCAAAGCGGACGTAAAAAGGAGACATACAAGGGCGCCTGGGTGGCTCGGTCGGTTAAACGGCTGCCTTCAGCTCAGGTCATGATCCAGGGATCCTTGGATTGAGCCCTGCATCCGGCTCCCTGCTCAGTGGGGAGCCTGCTTCTCTGTCTGCTCCTCACTCCGCTCGTGCTCTCTCTCTCTCTCAAATAAATAAATAAAATCTTAAAAAAAAAAAAAAAGGAGACATACATACGTGGAACCAAATTTCTACTCTACCATTTACCAGCTGTGTGCCTTCAGTACCTCACAAACTCTGCCTGTCAGGTTCTTCATCTATAAAGTGAGGAGAGGACAGCTACCTGTTCCATAGGACTGTTGTGAGGATCAAATCAGATAATCAATGCATGGAAGGAGACAGCGTTGGGCTCATTGTCAATATCAATGGTGATGGGCAACTCCATCGTCACCCACATTCTGCACTAATTCTGTGGCTAAGGAAATGAGTTTACGTGCCTGTCCTATTAAAGCCTGAAGCAGTCGGCACAGGATACCAGGGGTCTCATTTTCCTCTGTGCTTTTCCTGTGTGCCTCCACTCTCCAGGGTGGTACTACTTTCTTCCCAGATGACCTCTGAACCTCGGCTTCACCCTAGCCTCTCCTCTTCCTTACTCCCTACATCAAATAGACTGCTAATTTTGCCTCCCGAAACTAATCTCCAGTATCTGTGCTCTAGGCTTCACTCACACGGCCCAGGTCTTAATTCACGGGCTCACCAGCTCCTGGTTCAACTCCCATCCCAGGCTTCCGGGTGGGCATCTTCCTCTAGGCAACTCCAGCTCCGCCGCATCCTCCACCCAGCATCAGCGTTATCTATGCTCTGGGATAAAATCACGCCACTTCTTTACTTTAAAAGCTCTGGGATTCCTCATTGTTGGCTTGTTGCATGAGGCCCTTCTAAACCCGCCACCTGCCTAGCCATGGAAACTCATCTTCCTCCAACTGTTTCCTGCTGGCCCCTTTTCTGCGTCTGCGTTTCAATCACACGCACCTACTTGCTGCTCCCCTAGCCAACTTACAGACCCAAGAGTGAGAAAAAAATGTTGGATGTGGCAAACGATTGAGATTTGGGGAGCTGTTTTTTTAAGGCAGCATCATCTCAACAAAAATAGAACTAATACATGGCAGAAATAGTAATTTGAATAACCAGATATTGAGCTGCAGTGGTTCCCCCCACCCCCAATATAACAGCTGTAGCACAATTTCACTCCAAAATAGTCATGGATTGAAAAACTCACAAATACACATGAAGATGGAAATCATGTATGCTGTCTCTGGGAAGCATTTGCTAAATGTGTGTCTTATCTACCCACAACCTCATCTCCATTAGTGGGGACAATTTTCTTTTTATAAAATACCATAGTCTAGTTTTAAAGAATAAAAATTATGACTGAAGAAAAACCAAAGAGGCAGGAAAAAAATGCAGACAAAATGGCATTCAATAAAAAGCCCAAGAAGAAGTGACACAAAATGGAGACAATTAAGGTCGATTGAATGATTCAGGGTGCAGGAAAGGAAGCTTAGCAAGACGAAGAGTTAACCACGTGAGTACACAAATAAGAGGTCCCCAAAGGGGCAGGAAGAGTGAGAAGAGTGAAAATCTGAGCAGGGCCTTGGACGTGGATCTGAGCCCAATGCATCAACCAAGGGGAGGTTGGCACGGTGACTGGGTAAGAAGGCCCAAGTCATGGGAGAACAGTGGGCCCAAACAGAGATAGCTATTGAGTTAATTCCCTTGGGCATTTATCTGAGAGCCTTAATGGATGCTTGAAGATCATTTTGCCCACATTAGCTACTAAGGAGACTTGACCCTCAATGAGAGGCACCACTGGGTACGTTAATCGCTGTGCTAATGGCCTGACCTCTTCAATAATGTCACATATACAGTTCTTCTCCCAGATTGGTTTTGGAGTGCCCCTGCCCCCACAATAATTCCATATTGTTTCTCTCACCTCGTTGCTAGGAAGTAAGGAAAGGAGCAAGGATGGGAAGAAGGAGACAGGAGGGGCAAAGGATAAGCTATAATTCACCCGTGGAAATTCCTGGAGCCCATGTATAAGGCAGTGTTGATACCCTTGGAATTGCCCAGCAAGGTAAAGATGTCTTGTTTAGTTCCTGGGGCCATGTGTGCCTACTCTGAATTACTTTGATCTTCAATCTAAATGAGGGGACTTGAAATGATCCAGGAGTTGGATCTAAACCCATATCTAAACTCCTTGGATCTAAACTCCTAGATATGGATCTAACCCATATCTAAACTCCTTGCTGGAAAAACATGGGGAGCAGGGTAGAACCCACTAGATATCATTAGCTATCAAAGGAAAAAAATCGTTTCATCCAGCCTTTCTAGGTAATTAATATGACATCACCTAAGAGCCTGTGGTGTGAAATGGGTACTAAGTACCATGGAGAATTGATCTTTCAGTACTTCGTTTCAACATAAACTTTGATAAAGAGAACGGAAAGCAAATAAGGTATTTTTGTTATTTGACTATCTTCATATTTTCCATCTAGGAAATTATTTTTGAGAGTTAATAAGATACCAATGTCTGCTGAGCAGATCCAACTTCAGTGATTTCCAAGTTTCCATGGGCCATAACCTGTTAAATCCTTTGGGGAAAGCTTTATATATCAACTTTGAAAAAGGCTTTGTGTACAGAACATGTATAACTAAATAAACAAATAAACAGACAAATAAGTAAATCTCCCATATCAACAGGGAGTGCCCTGGGTGATTTTGGAAATGGGTCTTCTTTAATGACAGTATCCTAGTCTAGAACACAGACTTCCTGTAAGTTCAATGCTAATTGAATAAGCTATGGCCTCCAGTGGCCCATTTTAGAAAAGGGACTCTATTATTTTCACTAGACAAAAAGTTAATTATAAAAATATAGTAATTAAGAATTTTGAAGGAAAAATTCCCTAGCATTCCAACAATTCCTAACAAAGTAAGTAAGTAAAACAAATTTGGGAAGGGAGTGAATCATTTTCTTCTACAGGCTTTAGGTTCCTATATTTAAAGTAAAAGGTATGGACCAGAAAATTTCTAAGTTCCTCCCTGGTGGCAAAGGACCAAGATCTCCAAGTCTGCGTATGAACAGAAATTAAAGGTAGGCCCTCCTACCTGCAGCCAAGGCTCCCCTGAATCTGGCCTCCCACCCCTCCCCCTACCTCACTCCATTTTGCCTTAACTCACACAACTCAACAGAAACCCATCCACTTTACCAGAATCACTCTTCTCAGTGGGACATCTTTTGAAAGGCCAGCCTCCAACCTTTTTCTGGACCTTGGCCGGGCTGCTCCCCTCATTTGGAATGGCATGCTTAGATTCCCCAAATCCCACTTTTTCTTCAAGACACAGCTCACTGTTCGCCTCCTCTGTGAAGCTTTCCCTGCCTAGATCAGCTCCGGCTCTTTCATTTCTCTGAGCTCTTCCATTTCTCTGATCGTATTGTTTGTGCGATCTACAGTGACTACATACAGTACAGTATGTACTGTGGATGTTTCATTTAGTTTAAGAGCTTGGGCTGTAGAACCAGGCTGCCCAGGTTCAAACCCCATTTATACCACATACTTACTCTACGACCTTGAGCAGTGAGTGAACCTCAATTAATCTCTCTCTGCCTCAGTTTTATAAACTGAGAATAATGTGGTAGGTGCTTCAGAAGTTCTGTGTCATGGAACCATTTCTGGCCAAATCATTTGAAGTGAACTTATTGAGAATGTCTCAAGAAATGTGTTCGGCATTCTACAACATCAGCATTATGTAACATTTTTTCGTAGTCTACTTAAAAATGTGTATTATTTTAATACAGTCATGTTCATATAAAATACTTAAGGGGCGCCTGGGTGGATCAGTTGGTTAAGCATCCAACTCTTGGTTTCTGCTCAGGTCGTGATCTCAGGGTCATGGGGATCAAGCCCCACGTAGGGCTCCATGTTCAGCAGAGCTGAGGAGCTCACATGTACTCCAAATAAATAAATAAATAAACAAACAAACAAATAAAATAAAATCTTTTTTAAAAACTTAAAAATACAGATAAATGAATAACTTATAATCCCAACATCCAGAGATAATCATTATTAAACATGGTGCATTTATTCTTACAGATATTTTCCCACAAATTGTAGTGGTTTCAAAATATGTCCAAACAAGTCTTTGGCACTCCTTCCCTCGAAAGGTGGAGCCTAATTCCATTCCCACTGAGAGTGGGTCAAACTTAACAACTCACTTCTAGCTATTCAAATGTGGTAGATGTGATGGTATGGGATTTCTAAAACTGTCTCTCTGTCTCCGTGTCTCACTGCCTCTCTCTCTCCCTCCCACCTTCCTCCCTCCCTTTCTCTTTGTCTCATCACTCTCTCTGGCGGGGGGGTGGGGGGGTGCAGTTGCCATATGAGGACATTCAAGCAGCACAATGGAGTGACACATATGGTGAAGAACTGCAGCTTCCTGCCAACAGCCACACGAGTGAGCCATCTTGGAAGGAGATCCTCCAGCTCTAGTCAAGTCTTCAGAGATTATAGCCCCAGCCAACATTCTGACTCGAAAGACATGAGCTACCCTGAGCTGAAACCACTCAGCCAAACCATTCCCAAACTCCAGACATAGAAAAGCTATGAGATAATAAATGTTTGTTGCTTTAAGCCCACTAAGTTTTGAAGTAATTTGTTAAGCAGTAATAAATAGTTAATACGCATACATACAACTTACACACATACACAATATACACTATATATATTCCTCCCCAAATGGAGAAACACTTCATCTGTCTTTTGTAACCCTCTTCATTTTTTATTTTTAAAATTTATTTTTAATTTATTTAAATTTAATTAATTAACATACGGTGTATTATTAGTTTCAGAGGTAGAGTGCAGTGATTCATTAGTCTTATATAACACCCAGTTACCCCATCCCCCCTCCCCCATTTTTTATTAATAGTAATGTATCATTAACTTCTTTCCATATGTATCCTTGGTGATGATTTTAAGCGTCAGGAATTACTTGCAGCCCCTATCAAAAATTTTTTTTTTATTATTCTATATATCTTGTAGGGGAGGAAAAAACTTTTCCTTCTATCCTCTTAGGTTCAGTTTCTGGGCAAAACAAATTGACAAAAAAATTATTAACAAGAAAAAGGGCACACAACTTTATTTGATGTTAATATTATATTTACATGTACATGGCAGTCTCACAGAAAAGGAAGTGAAACCTAAGTGGGTAGGCCTGAGAGCTTATATACTGCTTTAACAAACAGTGATGAATTTGTTGAGAAGTGACAAGGCTAAGAAAAGCAGTTCGGGCCTCTAGAGGTGGTAAATTGTGGGTGATAAATATATGGGAAAAACTAATAAAAGATAAGGGTTATTTCAGTGAGGTTTGTTACTCAGATTCAATCTCATGCAGTCTCTGGGGTGATTAGAGCATCTCTGGTCATTTTCCTGTTGCTGGTGTGGGAGTGGGGAGGAGGGACATCTTCACAAAGGGAAATTTATACGTTGCCTTTGGGCAGAAAGAGGAGAGTGTTTCTCAATTGCCTTCAGCTCAAAATAATCCTTACACCAGAGTGGCATATTTTGAGATGGAATATTCTGATCTCCTTCAGTGTAGTGGGGTTAAGATGCCCCTAACAAGGGACAAAATCTATATTCTACAATTTGAGATGAGACTTAAAATGCAACCATTGGCACCATTGCTAGAAGGAGAAAAGAAATTCTAAGTGAGGTATTAATAATGGCTGCTGTCCATGCTCTTCTGCCTGAATGGTAGTTTTTACAGCAGGAGGAGGAGTATGATGGGACTAAAGTAGATTAGACAGAGAATGGGCTGAGTATGTATGTAGTTTGAGGTGTGGTGTAGATTTTAACGAAGGAAGAGTTAGACTAGAGGTGGGGATTAATGAACTCTCCCCGAGGGAAAAGAAAATTCCAAGGATCCTGGGCTGAGCCTTCAGTGAGTTGCACACACAGAAGGAGGGAAGAGAAAGAGAGATAAAAAAAAAAAAAAGAAGGGGCGCCTGGGTGGCTCAGTGGGTTGGGCCTCTGCCTTCGGCTCAGGTCATGATCTCAGGGTCCTGGGATCGAGCCCCGCATCGGGCTCTCTGCTAGGCAGGGAGCCTGCTTCCCCCTCTCTCTCTGCCTACTTGTGATCTCTCTCTCTGTCAAATAAATAAATAAAATCTTAAAAAAAAAAAAAAGAAAAGAAAGAAAGCATGAAAAGAGACATCAGCAAAGATAGAGAAAAGCAGGAGTAGATGAAACCCCAATAGCCAGGATGATTAGCGTGTCAGGAAAGTGAAGGAAAATAGGCATGGTCAAACATCTCAGATGCCATTAAAAGAAAAAAACAAAAACAAAAAAAGGACCACTGGACTCTATAAGAAGGTCAATTAATGGTCTTTCAAAATGCCAGCTGGGGTGAGCAAGGGAGACAGGAACCAAATTAATGCTTGTTTTTGGTTTGGTTTGGTTTTCCCCCAGCTCTTTTTCAGTTGGCTTCTAGGGATTAGTTCACTGGGCGTCCCCCAGGCAGGTTCCTCTGCCCTTCTACGCTGGGCGAGGTGCCACATTCCTATGAGTTCCCTCAGCGCCCTGCGGTCTCCTGCCACATAGCATTTAATCACACACTGTGGACACGAATCCCCTGTTTACCCATCTTTCCACCTCTAGAGTAGCAGCTGCTTGAGAGAAGGGAATGTTTAGCTCCCAGCTGTGTCTCCGGGAGCTAGCACACTGCCTGTACTCCGTACAAGCTCAGGGAACCTTGGATGAATGAATGAGAGAGGGAAGACCTGGAAATAGAAGGAAATGGGGAAGACCTTTGTGGAGAGGTGTGGCCTCAGAAGAAGGGAAGTAGTAGAACCGTAGTGAAGGAGAGCATTCAAGTCAAGTGAAGAGATGACCTTTTAAAGGAAGGCTGGCTTGAACTTGGTCCTGAAACCATCTCGGCTGGAACCTAAGGATGAACCCACCAGTAGGCTCTGGATTCAGTATAAAGACAAAATCTGCATCTGTCTTGGCCCTCAGAAGGCCAAAAAAGCCTAAACACCTATATCATTTCTGATATCCTCCTATCTGTGCATGAAGATCACGTGCTAATGTAGATCGCCCTCCCATTTGGTCAACATAATGTTTGTGAAATGAGTAAGACACAGCATTCCTATTTATTGTTATTATCAGAGGGTTAGTATTCAAATTCTAGATGTAATTGGAGGTAGGCATTCTAGATATAACTTGAAGTAAAAAAAAATCTCATGTGCTTCACATATGGAAATTTTTTCAAACCGTTTAAGTATAAATGCATATCGATCTTTGCAAAAGTTAAACGCTACTACGGTTAATGATGATGTGAAAGCTATTAATTTTATATTCCAAAACAATTATTAAGAACTTTCAAATAGTTCAATAAGTAGAGATCTAGATTGATGCTTTATACCAGATTAAGGGTATTAGTTGATACGTTTAAAAAGAACATTAATTCCTTTTGGAACTGACAAGTGTTTTACAAACACTTAAATTCAGAAATAACACAAATCCAAATGATAGAGATTAAACTATATCATAAGCCTACCTCTTGAGAGGTTGTTTTCAGTGCTATCATTTCTACACAGAAGACCGTTTCTGAACATTTAAAAAAGCATTTTTCTCAAGCAACTCACAGAGCTTCATGGAAGGTGGGGGGAGCTGGAGGAGATTGCTTCAATTAGTCCCTTGCCTTCACCAAAGTTCAAGTCCAAAGGAGAAAGAAACCTCCTTAGCCTTAGTTGGTTGCTGGTAGAAAGGAAGGCCGGTTTAACAATCTGGTGGCAGCCTTCCCCCAGCAGAATCCTCTATTAACAGAACAAGCCTCAAAATATCTTGCTTATTCCCCAACCTCATTTGGAAGTGAGCATCCATTCAGTATCACAAATGTACAATTATAGTGATCACACAAGAAAGCAGCTCGCAGTACCTGAGAAAATATTATCTTTAATCTACAGTGTCAATCTTGTACAAGTTGAATATTGGATTTTTAATAATAAATATTTTGGTACATTTTCACATTTAGCCTTATGACCTCACAGTTCATTTTATGATGATGATTTTCACCTTTGGCTTCAGCTTTGACCAAATATGATTTTTAACACTGGCCTTTTAGCATTTGGCCACAATGCGTATTTAGCGTACAGTAATAAAAACTATGAATCCTGATGGAAAATAGATAATCCCCGCAATGTTTGAAAGAGGTCTGTGGCTCCCAATTCAAATGAAGGGAAATATTGAGAGGGGTTTCTGTGGGTTTTTGTTTTTTGTTTTTTTTTGGTCCCAGAGGAGGGCTGGGATTGATGGGGAGACGTGGACCTACCTTTACCCTCATTAAAGGGATAAGGGAAGACAGGAGAGGGCTCCCTGACAGATGACAATGGGGCAAGGGGCAGGGAAGGGGAATCATGATGGGAAGGCACATTTTGTATCTTTAACAGTCCAAGCAGGTGGTGAGAAGAGGCACAAAAAAGAACCTTCTCACACTACAGTAACAAATTAAACCTTCTTAGATAGGGCTCCAAGCTGGCTTTCCTCATTCCAGATTCCTCTTTAGAGAAAATGCTATTAGCATGAGGACTGGAAATGCCTGGGTGCCTGCTGACAGATGCAGGAATTAATTAAGCCTAGTTGTGGAGGTGCTGTGGGGCTGCAGGGATCAGAATCCCGGGGTCACCAAGTCACCAGATAGTGCTGGCACTGAGCACCAGGCCCCGCCCTCACGGCCACTCTCCAGCCTGTCTTGCTCAGTGTGGAGCTCAGCTGTCCAGACCCCTAATTGCTTACCAGCTGCTTAAGCCTCCCCATTGCTCACAGAGATATTTGAAGCAGAATAAAATTTACCTTCCAATTACATAACAAGCACAAATTGTTCCCCACCATCCCTGGTTTATCTGGACATTTATTGAGCAACTAGCAGGAAAAAAAAAAATGATATCCCAAGATTTTTTGGCATTACCACAGAACAAGGTAGTTAAGAGTATGAAATACAAATTCTGACAAGGCTTTAAATCCTGACTCTTTAAGCTCTTTGACCTTGGGCAAGTTATTCAAACACCCCTGAGTCTTAGTTTTTCTCATCTGTAAAATGAAATGAAAACCATGACAGGCTCAGCGAACTCCATCTACCCATTTTTTTCGGCTGGAGCTTTCGAGTCTCCTCAGCCTTCTGACTATTCATTTGGCCTCCCCACTTTGCAGTCTTTGAATTGTTCTCCTGGTAGAAAAGATTCGAGTTTGAGTGGGCCTGTCAATTTGGGCATAAGCTCGGTTCATCCTGGCTCCAGCGGTTGGGCAAATCAGGAAGTCTACCGGGGTCTGTCTGAGGGCAGGTCAAGGAGCTAGCAGGAAGGACCACCTCCGAAGGGAAAACGAAGTTCAAGCAGTTTGACTCAAAACCAAGGGGCCAGTAGACATACGACCACCAAAAATAGAACCACAAATATTTTAGTCACATTTTAGTGTATTCAATGATAAAAAGTGTACACTATCAGAGTATTTGCAAATTTGGAGATTTGCGAGGGTTTAGAGAGGTATCTTTGTCAAATGTCAAAGGCTTAATGTATAATCTTATAGATCCTCTTTATTCTTTTAAACAATATTTAAGATGGTCCCCAAACTTCGGGATAGCAGGAGGCTTGTATAAGCTACAACTGAAATCCACAGCAAATAATGAGTTATTTGCTTGGATTTTCCGAGCAGGGGATGTTTCCATCAGGTCATATTAGATAACATCTACCTGAGCAGGGAAATGCATGGCTGTGTTTACTGAGGGCTCCCTATGAGTATAAGTACTAAATAAAGTGTCTGTAGACAAGGGATCACAAAGGCATCACGACATGAGCCCTGCTTTCAGGTCATTTTTATATCAGTTTGACTAAAAATAACAATAATAATTTATATTTTCGTGACATTTTACGATTTTTTTAAAGATTTTATTTATTTGAGAGAGAGCATGCACATGAGTGGAGGGAGATGCAGGGAAAGGGACAAGCAGACTCCGCACTGAGAGAGGACCCTGACGTGGGGCTCGATCCCAGGACCCCGAGTTCAGGAGATCTGAGCCGAAGGCAGACGCTTAACCGACTGAGCCACCGAGGTGCCCCCATTTTACAATTTTTGAAGACTTACAATACTTATTCTCATTTCATCCTCAAAGATTCCCATAAGACAAGTGCAATTAATCACATTTTAACCCACTGAGCCACCCAGGTGCCCCACAATTAATCCCATTTTAAAGATGAGGAAGCTGGAGGTCCAAGAAGCGGAGATGTTTTTCTAAAGCCATGAAGTTAGTATATAATCACAAGGCAAGCCCAGGATTTCTGACTGTAGGTTTAATGTTCTCACTTACCATCGCCGCATCTTGAAAAAGAAACTTTCTGCCTTTGCTAAATCAAGGTGGAATGGAAGGAGCAGAACATGTTTTTGATTGATTTTCCCAATCAATCAAGGCTCTATAATCCATCTGGTCCTGGCAAAAATGTCATGGAGGAATGAGTGGGAAAAGATTTGTTTCCTACGGTCCAAAGGCTTTCAAATTAACTGGATGTTAAGAAGCAAGTGGGGAAAAAATAGGAAGTGATAAGAAGACTTGCATTTACGGAGCTTCAATGTCCAGTGCCTGCCACAGGGTTTAGGAAACAGTAGGTATAGATACGTAATAGAGATTTATCCCATAAATAAAAGATCAGTGGGAATAAAGAGATAACCATGAAACATATCTTGCATATATTTTAATTTCAAATGTGACAAAGAAGGAATCACAAAAAAAAATAGGAGTTAGAAGTTTATTTAATAGAAGGGGTTTGGAAAATTAACTAGTTGGAGAAAGTCAAGTTAGAGCCCTATTTCATAATATAATCTTATAATGTCAAGTAAATTCTAGATGAATCAAGGAGTCAAATGTTAAGAACAAAATTATTTTTGAAAAAGGCAGAAACTAACTATAAATTATAATTTTATTAATTTCTTAGGGATTTCCGTGTATAAATACAATGTAAGACATCATACCGTGAACAGCTAATAGCTTGATTACATAAAAAAAAGATTTGGTTCTTGGCTTAAAATTTTTGAATTTCTATATGTCCAAGGACACCATGAATGTCAGATGAACCGGGAAATGTATTAACAATAAATAAGAAAAACAAAGATTAATCACAACATATTAAAAAATATAAAAAGTCTATAAAAATCACTGAACATATAAAAAGTTAGCAACCCAAAGAAAAAAACATAAATACACTAAGAAAAATAGTCAAAGGATATAAAAAAACTAATTCATAGAAGAAAGTAAGATGGAAAATAGTTGAAAAAATATCCAGCCTCACTGTTAATCAAAGAAAAATAAAAACACTGAAATAGTTTTTCCCTAATACATTTGTAAAAATTAAAATCATAATGCTCAATACTGCCCAAAGCATGATGAAATGGCTCTCCCCAAAGCTGATGGAAGCAATTAAAATGGTAAAACTTCCAGGGGCACCTGGGTGGCTCAGTCGGTTAAGCCTCAGACTCTTGGTTTTGGTTCAGGTCATGATCTCAGGGTGCTGAGATCAAGCCCTGTGTTGGGCTCCACGTGGAGCCTGCTTAAGATTCTCTCTCCCTCTCCCTTTACCCCTTCCCTCCCTCACGCTCTCTCTCTCTCTCTCAAAAGTAAAATTAAATGGTAAAACTTCTAGAAAGGCAATTTGGCAAATGCTATCAAAAATTGTTTAATGTGCAGAGGCTTTGAATCAGTAACTCTGCTTCTAGAAAATCATCGTAAGGAAATAATCGGAGATGCAAAAAAATACATACATCGTGAACCTCCTTCTTGATAATAATGAAAAAATGTGAACTAAATACTCAATGCCAGGGGAATGTTAAGCAAATGATTCATAAGATGGAATGCTATGTAGTCATTACACATCAGGCTTAAAAAAATACAAATAAAAATAGAAATCAGGCTTTAGAAGAATATTTACTGAAACATGCAGTACTTGATATGTCCAAAAGAGGTATAAAAAAAAGACTACAGAAGAGTATTATAACTTGATATTATTATTTGGAGAGACAAGAAGGAAAAGAAAGAAGGAATAAAAGGAGAGAGAGATAGAGAAGGGAAAAGAATAGTAACAAAATAGCCTCTGATAGAAACAGAGGTATCTCAGAACAGTGACATCACAAGGGATTTCTTACTTGCTGTTTCGATTTGCTTTTCAATGTTTTAAAAATTCTTTCCACATTTTTGTAATTTGGATATTTATTTATTTATTTACTTATTTACTTACTTACTTATTTCTTTCTTTCTTTATTTTCGATGACAAAAAGACCCAGAAATCTCTGGGCAATAAGATTACCAATATTCTACACTTTTTGTCTTGATGTTTCTCTGCAGTTTTTCCATATTTTTACAGAGATCATGAATTATTTTTATTGAAAGGGAAAAAGTTCCTTTTTACCCAAAGAAGACAGGGCTGTCTCTTGGCTGTGACATTTTATTTCAACATAGTATTTGTACGATACTGTGAAATATATTTTTAATAATAAAGATCTGGTCTGAATAATCTCGAAGAGATGAAGGGTTCCAAATGGATACAAATTTGGCAGTGAGTCCCAGGTATCAAATATCCTTTCGGTTCTTTCCACAAGGAAAATGTGACAGAAATGAAGACTTATTTCCCTTATTTTGTGTTCAGCTTTCATGGGAACCTGTGGGATGGGGAAGGCTTAGCTGCAGGCATGTCTCTGTGTGTTCAGAATTTGAGAGAATGAGGAACAATAGTTGGGACGTGGCTGAGTGGAGAGGTCTAAATAGTATTTGTACGGTCTGTACACATTTTTTCAGGATCTTACAATTTTTAAAAAATCTGTAAATAATCTGTTTATTTCACCTCTGTGTGAAGCTTAAATAATGTCGAGTGACTTTTCAATAAATGATGTTTACGAATTACAATGGCTGACATTTATTGAGTACTTGTTCTATGCCAAGCACTGCATTACATTTTGGCCATATATTATTTCTTTTAATCTGAACAACAGCCCTATGAGTCAGGGACTATTTGAATTCCCATCTGAAAGATTTTTTTTGAGAGAGAGAGAGAGAGGAGGGGCAGAGGGAGAGGGAGAGAGAGAATCTTAAGCAGGATCCATACCCAGCATGGAGCCCAATGTGGGGCTCTGTCTCACAGCCCTGAGATCATGACTTGAGCCAAAATCAAGAGTCGGACCCTTAACTGACCGAGCCACCCAGAGACCCCAATCTGACAGATTTTAAAAAGTGAGCTCAGAGAGGTTAAGGAACTTGCCCAAGTTTCTAGAAAGTAGTCAAGCTGAAATTTAAAGCCAGGTTTATCTGAATTTAAGCTCCAAGTACTTCATACTTCACTGCCTCATGTATCTGCTATAGCTAAACAACACCCAACAAAAATGCATTCACATAGTCATCAAAACACACATACTAACTAGAAAGTTAAATAGCAGCACTGTTCTTAAAAGCCCCCAACTAGAAAGCACCCAAATCCACATCGGTGGTTGAACACATTGAAGTCTATTTACTCAGTGGAAGGCTATAGAGCAATGAGAAGGAATTATCTACAACTACACATAACAAATGGATGACTATCACAGACATAATAATGCTGAGCAAAAGAAGTCGGGCCCAAAAGAGCACGTAATGTAGGACTCTATTTACTTATTTAAAACATGTAATCGCCTCTTGGCCTTTTGGATAAGATCAAGTGTGTAAAACATGCAAAAAAACAATCGTAATGAATCTATGGTTTTAAAACCAGGGTACTGATTACTCTTTGAGGTTGGGAGGTGGTGGTGGAGGGTGAAGCCTGGGCGGCGGCACAAGAGGGTTTCTGGGGTGCTGGTGATGTTCTATTTCTTAATCTAGGTCCTGATTACAAGAATGTGTTCACCTTGTGAAAATGAACTGAAATGGACATCCGCCATATACCTTTCTCTATGGCCAGTGACTCCAGAGGAAGAAAGTAGTGGGTGACAGACATCTGGTTTAGTTTCTACTATGGGGAGACCTAAAACAAACCCACTCCACGCACAGGAAAACAGTACAAATTGATAAAGGAGGATCGTGGAAATACTGATCTGATAATAGTCAGCTTTCTGAGATATCAACAATTAGCCCCAGGGAGTGATGGATAATACGCCACAACAAGCTCACTCAGTTACCTTTTCATCAGAATTCAGAACCACGGCGTGTCTGTTTGGACAGCAGGAAAGTGTTTTCTTTAATATCACCACCTGCAGAATGAAATTCAACCAATTAAGTTAGGAAATTGCCATTTGTAGATAATTATTATTTAGCTGGTTTCTAACTTCATAGCTCTGCAGCCATTTGAGGACAAGGTCTCAGAACTGCCACAGGGTGTGGTATCAGAGTTGGTCTATTTTAACTTAATGATCTGGAAGAGGAAATAACCAGTATGGTAATGACATTGCAAACGATGCTAAATTGAGAGTGTTGCAAATGCTAATAAAGGCAGAGGAACAAAATGAGAAGACTTTGCTGATAAAATCTGGGCTTTAGTGAATAATACCAGTGTATTGAATTTCCAATTCTCTGCCTCAGCAATAGATTCTTGAGCATACTCCTTTGTGCTCAAAAATAAAAGTCTCATACCTCCAAAAATTGAATACTTTATAGCAACATTGAAATTTTAAATAAACTTTTAAAATTTTAGAACAGCATCGAACTTAGAGAAAAATTGCAAAAATGGTATAGAGAGTTCCCATCTACCCTACACCCAGTTTTCCCTATTATTAATATGTGACATTAGTATGGTACATTTCCTCGTAATTAATGAACTAGTATTGATACCTTATTATTTATGAAAGTCCATACTTTCCGCAGATTTCCTTAGTTTCTACCTAATATCCCTTTTCTGTTCCAGGATCCCATTCAGGACACCAAATTCCACATAGTCATCATGTCTCCTTAGGTTCCTATTGGCTGCAACAATTTCTCAGACTTCAGTTTTGAAGAACTGGACAGTATTGAAGAGTACTGGTCAGATATTTGGTAGAATGTCCCTCAGTTGGGATTTCTCTCATATTTTTCTCCTGATTAGACAGGGCTTATAAATTTCGGGGGAAGAAGACTACAGAGACAAAGCACCAAGGTCATATCACATTCAGAGTGTGATATCAACTATCAACGTGACTTCTGCTGTTGATGTTGACCTTGGCCACCTTGCTGAGATAGTGTTTGTCAGCTTTCTCTAATGTACTTACTCTATTCCTCCCCTCTTTCCATCAGTGAACTCTTTGGAAGGAAGTCACTACGTGCAGCCCACACTTAGAGAAGTGGGGATTATGCCTATTAGAGGGCAGAATATCCACATAAATCATTTGAAATAGATTCTGCAGGGGATATTTGTCTATTTTCCCCCATGTATTTATTCGACCATTGACTTATGTCAGTGTGGACTCATAGATATTTATTTTATACTTTGGCTTATAATCCAATACCACTTAATTTTTTCCTCAAATCATTACAGTTTTAGCCATCACAGAGCTCTTTCAGTTGGTTCCTGGGTCTCTTTGACATATTACCAACATTGTGGATTTTCTTGAACTCTTCTTTCTTTCCCAGCGGTCAAAGATGCTCATCTGTGTATTTCCTACCCCAGGCCAAAAATCAGCCATTTCTCAAGGAGCTCTGGTTCCTTTTACTGGAGAATGGTACTACAGACCAAGACCTGATGACTACAACTAGGATATTTTGGCTTCTAGGCCTTCTCAGTAGACAGTGCAAGGAAATAGATGTGTATATACTAACTTACGTGTGTGCACATATCCACGAATATTTTTATGCATCACCATCTGTATCTATATTAAGCGAAACATGAGTTCATACCGATGTTTCCAACTCCAATACATTACCACATGGATTATTCTAGTTTCTGCTCCTTGCTTCTCTATAACTTTTTCACTTCAACAGTGAGAAACCTAGCTCCCACCATCTACCATCCATTTACTTAATTGTTTAATCCCAGTATACGTGTATAGTGGTTTCGGAATTGTTAACCAATATCCCAATGGAAAGCAACTTTATCAACTCTAGTGCTTATATATAGTTCCTTTTGTCTTTAGTCTTATAGACTCTATTCATTAGCTTAGTACATTCCTCTCCACCCTCTGTGGTTATGCTGTTTAATACATTTGTAATATTTAGATTCTTTTGTCACGTTCTGCATTCTGTCCTGGGATTCGCTGACCTCCTAAATGACTTTTTAAAATTTGCATACATCAGGTTTCACTCTGGGCCACAGTTCTCTGGGTTTTGATAAATGCATAATATCATTTATCTGCCACTATATAGTCCCATACAGAATAGTTTCATTGCTCTGAGAAAAATCCTCTGTGCTTCTCCTATTCAACTTTTTCCCAACCCCACCACTGTACTGCCACCTAAACTTTGACAACTATTAACCTATTTACCGTCTCTAGAGTTTTGCCTTTTCCAGAATGTCATATGAATGGAATCATACAGAATGTAACCTTGCAGAATGGCTTCTTTAAGCAACGTGCATTTAAGATTCATCCATGTCTTTGCATGGTTTGATAGCTCATTCCTTTTTATTGCTAAATAATATCACGTTGTGTGATGTACCACAGTTTATTCCTTTACCTATTAAAGGTCATCTTGTTTGATTCTAGTTTTTGATGACTATGCATAAATAAAGCAGCTATAAACATTCACATGCAGGCTTTTATGTGGGCATAATTTTCAACTCATTTGGATAAATACCTAGGAGCACAATTGCTGGATTATATGGTAAGACTATGCTTAGCTTTGTGAGACACTGTGAAACTGTCCTCAAAAATGGCTGTCCCAGGGCACTTGGCTGGCTCAGTCGGTAGAGCATGAGACTCTTGATCTCAGAGTCATGAGTTCAAGCCCCATATTGGGCCTAGAGCTTACATATTTCCACCAGCAATGAATGAACTTTCTGTTCTCTTCTACATACTCGCCAGCAGTCAGTTTTTTTTTTTTTTTTAAGATTTTATTTATTTATTTGAGAGAAGGCAAAAGCAAGGGAGATCACAGAGGGAGAGCGAGAAGCAGACTCGCCGCTGAGCAGAGAGCCCGATGTGAGGCTCAATGTGGGGCTCAATGTGGGGCTCAATCCCAGAACCCTGAGATCATGACCTGAGTCAAAGGCAGACACTTAACCGATTGAGCCACCCAGGTGCCCCAACCAGCAGTCAGTTTTGTCAGAGTTTGAATTTAACCTTTCTAATAGTTCTGTTGTAGTATCATATTATTGGTTTAATTTGTATTGCCCTAATGACAAATGATAGCAAGTCTCTTTTCATCTCCTCTTTTCAGCTGTGTATCTTCTATAAGGTCTCTGTTTAAATCTTTCATCCATTTTTAAATTAGGTTGTTTTCTCTTTAAGTTTTAAGAGTTCTTCGTATATTTCGGATACAAATCCTTTATCAGGTATGTATTTTGCAAATATTTTCTCCCAGTCTGTGGTTTGTCTTTTTATTCTCTTAACAGTGGCCTTTGGAGTATAGAAGGTTTTTATTTTTTTAAAAGTCAAATTGATCAATTTCTTTCTTTCATTGATCATGATTTGGCATTATCTAAAAACTCATTACCAAACCCACCATCACCTAGATTCTCTCCTATATTTTCTTCTAGATGTTTTATAGATTTTCATTATAAATTTAAGTCTATCGTCCAGTTCATTTTGAGTAGATTTTTGTGAAAAGTTTAAGGTTTGAGTGGTGGTTCGTTTTTTGCCTGTGGTTGTTCCAATTGTTCTAGCACTATTTGTTGAAAAGATTATTCTGTGTTGAATTCCCTTTGTTCCTTTGTCAAAAATCAGCTGACCACTTTTGTGTAGAACCAGTTCTATGCTCTCTGTTCTGTTCCATTGATGTATGTGTCTGTCTTGTGGCCAATATACCACCCTATCTTGATAACTTTAGCTTTATAGTAAGTCTTGAAATCAAGTAGTGTGAGTCTTCCAACTTTGTTCTTCTTCAGTACTGTGCTGACTGTTCTAGATCTTTTGCCTTTCCATATACAAACTTTAGAACCAGTTTTTGATATCTCTAAAATAACTCGTGGGGATGTTCTTGGATTTTCACTGAATCTATAGGTTGAATTGGGAAGAACTGACATTTTAACAATATTGAGACTTTCAACCCATGAACACAGAATATTGCTCCAACTACTTAGATTTTTTTATTTCTTTCAACAGAGTTTTATAGTTTTTTTCATATAGATCTTATACATATTTTATTATATTTGTACCTTGGTATTTCATTTTGGGGGGTGCTAACGTCAATAGTATTTCACTTGTACAATGGTGGTATACAGGAAAACAATTAGCTTTGTACATCAACCTTGTGCCCTACAACATCTATATTATTTCTAGGAAGTTATTTGTAGATTCTTTGGGATTTTATATGTAGATAATCACGTCATCTGCAAATAAAGACAGTTTTATTCATTCTTTTCCAATCTGTATGCTTTTTATTTCTTCATCTTGTTTTATTTCACTAACTAGATCTTCCAATATGATATTGGAGTGGTGAGAGAAGACATCCTTGCATTGTTCCTGCTCTTAGGGGAGAAGTCTCCTTACCATCAGAAATGATTTTAGCTGTAGATGTTTTGGTAAACGTTCATTATCAAGTTGAGAAATGTCCCCTCTTTTTCTAGTCTGCAGAAGGTTTTTTGTCACGTTAAATTCTTGTCCTGCATCAATTGATAAAATTATATGATTTTTCTTCTTTAGTCTGATGATACGATGGATTGCATTAACTGATTTTCAAATGTTGAATCAGCCTTACATAACCGGAATAAATCCCACTTGGCTATGGTGCATGATTCTTTTTATACATTGATAGATTCACATCGCTAGTATTTTGTTGAGCATTTTTGCATTTCTGTTCATGAGAGATATCAATCTGTTGCTTTTCTTTCTTGTAGTGTCTTTATCTGGTTTTAGCATTAGGGCAATTCCAGCCTCAGAATGCATTAGGAAGTGCTCCCTCCACTTCTGTTTTCTGGAAGAGATTGTAGATAATTGGTATCATTTAATGTCAAATGTTTTTCTTGCATCACTTGGTAAAATCATATGATTTTCCTTCTTTATCCTGTTAATATGATGGATACATTAACTGATTTTCAAATGCTGAATGAGCTTTGCATAACAAGAATAAATCCCGCTTGGATATGGTATGTGATTCTTTTTACACACTGATGGATTAAAATTGCTAGTATTTTGTTGAGGATTTTTGCATGTCTGTTCATGAAAGATATCAGTCTGTAGTTTTTATTTCCTGTAATATCTTTATCTGGTTTTAGTATGAGGGCAATGCTGGCCTGATAGAATGAATTAAGGAAGTATTCCTTTTTTTTCTCCTGGAGAGATTGTATAGATTGGTATCATTTTTCCCTTACATACTCAGCAGAATTCACCAGTAAAATAATCTGGGCCTGGTGCTTTCTTTTCAAAGGTTATTATTTTTTGGTTCAATATCTTTAATAAGTATAGGGCTATTTAGATTACTTATTTCTCCTTCTGAGAGTTTTGGTAGTTTGTCTCTTTTAAGGAATTGGCCCACTTCATCTAAATTAAAAAAATATGTAGGCATAGAGCTTCATTATCTTTCCGATGTCCATGAAATCAGACCAGTAGTGAGTCCCTTTTTCATTTCTGATATTGGCGATTTGTGTTTTCTTTATTTTTTTTTCTTGGTTAAAGTGTGGCTACAGTTTTATCAATATCACTGATCTTTATAAAGAACTAGCTTTAAGAGTGGTACAAGTACCTGAAGCCAGAGTATTTCCAATTCTTTCCTCCCATTTTGGTAACATTTCTGTCATTCATTCGTTTCACTTCAGATTTCATTTATTCATGTGTTATGATCACCCAATACATTGTTATTGTTACTACTTCGGTTATCTTTTAAATCGATTAAGAATAAAAATGAAAGATTTTATTGTAGGTTCAGTTACTTATTCTCCATTGCTCTTCCTTTCTTTATGTACATCTAAGTTTCTGACCGATGCCATTTTCCTTCTGCCTGAAGAACTTCTTTTAACGTTCCTCGTGCAGCAAGTTAGCTGGCAATGAATCCTCTCAGTTTTTGTTTGTCTGAGGAAGTTTTTATTTCTTCTTCACATTTGAAAGATAATTTCTTTGGATATAGGGTTTGAGATCAGTGATTTTTTTTTACCTTCAACACTTTAAATATTTCACTCCACTCTCTTCTTCCTTGCAAGGTTTCTGATGAGAAGGCCACTGTAATTCTTACCCTTGTTTCTGTTTAGGTTAAGGGTTTCCTCTCTTCCCATCCCAAATTTTCTGGCTTTTTAAAAGAGTCTCTTTTTGTTTTTGTTTTTCTGCAGTTTGAATACGATGTGACTAGGTATGGGTTTGTTTTTTGTTTTGGTTTTTGCTTGAGGGGTTGGTATTTTTCTTGCTGATGTTTTCTGAGTTTCCTTGATCTGTGGTTTGCTATCTGTTGTTAGTTTTGGAAAGTTCTCAGTCATTATTACTTCAAATTGTTCTTCCATTCCAGTCTCTTCTCCTGGTATTCCAATTACATGTATGTTACACTTTTTAACATTGTCCTCTACTTGATCTTAGCCAAAAGGCCGAGAAGTGATTTAACATTGTCCTATATTTCTTTTCTGTTTTTTCCCCATTCTTTATTCTCTTTGCGTTTCCATTTGAGAAGGTTCTATTAACCTATTTTCTACTTCATTGAATGTTTTCTCTGTCATCTACTGATCTACTGATGATTCCATCAAAGATATTCCTTATTTCTGTTATAATGCTTTTTACTATTAGCATTTCCTTTTGATTCTTTCTAGAGTTTCCATATCTATACTTAACATTACCCATCTGTCCTTGTATGTTGCCTACTTTTCCCAATAAAGTCCTTACATATTAATCATTGTTACTTTAAATTCCCTAATAATCCTGACAACTGTGTCATATCTGAGTCTGATTCTGAAGATTGCTTTATTTCTTCAGACTGTGTTTTATCTGGCCCTTAGGCATGCCTTGTAATTTGTTGTGAACACCAAACATTATACTGGGTAATAGTAATTGAGGTAAAGAGGTCTTCAGTGTGAGGACTAATGTTAATCTGGCTACAAGCTGGGCTCTATGTGCTAGACACTTCAAAATCCTCTAGTGTCCTTTCCAAGGACAAAAACAAGGATACTTCCCAAAGTATTCCTTCTCAGAGTAAGTCTATCTTGCCCCTCTTTCAGCTATAATCCACCATTATCATACTTGAGCTTTGTTGGTGTGGTGGTTAAGTATGTGGGAGATAAGTTATCCAATCTTCTGCCTAAATCTCAGTGTGATAGTGGTCCTGTGTCTCAGATCTATAACCTTCACAATCATCTCTCCAGTGGCATAGCTGTTTTTTCGCTGCTCGCTACTCCTTTACTGGCTGAGGCATTCACAGTCTATTTCCTTGAAGCCCTGACCCTTGTTGACTATGGTCTCCCCCACTCCCCAAACTAGGTGACACAGAAGGACTAGATGGGCCTGGTGATGTGGGAGGAATGCTCTTCCCCAGAGGAGATGAGGCTCAGGAAATGTCTCTTCCCCTGGAAGGTGGGTCTTTGTTATGGAGAAGACCCTGAAAGTATTTCTCAGTGATTACCCTTCTCTCCCCTTGCCAAAACCAAGAGGGGGATCTTTCTCCAATCTTCACCAGGAGAATCTAGTGGGATCCTGGAGGTAAATCCCACAAAATTATGCGATCTTTTAAGACTGCAGCCCCAGGATTTTCTTATTCTCTTGCTAGTCCACACTCAAACTTCCAGCGACTCATCAAAATCACCATCTAGATGTTCCCAACAGTTGACATCTCCAGAGGCTTCTGCTCCAGGTTAGCAGATCTCATTTGTGACTATCTGGATGCACGTGTCTACAGATTTCAGAGTGATGATGGTTTGCCCAGGAAACTCAGTTCTCTAGTGGAGCCAAGAAAAGTTGTTGATGTTCAGTTTGTCTAGATTTTTCTTTTCATAAGGATAGGAGTGAGGACTTCCAAGCTCTTCTCATGTCAGAGCTGAAACCAGGGCCTGTCCAGCACTGCATTTTAATTAAATAACATGACTAAAGGATGCCAAGTGGTATGTTTCTAAGTGAGGCATTGGGAAGTGACATTTGTTGAGTGCCTAAAAATGTATATAGCTTGTTAATTTGATCAACAAATAATTGTTGCGTGCCTGCTATGTGTCAGGTATTATTCTAGGGGATGAGGCCACCTCAGGGAAAAAACACAGTCCCTGCCTTCATGAAATTTCCATTCTAGTCAGTGAGAGACAGAAAAAGATGATAAGTGCTAGAAAGTAAAAATAAAAGTGGGTAAGGGTGATAGAGAGTCATGGGATGGAGGTTGGGGAATGCTGTTTTAAAGCAGATGGACAGATTTGCCTATACGAGGCCCCGGGTTTGATCTCTGGCATATCCACGATACCTTTATAAAAACAATGCCCCTCCCACCAAAAAATGAAAAAGGCTCTCTGATAAGATAAAATTTGAAAAGATAACCAAAGGAAGTGGAGTAGTGTCCCAGTAGGATATCTGAAGAAGTATTTAGGGAACATTAAGAAGGCCAGTGTGGCTGGAGTGAAGTGACAAGAGATAGCCACAGGAGGGGAGGCAGTGGGAGGCTTCATCACGTGCAGCCTCATCAGCCACGATAAGGATTTGAGCTTGCATGCTGAGTAAGATTGGAAACCACTGGAAAATTTTCAAAGAGAAGAAGGACATGAATTCACATATTTCAAAAGGATTGCTCTGGCTGCTGCATTGAAAACAGACTGCTGGGTATGGGAAAAACAAGATGGAAGCTACAGAGACTATTAAGGATGTCACTGGAATAATCCAGACAAGAGGGGATGGTAGCTTTGAGGTAATGAAATGTCATCAGATTCTGGAATTATTTTGAAGGTAGACCCAATAGGATTGCTGATGGATTGGTTACCTTAGTTAACCTTGCTAACAACTCTTAGTAAAATAAAACAATTTAGGAGAGATTAGGAAACTGACCCTCAAGGAGATCTTACCTTGGTCCCTGAGTGATGTCCTTGAGCTAATGAGTGACAAATCAAAATTTAAAGACCCTCCCATTCCCAACCTGTTAGTTACAAGGGATCTTCACTTCATTCCACGGAAGAAGAAACCAAAGAGGTTAAGAGACATTCTCTAGGTTCTACAATTTGCTAGGGGTGGAACTGAGACAAAAGACACTGTTTGCTGACACCTGAATGGGTCATTCTCTGCTGGGTCATGCTGCCCTTTCGTATAATAAATAGGAATAAACAGCCAAGAGTGGCAAGTAATTGCCAATTAAACCTAAGTTCATAATAAGATAGCTCTATTACAAGATCCACTGCATACGGGTCATCTTTGAGGAGACATTGCAAGACAGGAGTGATATTTATCACCCTGCATCCTGAACACTGCCTGTATTTTTCATCATTAACAAAATGATACAATGACTACAGAAAGCCTTTTTTAAAAAACCAAAGGAAAAAAAAAAAAAGAGAAACAAACAAAATCCATGGAATCAACCAGTCCTAGCTGCCTAAGAAGCGTGCCAGGGCTGGCAAAATGATTGATGTCCATGTGTTTTCAGAGGATCCTTCGAGGACTTCTCCTTGTGTAAGGAGCATCATCCTTCTGTCTATCTTACTTGGCTCTTTTCCCCTAGAAAAGATATTCTTGGGGGGGGAAAAAGGCAATTCCTGGCAACAAATCGAGGGCTTTTGCATTTGTAAACTACTTTTTTTTCCAGGGACAACTTGGGTGGCGCAGTCTGTTAAGTGTCCGATTCTTGGTTTCTGCTCAGGTCGTGATCTCAGGATCATGAGATTGAGCCCCATGTCGGGGCTCCATGCTCAATGCGGAGTCTGCTTAAGACCCTCTCTCTCCCTTTCCCTCTGCCCCTCCCACCCCACTCTCTCTCTCTTTAAAATAAATAAATAAATCTTTTAAAAATGCTTTTTTTTCATGTAGAAATGACTATCAGTCCTTCAAATTCAACTCGATCTGCTGTTTATTAAGCCCTTATTATATGCCAGAAATTGGGATAAGGGATTTATACTTTTTTAATTTAAATCTTCAAAACACCTTTAAGAGAGTATTATTATCTCCATTTTGCAGAAGAAATGATGAAGGATACTAAGTTGTATGCCTTCTTTTGGCTAACAGAGAACCCAACGTTTACCTCTACACTCTCGCTTCCACAAGTCAATCAAGGATTACAGTGCTATGTGATGCCTCTGGTCCATTAGGCATTGAATGCCTTGAGGGCAGAAACCCTTCTTTCTCTCTTCTTCAGTAGTTCAACATACCCTGAGAAGTAACACAGATCTTTTCCCCAAGTATTTAACTTAATTCCATTTATTTGTCCTAAGAGCCCAATGAGATATTGTTTTAATAGCTTCCTATCCACCCGTTGGTGAGGGAAGGATTCCCACACTGGGGTAATAGGGATGGCTGAGCATTGACACCCAACACTGCATACAGGAGATTGACAACAGTCTACTAGTCACATCTACTCACACCCCAGAGGAAGAAGGCACCATGCCACGTGGGGCCACATGGGGGTTGCATTTGAGAAGGCAGTGAGCCATCAGATGCTGTAGGAGGCAGGCTCTGTGGTATCAAGAGGGTGGATACCACCTGGTTCCCACTGAAGAATGCGATTGGCTTGTTTGCATAATATCATGGGCTGGCAGGCAACATTTTGAAATCCCCTCCTTAGGGATAAGCAAGAACTGTGCCTGGTCCCTATGATATGTTCACCTAGGGGACCTTACCAACAGAGCAGAGTTGGGAGGGAATCTGCAGTTAGCCCATCCAAAGCCCTCCTGACTTTACCGGATATCAAGGCAGCACAAAATATGGAGCCTTAATTGTAGGCCTTACACCACATATATGCATCATTATCTCCATTTTATAAATTTATAATTTAAAGGAAATTTATAAATGGGGAAATGGAGCTCAGGATGCCTATAGCATGGACAAAATCCCACAGCCACTGAGAGCTTGAGGTTAAACTCTGGTCCCTCTGATCTCAAACTCATATTCCACTTACAGATGGTTAGTAGAACATTTTCAGTTTCTAACCAACATCTCAATGTGACTTCTGGGAAGGATGAGAGTGGAAAGGAAAGAATGTACCATTTTCTGGCTTAAATCAATGAGCAACAGAACATTTCTCCCCCATGTGCCTGAACCGCCAGCATTTGCTTGAAAGGAATCACCACAAATGCTTTGCATCAGGAGGTGGAGAAAGCCATTGTTGGCTCATGCCAAGGCACCTGCCTACTTGTTTATTGAGCCCATTTAGCTGTGATTTGGCCCAGGCTAGCCCAGTCTCAGAAAAAATACAGGAACAGCTTAGATAAATTAACAGGAAGATCTTAATATGCATATTGGCATTCCTGAGTGTTTGGACTGTCACTTATCCATAATAACTTGTTCTTTTTTGCTTTGAATATTTTAATAGTTGTCATTCTTCTTATATTTTTATTTTCTTACATGTCAAGTTCTCCCGGCCTGTTTTAAACTTGGACGTGTTTCACTATCAGTAATGAGTCTAATTTCTACAATATATAGTAGAGAGGCACCTGGGTGCTGCAGTCGGTTAAGCGTCCGACTCTTGGTTTCAGCTCAGGTCATGCTCTTAGGGTCATGCGATTGAATCCCATATTGGGCTCCATGCTCAGTGGAGAGTCTGCTTGAGATTCTCTTTCTCCCTCTCCCTCTGCACCCTCCCCCCACATGCACACTCTCAAATAAATATATCTTTTCAAAAATTAAAAAGTAAAATATACAGTAGAATACCTTCTTTTTTCCCCTAAATTTGCTGAATCAATCAGTCTCAATCAGGAACTTCGAGGCAGAATAAATGTTGTTCTTGCAAAAGTAATTATTTTAATTATGATAACATTAGAATGAGTGTGGTCGTAGATAGGGGTCCCACAGGGCCATCATTTGTGGATTTTGAAGTATTAAACGCCAATTTTTGGCATAAAGTATTTAGGAAATTTCTTTTTTTTTTTTTTTAAAGATTTTATTTATTTATTTGACAGAGAGAGATCACAAATAGGCAGAGAGGCAGGCAGAGAGAGAGGGGGAAGCAGGCTTCCTGCTGAGCAGAAGAGCCCGATGAGGAGCTCAATCCCAGGACCCTGAGACCATGACCTGAGTCGAAGGCAGAGGCTTAACCCACTGAGCCACCCAGGCATCCCGTATTTAGGAAATTTCTAACCAGATGGATAATACATATAATTTAACAAGGCTGACAAACTGCATTGTAAGTCATCTGGCTTTTTGGCTGTGTATAGTCTTCAGAACCTGGTAACCATGAAGAACAAAGACCCCAAGACTTTGAAACTAGTCGTCTATCCCAGTGAAAGAAGTCACAGGGGGCAGAAGGAAAGCTGCTGACAAGCAAAATGGAAAGTTACCAATTGACACCATGCCCCATAAAACTGCATGAAAGTTGAGACAAAGGCAAAATATATCATCAAACTACCAGGGTCTCCTGATGATAAAGCAAAATTAAAAATGCAATATTGACCCAGCAATACCGCCTCTAGGAATCTATACCAAAAATACACTGACAAAAATATGTTATTGGTAATAGCCAAGGACTAGAAACAACACAAATATTCATCACCAGAAGAAAGACTGAATAAAATATGGTACCTCCGCCCAATGGACTCCTATGCAGCAATAAAAAGCAATAGGAATTTTTCTATACACTGCCGGGTGGAGTAAAGTGTGCATGTAGTGTGTGCTAAGAAATAGAGAAGAACTATCAGAGAAGAGATTTCAGAAATATATCATCCAAATACAGTGTGTGACCCTTGTTTGAATTCTGATTTTATATACCATATAAGACACTTTTTGAGACCACTAGGGGAAATTAAATGTCAGATCATTAAGAATTATTATTAACTTTATGGGTGTGATGATAAGGTCTTGGTCATGTTTTCTCAAAACAGGAGATAAATACTGACATATATTTTTTTGAAACAAACTGTCTGAAGTTTGATTTTTGCATCAAAAACACTCCAGGAAACAAAAAGAGTGGAGGGTAGAGAAGAGTCGAAACTAATACAACAGAGTGCTGAGAAATGTTGAAGTTGGATGGTGGATTCTACATTTCCTACTTTGGAGTATGCTTGAAAAATTCCTTAATAACAAGTTAAAATGAATATACCATATGCATATATACTTAAATGTGCCATATAGAGAGATGTAGAAATAGACATAGATGATAGATAGAGAGACGGATGACAGATACATAGATGATAGGCTTTCGTCCCACCCAAGAGATCCTGACTCAGTGAGTGTGGGGCAGAACTTGGGTATCTGAATTTTATTAAAGGTCCAAAGTTCTTCGGCCCTCTCCTTAATCAAGCAATAGGAGATGGCATTTAGGGGTTTAAAATTGTCAAAGATTTTTGACTATTATAAATCCAGACTGACTATTAAAGCCACAATGAATACAACACAAATTTTCTCAGCTAATTCTAAAAACCCTTCGGGGTTCTAAAGTGACTTAGGGTTACATGAACACCATGAATTTTTATCTCAGCCTACTTTGATGTTCAGATCTGCCGATTAATGGAGAGTCCTGGTTGACAGAATGCCAGAAACAGACCTAATAAGCTTAAGTCAACTTAAGGGTAGGGCCGGCATCATCTCCGTCTCTTATAAATGTTCATAGTCTCTGTCACTTCAAAAGATTACAAAGAGCATAACAGACCAATCGGTGTAAGTGTTTCAGAGTCCTCAAAGGAAGGCCTTCGATGAAATCCAAGGTGTTAGTGATGGTAATAAGGAAGGCCACTCACCCAGTGGGCTCGCTTTTGCCACCCACCGAGGAAGAAGGGCCCAGATCGGTGAGTGGCATAGTCAGTCCCCACCCAGCATCAGGGAGAGTGAAAGGTGCAGAGGAAGACCAGGGAAGGAAGGGGAGACTTGCGAGGCTGAAAGAGCTCAGCTACCTCCTTCACGTTTGAAAGCGGAAGGACCTAGAGCCCAGTAATATCCCACCCTGCCCCTTGCTTTCATAGACCAAGGGCAGGGCTTGATCCCGGGGAGTTTAATCCTACCAACAAACATAAAGATATACTTCATGCTAACCCCTGAAGGGAAGAAAAAGTACTTAGATGTATTTTCATTTTTATTTTGCTATGACTTTTTGAATTCACTTAAAATTAGTTTTTGAGCAATGTCAAGCCCGCAGCAAAGTTTCTCTAGAGCATGTTATAAGATTGCTTCTTTCAAGACAAACCTAGAGAAAGTAGACTCTTCAGTTTAGGAGATCTTTTCTTGAGGAAAGCTATCTTGGGTAAAATTCAGAATGCTGTTGGTGCTCACAAGGTGCTTTCGTGGTCTCTCCACAGCCCAGAGTGTTCCTCAGCAAACCCGGACTTCCCAGGTTCTTCGAGATGATTCTACGCGGGATGCTGCCTCCAACTGACAAAGCTCATTAGGGATTGATGTGTAAATTCAGAGTGCAAATTTAATTTGCAATTAGAAATGAAATTTCTAGGTGGATTGACAAGTTGTACTGATAAAACTAACATTGGTTCAACAAATATTTATTTAGTGCCGTAGTAACCTGAAGAAGGGCACCAATCCCTGCAACCTGTAAATGTTACCTTATTTGGTAAAAGGGTCTTTACAGATGTAGTTAAAGGAACTTGAGACGGGGACACCACCCAGGTGGGCTGTAAATGCAATCACAAGTGTCCGCATAAGAGAGAGCCAGAGGGAGATTTGACTATATACACAGAGGAGAAGGCCGTGTAAGGATAGAGCAGAGTGGGATTTAAAGATGGTGGATTCTCCCTGGAAGGAATGCAGTCCTGATTTCATGCACACCTTGACTTTGGCCCCAGATACCAATTACAGACTTCTGGCCTCCAGAATTCTGAGTAAATCAATTTCTGTTTTTCTGAGATGCCAAGGTTGTAACAATTTGTTACAGCAGTTATAGGAAACTAATACAAGCCACAAAGTGCATACCAACCGTGTCCATGTGAGGAATATAGTGGCAACCAAAACTATACGGTTTCCATCTTCGTGAAGCATCAGAGAAGCTGGTGGGAAGGTATATGGTTGGATGGCATCAGGCCTCAAGAACCTTCTGTATCCTTGCCACAGTGGAAACATAGAACCTCCAGGCAGACTGATGTCCCTGCCAGCTGGAAGGGCATTTGGGCATTTTTTCCTTCCTCTTTCATCTTCACCAACTTCTATATATACATATAATATATATATATTATATGTATTTTATATATGTGTGTGTATATTATATATACACATTGTATATACATGTATATGTGTGTATATATAAGTGTGTGTATATGTGTATATATAACATGTGTATTATATATACCATATAATATATGGTATAATAATTATTTATGGTATAAACATTATATAATATATAATACACATGTTAATATAAGAGATATTATATTTTTAGAAATACATTTTTTAAAGATTTTTATTTATTTATTTGTCAGAGAGAGAGAGAGCACAAGCAGGCAGAGTGGCAGGCAGAGGCAGAGGGAGAAGCAGTCTCCCCGCTGAGCAAGGAGCCGGATGTGCGACTCAATTCCAGGACCCCGGGATCATGACCTGAGCCGAAGGCAGCCGCTTAACCAACTGAGCCACCCAGGTGTCCCGAGATATTATATTTTTAAAATTTAGCCACAAAAAATTAATAAAATTTAGCTACATCTTTCACATGGCATTTAAGATTATAATATTGGCAAGGAACAAAATCACAGATGTTGAGCATTATTAGAGGAATACCTTTGACAGTTTCTGACACTTTGGGCTGAGACCTTCCATTTGGCAAAGGGACTGTGACCTGGACAAATGGCCTGGACATTCTGCAAGTAATTGCCTACGGCGTCCCTTTGCCCATACCACAAACTCTTAGGTATGGCATGCCCCCTTGTGAATTACCATAAACCTCTGTACTCTGATTTTCAAGGTGCCTTGTGAGTTATCATATCTAAGATGAACTGACTATATTACAGTTAGACAAGTAGAACGCTTGGCTTGTGATATAGATAAACCGATAAAGTCTGGGTGCCCAAGTCTAAGAAATAGCACCCTTCTTTGCCTCCGATTGGCTTCAAGAATGCACCTCAGATCAGACCATCTCCCCCAACGCGAGCCCAAGGTAATTTGTCATTCAGCCTCGCAAACAGAAAATATCACCCAGTGTTTGTCCTCCACTGTTACTCTCCAACTTTGGAGCTTCAAGGACGGAAGAGAACAAGCAGCCGTTCGTTCCAACAGCGTTTCCTCCAAGCCCAATGAGAGCCCAAATCCCTGTGAAGCTGGGAGAGGAACAAATACCATATTCCTCTCGACTGGCTTCCTGCCTCCAGCAGTTCCTGTCTTCCACCACGGGTCCACACTTGCCACTCAGAAATGAGGTTAATTCACTCACCTCTTTAACTCCCTGTAGAATTTGTGAGGTTTTCCACGGGCTTCAAATCCTTCTGTTGGAATTAGTAGGCCTGGAGAGAGAAAATTGGCTTGAATGCCCAGACAACAAGAAATGAGCTTGCCTATTGGCTTCTCTGCTTTCATAGGTTTTGGAAAAGCATGGACCAAGGATGGCAGAATCCTCCCTGGATCACGAATTTATAAAAAATTTAAGTACAGGGGCACCTGGGTGGCTCAGTCGGTTAAGCAAGCATCTGCCTTCGGCTCAGGTCACACTCCCTGGTTCCTGGGATGGAGCCCCGCCTATGGCTTCCTGCTCAGTAAGAGTCTGCTTCTCTCTCTCCCTCCCTCTGCCCCTCCCTAACTCATTCTTTCTCTCTCTCTTTCTCTCTCTCTGTCTCTCAAATAAATACAAATCTTAAAAAAATTTTTAAATGCATTTTCTGATTACAAAGCAATAACTTAATCACGGCATACAACTTAGAACCTAAATTAAAGAAAGTATAATGAAGAAAAGACTACCTGAAAAACCTATCACTCCAAAATAACCGGTGTTGCCATTGAATATGGATAGGTTTCTTAATGAGATTATGATCATTCTCTGCACACAGTTGAGCATCCTGCTTTTTATCACTTTACATGAAATCACGTTTTTCCATGTCATTATATATTCATCATAAACATGACTTTTCAGGGCTGCAAATATTTTTCCGTAATATATTTGACCATTTTACTATCATTTGACATTTCCATAATTTCCAATTTCTCACTGTTAAAAGTAACACTTTGAAGGAAAAGCCTTGCATATAAATTCTTTGCGAACAGCTATAATTATTTCAGCAGGATAAAACACCAGTTGTGAAATGGCGAGGTGAAAGAGTATGCAGACTTTAGTTTTATTAAAGTATAACCAACGTCTGGAAAAGTTCACAAATCCTATGTGGGTTGCTTGATGAATTTTTATCAAGCGAACACACCAATAGAATCAAAGAAATATTACCAGTACCCCAGAAGCCCCCCTTCCAGTTTCTAAACACCCCAAAGGTG
This sequence comes from Potos flavus, assembly GCA_028534135.1. Taxonomy (NCBI): domain Eukaryota; kingdom Metazoa; phylum Chordata; class Mammalia; order Carnivora; family Procyonidae; genus Potos; species Potos flavus. Next base: position 70,733,082 of record CM052901.1, read on the forward strand.
ACCACTATCCTGATTTTTAACACAATGAATGAGTGTTGCCTGGTTTTTTTAATATCATGTAAGTAGAATCATTCATATGGTAAGTATTCTTTTTTATCTGGCCCCTGTCCCTCAAAGGGATGTTGTTGGTACACTTCATCTATGTCGTTGGGCGTTGTCATCATTTCTTCATTCTCATTGCTGGCTGGTATTCCACTGTGGGAATATGCCACCACTCACCACCCATGCTACTGTGGATGGGCATTTGAGCGCTTTTCGATTTAGGGATATTACAAACAGCGCTGTTATGAACATTCTAGTACATGTCTTTTGGTGAACATATGTACACATTTCCGTTGGATATGTACCTAGGAATGGAATTGCTAGATCATAAAAGATGGCATATGTTCAGTTTCAGTAGATACTGTCAAACAGTCTTTCCAAAGAAGTTGTAGAATATGCATATTTTAAGTCTCTTGATGAAAACCGCCATTCACAAAGCTTCTCTGCCCTTACGCTCTCTCAGTGGCATATGAGACCATGTGGACCCTTTCCCAACAGTAAGGGGGTATTACACAGTTTTGAAAGAACCTTTACCACTTGGGTAGGTCAGAAAGTGGTTTCTTGCTATTGTTTTAATTTGCATGTCTTTGTTTGCCCTTGATAGTCGACATTCTACAAAAGAAGAGAAAGGAATAACCAGCAAACACATGAAAAAAATGTTCGCATCATTTCCAAATGATCTATTGGGGTGTTTGTTTGTTTCTTGCTGTTTTGAAAGTCTTTGCTTTATAGTGACAAAATCACAGAAGATTTTTAAATGGTAACTTCGCATACACACACGTACTCAAATGAACGCAAGAGTACATTTTATGTCTCTCATACCTTCTATTTTTAAATTCTTCATTCACTAGGCAAATTTATTCCAGATACATTACACTCAAGGATATATGCTGCACACCATGGTGGGCACAAAATTGTTCAAGATGTACAGACGCTGCCCTCAGGTGGCTTATAGTCCGTAGGACCCCCAATTGGGTGTCGGAATTACAGAGCAGCAAGCTCTGCAAATCCCATGGACAATAGAAAGTAATGACTTAGGCCCTTCTTCGCCAGTCGAAGCTGAAGGGGAAGCACAGGTCAGTTCGGCCCTAAGGACAGAAGGAGCACATTTCAGGGGCACATTTCAGGCCGCAAGTATGTATAAAACAAGAGGAGAAAACAAGAAGCCTCAGCTGATTCTTATCTGGAGAATGTTGAGCTCAAAAGAAGATGGGACAGCTGCTTGAAGAAATCCCTCCACTGGGCTCTGAATGCCAGGCGAGGCTGGGGGGACGGGGACTAGTGTAGTAAGCCATGGTAAAACACAGGTAAGCCTCACGCACACAAAGCTAGGAAACCATTGCTGTTGAGAGAGGTAAACACGCAAACTGGGAAGACACGTTTATAATGCTGGAGGCAGAGTGAGTCAGTCTCAAATGTTCTCGTACTTGAAAGGTGAAGAAAAATAAAGCAAGGGCAAACCAAATGGAATTGTGGCTCTGATTAGAGATTCCAAGGAAAGTTTATTTTGAGTTGCTTTCTATAACTGAGAGAAAAACAACTGGGGATGAGGGTGGGAAGCAGAGAGCCCCTGATTTTTTTTTTAATTTGTAAGTAATCTCTACACTCAACGTGGGGCTCAAACCCACAACCCCGAGACCAAGAGTCACATGGTCCACTGACTGAGCCAGCCAGGTGCCCCAAGAACCACAGGATCATAAAGACAAAAAACAAAAATCAAGTTACTTTACTTCTGCCATTCCATGGATGAAATCTCTGAATCTGGTGGTGGTCACTCTTTAGAAGTATTTCTTCACTGCGTTTTCCCTTTTTTGTTGTTTTTTGTTTGTTGTTTTTCAAACATGACAGTGACGTCATTTAAAAATATTAATCTGGTACCTTTGGCTTTTTTTGTACTGTAAATTTATTTTACTATATATTTTTTTGTTGGTATAAGATAGCCAGTATTTAATCAACGGAAATGTTCTCTGTCTACATTTCTTTTCTAGCTAGTATTATTATTCACTTTATTTCATGGTTATTCCTGAAGATAGTTTTGTCAAGAAATGGTCTGCTCAAGGCACCTGGGTAGCTCAGTCGGTTAAGCATCTGCCTTCAGGTTGGGTCGTGATCCCAGGGTCCTGGGATCGAGTCCCACGCTGGGCTCCCTGCTCTGCAGGGAGCCTGCTTCTCCCTCTGCCTCTGCCTCCTTCTCTCTTTCTATCTCTCATGAATAAATAAAGAAAATCTTAAAAAAAAAAAGAAAAGAAATGGTCTGCTCCGGTTTCAATACCCCAAGGCATAGTGCTGATGGAGACCAACGGTTTCCCACCAGGAGTCCCACTGGAGCTGGGGGTCTAAAAATCCAAGAAGAACTTGAGCCATATCAGGTCTCAATAACCCATCTGGGAAGAGACACCTCAGAGAAGGGAGCAGAGCCTGGAGCTCCACTAGACACACTGAAGGTATGGTCCCAGCTCCTTAAACCGCAAAGAGTTAAGGAGGGCAACTTCCAGACTAGAAATTAGCCCAAAAGGAGATCAGTTCAGCATGGAAGATAGAAGCTTTCAAGCTTTTTCAGTAGCAACCAGCATTAGATAAGTAAAATCTATATATCACATGTAACCAGAACACACATGCAAATACCTACACACACATATTATTTAAATAATGCTTAAACTTTACTATGGGTGATGAAGTCTGCCTATTCTATTCTACTTCACTTTTTAAAGTGAAGTTGTGATCCAGTAAATTGATTTCACGACCCACTATTGAGTAATAACCTGCACTTTGAAAAAAGTACAGCATCAGGAATATAGTCAATAATATTGTAATAACTTTGTATGGTGATGATAACTAGGCTTCTCATGAACATCACTTTATCATGCACAAAAGTATCAAATCACTATGATGTACACCTGAAACTAATCAGATGTTGTATGTCAATTATACTTCAACTAAAAAAAATACTGATTTAAGGGAAGGGAATCTTGACCTCTCAGCATTTGAATAATAATCTAAGGTTTGTTGGTCTTTTACTTTAGAGCAAGCTTTGAAGAACCAGATGTTCCTTCTTATCCTGTTTCCTGAAGCAACCTGAGCTCAGCCTTCATTAAGAACCAGAGACAAGGATGAGTTAGGGCCTGAACAAAATTAAAACAGGCCCCCAAAACATGTTAAGGTAGGAAAAAGAGAGCTGGGGATTTTCTGACATTTTTAACTGACAAAGTAAGCACTCTTCAACTAAGAATATCTCCCTAAGTTGAGGGCATAATTTGTTAGGGCAATATAAAAGCAATTAGAAGTTTCAAGAAATAGCTTTGGAGAAAGGGGATGTCATGGTATACTCCTTTGTTAACAGTGAATAATATGTAGGTAGGCACGATAATGTAAACGTTTTTGATTCTCCACTTATAGAACCAACCCATAGAAAAAACAAGGCTTTATTTATTTGAATTTTCTATTTGCAGTTGTTGTCAATCTTCAAAGGCAAGAGTAAATGTAAATTAGTATACGGTGCCAAAAGTCAGGAGGTGGGCACTGGAGAAGGAGTTGCAGAGGGTAGCATCACTAAGATCCTCAACTTAAAAAGTGAAGAGTCAAGGATATTTACTTCTTCTCTAGTTGATAAAAGAGAAATTAAAATATATTCCTTAAAGCTACGGAAGTAACTAGTAGTGGGACCAAAAGAGAGATATGAATTTATTGGTTGACTGAGGAGAGAAGAAACAACCGAGTGAGTACAATTCTCATTTCCCATAGCAGGGAGTCAATATGTAAGGTATACAATTGATGAATCAAGAAATAATACAATATATATTGTCTTTAGTAATGTGGAGGTAGCTACAATAAAAGGGGGGGCAAAGTCATTTAAAAGTAGATGCAATTGGGAAGAGGTGAGATCATTACAGATTGCTTTTTATTACACACACTTTATGGCACAAATTGAGTTCAATTATTTTCACAAATTACACTAACTTAAAATAATAATAATAATAAAATTAACAATAACAGTGATGATAGGGGTCTCTGGGTTGCTCAGTCGGTTAAGCAACAGAATCTTGATTTTGGTTCAGGTCAGATCTCATGGGTCAAGAGACTGAGCCCCTCATCAGGCTCCAGGCTCAGCAAGGAGTCTGTCTGCTTGAGGTTCTCTCCCTCTGCCCCTCCTCCCACTTGCACTTGCACTCTCTCATTCTCTAAAAAAAAAAAATCTTAAAAACAAACAAACAAAAAAGCAGTGATGATAATAATTAATGTAACCTGGAAATCCATAGGTTTTACTCTCTTGAACTTTTAGAGTTGTGACTCCAGGGCTGAGATAAAAATGATCATGGTGTATTCTCTTCCTCCTGGCCCAGCCTGCCAGATTCTAAAAATGACTCATATATCATTCATTCACAGATAATGCTTAAATATAAGTCAAATAGAAACATTCCCCCCAGATTAATCAACTTCCATGGGACAGAGAAGTTTCTATAGCATTTTAATCATATTTTACATCCCTTATTTGGTCCATAGGCTTCTTAATGCTAGCAAGGTTATCCTGCCTAAAAGAAAAGCCATTTTCCTTTGTGTTAAGTTGTAACTTATGCCTCCAGGACCTCCAGAGAGAGCTCGTGTTTATGAGCTACATTAGCAGTGTCAGGTGAGATGTAGCTGGGATTCCTATCAGGTTGGTCAGGTATAAGATGAAGAGGCAGAGATGAAATGAACCTTGGAGAAGGTCTATCTCCTTGATCCTCAAAGTGGGGTCCCAGGACCAGCAGCTGGAACACCATCCAGAGCTTGTTGGGCACATACAACCCAGAGCTGCTGAATCAGCATCTGCATTTTAACAAGAGCCCCAGCTGATTCTGTCGATTCGTGTGCACATTAAATTTCAAGGAGCCCTCGTCACTCGAATCCAATCTCCTCCTGGTAGGGGAACCCCTCTCCCCAAGCATCCCTGGCAGTGGTCTCCCAGACTCACCCATGGTGAGAGGATGGTGGACGTTATTTTGTAAAAGGGATTTATCTGCCTGGGTTGAGGGAGGCTAATTTCATGATGTGCTGGAAATTGCCTGGTAGACTGAGGCAGGAGGAAGCTAAGTGGCATTAGGACTGGTGGAAATGAGGGTGAGGACTGAGGCACCGGTCTGACGGGACAAGGCACCAAAGTCCAACTGGGGGGAAAGGCTGAGTCTGAGATGGGTGAGTTCAGTTCAGGGCAGAGCTGCTGTGAGCAGCCTAGGAAAGTGGCCAATAGAAGCTCAGAGAAGCAAGGAAGATGGTCTGTGTATGGTAGAGCGCCCTTCGTAAATATTGTGCCAGGCTGGCAAGATAGTGACGTGTTTTTCCCTTGAGGGGACATGTTTTTCCCTTCATGGGCCTTTTTTTCTTAACAGTTTTATTGAGATATAGCTTACACACAAGTCATTCAACAAAAGCATACAACCCAATGGTTTTTAGTGAATTCACATAGTTGTGACTCCATCACCACAGTTCTAGAACATTTTTTCATCCCCTAAACCAACCACGCACCCCTGAGTCATCACTCCCATTTCCTCCCGCATACATCATCTTCTAATTCTTTTCCACATATTTTATTTTAGCAATAATATTTTCAATCTCTACGTATACTTTCTTGTTCTCAGATTTCCCCCTTTTCATAGTATCCTATACTTGTTTCATCAATACAATATGTACTTTATGCCTTCTGGATTTTAAACCCTCTTTTCTTCCTCCAATCAACTCTCACCTCTGCCATTGCTTTTTTTTTTCTATTTTTTTAATCTAAATCTCTTTTTCATATTGGAGTTTTCCCTTAAATGCTCGCCAGAGTTGGGGGGAGGGGATAAAGGATGGAAGTCCTGGATATTTGGATATGGTTGACCTATAACCTCGGCCATTATACTGTGTGGCTCTTAAGTGCCAGAAAGGAGAAAATGTTCATGTAGGGACCTTCAATTTATTTTGAGAAGTCTCCTATTTTTTGCTTGAGTAATAGACACGATACACGGGCTACGATCAAGATGGATGGGTGCGTTTTCTGTTTCATATTCAGACTGCCAATGAACCCTCAATGTCTCCCCTGATCATCCTCCATTATGTCTGTAGTTCTGCAAGACAGGCTGTGGCCTCCTTACTTGTAGCCCCTCCATGCATGCTATGGGCTAGATGGCACCTTTTACCTGCTTCATTAGTGTGAACCCTTGGGTATATTTTCCGCCTTCCAGGAATGTCTTGAACTATCTCGCTTTTTCCCAGCCCTCGCTATCATTCTCTTCATTGCCATGAGTTTACATGTTTTTACTCCATTTCAATCATTTTGGTTCTGGGAGGAAGAGGAAGTACGGGCATGTGGTCTAGTTATCAAATTTAACGAGGAATTTGACTCTTATTTATTAAAGTTTTTTTTAAAAGATTTTATTTATTTACTTGACAGAGAGAAAGAGTACAAGCAGGGGGAGCAGCAGGGAGAGGGAGAAGCAGGCTCCCGCTCAGCAGAGAGCCTGATGTGGGGCTTGATCCCAGGACCCTAGGATCATGACCTGACCTGAAGCCAGATGCCTAACAGACTGAGCCACCCAGGTGCCCCTGACTCTTGTTTTTTTATATATGTATTTGAGTATTAAATATTAGCTGAAGGTGGTGAGAGTGATGGCGATTGAAAACACAAATCCTGTAAAGCAAGATAAAGATACCTACATTTGTAAAATACCACTTCGTGTCCTCTCTTTAAGAGCCCTGGATGGTTCTTTCACTGATCATCAGATCAAAGCCAGACGGAGCCCTTAAGGTCCCTCCCTTCTTAACTGGTCCCACCTTATCTTTAGTCCCTTCTCTTTCCTTGGTCACCAGCTCAGAATGTGTTCTCCTACAGACCTTTCTCCTTTTCTACCCCTACAACTTCTTCCACCTAGGTTACCGTTCAGTACCCTGCCAAATATTTCACTTCCACCTACGCCCATCTCAAAACCCACGAAGCCTGCCTAAATCCACCCCAACTATATGTCTTTTTCCTCCCCTGTGGCCATTATATACTTACACTCAGCTATCACCGCGGTGCCCTTGTTCATTTCATTCCAGAGGTGAACATGTAATGAGCACCAACTCCATACCAGACACGGTGCTAAGCATTAGTGATGGAGAGATGAATAAATCAGTGGTGGCCTCTACTTTTTCAGCAGCATGTTCTCATTCCCTGTCCCACGTGCTTAACCCTTCTGCCCAGACCCCCTCGGGTACTCTCTGATCCTGGCAGTTACTAACATAGTAGGTGCCCGCCCGCATTATTGCGGTAGACTTCTCCTACATCCGTCCTCCTGCCCTTTAGTATTTTTAGAAGCGATTCTTGCCCTTCTATTCTTTCCTCCATTCCATTTAGGAGCCCTTCATCTTCTCAAATAAGCCAGAGGTTTGATAGGCATTTCCCGATGCCATCTGCCAAAGACATCAGAATGCATGTGCGAGGCTCCAAACTGACAAACACACCAGCCAGAAAGGCACACGCAGCATCCACTTAGCCATCGGGCTTTTGGGGATCTCTCTGCTTGCAAACAGCTACAGACAATGCTCCAGCAAAGTGCTGTATTCATGCCCATTCCTACCTCCAACTCTATCAGCCAACTGTCACTCGTCTGCGGAGAGGAAAACATTAACAATGAACACACGCAGCCTCACACCCACTCATGTGTGTAACACAGGTGTTCACCAAGAGCACACAGGAACAAAAAACACTTTGCTCACCGATCTCTATGCCTCTATTGCTTTACACAGTCCCCCGGCCTTTTTTGTGTAAGAGGCTCATGACAATGATAGTATTTTCTCATGTTCCACTCCTAGCTACTTCTGGGTTCGGCCTGTGTTCTGGAGGCTTAATGTCATAGTTTGGGTTTCCGGAAAGCAGACTTTGAGATGGAGATTAGCATGCCAAGACACTTATTAGGAGTGGGGGGCGGGCCGGGTTCCTCCCTGTGAATGGAGGGAGAAAGAAGCTAGAGCAAGCAGAAGTTGGGCTTTGCTGCGGGTCCACCAGAGGTTCCGTCAACCCCACCAAGGGATCTCAGGCGCCGGGATGGCCTTCAGCATCATCTCAAGTTAGGACAAGGGGCTTGCACCTTCCTATCTGTGCACTGGTCCATCAATCATTGGATGTAGCCCACCCTTGGAAAGAGGCAAGATCTTGGGTCAGGCAGTTTTCTTCAGGGGAGGCGATCTCCCACAGCCTACTAGCTGCTGGGGGAGCAAGGGCTTGTTCCTGAAGGCATTCACTGCCATTGACTTTCCCGAAAGCCTGCACTCTAGAGAATGGCATGTTACTGAAGGAGGTGCGGGCACACCAAAATCAATTCAAATGCTTCCTGCACTAAAGTGGTATCTTCCCTTTCAGCTACCCCGCCCCTCCCGCCAGGCCTTAGGGGAATGTTAACGGTGAGGAGGCTCCCATCACTCTCCACTCAGCACAAGTTCTAAGAACTTCTTTGCCACAGAAATAACAAGGGGATTAGGAGGAACATCACAAGCTGTCAAGTTACCGGTATATCCTTTCAGATCAATGAAGGAAAAGAACCAGCACAGGACAAAGGAAGGGAGAAGAGAGAGTGTGTTCTCACTCCTTCCTTTGTAATGCCATCTGTCCCTTTTTTCTTCTTGGCCGTGTGCTGCTGTCCTTTGCCGCAGGCCCAGGGTAATCTTTTGTGCACAGTAGGTGCTCAATAAAGAGTGAACAAAGCAGCCTCCTAAAAACCACTCTCCTACTCAATCACGGTGAAGACAAAAGTAGTGCTGGAGAGTTTGTGTGGAAAGTATATTTCATTATACTCTTGTTTCTCAAGGCTCATTATCTTAAATGTTCTTGGTAGGTGACTTATTTGTTTTCCTTTTGCTTGACCACTAAGAAGATGTATGTGTTTCAACTCACTAAGCAGTAATCACACCTACTTGCACCTTCTATCGCATCCCTTTCAGTCTATGTTCCAGAAAGGATAAATGAAAATCCTGCCTTGGATTGAGCCCCTGTGCACGGTACTGCCTGCTTTCCCTGTGGGTTGCCAGGAACCAGTGGTGAAGGTCAAGGCATATGTCTCTGACATCGATGATATTTTCAAAGCTTGTTATTTTAACAATGAAAACAAATAAGGGAAGGCGGGAACTAAAATGTCCGTTGAATGCACAGTATCTAAATGCTGTCGGTGTTATGACCTAGACAGCAGATGAGGCCTGTGCGCGAGAAACTTCTCAACTGAAAGGTTCCCCGTGGAGAGCTCACCGCAGTTTTCTTTGTCTCTGTCCAAAATGTTCAATCGGCCTGCCCCTGACATCCAGCTGACCGCTGTAAGGCAATGGGGCCCTCTCGGCCTTGGCAAGGTTTCCAAAGCCTCATGATTCAGCCCCGATATCCTCTCCTAGTTTCAGCCTCAGCCACTCTTACCCACAGTTACAGCAACTACTTCTCGCTTCCCCAGACCCTATCCACTACCAGTCTTGTCCATGCTTTAATTATTTCAGGGATCACACACACACACACACACACACACACACACACACACACTAGCTCTAAAGCCCAAGCAGGGGATGTAAGCATGCGAGTCGGGGGCAGTGTGGGACAATAGCAGTGGTCGTTGCTGGATGGGGCTGAGCTCACTGGAATGAGATTCGAGAGGCAAGGAGGGTGGCCTGGGGGTTGGGGTCGGATATAGGATGGAGCAGAGATGAAGGAGGCAGAATAAAGAGGTGTTATGACCGCTGTTGGTTCCCCATCCATATTCCTGTGACCCACCCGGGAAGTCACCTGCTGCTTCAGTGGACAGTTTCCTGAGTGTCACTGCATGCCCCCAGGACTTTTTCTACAGCAAGCATCTGTGACTCTGTCTGTGGGCTTTCTCTGGCTACAAGACAATGCTCAACCCAACCGCAGCCCAGGCCGGAAGTGCCAAGGAATTAACGTCCCTGGGGGCAGCCATCGACCAAAGAGAGATGGAAGTCCGAGGATGAGCACACCTATTTCTTGCTGCTCGATTCTGAGGTGCCTTCCACTGTCTCTTAGAAGCTCCTCAGTGGGAATTTGCCCCAGCTGCCCACAGAGGTAACCTGCTCATTTATGCCTGTTTTCGGCTTCCCCCCAACTCTTTGTCTCACTTCCTCTCTCTCCCTCACAGTGTTTCCTGGGGCCTCCACCCAAATAAGCTGCCCCCAAATCCCCATCTCAGGGTCAGCTTTGGGAAGTGTACAGGATGATCCAAACCAAGACAGTAGGCTAGACATGCGTGAGTATCTAGCAAGAAGGAGAAGTCTGAAGTAGGAAACATCGCATAATATAAAGACATTGCAGAGGCCACACAGCCTCATTTACCAGAGTGTGAGAACCAGGGGAGAGGGCCTACCCACCTTCCTCAGGGTATGTTCAGCCCACCTGGCCCCAGAACCTCAACAGAGGGCATACAGAGAGGATCCAACCGAAATATTTGCCCTGCCCAACCTTCACTTCATCTATACTTCTGCCTTAGCAAATTTCGATGCCATTGAGATTTAGCTCGGAAATTTATGTTAAACATACTCAAAACCTAGCTTGATAAAGCTGAGCCATAAAAACATTGTTCTTGCAAATAAACAGCAACTTTTCCTTTCCCGTCGGAAGTCAGATGGAGAGAAAATAAATTAGGAGGTGGTGAGGGCTCTGCGTCCCAACCATTGTTTATGGCTCTCTTTACTTAGCCATTCTAAATCATGCATTGCCTCTAAGGGTCATAAAGATATCACTTTATCCACTCAGCAAGAGAAATGAGAGGTGAGGAAGAAGAATGTTATTTCGCAGGAAGGGAAACAGAGCTCTGGAGATTTATCCGGGCCTGCGTCAGAGCAGCCGGCTGACCAAGGGGTTTGCACCCGGAGCATCAGAACCTGAGCCCTTTGCTTCGTCTACAAGGCCCAGAAATGGGCGAGATGCCCGGCCTTCTGCAAATGCAGTCACAGCCAGATCGCTCATATCTTCTGATTAAGTGATATTACCCAGCTCTCCCCTACCGAGAAATTTTTAGATATGTAATTGCTAGCAATTTCCAACCAACGGTTTTCTGAGAGACTGGTATTAATAAGAATTCGAGTGAGGGCATAGACACGTTGAAACAACATCTGCTGTGTGTGGGCGTTGTGATACCACAAAGTACGGGACATCCATAGGGGGTCAGGTAGTTAATGAAGGCAACCAGCTTCGGCGGGGGGGGGGGGTTGGTGGTGGTGGTGCAGGGCGGAGAGGGCTTTTCTTACCTCTACTGCTCACCCAGGGCACCGAGATCTTAGCAGCAATTGCCATTCTGGAGTTTTCTGTCTGAATTAGCTATAGGTAGTGCAACCGAGAGGGATTTATTAACAGAGGACTATATGAAGAAAATCCAAAGGCTCATTGAAAATAACTGAATCCAACTTCAATAGCAATTAAAATATATGTTCCTTTATATATATATATTCGTGTGATAATGTCGTTAAAATCCTAGTAAGGCACATACTGTAGATTGGTGCACCTCTACAACTCCGAGAGCCACCATGCCTGATTGCTTTGTGTGAGCCAGGTACGGAGCCAAGGGTTTTCTACTCAGGAACTCATTGAATACTAATGAAACCGTATGCAGTGGCCATTAGTACCTTCGTTTGGAAAATAAGAACAAAGAGGGCTCAGAGACATAAATCAGCTTGCCCGATGACACACAGCTAAGAAGTGGTGGAGATGGGAGGGAATCCAGGACCAGTGACTCAAAAGTCCAGGCTCTTAACTGCTACATATGAAAAAAAAAATAATAATTTCTAAGCTTTCCTCACTCTATTTAACTAGATGCACAGACTTAGGATTCGAGATTTACTTGATCTTTGGGATGAGATTACGAGGCCTTCAAGGGAAGAGATCCATTCTTTCTTTTCTAATTAACAGACATTATCAAACTTTTGTTCCATATGGAGAACGCCATACCACGTACCTGGGAAAGAAAGGTAAACAGGACAGGAAACCTTCCTTACACTGAATTTTCTTTCTCTCTCTCCCTCTATCTACATTTACATGTACACCTGTCCGTATACCCATGTTTTTAACCAGAGGAACTGGTGTAACTCACATAAAGCGGGCATGAAATGGTCAAGTAACAAAACCCAGGTTCTTAGGGCCAAGGAGAATGTTTAATGCTTTCTCGGGACAACATAAAGGGGACAATTTGTGGGTAGTATGGAAGTGTTTTGATGTTGTACCATAGAGAAAGAAGAGAGCATATGTGTTAAGTATCGTGGTACAGGAATCAGACTTTGTTTCAAGTCATGGCCTCAACAGTGTGATCCTTACTAACAGTATGATCACGGACGAGTGATTTAGCACCTCTCTATTCATTTCCTAGGGAGGCCGTAAGAAATTACCAGAGATCGGGTGACTTAAAATGACAGAAGTGTCTTATCTCATGGTTCAGGAGCCCAGAAGTCCTCAAGCAAGGCATCCGCAAGGTGGGTTCCTTCTGGAGGCTCTGAGGAAGAAATCAGTCCATGTCTCTTTCCTGGCTTCTGGTGGTGGTTGCTGGACTGCCCTAGTCCTTGTCACTGTCTTCGCATGAGTTCTCTCTGTATCACCATGTGCTCTGTCCTCTTCTTACAGTGACAGCCATCATCGGATTAGGGGCCCACCCTACTCTTCTAAGAACCTCATCGTAACTAATTACATCTGCAAAGACCTTGTTCCCAAATGAAGTCTTATACTGAAATCCTGGGTAGATGTGGATTTTGGGGTGCAGAGACACTATTCAACCCACTATATCCTCTAAGCATCAGTTTCCGTATCCGTAAAATGTGGATAACAGGGGCACCTGGGTGGCTCAGTCAGTTAAGCGTCTGCCTTTGGCTCAGGTCATGATCTCAAGGTCCTGGGATCGAGCCCTGCATCGGGCTTTCTGCTCAGCAGGGAGTCTGCTTGAGATTCTCTCTCTCCCTCTGTTCTTCACCCTACACGTGCACACACATATACACACACTCTCTCTATCAAATAAATAAATAAATCTTAAAAAAGAAAGAATACCTATATAGTTTCAGTGTATAGTAAGAAGTCGATAAATGTTAGCAATAAATCACACCTGTAACCACAATCACCAGCCTGAGCTCTCTCCCTACCATAAGGCAGAACAAGCTCTAAGGCCACTCAGAGCAGAGCAGAAGCCTCAGGCAGACAGATAGAGGAATTTGGGATGACAGGTACCTGGAGCATGCTCTGAGATGTATTTTACTTCAGCGTGCTCTAAGAAGAGTTTCTGCATCATATGAGCTGAGGGATAAGATCAGCTATTTAAGAACAGGAATAACAGGGCAATGTGAGTAAGGCACTGGTCCACTGTAAACCAAGTGTGGAGACTGAACTGCGAACAGACCAGCCAAAGTCTTACGATCAATATGATAGCACTTCTATGCAAGAGGCCAGTTCAGTATTTGAAAATGTCCATTCATCACATCCCCTCTCCCACCTCTTCTGCCACTTTGTATCAGAACCATCACATTTGGAGAATCCTCACACTTTCCCCTAATCTCTCAAGGAAGCCACTTTGGTTTGAATATGGATTATCCTAAAGCTCCAGGTTCCTAACTGGCTACTGCATTGGTTCGTGCAATGCTGGAACTTCCCGTTTATAAGCTACAAAGCCACTGGTTGTCATTACCTCACTGAGCTGTCGAGCTTTTCTTTTTTTTTTTTTTTTTAAAGACTTTATTTATTTATCTGACAGAGATAGAGAGCACAAGCAGGAAGAGCAGCAGGCAGAGGGAGAAGCAGGCTCCCCGCTGAGCAGGGAGCCTGATGTGGGACTCGATCCCGGGACCCTGGGATCATGACCCGAGCTGAAGGCAGATGCCTAACGGACTGAGCCACCCAGGCGCCCCGCCTGTCAAACTTTTTGAAGTTAGCCAAGCCACGGCAACATGTACCAGCCTAAAAACAAGCTTCGAACAACTGTGACTACTCCATGGAATCGCCCCAATTTCTCCTCTTTTTCCTCCTTACGTTCGTTTTCCCATTTTCTGGTTTCTGGATTCCTGGCTCTACACTTCTTACCTGGGTTTGTCTTAAGCCTAGTTTACCTCTCTCACCTCCACTGCCTTGGGTAAGAAAATCCCTGCTGCACCCCTAGTCTAGAGGGACTCCTGGTGATGTGTGGCCAATGGAGTTCTACTGGTGTCTTGCTTGCTGGAGTTCTCATTCATTCTCTCTCTCTCTCTCATCCACTCACCTTCTGCGATCTATATTCATGCATGCGGCAGGAAGAGGTGGGGGTTCACTGTTTCTCTCTGGTTTGGAGCAAGAAGAGGATAGCTTCCAGACTGCATAAATCCTGAACCCGCCCCCTGCCCCTCCCACGCATGCATGCGCACACGCATGCACGTGTGTGCACACACACGCATGTGCACACACACCTTTCCCAAAGGACAAACAGCATGTTCATACACACCGCAAAGAGCACGAGAGATCCAAACAGCCCCCTCCCTCCTCCTCCCCACCTTCTGCATCCAAGTGAGAATAGTCCAGAGCTTTGTTCTTTAGTCTTTTGAGTTTCAAGCCTGCTCTGTGGGGGCTACATTTGCACTGAATGTAAATATTCATTAATGTGTTTAAGTCCCATCCTGAATATCTTTCTGTTTCATTATTGTCTGTCTAGTGGGCTGAGACCAAGGCTGACTTTTTCTGTATATCTTCCCAGCCCAGCATCACATATAAATGGGCACTTAATAAGTGATTTTGGTCATGATGGCATAATTAAATCTTTCTGTATTGGAAATTACACATGACTTGACTCGGGGGCTGGTCTAGTCTAATTGTGTTTGTGTTCATTTTCTTGCTTTTTCCTTTATCCTGCCTAATCCTGTCTTAGCAAAGTGGGCTTTAAATTCCAAGGAGGCTCACATGGGATTTCAGTCCCAATTCCCTTATGTTGGTTGACCAAGGGCAAGGAATTAAAAATATGTATATATATATGATCCGCCTGGAGTGGGCATAGAGGGATCCGGCCTTTAATGTATTCAAACCACTAATGCTGTCATTCCTAGGCAGAATGTCTTGTCTTCAAGGAAAGCTTTTATTCTTTGGAAAGGCTCCAGCTTCTCGCTCTTACTGAAAGAACGGATCCAGCTTTAGGAGGGCAATGCCTATCGTCTGGAGGAGAAAACAGCCCTACGTGTTAGTCTGATCGGAGGCTAAAGAAGAGGACAAGGGAACTCTACCCTTAACACCAAATTTACACATTCCCCAAGGATGCATGGAGTAACACTGCACCCACTCAAACTCACAGACAGACCCAGCCTCCCAGAAAACCAGCTGTTTAAATGGGTGACCCCACGGTACCAGCCTTCTCTTTGATGTTAAACATAAATGTTGCTAATTATTGCATGTTATCGTTTTCCAGGGTTTGCTTCTGTACTGAGTCTAACACAGTAGCCACTGGCCACATGTGGCTGTTGAAATGTAAATGAATTAAAATCAGATAAAAATTTAAAGTCCATTTCCCCAATCAAACTAGCCACATTTCAAGTGCTCAACAACATGTGGCTAGCGGCTATGTATTGGACAGCGAAGACATAGAACATTTCCAGCAACACAGAAAGTTTGATCGAGGGGCGCCTGGGTGGCTCAGTGGGTTAAAGCCTCTGTCTTCAGCTCAGGTCATGGTCTCAGGGTCCTGGGATCGAACCCCGCATCGGGCTCTCTGCTCAGCAGGGAGCCTGCTTTCCCCTCTCTCTCTGCCTACTTGTGATCTCTCTCTCTCTGTCAAATAAATAAATAAAATCTTTGAAAAAAAAGAAAGTTTGATCGAACGGTGCTCGTCTACCTTAAAGCACGTTGAAATAAATCTGTTCATTACAGACTGGAATTTGGTGGGGTTTGTACCTCGCCGAGTACCTCAGAGGGTAAATTATGAGTTGGGTGGGTACCTGTCAAGGTGCCACAGACACACAGAGACTCTAGGAGAAGCCACTGCAGCCTGGAAAATTCTGGCAAGAGGCCAACTCTGACTGAATCCATTCGAGGTGGAGCCTTCTGCTGCGTTCAATTCATACCCCACACTCGACAGTAAAATTGGCAGCTTCTGAGGACGCCTTCAGCCACGCGTGGGGCTGTTTGGGGTGAGGGCGTTGGTAAGCTCCCATATCTCCGCCATTCGTTATTTCTTCACATTTTTCTATAATGATATTTTATACTTTGCATTCCACACATTCGGAGAATGCGATGAACAGTTCAACAGAAATGCAGAGAGAACATTTTTTGAACTCACAGCAAATGGATCTGTGACAAGAACGGGGTAACAAAACTTGACTTTGACCTAATTGAATTTACCACGCCCCCGTGATAAGTTCTTTCTTCAAGTTTAGGCCCCCTTGTAAATACAAATATTCTACCTGTGCAGAAAAACACAACGAGTGTCCAATCCTGAATAACACGTCGGCATAGCTTAATGCATCAGATCTCCATAGAGGAGCAAGACCCGGGGAGAATTAGGCGGGGAACAAATAAAGCTTAATGACAAGGGGACAGAGAAAGGTCTGTGTTCTTTATGGGTAACTCTTCTAGAAGAAGACTTGTGGTTCTGTCCTTTCTTTCCCCGTTGGTTCCCTTAACTTAACAGCTGCCGCGTAAAGGCACAAATTATTCCCCAAGACTCTGAATTAATAGTCTCCTTTCTATTCACTTGTATCCTCCTCAACTGCCATTTTTTGCAGCTTCCCCTCGGCTAGCTCTGCCCACTGGAGTTGGCGAGGAGGACAGGCAGTTCCTTTTGCTCAGCCTGGCCCCTTTCCAACACCAGCCTTTGTGCCCAGTGTTAGCTGCTGCTCCTTAAGAATACTTAGCCATCTCGAACTTCCCTCACCAGGCTTTCACTTCCTGGCACCTTTCCTTCACTCCTCCCTGTACAGCAGGTGGAATCCTCATTTAAAAAAAAAAAAAAAAAAAAAAAGTTTCTTTAAGTAACGATTTCAGAAATCAAATTATTTGCTGTGAAACAGGCGGACTCCGTTTGCCGGGGTTCCCCATTACGCAAAATCTGTCACATCAAGATATCTATTATTCTCCCTACAGGCAAACAATAACAACTGCCTACTGTTACTCAGAAGAAGAGAGGTTCTCGAAAGTGACACTAAGGGACTGTGGGTGTGGGCTCCGAAATGTGCATCTTTGCATGTGCCAGACATTTGGATAAAAGGGGAGGTGACTGCCGAGGAGATCCTTCCAGTGGGGAGGACAGGGTCCATTTCCTGCACCTTGGCAAGCATTTGGTTAGAAGCTCAAACCGCCCTCCACGCCACCGTCTTTTTCCTTTAGGGCCCTCTCAGCCTGGTAGAGCCCTGGGATAACCGCTCTCCTCCAGCCAGGAGAGAGGGAAATGAAACACCAGTCCACGGTGGCCAAATGGACTGGCAGCCATGCCCCTGAGAGCAAGATTTGGAACGCAATTTACCCCAGATGCTATGAGCACCTCTCTCCCGTTTCTCGAGGCAGGGAGCTCCTCTGGGCCAAAGAGAGTGGCGGGTGGCAAGGGAGAATAGGGATGGAAAGTGGGGGTTCACATCGTGCTTCTCATCTCTGCTCCGAGGTATCTTTTTTGCACACTAGGGAAATAGCAGGTTAACCGAGGGGGCGGGGATTTGAACCAGCGTGCCTCGAACAAAATGGCTTTCCTTTGCATTGCTTAAGTAACATTTTCTGAGCCCTGGCTAAAGATAAACAGTGTAGCTCACTATATGCCGAACGACTCAACAGAGGCAATCATGGATGCTAATAAAATCAGTATTTGAAAGAAGGCTTAAGGGGTTTTACAGAATACATCCGTACTCATAGACTTGCAGCTGTTACATGTAATAAATAACTTGGAGGCTGGTGGCTTGTCACTATTAACACAAGGAAGCCACTTTGTAATGGTCACTAGCTGCCCGGAAAATGATTTTTTTTTCCCTTAGACCCAATCCTATTACTTTTGATCCTTTTGCTTTTAGTTTTAAAGGCTAACAAAGAGCAATACATATCAACTTCTCAAACGTGTGCTTAAGGGTACTCAATCTACCACAAAGGTCTTGACAATATGACCCACATTTCGCCCCTCCTTGCTCCCCAGCAGAACCCTGCAGCCCCACACCCAGCCAGATCCTCCCGTGCACACCGGAAGCATTCCCAACCTTCTCAACATGGAAGGCAGAGGCATCGTGCTCATGGCTGGATTCATAATCATATTCCTCCTTTTTCAATAAAACAGTGAAGCCTCTTCCCTATACTCTGAAGAGCAAAATAAGTGCTCCTTTTTTTTTTTTTTTAAAGATTTTATTTATTTATTTGACAGAGAGATCACAAGTAGGCAGAGAGGCAGGCAGAGAGAGAGGGGGAAGCAGGCTCCCTGCTGAGCAGAGAGCCCGATGCGGGGCTCGATCCCAGGACCCTGAGATCATGACCTGAGCTGAAGGCAGAGGCTTTAACCCACTGAGCCACCCAGGCGCCCCTAAAATAAGTGCTCCTTTATCAATGTCTCCTCTTCACGACAGAGGACTCGGAATGTCACACCGAAAATTAAGCAGAAGGATTGTAACTTGAAGCCAGTTGTACTTCTTGTGGCACTCTTCACGCTTGTCAATATGTCCGCCTTCCCCGACAGACTGGGTCTTAGTGTGGCTTTCCCAGAAGACCTTGCGGTAAGGGCCAGAGCGCAAGTGGTTGCTTTAGGAGACCATCTCTAGAAACACCCCCAGAGGGGTGGGGAAGTGAGACAGAGAAAAACAAGGCAGCCAATAGAAGGTCCATTATCAAGCAAGCTACACTAAGCTTAATCCAGGGGGGACCTACAGGAGCTAAGGTAGAGGGGGATGGAGGCGGGCTCTTTACACACCCGCTCCTGTCAATCACGACTGAGGGCCGCTCATGGGGAGCATCCATTCCCCAGGACATCTGGGATGCCCGGTACACAGGCTAGTAGGCTGTGACAGCCAGAGAAAGATCCCGGGAGACAAAACACGCAGGCCAACAATGGTCAGTGGGACCCGCGATCCCTGGAGTACCAAAGTCAAGGTACAAGGTGCTCAGCACGTAAACAGCAAGCCCCCTTGCTCTCCTGTGTATCCTCAGTGCGCTGTGTGCCGCCGTCATCCCTCAACAAATACTTGTTGTCTAGCCCACTTGGCACCCTGCATTACCCCTCCTACATTCCGCCATAACTAGTATTTTCTCTCCTCTGTGAAAAGGGAATGCATTTTACCAGCCAGTTCTCCATTCTCCATACCTATGTACCAAAGAAAAAAGTAAGAAATCCCTACTGGGGTTGGGGTGGGCGTGGAGGTGGGGGCGGGAGGGGGAGGGGAGCAAGGCCAGAACCCTTCATTTGAACACTGCTATTTACGGCCACCATTTTCTATTCATTACAGAGAAGGTCTCTGAGATTTTCTCTGTCCTACTTTACGGTAAATGTTTTCCAGGAGTAATTACCTCCTACACTACCGTCAGGACTGAAACAGTGGTAGAAGCAATAACTGTGTCTTGCCTTCCTCCTCTAGCCCTTTACTAACTAGCAGCCTTGGCAAGAGAAATGTTTTTCAATAGCCTTGAAAAATTTAAGTCCGGGTTGAACACGTTAATATGAACGTGAAGGAAGGTGTAAGTTCGGGCCAGCTCCACGGTGGATCCACAACCCCAGCGGTGGGCACAGCGAAATAATATAGTTTCACTACAAAGATGGCTACTCCTTCATTATTCCCAAACAGAGGCCCAATGACCAGTGTTCACCCCACTGTCCCCAGGGCACCATTGCCATATGGTACCAGCTGCTGTGACTATCATCTCTGCCGGAACAGTGACCTCCTTCCTCTGGGACGTACCGTGTCCTTCAGGTAATCCTTCCCCTCAAGAGTGCCTGTTCCAGCTAATCCTTGGCATCTGTAGAAAACAACCCAAGAAGGTCAAATCCCCTGTGGATCTGGTTGACATTCCCTTCTGTTACAAGGAAATGTAGTATTAAAGAACACCAAACAGAAGAGACAGACAAAGCAAGACTGGAGAGATGGTTTACAGGAAGAGAGAGAGAAAGAGAGAGAGAGAGAGAACAGTTCTCCCAACTCCTCCACGGTAGAAGGATGACATGATGACATCGCTTCACAGGCAATACACAGACCACTTGAATTCTGTTTCCCTCGAAAGTCAAAGCACCCTGGGATCTAAAAGCACCAAAGGTCACTTTTAATGAAATTGTACGTCTACCGGATTCAGGTAACAGACACATTCAAATAACGGGGCTCAGGTGGTGGAGTTTCTGATGTGGCACCCAGACCCCCCTACAGAGGGAAAGAAAGATTATTCCCCTAGCTGTTGGTACTGCCATTGGAAGGTGGCCCTCCTCCATCATCCTTCTCCGAGGATTGCTTGTGCTGAACAAATGACCTCGCCCATGGTCATGCTTCCTTTCAGGGGTAATCTGCATCAGCTATTTGGCAAATACACAGATTCTAAGGCCGAATCCCCTCACTTCAGTTCACGACAATGCTGAGGGGCCATCCGAGGCTCAGAGCTCCCCCAGGAGATGGGCTGTTTCACTGGAGGGTGCATTACAGGTCGCCTCCCTCCCCTGTTCATTCCTGCTTCCTTCCCCTACTTGCCCCCGTGTTAATCCCAAGAGCTCTCCCACATAAACTTCCTGCATGTTAATTTCCATCTCATAATCTGCTTCCTGGGGAAGCCAGTCTATAACAGGTACTTAGACCCTCCTAATGCATCAAAGAGCAGATTACATACAATGAAAAAAAATTCATGGTTTGCATATTTTATTGTGCAGTGCTGCTTTGGAAATTGCTAATCAATATATGTCCATGATCTCTTAATCAGAATATTTGATTAATTAAAGGGCCTTAATTCTCAATCATGTCAGTATAACAAGCAGGCCTGAGGTCAGGGCTAGTGAGCAAATGGAACTAGGTAATAAATTAAACCACACTTCTTTTTTTCCCACACCTTTTTCCCCATATTAACAGATAATCATAAAGCAATGGCAAACAAAATGTATTAAGGGCTTACTAAGCAACAAACATTGTTCTTAACACTTTGTATTATTTCATATAAATTTCACAGCAACTCTGTGAAGTACATACAGTTATTGCCCTCCACTACAGAGATGAGAAAGCTAAGGCATAGAGAAAGCATACAGCTCTCATAAGTGATGCAGCCTGGATTTGTAATCTAGGCAGTTGTATTTGAGAACCCAAACTCTTATCACTTACAGTGTATCTGCCTCCCTAATTAAAAAAAGAAAAACTTTATTGATGCCTAATCATGTCTGATGCAGTCAAAGTCAATGATTATTGATAGGAAGCTTTACCTTACTCAAGAAATGCCGGGGAGGCTGAAGACTGCGACACCCCTAAACCACAACCAGCCTCTGGGGCTGTTGAGTCCTACGAGGGAAATGAACTCAGCAGCACAGACTAGTTACTTGCATCAGCTGGGGCCTCATCACCCACCAGAAACAACTGTGTCTGAGCCCAGGCAGCTGTCTCTGCCATTCCCCATATCTGTAGCCTGGAACTTTCACCATTAATTCCGCGTCTCCAACCTCACAGCTTCTCCCTTTGTTAGGAGATCATTGGACAGTTAGGTAGTCAGGGCTGGGATCCCCAGCAAGAAAATATGGAATCAGGACAGCTCCACATTGATATCCTGTTTTGCAGCTTGGACGTGACCCCACTAACATTCTGCTTTGCAGCCTTCGCACAAATGACTTCTGCAAAACGTCCTAAAATAAGGCAATTAACTGCAAAGCATTTGTTGATATCATGGGCAAGGGGGCGGTTAAGACCTAAGCCCCCAGATATCAGCCAAAAATAAAGACCATCAGCACGTGGATACTAACCCAATAGGTAGACAGACACGTGATCAAAGCCCTGATTGGCACGACTCAGCACACGCTGATTGCTTAAGACAGTTCCACAAAAGAGCTCATCAAAACCCCTAAACTTAGAAACTTCAAGGGCAACCCTCTCAGGCGCCCCCTCCCTCTCTGGGAGCTTTATACTTTTGCTCAATAAACTTTGCTTTGCTGCCCACCACTCTTCGTTTGGTCTACCTCTTCATTCTTCGAAGCAGCGTGACCAAGAACCGAGGGCACTCGGGGGACACAAAAAGCACTTGATGACAGTGGGAGTGTCACCTAGCCACACAAACGGTCACCGCTGGGAAGTGCCGTCCAGACCGGGAGGACATTGGGCCTAATCCTAAAAGACAAGATCGTGGGCTCCCATCCCGTGCCGGAGCCGCCGAGCAGGAGGTCCTGGCTGGCCAGAGTCACCACGGGCGCTGTCCTCGGGAGCCCCTCAGACGGACGTGTGGACGGGGGTGACCGAGTGGGACGGCGAGGAGCCCCGCTCGGATGAGGACGAGGCGCGCGTGGCCACCTCCCGCTGCAGGTCCTCCACGCGCTTCTGCAGCTCCGCCTTGATGGCCAGCAGCTCCTTGAGGTTCTGGTGAATGGGCATCTGAGGCCTCATTCGTGGGTTCCAGCGCACATAGTAGTTTACCCATAGTTCCAAATGACTCAGACTCGCAACGGGATATAAGATGTGGTTTTCATAATTCACAAAGAAAGGATTAGAAAATTCTTCAAGCTGGCTATTGACATATGACCATAAAGATACAGTCTTCGTATATACATCCTCTTTGAATCGCTGCTGTTCACAGTTGCACAGAAAAGTCCCGAAGAGACAGCTGTACAGGTGGTCCAAGATCGTGATCAAGAAGAGCTCGTTAAACTCGAAGGCTGAGGGAAACTGTCTTGTCATTTGCCAAACACAATCAATAAACTGAAGAAATATAGGGGATCGGTCGGCATCCGCGTGGTTGTCATTGCCGTGGCCCACTCTCAGTGCAAATCTGTGTCCGAAGCTTATCCACTCCTTTTCTATGAGAGTCTCGAACCCTTTAAAGGTGCGGTAGTAACTGTCCAACATCAGCATAGCCAGAGACGTCAGCTGGGCTGTCCGGTCCCAACCATCGCTGCAGTGCACCACCACCGAAGTTTTCCCAGATTCTAGCTTATCGGCAATCCTTACTGCCCCCGCAAGAAGCATCTCATCAATCGAAGGGTACACGATCTCCTTCAGTTTGCGCAGGGACTCTCTCATCACGTGGATGTTGTGGATCTCCAAGAACACGAGCTCCGTGTTGGGGTAAGCACTTTCACTTTCGTACCCTCCACCCTTGGCCTTGTTGGTATCAGCGACACTGTTTTGTCGGGCATCGAAGATGATAAGCTTGTGAGACTGCGCGTTAGCATCCATTATCGTTTGCAAGTATTTTTCATCTTCTTTGCAGCGTTTATCATTGGGACCCACAAGCGGCTGCCGTGACACCTTCACTCTCAGTGTTGGCCTTGTCTCCACTTCACAGCAAAAAATGAGCCAACAATTAAGAACCACCTCACTGTTTCCTTCCCCATCTATGACTTGTCTTTGTACATTTGGCCTTATCTTCTCTCCAGACTCTTGGGAGAAGATGGCCCAATGTCCCCCGCCTGATCTCGTCACATGTTTGAACCCCACCTCCACCACCATCCTATTCAAGAACTTACTCCATCAACATATTCTAGCTGCTGCTCAGAAATACCATTAACTTTGGTATGTATTCTTCCAGTTCATATATCCATAGACACCATATTGATTTTTAAAACAAAAATAGTATATTTTCTTACTGTCTTCCAAACTTTTTCACCTATAAATATTCTTTCAGACGTTGTATGCAATGGCTACCTCGTTGTGGTGGATATGCTGGATATGACATTCTTTCCACCCTCTCTTGCATCTTGCTGAAATCAGCCACTGGAAAGCTAAAAACTACATTTCCCAGACTCCCCTGCAAGTAAGATTTATGGCCATGATGGAGGCTCTACTAATCAGATGCACTCACATGAGGTTTGAAAGATGGGAGTGCGGGAGAGACCTTGCCCCTGAGCCCCCTGCTGTTCTGCCTGGCAAGTTCAGGCATGGAGACATTTAAGGGATTTTTCCCTCCAGTATCTGTAGCAGAAAGCCCAGTGTCTGGTCACAACCAGAAGAGCTAGGGCAGCCTTCAAGGTGAAGGGAGGAGAGCTATTCCAGTCGGGGTGGTCAACAAAGCTTTCCCTGAGGAAGCAGCAGTTGCACAAAGACCTGAATGAGATGAGTAAATAAGACATGCAAAGATCTTGAGGAAAACATTTCAGGCAGAAAGAACTGCAAATGGAAAGCCCTGAGGTAAGATTCAGTGTGCATAGAGCAGAACTAAAGATGGGGAGAGTAGTAGGAGCTCAGATCAGAGAAACAGAAGGGGCTAAATCACTTCTAGCTTTGTAAACCATCATAAAGCATATGGATTTTATTCAGAGTAGGGTGGGAAGCCGTTGGAAGTTTCTTTCATATGTAGGGGCATGGAAATTGAGTAACACGACTGCTATGCCTAGCTAGGTATGTAGGATCAAAGAAGTAAGTATCTGGGCATGAGAATTTATGCAGTCAAAGATGTAGAAACAGGAGGCTGGGGAAGTTGCAAGGTCAGGAGCAGCCCTCACATGGAGGGCGCTGAATGTTATTGAAAGGGCAATCCAGAAATCCATCATCCAAAAGCTGAGATCAGCTCTGTTCTTTTCCATATGCAGCTATTCCTTTGTTCAAACATTCAACAAGTATTTGCTGATGTATACTAGTTCGCTGGATGCTGATGAAACAAAAAACTACAAAGATGAGTAAGACTTGAACTCACCTTTGAGAGGTTTCATTGTCTGCAAGCAAGAGATCACCTACCAAGAGCTGTAACAGTAATTTGCAATAGAATGGTAACTAGGGTGACCAAAGAAAATAGGGGACTTCGGTTAAATTCAAATTTAGATCAACAATAAATACTTTGTAGTGTATATATGCCCCAAATATTGCAGTGTCATAGTTTGTTCATGGGACATACTTCTACTACTTAAGTATTTGTTCTTTATATGGAAGCAAATGTAAATGGGGGTCCTGCACCTTCGTTTGCTAAATCTGGCAAACGTAGGTAGCAGGTACAAGGGTCTTCAAACTGGTACATACTTTGGGAGCACATGGAAACTTTCCATCATGTGGACATGGTGGGATTTTAACGGGCTCTGTGTCAGATCTCAATTTTTTTCCAAGTGTCATCTGCATGAGAACAGGCTTGTGATTGACCTTACGTCCCTTCTTGACCTCTCCCTTCCTGAGTATGACTCTGGTGCATTCTAGTTGGGTATGAAAATCTCCAAAATGCCAAAGGTACAATTCAATATAACAGGGGTTGGCATTAAAAAGAAGAAGAAGAAGAAGAAGGATTCTTAAGATTAGGTCACAAAACTTTTGCCAGTCAAGTGGTTCCAGCTTTTATCAGATTATTGAGTTGTCAGCTGATAGATCATTGAAGATTATTTTAGAAAATAGATTTCCATGTGATTTTTTGCTATATAACTTGGAAGGAGTTCAAACAACTGAGTAAAATTGCTGTAACAAACCCTTTCCTTTCATCTTATTTATGGCTGACATTATTTAAAAAAAATAAGAATAAACTCAGGCTAAGCCCTATTTCATTCTGGCAATAAAAAATATTCATCCATAAATACATGAAAGATTGTTTTGAAGATCCCCATTTGCTGTATTAGGAAATGTATTTTCGATAAAATTTTACATTTTATGTTTAATGATTATCAAAATTTGTAGTATGTTTATATTATTTTAATCAGTTGAGAACAATTAATTTTTATAGCAATGACTCAATCCAGAAGACATTTTTAAACACTGAGAGCCTTATAATCACAGGAAATAAAAATAATAATGTTAATTTATATATATTTTATTGTAGAGAGCATAATACAGTGGTTAATAAAATTTTTTTCAAACACAAAAATATATTACATTAGAATAAAATCCTGCAAGGGAAGCAGAATGGAACCAGGAGCTCATTCGAGATAAAGGAAAGAGGTCAAATTTCTGCCGGTTAAAGAAGAGCTTGTTTGTATATTTTTTTTAAAGGGGGACGGCGGGTATCAAATCACTGTCATATTTAGATTCTGTTGGATAATTCTGCTATAGACAGAATGTTCTCCCAGCCCCACCCACCCTCACCCCACTGTTGAAACCCAGTCCCCAACGTGATGGTGTTTGGAGGTGGAACCTTTGAGAGGTGATTAGCTCGCAAGGTCAGAGTGCTCATGAAGGGGATCAGTGGCCCTAATAAAAGAGACCCCAGAGGGCTCCCTCCTAGCTTCTGTCATGTGAGGACATAGCAAAAAGGCGGTCGTCTGTGAATCAGGAAGTGGGCTCTTACCAGATATCTAATCTGCCAGCGCCTTGATCTTGGACTTGTCAGCCTCCAAAACCACGAGAAATAAATTTTTGTTGTTTATAAGCCACTCGGCCTCAAGTGTTTTGTTACAGCAGCCCGGACAAACTAAGACGCATTCAAAAGAGGAATGTCAGAGTTTTCTTTTTAAATGTCAATGACTTATAATATACCACAAATGACATCCTTTGCTGTATTCAGGTTTAAGATACAAAATTGTCCATGTCAACTTCAAAATGTCTTAGGGGCTACATCACTTTTATTGAAATCATTTTTATTTTAGGAAGTATGCAAAAATTTTTAAAAAGTTTGAAGACCACTTGCCAGGTACAGAGGTCTGGGCTGGGGGCAGGGAGTGGGCATCCCTGCCTCCTGGGGCTAATTCTCAGTCTGCTTCATGTCTCAGGTCCCTGCCTTCGGACACCTGGGTGGATCCAGTTGTTGAGCATCTGCCTTTGGCTCAGGTCACGATCCCGGGGTCCTGGGATCGAGTCCCACATCGGGCTCCTTGCTCAGTGGGCAACCTGCTTCTCCCTCTGCCTGCCGCTCCCCCTGCTTGTGCACACACACTCTCTCTCACACACAAATAAATAAATAAAATCTTTAAAAAAATAAAATAAAAATAAAAAGTGACCTGCCTTTATAGCATTTCTCTCAGACGGGGATCTAAAAAAAGGTAGTGTTTTGAAGGGACACTCATAGAGGCTAAAGGTCTGGTTCAGGGGCAGTGGACCAGGATAGATGTGCAGCATTGGTCCGGGTAGGAAAGTGAACACAGTCAGGCACCCTAGGAATGAATGCTGAAATTCAGCTCACATTCTGCTCAACAGGTCTTGGACCTCAGCATGGAGCTACTTTCACTTAGAGGAAGGAGCATCATTATTTTGGACAAAGGCCCTGAATCGGCTAGCAGGAGCCATAGTTATGTCCCTGTTCACGTGAGGGGTGTAACACACTGAAATTTCCCGAAACCTGCAGATACCTGGTTGAATTCCTGAAGACGCCAATCTAGTGTGTCTCTGAAAACAAGAGAAACCAGCAAAATGCTGGAGCACCTCTGGAGGAGTATATCAACTAAATGAGAAATTATTCCTATCTTTGTACCAAATGCAATGTGTCCCCAGCTGGGACATTGGATGCAGCTCTGATCAGAGGACTCAACAAGTACACAAAGGTTCAGGAGGAGGTCCAAGAAAATAAAATGCTCCAGGTGAGGTGGTGAAACAGGATCCTGAATGAACTATTCCTCAAGGGAGATGAGCTTGACAGGCGCCCCTTGGGCTGGTCAATTTCAGCCACAACAATGGAGCAAAACTCTATTGGTGATTCTGTCTTTCAGAACGGGCAACAGCTTGAATATGAGATATAATAACAGGGCATAAATGTTGGAGCAGGTTACTTTGACTTACGACAGAACACTGAGTACATTTATATTTGGTTTTGGACACATTTAAATACCTACAGCTTAGAGCAGTTTCAAACAAGTTCCAACTTCTCTCCAATCTCACGGTAGTGATCCTGAGGCTGAGTGTTTCCCAGGAGTTGAGTAAAACAGCTCTAAGCAGTTTTGATTTTTTTCTTGTAGCTTTCCATTCTCAAGACCAGCAGTGAGCCCAGTGCTGGCCAGGTTGGGCAAAGCCGGCCATCGGATCGCTCTGCATCTCATGGAAACTGCCTCTTCCCTCCAATGACTGAGGCCTTCCTGCTGGGTCATCGAGAGAAACATGGAAAGCTGTAAGGAAAAAGACCAAGAGTTGGGATGCCTGGGTGGCTTAGTCGGTTAAGCATCTGCCTTCGGTTCAGGTCATGATCCTGGGGCCCTGGCATCGAGCCCCGCATCAGGCTCTCTGCTCAGCAGGGAGTCTGCTTCTCCCTCTCCCACTCCCCCCTGCTTGTATTCCCTTTCTTGCTGTCGTTCTCTCTCTCTCTCTCTCTGACAAATAAATAAAAAAACCTTAAAAAAAAAAAAAAGGTGGAGAGTTGCTTTCCGAAAACTCCGGGAATGGCTGCAGGAACACAGCTGTAGGATTCTTGAGTCGTTTTTATCCCAATGCTGAGCGGCCCCCCTCCTGCCTCTAGAGCTGAATTGTGCAGGCTTAGCTGGTTGACATCATGTTGGCAGCTTGAAATTGGCCATGGTGGCTGTATTTATACCATGAAAACTGCCAAATGTTACAACTCAGGGCTTTCTTTTTTTATTTTTCTGAGAGCCAGTCGTTAAACATTTATCAGCACAGTGCAGATTCTCCCTCGGAGAAAATGCCCCGCACTCAACAACGGGGCTGAAGGTTCCAGGGTACCTGGAAGAGGCCGCAGGTGCCCCATCATTAACCGAGCAGCAAACTGTGATGCTGTGATGGCCAGGGAGGCAGAAGTAGCAGCCAAGGCGCTCAACAGAGTAGATCTATCGTTGGTCAAAAAGATGATCCCTTCTCCTCCCGGTGAGTCTCCGAAATTCCTATTGGCAGAGGAAAGTGGATGTTTTTGCAGGACTAGAAGGCCTTACCTCACACTGGGGCAGGGGTCGGAAGGGAGGCAGGAGAAAGTGAAATCTAGATTCATCTTACCGATGTAACACAAAGCATTAAGAAAAAAAATATCTAAACCTTGGTAATAAAATCTTTCGATGCCATATTGGAACAAGCTTCCCAAGGATTGTTTACTTCTCTAGAGGAATGCGCCTTTGTTTGACTTTGTTCTTGACTCTTAATTACTGGCTCACATCCTATGAAGTTCCATGTTAACTTATAGATCTTTTCCAGGAACGATGCAAATAATGTCTATCCAGTTGAAAAGGAAATCCCGAAGGTTATGGTTTTTCATTGTCCTGGAGGATATAAACCAGTTTTGTATCTGATAGCAATTTATTTTCATATCCTTTTTAAGGGCCTCTAAATACTCAGTCCCTCAAAAATGGTCTTTTCAGCCAGCTTTTACCATGTTATCAGTTCTCATTCGTGGGTTAATAAATCTTCATATCATATGAACACATACATGTGTTCATACACTATGCATATGAGTCGTGTTTTTAATTTTTTTGAAAATTAGACTCTGACAGCATAAGTAGGCTTTGATAAGGTAAAAGGAGTTCATCTCAGCTGATCCGAGGGATAAACGTAATTTGGAGTCTTGTCATGGAGAGCTGCAGTGGGCACAGTCCAACAAATGGATATAATTTCTGCTCTTTGTAATCCTACGTGGGGGGCCCAGCTCCCCAAGGAACACAGAAGACGGTGCCCAGCCTTGGGGGGATTATAGAGTTGCCATAAGTCATTAATACCATAGACAGAATCTCTCTCGCCAAACACAAGTATTGACGTCTTTAGTATCACAGAGCTGAAATCTGTAGGCGAGAAAAGATTCATGTGTGTTTGAATTGTTAAGCTATCATTTAGTTTGTGTCTGGAAATGTCTTGAATGACAGTGTCTCACATAACCTCTAAAACCAATCACTCTTCATAAATGGATTTGCTTGACTGCAGAAACCCTGAGAACAACCTCCATTGTGCTTGGCTTTTTTTTTTTTTTTTTTTTTTTAAATTTTAACCAATACTTCGCCGGGCAGGCAGCCGCTCTTAGCACATGAAGTGCATCTGTAACTCTGCTTTAATGTTTGTGAGCCTCATGGCAGACGGCAGAGATGCAAAGCTGGTGACAATCGAATGGTTCTGTCTCCATTTCGCCATTCTTTCTACAAGCTGTTGACAAGGATGGATGGCTTTCGCTGTAATCTGCTAAAGCCTCCTCCTGTACAAGAGTGTCTAACTCTCCTGTGCAGTGTTTCCCTTCTTGACGAACATCCTGAGGAGTGACAAACAGTGACAGAATCCCTGAAAACATCCCATTCAGACCTGGCTGACAAGGAGTCCCCGCTCACCTGCTCTTCATAGCCTACCTAACACAAAGCATGGTATTTCGTGTGGAGTGCTGAGAAGAACCTTGCTTCACGTGTGGCTTCAGCAACTACCCAGTCTGGTGGAAAAGGGTGACCCGTTCGTTCGGTTCCCTGGGGCATCCACCACCCACAAAGGAAGTTGGTCCCATCTCCTTCTGTGCGAGGAGCTCGGACTTTCTCTCTTTGTAAATTTCTTTGCAGAAGTGTTGAAATCTACCATGGGCCAGGATACATGGCTAGCATGGATTTGTTACTGATCCCCCTTGTGCTGGTGACCCTGGGACGGTGCCCAAGAGCCCTGACTTTACATTTTGGCTAGGGGAGAGGCCAGATGAGCCCATAGCTCCTGGTGAGTTGACCCAGCGTGAAGAGTAGTATATATTACTGATATCTCAACTGCAGCCCTCGATAAGACTAGGCTAGATAAGACTTTTATATCCTAAAACCTATGGTCGAGGCCTGAGAATCTCTGAGCTTTCTGAACTGGCTTTTACTCACCACCCTGCCACACCAGACACTGTCGTTCACACACACACATTCACACACACCAGCAGCGCCCAGTTCCCATTCAGGAAATACCAACAGCGCTCAGGATCCCACTGAGTGAGCATAAGCAACTCGATGAGGCAGATCTGCATAAGGACACCATCTCATGCAAATCTACGAAGTACGAGATTATCACTGATGCTAAGTCCTCACTTCTGCAAAGGATAACTGGGAAGAAACATTATATCCCTACGCCCGAAACGACATCGCAAATGTAAAAAGAAGTCATCCAAAACCAAAGGAGAAATCACGGCCAAGTCCTTGGGAGAAGCACCCCGATGGTAGATTAGCCCAGAAATGAAAAAAAGCAAATCACGTGAAGTAGTTGCGTCTGCAGACACTCTGAGACGTCCGTTTTAACTTGTGGGATGTCTGGACAGAGTGCCGTGTAAGGTAATGACATGTTTAAAAGTTGTTAATAAAGTACTTTGCACTGCTTTAAATTCAATTCACCACTTCACCTAAAACCTTATTTGCACCAGCATTTATGATAAAAATCTAGATGATGAGATTTTTTTTCCCCCTCCGTCAAAGACTGACACAATAATGGAATCTCAACTTAGGTTTTTATCCTTAGATCCGTCTGTTTCTTAATGCCTGGATTTTGCACTTCGATATAAAATAGCTCAGTTTAAAAAAAAAAAAAAAAAAAAAAAAAAAATAGCTCAGTTTAATTTCTATCTTACAGGATATTTGTTCCCAGACTTTGCACTTTCCAACTGTGTTGAAAATCGCACGCAAATCCCCATGTCAGCACACGGCCTCCTTTTGATAAAGATGACTTTGTTTCCTACGGATGGAAAACAGGGATAAAAGCATCCGGTTCACTGTGAACACAGACAATAAGTCAGGGTTATTGAAACATTATCACATTTCTGTCCCACTTTGTAAATTTTTATTAAAGATTAAAGTTAATACACTGCCTGGTTATATTAATATAAAATGTCCTCATATTTTACCAGTGAATGGTGATTTGATAATAAATTAATAAATGGAAGCAAGAAGAATTATCTGCTTCATTCTGAAGATCTACGAAACCTCCAATAAAGATTTCTTGATTGAATGCAAGGACTCACAAAGTGTTTTGTTAAGAAATGAGTAATAAGAATTTACAGGGAGGCTGCTGCTTTCGGAAGGAGCAAGAAATAGTCATTTCTTGGTTGTATGACTTCAGCAGACTTTTCCACTGTTGGTTGTCTCTCTCTCTCTCTCTTTTTTTTTTCCAGCAAACTGGAAATCCATCATTATTTTCTGTATTTTTTTAGGAGAAAAAATGTCACCATTGTAGGCAGTGCTTTTTCAAAAGGTCAAACATAACACTTTTTTTTTTATAGTGAGTGGACTGTGCAGTTATTTCCACATAATTTTGAAATTTAAACACTTTGGCTGCACCAATGTCAAACTAAAAAATTTTTCTTTTTAAAATCCTTAAATGTAAGTGATGAATCACTAAATTCTACTCCTGAAACCAATATTACACTGTATGTTGACTAACTAGAATTTCAATAAAAATTTGAAAATAAAATAAGGTAAAATCCTGTAGCACTTACGACCTTTTTGTTTATAAACTTGTTTACTTGACCTGCAGTCTGTCTCCTCAGTGTTTTGAGAAGAGATAAAATCAAGAGCAATGAAGTCAGTGGCTTAAAAAGCTTCTTACCAAATATTTGGAGAAGATTCACTTAATCATTTCAGACAAACATCAAACAAGCAAGCATTTTTAAATATGAAGACAG
This sequence comes from Potos flavus, assembly GCA_028534135.1. Classification (NCBI taxonomy): domain Eukaryota; kingdom Metazoa; phylum Chordata; class Mammalia; order Carnivora; family Procyonidae; genus Potos; species Potos flavus. The sequence continues at coordinate 70,765,606 of CM052901.1, forward strand.
GCTTTGCACTCAGTAAAAATTATTATGAGAAAATAGCCACCTTTTTCTCCACTTGGGAACTTTTGGTTTGTTTGTTTAAGTGAAAGCAAAGGAAGAGTCTTTGGGAACCAAGAAGGGGAAGACATGCCAAATAAAAACAAAAATTGTGAAGGTTGCAATAGAATATCTGGAAAATTAATTAGGATATTTTACTTATTATTGTCATCATTTTTTTTCAATTTTCACAAAAAACAGTGTATGAAGGGATAACTGATTTAGATTCAGACAACTGAAGAAAAGGAATTTTGTAAACTCTGAAAAAGAGCAGCTGATTGTTAACAGAGGGAAAAGCAGGTTTGCATAAAATAAAAATGGCCACTTGCCATTCACTAACACTGACCCCCAACCTTGAGGGCAGGGACATTTTTAATCATTTATCCACATAAAACATAGGCTGATGAACAGTTGCAAGGTAAAATACGATAAACTACTTATGGCTCTTAACTAGATTAAAGTACATTTTACATTGAACAGTGGTCTAGAAGATAGTATTAATCAGAGATTTTCCCTCGAAAGGAAAAACAAATGTTTTACTCATTTCCATAATATTCTCTAAAATATTTTTTATAATACATATGGTAGGCTTTCTGAGTTATTATATCCAAATATGTATATCTTAAGTAAGTCATTAATTCAACAAATATTTATTGAGCACCAATTATGTGCCAGGAAGCCATAATATTTTTTGTGTTGGAGAGAATAAAGGAATATGATATATTAAATATCACAATTCAAATATTATCTCAAATCCTCCTTAAAAGAAGGTTGCGGATAGATACACATCTTGAGAGATCATTTGTAATGAGAGCAGGTTTCTTTTGGTACAACTAAGTTTAGAATCAGACAACTTCCATACAACAGCCCAGGAAAATGTCCAAGGCATCATATCACTGAGATGGTACCTTCTCTAAGCTACCGGGACAATGTGTTATTTCCTTTACATTCTTGTTTTACTTTGGGCTCCTCTCCCAGCCACAGAAGCAGACCCGAGACAGACATTTAAGTAGAAGTAGTTTATTTAGGAGGTGATACCAGCGAAAACTGCTATTGGAGTGAACAATTGAAACTGGGGAAGGGAAAGAAGTCACTATGGAGCTTGTCACACTCATCACCACTGTGCAGAGCTGGAGCCGAATTCTAGGAGCCAGGAGAGGTTACGTGCCTCAGGGTTGCCCTAGCCAAGTTAACGTCATACACCAACTCCCATCAGTCCTTACAGGACGGCTGCTGAGTCAGGGGCATTCATTCCCCAGCACAACCGGCCTAGCCTGCTCAACAAGTGGGCAGACTAGGTCTTGGCAGCAGAGGAAGGCTTTGGGTAAAGACATACAGGTTCTGGCAGGTGGAAGTCTTGCCGGCCAGCACGCACTAAGGTGGTATATCAGTCTTCTAGAGCCACCATAACAAATGACCACAAACTAGGGGCCTAAACACAACAGAAATGGGTTCTTTCATGGTTCTGGAGACCAGAAGTCTGAATCAAGGTGTCAATGGGGGCCGTACTTCTGCTGAAGGCTTCGGGGAGGATCCTTCCTTGCCTCTTCCAGCTTCTAGAGGCTCCAGGCGTTCCCTGGCTTGTGGCTACATCAACCCAATTTCTTCTTCCGTCTTCACATCACCACCTCTTCCGTGTCTCTGTGTCTTTTCCTCTTCTCTTCCAAGGATACTTGTCTTTGGATTTAGGGCCCACCCTCAATCCAAGATGATCTCATCTTAAGATCCATCACTTAATTACATCTGCAGAGACTCTCTTTATTTTTTTCCAAACAAGATCACACTTGCACATTCTGGAGGTTGGGACATGGACATATCTTTTGGGAGGCCACGATTCGACCCACTACAGGTGGTATGAGTGAGGGGATATGAGCAGGACCTCGACAGCGCCAGCTGCAATCTAGGAATTTTTAACAATCCCCTTTAGCCTGCTGTGTGCCTGGCCCACCAAACCAGATCATTCACCAAAGATCTGCTATCAGTTTTCAGCAGGCTATGTTAACTGCCAACTTTGTTGCCCCTTCCTCTACACACTTTTCATAGTGTGAATATTTGCCTTCTTTGGAACTGTGAGTTTATTGGTTATTTCTCAGGCATAAATTGATCTTTAAAAAGCAGCAACCACAATAAACAGGGATGGGATGTCCCTTCCACTTAAAACAAATTTTTGTAAACAAAACATGGCTTGCTATTTATATAGGTATATACAGATAGTCACTGCATCCAGGCAGTGCCCTCACAGTCTTGTAATAGAAGGTAAGATTGCAGAATGAAAAAATTAGGCGGCGTGTCACAAAATAATTTAACTAAAACCCCCAGAGTTTCACACTTATGATTGCAACAAGTCGGGAGGACTGTCAGGCTACACGCAATGGGTGAAACATTAATTGGGGCCCGTGCCTTGCATATTAGAGTATGTTTCTCCAGGTCTGCCACAGCCTGCAAAATTAAAACAATTCCCTCAGCAAGCAAAACAGCTAGTAAGAAAATCCACATCACCCCCACTGCTGTTCAGGAGCAGGTGTCTGTCGGTTTTTGCCCAGTGTCAGATTTACTCTTTCCAGATCAAAGGGGTTTGTTTCCCGGTTATAGATTCTGCTCATCACTTATCTGGTAAGATTTTCAGAAAGGTTCCTTTGCAGGGCAGTAGCGAAGGACCTGGAATTGAATAGCACTCTGGGAGGTAATGCAGATGAGTAAGCTGGGAAAAAAAAATCACAGACAATTCCTAGAAGGGGGCTGTGGGGTAAGGGATGGGATAGGGAGAAGCATGCCCATAGAGGGAGCCACAGGCAGGGGGCGTATTGAGGGATCATCCTCAACTCTGTCCCAGCCTGGCATTCATTCAGCAACTTCTGCAATTGGCACTTGTCTTTCCATCTCAGCACATTTGGTTGAAAGTGGAGAAACTGTGAAGGAAGGAGGCTCATAAGACAGGATGTATCCATTCACCCACTCAAAAGTGGGATTCCATCAATTCCAAATATAAGCACTTCACGTGCATTCACTCGATCTCTAGGGAGTAGCTGTTGAGTGTTAGGCAATGTACTAGATACCTATGACTCATCCTTGTGAGTCCTTATCTTTGTCTCTCTTCCCTCTGACTTCGGTGACACTCAGTCTCCTTTGTTTACAAAAATAGGACCTCTGTTTCCTTTCAAAAAAAACAAACAAACCCTCAGACTTCAAAAACCGTGATTGCACTGTATCCAAGATCCTTATAATTACCCTATGTGGTGTTAAGTCCAGATGCAATATTAAGTAGATTACAAAACCCCGCCATGATTCCACAATAAAAAGGAAATGAAAATTGCAATCCAACATTTAATTGTTTTTTAACATGTTTGTTGAAAGCAAACGAAATGAAAGATTTAAAACAGTATCTATTCTTTTAGGAAGCTGAGATTTCTACTTAGTAAAAGATGATTTAAGAGCTGTGGAATACTTCACAGGTGAGAAGCTATACAGCAGAATGCCTTTAACCATGAATTTGAAGGATGAATTATAACCTCTTTTGGCTTAATCATTCTGCAATCGCCCTCCAGCCAGACACTTAAGGATGACTAAAACTTTTCAGTCTCCATCTAAAATAATAAGCTTATAGACATCAATGCCAAAATGGCAATAAAATCTAGACTTCTGGAAGGTGAGGCAGGAGTTCAAAGTCTTACAGTCTCTCCATTCCCCCACAAGAAAAGTCTCTCTGTCTCTGAATTATCCAGTAGTTTATAACTTTGTGAGCATAGGAATTACTTGGGGGAGCTGATTATAAATCTGGATTCTCAGACCCCACCCATGCCAGTTTTGGTTTAGTAGTTCTGAGGTGGGAGCCAGGAAATCTGCTTTATTAACAATCAACCTCAGATAATTCTGGTGCAGGGAGTTTGCTGATCACATTTGGAGAAACAGCGAGCCGGGGAAAATTCATCCTGAATTTGTTACTTCCATCAACTTTAACACTGTGGCAATAGAAAAGATGATTTCTTGACTTTTCAAATTTTTAGTGATGACTTAATGAACACTTATTTTAGGCTGGGCACTGCATGTGTGTGCATATATATCATATGTATCAGTTTATATCTGTATTATATCCTATTAATATACTAATTAATATATATTAATTATATATTATAATATATAATATAATAATTATAATATAATAATATATATCTATATTGATATATGCATCTATATCTATATCTATGCTTACATCTATCAGTTTATCTAATTCTCACAATGACCCTGTGAGAGAATATCCCTATTTTACCATGAGAGAATGGAGACTCACCAAAGTTAAGCAGAGTTGCTCGAAATCAACCCTAGGATATCTGACACCAAAGCATTTGCTCCAAATTGTTACACTGGCCTCCCAAAGAGCTCCATGAGCGCATTGTATATTTCTGATACTCACCCAGTTAACCTCATAGTGGTTGGTCAGTTACTATAATAATTCACATCGCTTTAAAAACATCACTCCCACAAGCTCCTGCTGTGCCGAAATAGCTTCTGTAGGTGGGCAGATGAGACAGGCAGGGGATAGCTGGTCACTGGGGACCAGTGGCCATGGTCAAGCAATCAAAGAGAACCCCAGCTGCTATCCTAGAAAACGTACTCATAGGCAATAAGAGTTTCATGCATTAACCACTGTAGGGATAGTTCACAATGTCAAAGAGGGAGCTTAGGACTTCTACTAATGGCGAGGGGAGCTGATATTAGACTAACCCTTCTGCTGATGGCAACTATAAACTCTGAACAACATATAAAATGGCCACTTGGAGGCACTGGCCAGTGACCAAAAGCAAGAAGAAACTGGAGGAAATTTGGCCTCTGAAGCAAGAATCACACTAGCTGAGAGTCACATTTATATGGCTTTTTCTCTGTCGTTTTTAAGGGTATTCCTCAGGCCTCACATATCTGCCGGATATGGCCACAGCGGAAACCTTAAGTTTTATTGACCTGAAGATTTAAAGGACAGAAATTAGACCTGGCAGAGCAACGGGGAATTGAGTAGGGGGAGATCCCAGAAAAGAGAGAGCTTAGAGAGGGAAATCACAAAATGTGCAGGCAAATCTTCCTCGAATCTGTGACTGACTTCTGAATTGTAACACGGGGGATAAGACTTCAAGGAGCCCAGGAGAGAAACAGTAGCTGGAAAGCTGAAAACTCAGTAGCAGTTATAACAACTGTCCGCTGGAGAGGAGAAAGAGTTTGGAGTTTGGATAGTCTCAGGTTAGAAGGGCTTGCTAAAGACCTCAGACTTCCCACTGTAATCCTGTCCATGTCGCATCTTTGTAATACATCCCACATGCCGAGATTAAGGGCTTTATCCAAGCACAAAAGACAAAACTAAGACAGAGCTGCCTTAATGAACATAAAACCAAGCCTCCAAAAAAATCAATCAAATCAAAATCTATCAAAACAAAATCCAACATTCTTTAGAGGAACATAAGAGAATCCAGAATCTCTATAATGTGTAATGCAGTGTACAATCAAAAATTACTAGATATGTGAGGAAAAAAACCCAAACAGGAATATTTGGAAGAATATAAGTCAATATAAACAGACCCACAGATGATCCAGATGTTGTAATTAAGAGACAAGGGTTTTTTTAATTTAAATTCAATTAACTAAGATATAGCACATCATTAGTTTCGGATGTAGAGTTCAACAATTCATCAGTTGTGTATAACACCCAGTGCTCATCCCAACACGTGCCCTCCTTAATGCCCATCACCCAGTTATCCCAACCCTCCACCCACCTCCCCTCCAGCAACTCTCAGTTTGTTTCTTATCGTTAAGAGTCTCTCGTGGTTTTTTGCCCTCTGATGACTTCCCACTCAGTTTTCCCTCCCTTCCCCTATGGTCTTCTGCACTGTATCTCATATTCCACATATGAATGAGACCATATGGTAGTTGTCCTTCTCTGATTGACTTATTTCACTCAGCATAATAGCCTCCAGTTCCACTGAGGTCAGTGTAAATGGTAAGTATTCATCCTTTCTGATGGCTGAGTAATATTCCATCGTATACAATACCATATCTTCTTTACCCATTCACCTGAACAGACAAGGATTTTTAAATTACTATGATAAATTTGTTAAAGAATTTAACGGAAAAAAATGAGTTCAATAGTAGAGGAATAGGAGGTTTCAGGAGAGATTCTTAAACAGTGAAAAAAAAATCCAAATAACAATTCTAGAACTCTGGCCCTTGCTCAGCAGGGAGCCAGCTTCTCCTTCTCCTGCTGCCCATCCCCCAAGCTTGTGCACACTCTCTCTCTCTCTCAAATAAATAAATAAATAAAATTTAAAAAAAAAACAATTCTAGAACTAAATACAACATCAACAGTAAAAATTTTACCTACTGGGTGTGATAGTAGATTGGATCAAACAGAAGAAAGTATCAAAAAACTGAGGACAGAACAAAAAAAAAGCACCCAAATCAAAGCACAGACTGAACAAAATTTGAAAAAAGAATTGAACAAAATTTGAAAAAAGAATTAAACAAACAAAAAAGAATGAAACAAATCACAGTGACATGTGGGATGGTATCAAGAAGTCTAACATAAGTGTTATTGGACTCTCAGATGGAGGCAAGAGAAATAATGGTATGTAAAAATTATTTGAAGAAATATCCACCAAATTTTTCCACATTTAATAAAAATCAACAACCCACGTATTCAGGAAGCTACGATCCCACCATGCAGTGTAAATACAAAAGAAGCAAGAACATAGGCACACCATAGTCTAAATGTTGAAAAACAAAAATAAAGAGAACATTTTTAAAGTAGCCACAGGAGAAAAGTACATTTACATACAAAGAAACAAAAAATAAGAATGATATCTGTCCTCTCATTAAAAAAAAAAAAAAAAGTGGAGTTGAGAAATCAATAGAAACAATGTTCCAAAATTCTGGGACTTAAACGAAAAGGAATGAAGGTGTGGTGGTCACATTTCTTTTCCTTTTTTAAGATCTTATTTATTTATTTATTTATCCATTTATTTGAGAGAGAGCAAGGGAGCACACGTGAGCAGGGGGAGCAGTAGAGGGGGAGGGAGAAGGAGGAGGAAAGAATCTCAAGCAGACTCCACACTAAGCATGGAGCCCAATGCGGGGCTCGATCTCAGGATCCTGAGATCATGACCTGAGCCGAAACCAACAGTCGAACGTTTAACCGACTGAGCCACCCAGGCGCCCCTCTGGTGATCACATTTCTGGTAGGCTGGCATTCAGGATGGGACAAAGCATTCTTTGGTGGGAATCTGTTACATGACTCTAAATTCTTTTGGAAAGCAGTTAAGTAGCCATTGCACTTTTCTGAGGCGGTGATGTGATAAAATGCAATCTGGCGGGGAGAAGCCTTTGCGGTCAGGCACAGGATGGACTAGATGGGAAAGAACCAAGACGCAGGAAAATAAGAAATTAGGAACGTGATGTGTCAATCCAGGCAAGGGGTTATTTTTTGGTCAAAGGTAATAAGCGCTGGACAGGAGTGTCATCGAACAAGGCCTGGGCCTCAGGCAGCAGACCCAAGAACCTGATTTGTGTGGACATTGCTCCTGGCCCCCAGTCTGAGATGTATCTTCATACTCATCACACTCATGGAACCAAAATGGTAGACCCAACAAAACGCTGCTTCATCCATCTACCATGAGAAATACAAATGTCGAGAGTCACAGAAAACTCACAGTGGCAGATCAGCACATTCCCTCTTGGTGTGGGAGGCCAGAGGTCTTGAGGACTATGGATTGAGACCCAGAGAATTTAGGTAAGCCTAAGAAATAGTCTTCAGCTGAAGCAGCCTGAGCCTCCTCACCCAGCACAGAGAGAGTCTTGCCAAGGATCCTCTACCTGTCCCTTTACTTGGCCCAGATCCCCTATCTACTGGACTATGCTCAGATGGATCCTGATGGCATGGGACTCCCTTTCCTATCACTACGAAGACTGTTTTGTTCTTCACAAATATTAACAGAGCAGGTCTGGTTGTGATCCAGCCTTGTTGGTCCAAAAGCAACGCTGTCTCTTTAAGCAACAAATTCTCCCTTCTGATCTATTGCAGAGGTCCTGTAGACTTTGACTCTCCAACAGAAATCTCATTTCGACTTTTTAAGTTTCTAAGTGGCACCTCCTTACGGCCTCCAGGAATGACAACGGCAGGGATTTAGGAACAATGGAGAAGAAGGAGCAAAAGAAGCTGCGATCACAGAGTTAAAGGCAAAAAACAGGATCAGATAAGGGTTGATCAAGAGAAATGGGGCAGGAAACAGATTTTAGAACCAAAAATTGCTTTGGTCAGCACCAAAATCCTACTGAGCGCCAAAATGCCTTGCCTTCTGGAAACACTCAGAAAACATTTGTGGAGTAAAGAGAGTTGAGGTAAAGTTGGGATCTATATAGGTTAAAATCCCTCGGAGGCTCAGACCTGTGTGTCTCCCAAGGGTTAACTAGTACCTAGGTTTCACTAGGTCAGTAGAAATGATTTTGCTATTCATTCTAAACAGTTCTAAGAGCACGTATTTCCAGATGGCATATGGTGTTTTTACACGTCTTATCTATTTACATCCAATTCTGAAATAATTATCTCCATTTTACAGATAAGGAAATTGAGGCTCAGAGAAGTTAAGGAATTTGCCCAAGTTACAGTTAGTGGCCGAGCCAAGCACCCGAACCATGGCAATCTGGCTCCAGGGCTCGTGTTCTTATCCACTACGCTCCCTCTCTCTCTCATGTTGTGCCAGGCCCAAGACCTTGGATCCATAAATATCAATCCCACCAGAACCAAGTTCTGGGAAAGTTCTAAGGAAATGCTAAGGCAGAGCCAGTGTCAAGTTTGGTCTGAGGCCCTTTTGCTACATGGACCAAATGGCCTCTGCTTCCAGAATTGACCCCAGGACAAGTGAATGTCATCTCATTATATGTCCTGTGCCTGGCACGGCCAGAGCCAGACTACAGGCAGGAGCAACGAGGAAAGATGCAGCTTGTGTGTCTTTGATACTGTTTTAGCTTGGGAATCTGAGGTCCCTGAACCACCAAGAGAAAGTTCTTTTTTCTTAGCCCACCTAACTTGGCAGATGCTAGCATTATAACTGAACAGATGTTTTCCCTAGAGAATCTGTTTCCGATACCTTATGATGAAGAATCACCTTCAGAGAATAAACAAATGTACATATGTGTAAGCTCCAGCAAGACAAAACCATCTATTTCAGAGGAGAGACAACAAATGCTCTGTGCTCAGGGAAAATAGATATTAGACAGCCTGGAAGTCACTCAAGGATTTATTTTTAAGTGTCATTCCTATTTGAGGGTTTTCACTGTCCTTCCCTGCTTCCAGCAATTGCAATTTGCAACATTAATTCTGGACTTTAGTGTTTATTTCTCCCAATGAAGTTTGCAGCAAACTGACAAAAGACAGTTTTATAAACCGGGTGTGCTAAATGTGCTTATTTAACATATTTCTGTAGTGCTTGAATTTAAACCGGAGAGAAAGTGGGTAACCGGTATAAACAATGTTTCTTTTTCTAAACACTTGGTAAGTTTGTCTATTAGTTCATTGTTTTGCTGTCTTTTTTAAAGGCCAAATTATTCCCGGAGGTACCCAGATGCTCATGCAATTCTTTCCAATATTTACAAATGGTTATAACTGATCAAGCTGATCTGTTTCAGAAGCATGTTGTAGAATTATTAACATCATTTTCTTGAATAATGACATTTCATTCTTCACTGACAATGTCCACTCGGTTGATATTTACATGGTAAATATCTTAGTGTCCTGAGCTCTATGAATGTGGAAAAGGCAAGTGGGATGTATACATTACAGTCAATCTTAAATTTAAATTAGCTATGTGTGGTAGGCTAAATAATGGTTCCAAAGCTAGGTTCACATCCGAATCCCCAGAACCTGTGAATGTCACCCTATATGGCAAAGACTTTGCAGTGATTACATTAGAGATCTTGAGGTGGGGAGATTATTCCAAATTACCCTCAAGTATCCTTATAAGAGAGAGCCAGAGGGAAATTTGACACACATGGAAAAAGAGAAGCAAGGTAACAGCAAAGGGCAGAGAATGGAGTGAGGAAGTCACAAGCCAAGGAAGGATGGCAGCCACCAGCAGCTGGAAAAAGCAAGGAATGAATCCTTCCCCAGAGCCTCCAGAAAGCATGGTCCTGCCAGCACCTTGATTTCAGACCAGTAAAACTGATTTTGAACTTCTGGCTTCCAGAAATGTGAAAGAATACCTTTCTGTTGTTTTAAGCCACCAAGTTGGTGGTCATTTGTTACAGCAGCCCCAGGAAACGAATACACTATGTTTCTACGTGTTAAGTCTAAGCCAATTATTAAACCTTAGTGCATTTATTGACAAATACAATATGATACACACTAGTTATCACCATGTTAGAACAAAAAAGCCCCCCCCCTTTTTTTTAACTCACATATACTGAATTATACTATACAGTGGGGATTTGAAAGGTTTTTTTTTTCCCCCCTTTTCTTTAGCAAGAGAAAAGTGAAAAAAAATACCTGGACATTAGAAGGGAACATGGGACTTAACTTAAGCAGTAAGAGCTCTCAGCCAAAAGAAAGGGCTCACATCAGTATTAGTCATGTTAAATCATCACCATCATCATTATGTCTTTCATAGTATTATGTTTTAAAGCACTCTTCTAAGTACGTTACACATATGGATTCATTTAATTCTTACAAGATGCCTATGAAGTAAGCCCTAGTTTTAGTCCCATTCTACAGATGAAGAAACTGACCCAATAAGTGGTTAAATAATTCACACAGCTGGCAAATATTTGCACATATATTTTATCCAATGCTCAACAAATGGCTGTTGAAGTACCACAGCCCAGGGCCATGGATGGGAGTCAGGGTGTGGACTATACAGTTAAATTGAGAACATCCTCTTATAAGGTCAAAGGAAAATCGAGTTGATGGGCTATATGGAAACCTATGGTAGCCACAGTGTCTTAGCGTTCCTCTTGTCGAGTAGCTATTCAGTCAACAAGTGCTTGATTGTCTACTATGGGCAGACACTGTGAGGTCAACCCAAAGACAATGTACCCTGATCCAAGCTGATGACCATAATCTAACTCTCTCTCATAATCTAACTCTCTCGCTCTCTCTGATGACCATAATCACCATAATAGTCATGACTAGTTGCAAAGCATAGATCTTAAATAGACTGGCTAACATTAAGAGCAAGAATTGCGCCCCTGCCCCCCAACTCCTCATGGAAATTTTGACAATGTCCTCTGAGTCTTTCAAGCATTCATTTATTTGGTTCTTAAAATCAATTTTATAAAAGCTTGTAACTAATAAAAACTGAAGGCTAGTACGTATACAAGCCTAGCATGGGTGAAGTTTAACCTTAAGAGCATCAATTACTTTGGGATTTATGGATTAATGATATTCTTTTTTTCTTGAATTCATATTGAAAAATCAAGATTTTAAGTAAAGCAACAAAAAAAATCATGGAGACCACAGAAATTGGATCAGATTCCAAGACCTTCTGAAGAGTTTTTTTTTTTAATTTTGTATTATGGAAAATGTCCAGTAAATAGACTAATATAATAAATCTCATCTGGCCATTCTTGTTTTATTGTATACTTCTCTCAATTCCCCACTCGATTATTATTTATATCCAGTTCTTTATAGGGATAAAATCTGCATTCATTGGGAAGCAAGAATCTTAATGTAATTTGGACAAATACATATGCCTAGGTAAGCCACATTCCCTATTTAGATACATCAACATGTTCATCATCTCAGGAAGTTCCCCTATGTTGGGGTATGATTTATACCCCAACCCAAAGACAATGATTATTTTGCTTTTTTCCATACCACAGATTAGTTTGGCCTATTCTAGAACTTCATAAACAGAATCATGCAGTATATGCTGTTATTACTTCTTTGTGTCTCTGATCTTTCGCTCACGAACATTATGGTCAGCCTAATGTCCGTCATGATACATATACCAGTAGTTCATTCCTTTTTTTTTTTTTTCTGATTAGTATTTCATTGTATGAATACTCCACAATTTATTTCTCTACAATGTTAAAGTTGGACACTTGAGTTGTTTCAAGTTTCGAGGGTAGTAAGTCTGCTATGAACATTTTCACAAACTTTGTGTGTGAACATACATTTTCATTTCTCTTGGGTAGATTACCTAAGAGCGGAATTTCTGGGTCAAAGGGTAAGTAGCAGAGTATCTTATAATTTATAAATTAACTTTGTGGGCTCCTCCCAAGTGATTTGCAAACGTTTCTTTTGACAAAATCAAAACATCCTTTAAAATTCTTTTTTAGGACAGAGACAGTCCCTCAGGAATATATCCTTGCAGTATTAGGTAGCAACATGACATATAAAGATACTACCTGCTAAGAATTATTATTTTTTTTTTTTTGCAAAATCCCGAGGTGACCCTAATACTTACCTAGAATTGCATTTTGAGAAATGAGCCTTATATAAGATTTCTCATACCACTCCACGGCAGCCCCAATTTCCAATACGCCTTCCATCTTTCTTGCTTTGAATCTGCTTTTCATAACAATGGGCAACTACCACGGTAAGATTTGAAAGATTTGGGGGTTAGCACAGAAGGATAAGGAAAAAAAAATGGTTTTAGGGATTTAGACCTGGGGGGGGGGGGAAGATCTCACATGTCACTCAATTTGGCTCACCAGGAGTTATGTTGTAATGACAGTAACAAAGAGTGTATGTTTGTTGGCCCTTGTCCTTGGGCCAAATGTCTCCCTTGGGAAACTGTTCTGGGAGGTGATGGAGAAGAGGTTGAAGGAAGGAAGTTGGTTATAGTAGTAGAGAATTTAATGATTCTAGCTTATGAGTCCTCACCATTTCTGGATCCCAATACATCTTTTTTTATTTTAAAATTTTATTTGTTTACTTTAGAGAAAGAGCCAGTAAGAGGAGGACAGAGAGAGAAGGACAACCAGGCTCCGCACTGAGCACAGCCCCACTCGGGGCTCCATCCCACAACCCTGAGACCATGACCTGAACCGGAATCAAGAGTCAGACGCTCAATGGACTGAGCCACCCAGGTGCCCCTGGATCCCAATACATCTTAAAATGAATTTACACTAAGGCCTTTCCAGTTTACTTTCCACTACTAGCCTCCCCTCCCTCAACCTGACTTTCGAGCCCAGTACACATTCAGTATCTAGAAGAGGTTACCATTTTCCTGCTTAGCAAAAAAATCTTTGGGATATAAGAAAGGCTACCACACACCATTGCACATAAATCCAGACAGGATGTATATGTGAGTAGGTGCCTTGTGGAATTGTGCGGTATACAATCTGCACAGCCATCTAAGGTGTACAAGATGATATATACGTGGGAACAAACAAGTATAGAGTCCCATTAAATTAAACTAGATTGATATGGCTTAACTTATCAGTCATGGTCTTCCTTTATTTTGTAAGTAATTTCACAAGTAGTTTAGCCAATCCTGTTCTAGCCTCAATTCTTAGGTTACATTTAGGCTTTGGTTTACCAGTCTTTCTTCCTCCTCTTTCCCTTACAGTCTCAGCCCAAACCTGAAAATTTCTCTTCTAGCTCCTTGCCTGTCTAGGACTCGGATCTACTCCTTCAATTTGGGTTCTCTTAGCCAAATACCTCAGCTGGGCAATCTTCCCCAAATTTTCAATTCTGTGAATTTCTATAAACTTTTTTTTCCTGCTTATTTTTCTCTCCTCATGGTCTATGAAGCTTTTCCTGGTGGAAAATGTTTATAAGAAATTAGATCCAACTGTCACAAGTAGCCATTTTTACTCATTTTTCCTATTCTATTACTCTGTGGTTTAAACACACAATGTTGCACTAATGAGCTTGGCCCCTAATGCAGTAGTAAAATATTCCTTATTAGCACAAAATATGACATACAGGGTGAAAAACATGGGTAATAAGGGATGAACTGGGTTGTGGACAAAGTACAATCTAGTCCTGAATTTTCACGCCTACAAATCAGATGAGAAATAGTAGGTTCATAACTTGACTGTTTCATCAGAATCTCCTGAGAATATTCCATAAATCTAGATTCTCAGTCCACTCCCAGTTTTATCATGTCTAGGGGTAGAGCCTGAGAATCTCCATGTTTAAAGAACAGCCCCCCACGCGCACACTGTTGGTGGGAATGCATACTGGTGTAGCCACTCTGAAAACAGTATGGAGGTTACTCAAAAAGTGAAAAATAGAACCCCTGTGACCCAGCAATTGCACTACTAGGTATTTACTCAAAGGATACAAAAATACAGATTTGAAGGGTACATGCACCCCAAGGTTTATAGCAGCATTATCAACAATAGCCTAACTATGGAAAGAGCCCAAGTCTCCATCAACTGATGAATGGATAAAGAAGATGTGGTACACACACACACACACACACACACACACACACACACGCACACTGGAACATTACTCAGCCATCAAAAAGAATGAAATCTTGCCATTTGCAATGATATGGATGGAGCTACAGTGTATTATGCTAAGCAAAATAAGTCAGAGAAAGACAAATACCATATGATTTCACTCATGTGTGGAATTTAAGAAAAAACAGATGAACATATGAGAAAGGGGGAAAAAAGTCAGAGGGAAGCAAACCATAAGAGACTCTTAATGATAGAGAAGAAACTGAGGGTTGATGGAGGGAGGTGGGTGGGGAATGGTCTAAATGGGCAATGGGTATTAAAGATGAGCACTGGATGTGCTCGGGATGTTGTATATAAGTGATGAATCACTGAATTCTACTCCCGAAACCAATATTGCACTCTATGTTAACTAATTAGAATTTAAATAAAAATTTGGAAAAAAAAAACTCACTCCCCCAACCAAACATTTTTCTCTTCATACTATAAATATCATGTGCCTATAAAAGCAAAGCAGATGAATTTGGGTCTAGTAAAAATGGAGTAAATACATTCCATCCTATCTTCCCAACAGTTTATAACTAAGAACACTGCACAAAATACATAAAGAAGCTATCAGAAGACTATAAAAGAAGAAGAGCAGGAGGATAGATATAGAAGTCAATACTCACAGGACAACCCAGCAGTGAGTTGCCTGGGTTTTTTTCCCCCATATTCTACATCGTGGCTTAAGCTCTGTGGCAACCCCAAACGAAAACAACTGACAGGTAGAGATAAAGTCCGATCCAGTCACTTTCTCTAGCCAGAGAAGCAGGAGTGGGGGACAAACCTCTCTTAACTTGACAACATGAGCAACAAAATGAGTCCCCTGCTCCCAGCAAGACGGAGATGGTCCCAAGCTATTCTGAGTGCCAGCAAAGAAAAGGCAGTCCTTTCCTCCACTGGAATAGCAGAAGCAGCTCCTGTGGTGTGGAAGGCCCGCCTTTTTTTTTTTTAATTTTCCCTGCACGACACTGAGCAAAAGCGGTGGCAATGGGAGCCACCATGGCAGCCCCACAGGCTCTCTTCTTTCACTGTTTTGCCCTAAATTAGGCCCAGTCACAAGGAGTGCATGAAAATGTAGGGACATTAAAGCTCTGGCTTTCTAGCCAAACTACTAGGGAAAAAGAAAAAAAAAAAAAAAACACCCAGGGAATCAGAGAGAACTATTGAGATGATGAAGCTATCAATAGGGCTTTTTAAATCTCTATATGAAGTACTACCTCAGTCCCAAATTGCTCATATGTGTGAAACCAGCTGTAATGAACACAGAAAAGATGGGCAAAAAAAAAAAAAAAAAAATACAAACTGGAAGAGCACTGTGGTGGCTCTGAAAACTGAATTGTAGCCCACAGAAGCTGGTTTAGGACTTGCAGTCTGATGGAACCACACTGCATGCCTGCTGAAACAAAATTTTAAAAATAACATTCCCTGGAAGATTTTTATAGGAATCCGAGTCTCATGATATATAGTATTCAAAGTGCCCAAATACAATCCCAAATTCCTCAACATACAAAGATTCAGACAAATTTGAATAATTATCAAGGGAAGAGGCAATCAGCAGATGCCAACCTTGAGATAACCAAATGTTGTAATTACCAGACGAGATTTTAGAGCAGCTATTATGATCATGCTATAAGAAGTAAGGGTGAACAATTTTGAAAGAAATGCAAAGATATAAGTGCTCATCTGAGAAATAGAATCTGTAAAAATGAACCAAATGGCATCCTAAAACTGAAAGCTACAAAAACAGAACTTTAAAAATTGAAAGGGCTTAATAGAACGGTGATGACAGAGGAAAGAATTAATAAATTTGATGATACATCACGAGAAATAATGCAACTTGAAAAATTGAGATTAAAAAAAACAGAGCCTCTGAGGCCTATGGAACAATATCAAAAGGTCTAATGTTCATATCATGAAATTTTCAAAAGGAGAGGAGAAAAAAAAATTTGAATAAATAATAACCGAAACTCTCCAAGTTTTTTGGAAAACAAACTTTATACATCCAAGAGCTCAGTGAACCCTAAAGAGAATAAACTGAACAAAAAACATGCCTAAACACATCATAAACGAACTGCTGGAAATCAAAGATTAAGATAAAATCTGCAAAGCATCCACAGAAAAACAACATATTACATGTAGAGAACAAAGATCCAAATGAGTACAGATTTTTTCCATCAGAAACCATGGAGACCAAAAGAGTGGAACAATATTTTTAAAGTGCTAAAAGAAAAGACCTGCCTGTCAACCCAGAATACTATATCCTGTGAAAATATCCTTCAGGAATAAAGGGAAAATAAAGATGTTCTCAAAAAAATCTAAGAGAATTCATCACTAGTAGACTTGCTTTAAAGAAATTCTTCAAGTAGAAAGGAAATACTGAATAAAGGAAACCTGGAACATCAGTAATGACTGAATAGCAACAAAAATGGTAATGCCTAAATAAAATGGATCATATTTTGTCTTTAACTTAGTGTAACAATATAATTTTTGTCAGAAACAAAAAATCATAATGCTGTCTGATGAAGTTTTCAATATAGACAGACATAATACATATGAAAACTTTATAAAGGGGAAAGACTAAAATTACTATATACTCACAAATTTTTTTTATTTTTTGTGACATGGTAAGATATTAATGCTAATTAGATTATGTAAAGTTGGGTATATATATGGTATTTCCTACAGCAATCACCGAAGAAACAATTCAAGGACATATAGTCAAAAACCCAGTAGAGATTTAAATGGAATTCTAAAAAGTATTTGAATAACTCAAAGAAGAGAAGTAAGGGAAAACAGAGAAAAGAGACACATAAGGGGGGGGGGGAGAGAAACACATAAGAGAAAAGCAGAAACTAATAATAAAATGCTAGAGCAAAATACAACAATATCAGTAATTACATTAAATGTAAATGGTTTAAACAAATCAATTAAAAGACATCAATATTTAGATTGGATTTAAAAACAACACACACAGACACAAAGACACAACTGTACGTTGTCTATAAGAAACTGACCTGAAACACAATGATACAAGTAGGTTAAAAATGAAAGGATAGAAAAGGATATAACATGCAAATACTAATCAAAAGGAAAAAAGCTGGAGTGGGCATGTTAATATTAGACAAATTACACTTCAGAACAAGGAAAATAACCAGGAACAAAGAGGAACACTATATAATGATTCATCAAGAAGACATAAAAACTCTGAATGTGTATGCAACTGCCAACAGAACTTCAAAATAAATGACACAAAAACTGACAACTGAAAAGAAAAATAAATTCACAACGATATCTGTGCATTTCAACATTCCTCTCTAAGAAATGAGTAGCCATATAATCAGCAAAGATATTAAAGGATAAAAAACATCATCAACTAACTGGATCTAATTGACATTTATACAACCTTCCACACAACAAGAGAATATATACTCTTTTCAAGTGTTCATGGAAATATTTACCAAATTAAACCATACGCTAAGCCATACAACAAACTTTGTTAAACTTAGAAGAATTCAGGTTACTCAAAATATGTTCTCTGACCATAACATGGTTAAACTAGAAATTGATAACAGGAGGATATCTGGGCAATCTCTAAATATTTGGAAATTAAACAAGACACTAGCATATAATCCATAGTTCAAAAAGGAAATCTCAAGAAAATTAGAAAATATTTTGAACTGAATAAAAATAGAAATAAAGTATATTACAATATGTGAGATGTACTCAAAGTAGTGCATAGAGAAAATTTTATAGCATTAAATGCGTATATTAGAAAAGTTTTACACCATGTATAGAAAAGTTGAATCGCTATGCTGTACACCTGAAACTAATGTAACACTGTGTGTCAACTATACTCAAGTAAAAAAATGTTTAAAAACAGAAAGAAAAGGAAGGTCCCAAATCAATAACTTAAGCTTCCAAATTAAGAAATGAAAAAAAAAAAAAAAAGACAACCTAAAGCAAGCAAATGGAAGGATATAATAAAGAGAAGAGAAAAAATTGATAAAATTGAGAACAGAGAAAACAACAGTAACAGTAAAACAGAAAAGTAAAACAATAGATAATATCAATTAAGCAAAAAGTTGATACTATGAAAATATCAATAAAACTGGTAAACCTCTAACTTGATGATCAAGTAAAAGCAAGAAGACACATAGGATAAATATTAGGAACTAAAGAGCAGATATCATTACTGACTCATAGACATTAAAGGACAATGAAAGAATGCTAAAAACAATTCTATGCACATAAATATGAGAGTTTGGATAAACCAGACCAATTCCTTGAAAGGCAAAGCCTACCAAAACTCACCATAAGAAAAAATAAATAACTTGAATAGCCTTGAAATTCTATTAAAGAATGATTTCATAGCTAAAATTCTTCCAAAAAAGAAAATGCCAGACCCAGCTAATTTCACTGTAGAATTCTGCTATGCATTTAAGAAGATAAGGGGCCACTTCTTAATTCATTTGATGAGCCACTATTACTCTGATATAAGAACCAAATAAAGAGAATACCAGAAGAGAGAACTGTAGACCACATCCCTCTTAAAATAGATACAAAAATCTTCCACAGAATCTTAGCTATTTAACCCAGTAATATGGTAAAAGAACAACAATATATCACACCAAGTGGGATTTATCTCCAGGAATGCAAGGATGGTTCAACAATGGAAAATCAGTCAATGCAATCCACTGTATTAACAGATTTTTAAAAAATGATTATACCAAAAAAATGCAGAAAAATCATCTGACAAAATTCAACATCCATTCATGATAAAAACTCTCAGCAGGCAAGAAATATAAGGGAACTTCTCAACCTGATAAAAGACAGCTGTAAAAACCCTATAGCGAACATCATACTTAATGGTGAAAGACTGAATGATTTCTCCCTATGACTAGGATCAAGGTAAGGATGCCCGCTCTCATCAGTCTTACTCAATATCATAGTAGAAGCACTAGCAAGTGCAATGAATCGAGAAAAAGAAATAAAAGCTTTACATATTGGAGAGGAATAGATAAAACTATCCATATTCCCAGATGACATGATTGCCTACATGGAAAATCTCAAGTAATCTTCAAAAAAAAGCACTTAAAGTTACCAAGTTTGGCAAGCTCACAGATACCAGATCGACATTCAAACACCTATATTTCTATACATTAACAATGAACAATTAGAAACCAAAATTTTAATAATACCACTTACAATAGCCTCCCCCATGAAAGTTTTAGGTATAAATATAAGAAAATACATTCAGAATCTGCACATAGAAATAAATAAAAATAAAAATACAGCTCACCAAATTCATGGCATGTGGGCAAAAGTAGTGTGTAGAGGGAAATTTGTTGCATTAAATATATATATTAAGAAAATAAAGATCTAAAATCAATAACCTAAGAATCCACATTAGGAAACTAAAGAAAGAGCAATTTAGGTCTAAAGCAAGGAGAAGGAAAGAAGTAGTAATAAAAACTAGAGCAGAAACCAGTGAAATTCAAAACAGAAAATTAATAGGGAAAAGCAACAGAACCAAAAGTTGGTTCTTTGGAAAGACCAATAAAACTGGAAAACCTCTAGCCAGGGTAACCAAGGAAAAAAGAGAACATGTAAATTGTTAATATCAGAAATGAAAGATGGGCCATCATTGCCAATCCCATGGGCAATAAAGGAATACTATGAACAACTCTATGCCCACGTAGTTGATAACTTAGACCAAATCCTTGAAATATGCAAACTACCAAAACTCACAAAAGGAGAAGTAGTTATGCTGAATAACCCTATTAAAAAACTGAATCAACAATTAGTAATCTTCTATAAGAATACATCAGGCCAGATAATTTCACAGGTGAATTCTCCCAAATCTTTAAGGAAGAAATAATAGCGATTCTCTACAATATCTTTCAGAACATGGAAGCAGAGGGAATACTTCCTAATTTATCTATGAGGCCAGATTTAACTTAATACCACAATCAGTTAAAGACATTACAAGAAAGGAAAGCTATAGACAAGTATCTCTCATGAACGTAAATGCAAAAATCCTCAAAAAATATTAACACTAAATCCAACAATGTATAAAAAAATTATACACCATGACCAAATGGTATTTATTCCAGGTATGCAAGGCTGGTTCAACATCCAAAAATCAATCAGTATAATCTATCACATCAGCAGGCTAAAGAAGAAAAAATCATGATTTTATCAATATGTGAAGAAAAAGCATTTGATAAATCCCCAGAACCCATTTTTTAAGATTTATTTCTTTATTTTCAAGAGAGAGAGAGAATGGGGAGAGGGGGAGAATCTCAAGCAGACTTCCCACCGACTGGGGAGCCCAATATGGAGCTGAGATCGTGACCTGAGCCAAAATCAAGAGTCGGACGCTGAACCAACTGAAGCCACCCAGGCAACCCCCAGCACCCACTTCTGATAAAAACTCTCAGCAAACTAGGAAATAGAGAGGAACATTGTCAACTTGGTAAAGAGCACCTACAAAATATCTACAGCTACAATCATACTTGAGACTATACCTCAGTATGGACAATTTCCCAAGATCAGAAACAAGACAAGGATGTCTTCTCTTATCACTCCTATTCGACATCCTACTAGAAGTCCTAGGTAGTGAAATAAGATAAGAATAAGAAATAAGGGTACATAGATTGGAAAGGAGGAGATTTTTTTGCATATGACCTGATTATTTATGTATAAAATTTTAAAAATCTACAAAAAATTTCCTAGAAGTAGTAAGCAAGCATAACAAAGTCACAGGACAGCAAAAAAACAAAACAAAACAAAACAAAAAACAAAAAAAAAACCTGGAAAAGTGACATCTCCCAAATTTAAAATTTTTTAAATTTTTGCTCTGTGAAGGATAGAGTAAGTGAAAAGACAAGCCACAGACTGAGAGAAATTTTTGAAAGTCACATATCTGACAAAAGACATATCTCAAAAATCTGAGATAAACCAATTTTATTTTTATTTTTTTAAGATTTTATTTATTGATTTGAGAGACAGAGAGAGCGAGAGAATGAGGAGTGGGGAGAGAGAGAGAAGCAAACTCCTACTGAGCAGGGAGCCCGATGCGGCGCTCCATCCCAGGACCTGGAGATCATGACCTCAGCCGAAGGCAGATGTTTAAACTACTGAGCCCCCCAGGCGCCCCTGAGATAAACCAATTTTAAAAACTGGGCAAAAGATTTCAGTAGATATTTTACCAAAGAAGATGTAAGGATAGCAAATAAACATGTGAAAACATGCTCAACATTCTTTTTTCTTTTTTTCTGTACTAAATGTCTCCATATTTTTTATGCACAGTATCTTTTGTTTTTAAATTTTATTTTATTTTTCAGTGTTCCAAGATTCATTGTTCATGCACCACACCCAGTGCTCCATGCAATACATGCCCTCCTCAATACCCACCACCAGGCTCACCCAACCCACCGCCCTCCCCTCCCAAACCCTCAGTTTGTTTCTCAGAGTCCACAGTCTCTCATGGTTCATCTCGCCCTCCGATTTTCCCCAATTCACCCTTCCTTTCCTTCTCTCAATGTCTTCCATGCTTTTCCTTATGCTCCACACGTAAGTGAAACCATATGATAATTGGCTCTCTCTGCTTGACTTATTTCACTCAGCATAATCTCTTCCAGTCCTGTCCATGTTGATACAAAAGTTGGGTATTCATCCTTTCTGATGAGGCATAATATTCCATTGTATATATGTACCATATCTTCTTTATCCATTCGTCTGTTGAAGGGCATCTTGGCTCTTTCCAGTTTCGCTATTGTGGCCATTGCTGCTATGAACATTGGGGTACATATGGCCCTTCTTTTCACTGCATCTGTATCTTTGGGGTAAATACCCAGTAGTGCAATTGTAGGGTCATAGGGTAGCTC